>OX326951.1:34040397-35240397 GCA_946800315.1 Misopates orontium
TTGAGTACATTTGAAGTGCTAGATTTTCAGTAAACGGGTTATATATGTCTGGCTATCAATCTAAAACTCTTGAGTTATTCGAAAAACTTGCTCTAAAAGTGTTAGTTAATTAGTTTCAAATATTATTTCTACTCTAAGAAATTTTTTACTTTTCAACAAAAACAAAAACATGCATAAAACCAAAGTTCATCCCCATTTAAAATTAGTGTAATTCACTTGCTAGTAGACTAGGATGGAGAGATATAGTTCTATTAAGATCAGTATGAAAATCGCAACCGAACTTTACAAAATAAACAAAACAACTAAGTTTTGCACAAATTTTATACCAAAAGGACAATCTACTATTTTTTTCCCTATCATGGTCTATGAAATGAAAAGTGAAGATAACAGGGACATTAAGGAACGAACCACTTTTCAGAAAACACAACTGAAAAACTTGGAGGATTTTTGGCAAATTACCCCTTTGTTATGCTAATTTAGCAAGTTAGCTCTACGGAAAATAAATAAGCAAGATATCCTGGAAGATATCAAACAGGAATTATATGTCTAATTATTATTTCTTGTGTGATTCCAGATTTAACTGTAGCGCTGCACTTTCAAAATATAAATGTAGAACTATAATATATAGTATAAGTGTGTGTTATGAAATTATAACTTATTTTTGTTTTTCTAATTTGCATTTCTTTAGCAATTTAATGTATAAGATATATCAGAGAAAATGATACAAATTTTTATGCACAATCACTCTCATTTTTTGGTTTGGGCGAATATACTATGCCTCCTTGTATTAGTCTATTAGAGGTAATGTGCTCCTTTTTGAAATCATAAAGGGTTATCGGTCCATAAATTTTTCATAGGGACTATAATTTGTTAGAAAAGCATAACATAGGGATCAATTTGCCAAAAGCTCAAACTTGGACATAGAGCGATGGAAAGTTTTGGAGCTTCAAAGAATCAAAATGATTTAAAATTCTATGCGACTGTTAAATATCGATAATATTCTATACCTAATGGAACACGTTTCTTTATTTCATCAAATATCTTTGAGATAGAGAAAGAATCATACGGGGGTTTTTTTTTTTTTGGTGAATATCATTTCAATTAATGATAGGACATATGACAAGTACAAGAAATTACATCTCGTAATTATAATTTTTACTCATATAAACACTTTCTTTTCATTTTTCGTAAAAGCCGCATTGATGAGAATATTTACCTCAAGTATCCATGTACTAAAATTAAAGTTTCAAATGTACCCTAAATAATTGACCTATTTGCAAATACATTTTTATGAACGACAAAGTTTATAAACCTAGAAAGTCAGTCAAGGAGTTTATTTAAGCACGCTTGTATTTATTAAGGGTAGACTTTCCATAGAAGCTTGAATGCATGAATGTGTAGTGCTTGTACATCACTCTCAAAGACTAAGTCATTGTCGTTTTCAAACTCCTTCAATATCTAATCTACTTTTTAATTTTATTTGTTTTTTTAGCTTCATTCCTAAATCAACATCTCTGGGTCAATTATATAATCCAAATTTGTTGAACTTGTAAGATTCTTGGCACTCTCCAGTCATTTATGGGAACTAGAAGCCTACACAAGGCAAGACAGTGGCATTGACTTATTACTCCCAATATACTTTTTCTCTAGAGGAGTTATAAATACAAGACTAAATTGAATTTTAAAAGGCTTTTGATCTTAAACTGCACTCTTGGTGATATTTGCAAACTTCTTAAAAAACAAATAAAATCTACTTTTAATTTTATTTAAGTATTTTGAGGGTGTTTGGTAAACAACCTTGATGACGGCCCCTCCTCCGGCCACGCTCGTCACCGGAGCGGTTCGTACGTCGGTCTCGGCCCAAGATGCACCCTGACTCGGGTAAGCTCCCTGCTGCTCCGCAACTATCCACGACCCTTGGGGGTTCGGGCTCCGTTCGCACGATCTCCCTTCAAACTGCTTCCTCCGCTGAATCTTGAGCTCTTCCGATCCTCTCGGCTTGTGCTCCCTGCTCTTCTCTCCCAAGGTGAAGCTATCTTTAGCTGGTGATTTTAGAGAGAAGAATGTGTTGAGCGGACTTGAGTTGTGTGAATGCTTGTGGGATGGCTTGCCTGAGTTTCGCAACTGACCCGCCTCCCTATTTATAGGGCAAAGGGAGGTTATAAGTGTAATTTGGCCCTGGGCACGTGTCACCGTGCATGCCCGTCCGAGGGTAATAGGGTACTTGAGTACCCTTGTAGAGTAGGGCACGTGGTATCCGCATGTTACCCTCGGTGCACGGCATGCTCCGGTTACATCTTATAACTTCCAAACCAATGCTCTTTATTGGGGAGGCGGGGCGGTCGAGCCCTGGGAGGAGGACAACGCATCCGGGTAGGTGGAGTGTGACGTCGATTCTGATGTCCGTCCCCCTGGGCACGTGTCCTCGTGCATGCTCGTCCGAGGGTAATAGGGTACTTGAGTACCCTTGTAGAGTAGGGCACGTGGTGCCTGCATCCTACCCTCGGTGCACGGCATGCTCCGGTCACACCTTATAACTTCCGAACCAATGCTCTTTATTGGGGAAGCGGGGCGGTCGAGCCCTGGGAGGAGGACAACGCATCCGGGTAAGTGGAGTGTGACGTCGATTCTGATGTCCGATCCTCCCCTCTGGTTGGGGAGAAAGGACGGTCGCCACTGGCTGGTGAGTAGATGACGTACGCCTGCAGGTGAGGGTTCCGACCCCCCTCGGAAAACACATATAGCATAGGATATGATATAATAAATATTTAATAAAGGGTGCGGGAGTTAAGGGGGTCGATATACCTGGGGGTCGGGTAACGAGCGAGAGAAGGGGGTAGTGAGGCGGAACGAGGTCAGGAGATTAGGCCACATGGACGGGTACGATCCCGAGAGGGAGAGTATGCGTCATCATAAGTCCCCCAGTCTCTGTCGCAGTTCGCAGAACGTGGCAGAGAGTAAAATAGCTAGGGGCCTAATCATCTGACCGCGTGTCGGCCTCACTTCCTGATTTCTCGGGATTCTTCAAACTTCCCTCATACGCTGGGCCTTACGTGTTATCCATCCACGTCCATTGGGCTTCGAGCGGGAGTTATACCGCCTTTTTGGCACGTCTATTTAGGTTTTTCACGTTGCAGTTTTTGTAAGTTCATAACTTTTGCCCCCTTGTAGCTGTAATTTCCTTTGCTTCTTTTCACCTACTATCATTATGTCTGCCAACGCCGCCGCAACCGCTTCTTCCGGATCTACTCCTCCTGCTTCTCCGTCTCGGTCCGCGCCGTCTTCCCCTCTGGCTACTCGCCGCGGTAAGCGCACGGCTGCCTCCGCCGCCCTGGAGAGAGGGACGCCATCCAAAAGGCAAGCGGTGAATATAAACGACGCCGTGAGCACCGCGACTCAGGCCACTGTTGACAATTTAATCGCCAAATATAATGTGGCGATGGAGAATGCGACGGTGTTGATCCCGGAGCCCTCGGATCGGGCAAATAATCCTCCCACCGGTTTCTTGACTGTCTTCTTTTCTCAGGTCGAGGCTGGGTGGCGGACGTTTGTGCCGCCTCTTTTTCAAGATGTAGCCAAAGCCCTAGGGCTTTGTCTAAGTCAACTTACACCCAACGCTTTTTCCATTATGGCTGGGTTCGAGATTACCTGCCGGAGTCGAGGGCTCCCTTGTACGGCCGACCGTTTGTTGGCCTTATATGACGTGGGTGCCGGCCAGGTGCCCTTCTTCTACCTGACTCCCTGTTTATCTCAGGCTGTTTCGGGGGCAAGGATTCTTACCGATGCTTCTTCTTCCTATAGTAGCTGGAAATCCAATTTCTTTTTTGTAAAGCCTCCGGGTCGTAACTGTGCGAGCTGGGGGGTGACGAATGCGTGGTCGAGCAGTCCCACGGAATTGGATACCACCCCTCTTGATCGGACTCGGCTCCGGATGATGGAGGAAGGGTACTTCGGGGCGAAGTACCATGTGCTGAGGCTGACCAAAACCCCGAGGCTGTTCGAGCTTTGTGGTCTTCAAGGTGGGGTTAGGTCACCCTATTTCCCAGATTTGCAGCGGGACCCTGAATTTTGTAAGTTCGGATTCCGTCTCCCTTAGTATCTGTCTCTCCTTGTTGCACTGCTGCACTAAATTTCTCTTTCCCGATCCATGCTCTCAGGTTCACTGGTGTCCACTTTGGCAGAGGCGGCCAAAAACGCGCCTGTGCCCCCTAAAGTTCCTAAGGGGGGCAGATCTGTTCGAGGAAGGACCTCGTCTTCTCAATCCGTGGCAGGCACTCAAGTCGCGGATGCTCCACCGCCTCCTCTTCCAACTCAGTCTACTCCCGAGAGAGAACCGGCGTCTGTTCTTCGTCCGGCCCCTAGGCTTAGCAGTGATGCGAGCTCAGCCCCGCCGACTTCCGGTGATTTTCCTGGCCTTCGGGAGGAAGATCTCGAACTCCTTCGCGATCCGGCTCCCGTTAATTTCGATGCCGGCTTTGGTTGGGTTCGGGAGTCTTTACCAGCCACCTTTGATTGGGGTGGTCTGGCTACTTCCCCTGCTGCCCATGAGGAAGTTGTGCCTTCTCCAGCTTCGCCTCCTCGGGATTCCATCTCTCACCCATCTTCCGACCCCCAAGGGGAGGGTGCAGAGACTACTCGATTGCCGGAGGGTCGGGGGGAATCTGATGCTCCCACGCCCTCTTCCCCAACCCTGAGGGATGGTTTGACGGGTTCGGTCGCCGGGTCTCCTGGGGCAGCCGACGTGGGGTCTCCCGTACCACCCTCGGATCCTCAGGCCGGCACGGCGCCCCAGCAAGAAGAGGCCGAAGGTGAGAGACCGGAGGTTGGGGATGGTGCAGGTGGTGCTTGGGACGAAGGCACCTCTTCTCGGATGGCGGCAAATCAACCGGATCGCCCTAGGTCCGTTGAGCGTTCCCTGACGGAAGAACTACGTGGTCTGGGTGGTGGCTTCGCCATGTTGGGCCAGGTGGTGGATTCTCTAGAGGTTGCATCGCTCCGGCGCCGAGGGATCCAATGGTTGAAAGACCAGGCTGGTTACGAGGCAGTGGATGTAAGCTTCTCATCTCTTCCTATATGTCGATCTTTCTCCTTCTTTGTTGATGACCTGTTTTCGCTATTTCCTTATTCAGTTTAGCGCCCGCCAATTTCTATTGCTGGAGCACATTCATACCCTGGAGGATCGGGTGGCGGAATTGGAGTCCGCTGTCCCCGATTCTTCTGGGCAGGAGGATTTAGAGAAGCTGAGGTCGGATCATGCCCAGGTCTTGACCGACCTGCAGGGAGCTCAGACAGCCCTGGAGGCTCGGACTAAGAGGTGTCGTGAGTGGGAGACTTACGCGACGGGGTTACAAGAAGAGCTGGCCCGGGCCCAAGAGCAGCTTCGGGAGGCGGAGAGGGTAAGGGATGAAGGAGCTCTGGAGTTGGTAGCTTTGAGGGACACTCTGGAAACAACTTCTCGGCTTTTGAAGGAGGCCGATGTGGGGCAGACGAGAGCGGTGGCTACTGCTGATACCCTTCGGGGGGAGCTGGAGGAATGTCAAGCTACTATAAGTGATCAGGTCGCCTCTGAGCTTCGGCGGATCAACTTGGATCTTCGGCAGCAAATCGTCGAGAGGTCTCGTAAGGACGCATTCGATCGCATCATCCGGTACATTGGTTCTCCGCTTCATCACGCTTACTTCCGGAAGGTATTTGCTGCCCTGGTCATGGTTGGGTACAAAGGATCCATACAACAATTAAAAGCAAGGGGTTGGATCGTACCTGAAGCTGACCTGAGGACCCTCTCCCCTCAGGGGATCGAGGTACCACCGGAAATACCGCCTAGTTCTCCTCCTAGCCTCGCCGAGAGACAAGCAATTCTCGAGGCTTATCAAGCCAAGCTCCCTACCACTCGTATAATCCTTCCAGAGGTTGGTGGGACGACTTCCCGGCGTTCTTCCCCGGAGACGAGGACGAGGAGGACTCGGGAGATGGCCGAGGCGATTCTGGCTGGTGGGCCGCTGGTGACTGGACCGGGTCCTCCCGACTCTCGCCCTGCTGACGTTCCTGCTCCCCGGGTGACGGAGACAGCCCTGCGGATGGCTTCCACTGCCGAGGCCCCTGAAGCTGATGATGATGCTCCGACACTAGAGGGGCGTCGTAGATCAATAAGGGAGGGCAAGCGACCCTCTTGAAGGATGTTGTAGTCTAGGTCCCCTGTATTTGATTATTCTTTTTCCTGGTAGTTGTAATAATTCCATGATTTAATAATATTTTGCTTTCCGAGGTCTCTTTTTGTTCCCTTTTGCACGTCACTTTTTGCTAAGTTGCCAGTTCGGGGTAGAATTTCGAGGATGAGACAATCGCGGGAGCACATCTGCTCCACGTGCCGTGGTTCGACAAGGATTGTTGTTTTTCTCCTTGGAAGTACGAGCGGGGCTCCTCGGGTTCCCGTAAAGGCACCCAGGAGTTGTGTGGCTATGACCCTCGAGGTGTATTATAGGGAGCGAGTCAACCCATGATACCCCTAAAGGAATCGGTCGCCTAAGTTGCGTTGCTCGCGTGGGGCTCTAAGGTTCATCACAAGACACCTCGTTTAGAGCAGTTGGCTAGGACCCTCGAGCCGTATTGCGAGGAGCAAGTCGACTCGTAATACTTCTAAAGGGTCGGTCGCCGGTCAACAGGATATTCTTCATCCCTCGTTGCGTGTGTCGACAAGGGTTGTTGTTTTTCTCCTCGGACGTACGCGTGTTTGGCTCGGAGGTTCAACGGGACACCTCTAGAGAGCATTTGGCTAAAACCCTCGAACCGTATGATGAGGAGCAAGTCAACTCACGATACTTTCCAAGGGTTTTCTGCCGGACAACAGGGCGTACCCTTAGCCCCTCGTTGCGTGTTTCGACGAGAGTTGTTGTTTTTCCCCTCGGAAGTACGCGTGGTGCTCAAAGGTTCAGCTGGACACCTCGTAGAGCGGGGTTTGATGTAACCCCTCGAAACGCTACCCAAACCGGTCAACTTTTCCTTAGAATCTTTTCACCAATGTTTCCTCCAACGGTTGTGACGGCTCGGGGAACTTCTTTAGGAGTCGCCTCGGATAATGGCCTTTCTTTGGCGGTTGTAATGATTCGAGAAGTCTTTTCAGTTGGCGATTTACTGCCGCCGTTTCTTGGACCAACACGTCCCATCCGGCAGTTTTGATTGCCGTGCTACTCTAAATGTTACTTACTTTAGCACGCATAAATTTTCTTTGTCATCATTAGCGCCTCGAAAAGGCACATTAGCGGCAGAAGCCTCTGTATGGTTGCCACGCGTCCTCCCATCTCGTCTCTTATTGGCAGCCCGAACGGTATCAACGTTTAAGGCGTTTTAGCCGTTCCCGCCTATACTGAAGCGTCACTTGTAAGATTATAAATAAGCAAACTGACTTACCTTATTTCGTCACTTCATCTTCTGCATTCCAGCGATTCCTATCTTCTTGCTCTCTTGCTCTCTCGCTTTCTTGCTATCTATTATCTGCTAAAAATGTCTTCCTCCGCCTCCTACACTGAAAACATCCTGGGTTCCGACGAGTCTTTTTCTGATGAGACCCCGTTAATCTTCCCTTCACCACCTGCTTCTCCTCCGACCGCTCCACGGCCGAGCCCCCCTACTGCTAATCCTTCCGGGGCTGGTTCCTCCCGCATTCGCCGCAGTTCGCGGGCGGCGGCTTCTCGGTCTCGCCGGAGGACCACTCTTCAACTGGCGGCTGACGCCCGACGCCCCAGGGACTCCAGCGAACGGGTCCTCCTTCGGGATCCTACAGAAGCCCAAGAGCCGGATTCCAACTGGTGGCAACGGAGGTCGAGCCTATCCACATGATGGGTGCGGGGCTTGCCGGCTATGCCCCTTCTCTGGGGACGGCTGAAACCGTGCAAACGTTGCTGGATCAGCACGGTATCCATGATGTGGAGGTAAGGATTCCGACCCCTGAGGAACGAGCCTACGACCCTCCTGAGGGTTTTTTGACCGTTTATTCTGAGCAAGTCCGCAACGGGCTTCGCTGGTTTTTTCCTTCTTTTATGATTGCCATTTTTAATCTTCTGCAAATCTGCCCAAGTCAACTAGTCCCCCACTCCTACCGGTACCTGGTAGGTTTCATCCTTCTGTGCTATTATCACAACATTCCCCGAGCTCCTGCCCTGCTGTTTGGGGCCTTTTCTCTCCGTCCAGTGAGACAGAGCTACCCCTTCTTCCAATTGGTGGCTCGTCAATCTGTGAACCCTTTCATCACCTGCGTCTCAACCGTTCTTCCCACTTACCGCAACTGGCGGAGCCACTACTTTTTCCTCCGTAGGGCGAACGGGCCATGGGCTGTGCCTACCCGATGGGGGGTGAGTTACGTGGACGCCGTCGATTCCGCCCCCAAGACCGCCTTCCTGGAGCGTCCCCGAGCCCTGGTGATGGCGGGCCTTCAGTCCGGCGCTGCCTATCTCGGTGCTGACGTTCCGATGGGACGCGGCACTCCCTTCGGTAAGTGTTTAACTATTATACATCCCTCGCTTAATACCGCTCTGGTAGTTTAACCTTTTCTTGTAAATTCCCTTTTGGCAGGAGATGAGTTGGCCACGCATCTGGTGGACAATTCTAGTGCGGCGGGAGTTGTTCAGGGAGCCTCCTCGAACGACGGCTCTCCCACTCCCGCGGGCCGAACCTCTTCGGGGCGTCATACGGTAAGTCCGACCGCGGCTCCTGCCACCTTTCCCTCCGAGGGGCATACAGCCTCTCCATCTTCTCGATCCGGTCCTGCTGCCAGAGAGGACACTACGCCGCGCAGCCGCCGCTCTTCGCCTCTCGTCTCCCGTAGTTTCATAGCGGACCAGACAAGGGCCGAACAGTCGAGGGACACCGCTCCCTTCGATCCTATTACCTCCGGGAATCCTGTTGCTCCCACCCGATTCGAGGCTCCCTCGTCCCGCACTCCCATGGCTCCTACGGGGGAGGGGACGAGTCGGGGTCCCCGATCTTCTCACTCTATCTTTATTCCCCAGGGCTTGCGGGATTGGGTGGACGGGTTTTTGGAGCCGGAGGAACGAGAGACCCTTGGTCAAGCGGACGGTGCTCACCTATTGGCTCATTTATCTCGCAGCGCTCTCGACGTATGTATCTTTTCTTTTCCTTCGTGGTTTTCCTGTGATGCGTACTTTTGTTGACTTTCTCTTCTTCAGGTGCTGTTCGTGGTTCGGGAGTTGGAGGGTCGAGAGATCGTGTCGTCTCAGGACTCCCACCAGCTAGCGTTGCTTCGATCGGCTTTGGCTGACTCGAGTTCGCGCGAGCGTCACCTCGCGGGGCAGGTGAGAGACTTGAGGGACATGGTGGATGACTCGCGGGAGCTGATGGATTCCCTGATGGAGGAGCGGGCTAAACTGGAGGGCCTCCAGTCGGACCTGGAGCAAGCTCGGGCCAGAATAGCCGAGGCGGAGACGGCCTTAGTGGGGGCGCATGTCGCCAAGGCAGAGCTCGCGGTCCGAATGGAGGCGGATCTGGCCGCGGCCCGTGCTGACTATGAGAAGAAGCTGGCCGAGGGGCTTTCGGCTGCCGCCCGCTCTTCTTCGGCAAGGAGGAGGGAGTCGGTGGGGCCCTCCGAGGATGACATCCAAACTTACATGGGTCGTGGCTACGATCTGTGTATGAGTGTGGTGTACAAGCTTCCGGGGGTTCCTCCGGGTATGGTGATTCCTTCCTTCAGCAAGGTTGCTCCCCCGAGGGCCGAGCCTCACCGCTCCCGAAGTCGCCCTCCAGTTCCTGCTTCTCCAGCGTCGGCTGCTCCTGCCCTTTCCCTGTCAACGGCGTCTCTCGACAGGTCGAGGAGGTCGCCCCCCGAGCGGGTGATAAGGGAGATGACCGATGAAGAGAGGAGGGCGGCCATCCGGGCCGGCAAGAGGCGTCGGGAGGATCCGTGAGGGGGTAGTGAAGGCGAGGGGCGCTTAGGTCGTAGGAACGTTGTTCTTCTTTTTTTTTTTTTTTTGTTTTCTTTATTCTTCGTCCCGCTCATGGCGGGTAGCGGGCGAAGCGAATTATGTAACCCCGCCTTTCTTTTTAATGGGACTTTTTGGCTTTTCCTGCATTGTTAGCTTATCTTCGCGTGTGTGTAGTGTACATATATTATTTTTATTTTTTGGGGCTGAACCCGAGTAACTTCCGGGCTTCCTACGTATCCCTTGCTGTAAAATTGGGAATCAAGCCGCACGTAGTTCTCCAAATTACATGGACTTAAGTAGATAATGTGACAGGAAAATTTACAAGCTAACTTACTTACCTGGGTCTGGTTCGTTCTCCATCATCCGAAAAGAGGGGGGGTGGCTCCCATCTATGTCCAGCTATTAAGGGTAGAACTTCCGAAGGTTTAAAGCGTGCCATGACCGGGGGTAGGTTCGGCCTTCCATATCTCGCAGCTGTATGTTGCTGCTCCCAAGATGCGGGCTATCTGGTAGGGTCCTTCCCATGCCGGGTCTAGTTTTCCTACAGCTTTCGATGCTCCTATCCTTCGCAAGACCAACTCGCCTACTTGGTACGTCCGTTCCCTCACCCGACGGTTTTAGTACTTGGCCATGCGAGCCGTGTACCGGGCGCTTCGTAGCGCTGCTTGCTGTCTGCGTTCCTCCAAGAGGTCCAACTCTAGGACCATGCGTTCCTCGTTGTTGTTCTCCTCGTATTCCTGAATTCTCCAGCTTGCGGTGGTTACTTCCGCGGGGATGACTGCCTCGTGCCCGTACGCTAAACCGAATGGGGTTTCTCCTGTAGAAGACCGAGCGGTGGTTCGGTACGCCCATAACAAGCCTGGGATTTCCTCGACCCACTTTCCCTGGTACGCCAGGAGCCGGGCTTTTAGCCCCTGGAGTAGGGTGCGGTTCGTGACCTCGACCTGGCCGTTTGACTGGGGGTAACCTACGGAGGTGAAGCGGTGTTGGATCTTCCAGTGCTCGCACCATCTTGCCAGTTGGTCGCTGGTGAACTGCAAACCGTTATCACTGAATAGTACCCGAGGTATACCAAACCGGCACACAATGTTGCGCCACAGGAAGTTAATCACGGCCGCAGAAGTGATCTGCGCCATCGGCTCTGCTTCGACCCATTTAGTGAAGTAATCCACGGCCACCAAAAGGTATTTCTTCTGCCCACGATCTTGTACCAGCGGTCCAACGATGTCTATACCCCATTTGTCGAAGGGGCAGGGGACAAGGTTGGGTTCCCATACTGCCGCGGGAAGGTGCGTCATTGTGGCGTGCTTCTGGCATTGTTCACACTACCGTGCGAATTCCTTAGCGTCCCTCTGCATCGTAGGCCAATAATAACCCTGCCTTAGTATCTTCTGGGCTAGGCTTCTCCCCCCGGAATGGTTTCCGCAACTTCCTCCGTGCACTTCCCTCATCACATTGATGGCTTCGTCTTCGGACAAACATCGTTGGTAGGGTTGTGAGAACCCTCTTCTGTACATTACTCCGTCTTTTACGAAAAAGCGGGTGGCTCTCTTTCCTAATCCTCCGTGGTGCCCGTACTTATCCGGGTTCTCCAGGTACTCCTTGATTTCTGTCATCCAACCTTTTCCACCCTCGTTTCCCAGATTCAATACCTCCAACGCAACGTGGCTTTTTTCCGACGACGTAATCGTAAGAAACGTTACCTGTCGGGTCTCGATAGAATGCATGCCAGCGGCCGTTCGAGATAGGGCATCGGCCTCCCCGTTTTCGGCTCTGGGGATCTGTTCGAGGGTGAACTCTTCGAACTTTCCCTGGGATTTGCGCACTGCGCTCAAGTATTCTTTCATCCTTTCGTCTCTAGCTTCGTACGTTCCCTTCACTTGCTGTACCACTAACTGTGAGTCGCTGTGGACATGAATCCGATTCATTTTTCCTTCGCTCGCCAACCTCATCCCGACCAGTAGTGCCTCGTATTCTGCCTCGTTGTTTGACACCGGGAAGTCTATCTTTACCGCGAAGGATAGAGGTTCCTCAGATCCATCATCGGGTGTTGGCTTAAACACTACACCAGCTCCTCCTACGCCCCCACTTGAGGAGCCATCGACATATACCTTCCAGATTCTCGCTGTATTGGCTTCTTCCAAAGCTTCGTAGGTCTCAACCATGAAGTCGGCTAGCACCTGGGCTTTTATGGACGGCCGAGGGGCGTACTGGATGTCATACTCCCCGAGTTCCACAGCCCACTTCACCATTCTTCCTGACACCTGAGGATGGCTGAGAATGGCCCGCAGCGGATGCTTCGTGAGTATGGTAACAGGATGAGCCAGGAAATATGCCCTGAGTTTCCGTGCTGTCGTGACGAGGGCGAAAGCAAACTTCTCAATGGGTGAGTATCGGGTTTCGGCATCCTTCAAGGTCCGACTTGTGTAGTAGATTGGGAGGTGGTCCGCTCCTTCAGCTCTTACGAGCACCGCACTCACAACTTCCTTCCCCACAGCAAGGTATACGAAAAGTCTTTCTCCTGGCCGGGGCTTAACCAACAGGGGTGGTCGGAGCAAGTATCCTTTCAGATCGTCAAACGCCTTTTGGCACTCGTCAGTCCACTGGAAATCCTTAACATTGCGGAGTACCTTAAAAAAGGGGAGTCCTTTCTCGGCGGCCTTGGAGATGAAGCGGTTGAGCGAGGCCATTCTTCCAGTGAGTCGTTGCACATCCCGAACTGTCGTTGGGGCAGGCATCTCCAAGATAGCTTTGGCCTTTTCAGGGTTCACCTCTATCCCTTTCTGAGTGACCAGAAAGCCGAGGAACTTGCCCCCTTGGATCCCGAAGGAGCACTTGCGCGGGTTAACTTTGAGCCCGAACTTTTCCATGATCTGGAAAGCTTCCGTCAGGTCAGGGTTGTGTTGACTGGCCCCCTGGCTCTTCACAATGATGTCGTCCACATATACTTCCAGGTTGTTTCCGATCATTGAAGCGAACATAGTGTTCATAAGCCGTTGGTATGTGGCCCCTGCATTTTTCAGACCGAAAGGCATAACCAAATAACAATACGTACCGAAGTCCGTGATGAAGCTAGTTTTCTCTTGGTCTTCCTCAGCCATCGGGATCTGGTTGTACCCCTGATCTCCATCCATGGTGGAAAGCAATTCGCACCCCGCCGTGGAATCCACCAGCTGATCGATGCTTGGTAAGGGAAAGCAGTCCTTCGGGCAAGCGTTGTTTAAGTCGGTGAAATCAATGCACATCCTCCATCGCCCTTCGGACTTTGGGACCAAGACCACGTTGGCTAACCACTCGGGATACCGCACCTCCCGGATCTGGTTCAGTTCAGTCAGCCTCTGTAACTCTGACTTGATCACCTTGTTCCTTTCAGGTCCCATTTTGCGCTTCCTCTGCTGTACTGGCTTGGCTTTAGGCCGCACATCCAGGCAATGCTTGCATACATGGGGGCTGATGCGCCCCGGTGGTCCTCCTATCCATGCGAACACATGCTGGAATCGCTGCAGGGTCTTGAGTAGCTGTAATTCGATGGTCGGGTTGATGTTCGTTCCCATTTTCAGCTTCTTCTCGGGCTCGTCCGGGATGATCTGGACCTCTCTGAGTTCTTCTGCCGGGTATAGCTTTCTGGCTTCGATCCTACGGGAATCTCGGGGATTGCCACCCTCCTTCTCCTCTATCGCAGCTATCATGTTTAGGCGGCATTCTCGGGCTCGAGCCTGATTCCCTCTAACTTCCCCAATCCCATTCATGGTGGGGAATTTTACTTTCAAATGCAGGACCGATGGTACCGCTTCGAACAGGCGAAGGAAGGGTCGCCCGCAGATCACGTTGTAGGTTTTGGCGAGTGCATTGATGACCCAAAACTTCACTTCCTCGGTTCTGCGCAAATGTCCTTCTCCCCAAGACATCAAAAGTGGGATCGAACCCAACGTGTCGCTCGGACTCCCGTCAAAGCCCACCAATGGGACTTTTTCTGGCATTATCTGCTCCAGCTGGAGCCCGAGTGCGAAGAACGTTGGCAGGAACATTACGTCCACCGAACTTCCGGTATCAATCAGAACTCGAGCTACTTCAGCTCCATGTATTGTGGCTTGAATTACTATGGGGTCGTCGTGGGGATGAACAATGTCCGCCAGATCTTCAGGACCAAAAGTAATTGGGGGGGGAGCATACATATTAGTGGAAAAGACGTGGTATTTCAGACTTACCCGCTGCGTCTCTTTTAAGAACTTCCTCTTCCTTTGGGTGGATGATGACGCCAAAGGGCCTCCTTCAATCACATTAACGGTCCTGCCATTCATGGGATTGCGTAGGTAGTTCGAAGGGGGAGGAGGTAAATGCCGGGGTGGAACTTGCTCCTCGTCTGCTGCTCCACCTTCGTACCTTCGTCTGCGAGCGTGGGAATTTTCTCCTTCCAGCTCCCGACGCTCCGCGCTTCGCTGCTCTTCACGCTCCACTGTACGGGCCTGACTGGCTCCTCGCTCTTCTGCCGGCTTCCTTCCTCGGGGAAGATCTCTCCTTCTTTCGAGAAATTGGTGCAGGTACCCGTTCTTGATCAACCGCTCAATCTCGTTTCTCAAATGGTCGCACTGCTCCGTCTTATGCCCCCAACTCCGGTGGAATTGGCACCATTTCCCCGTGTGGCGTAAGTTCTCGGAGTTCCGTGATTGGGGCGGCCATCGAAGGTCGGGATGCCCCTCCATAACTTCCAATACCTCAACGTTAGAAATCTTTAGAGGAGTTATCGGGATGGGATCTAAGTACCTCTTCACCACGTCTTGCCGGTTGCGCATGTCATCTCCTCGCCGATTCTTTGTTCGCTCCTCTTGCCCTCTTTGTCCGAGCTTTGCTAGCCGCGTGTCTTCGAGTAACATGTACCTTTCCGCCTTCTGCATGAGCTCTTCTAAGGTCCGAGCCGGATGCCTCACCAATGCTTCAGCGAATTCTACAGATCGAGTGCCCTGCGCCACAAATTCGGATAGTATGTGGGGGTCGATATGCCTCACGTCGATCACAGCATCCGCAAACCTCCGCATGTAGTCCCTTAGGCTCTCTCCCTTCTCCTGGACCATGGTCATCAAGTGCCCAGCCGTTTTCGGGTAGTGCCTATTGCACGCGAATTGCCGGACGAACAACTCATTGAGGTCCTGGAAGCTGTGGATGGACCCCCGGGGCAGCTGGGAGAACCATGCTTGCGCTCGCCCGGTTAAAGTGGATCAGAAAATTCGACATCGGGCGTGGTCAGGCGCGTTGAGGATATCCATCATGGCTAAAAACTGGTTGACGTGGTCGCGAGGGTCCTTTGCGTGCCGGTCACCCGTATACACCACCGGATTGGGCAAACGGACGGACACCGAGATTTCCGGGTTTAAGATGTGTAGGGCGAACGGGCTGCCCCTCTCCTCTTCTTCCACTTCTCCGTTCTTATCCCTCTTCAAGGCTTGCACTTCCTTCTTTAAGTCAAATAGTATATCAAACAAATGCGGATCGCTACCAGACATACCTGGGTTTCTGGCGCGTTCGGCCTCTGCCCTGGCTCTCCGGTCTTCGTCTCGCCTCCGATAATACTCCCTGATTCGAGCCGTAGCTTCCGGTGGTGTAGTTCCTCTCCTTCCGGCTCTCACTCTTTGTTGTTGCATTCGCCTGGCACCTCGTTCCGCGGCGGTTTCAAGCAGGCGATCCAACTCGCTCATAGTCATACGCACTTCGGTGGTGGTCCCGCCGTCTGACGCGGCGGCGCGATTCGGGGACTCGTATGCATGCTGGCTGGGAACTTCCGGTGATGAGGAGATGGACTCGTCAGACTCTTGGGATGTTATGGCCATAACCGCTTGGGAGAACAGACGTGATGAGGACTGAAAGCTAACTCTGCTATCGACGGAATCTGAGTGCATTACTTGGGTTATTTCAGAGACTTTTATGACGTTTCCCACAGACGGCGCCACTGATGACGGCCCCTCCTCCGGCCACGCTCGACACCGGAGCGGTTCGTACGTCGGTCTCGGCCCAAGATGCACCCTGACTCGGGTAAGCTCCCTGCTGCTCCGCAACTATCCACGACCCTTGGGGGTTCGGGCTCCGTTCGCACGATCTCCCTTCAAACTGCTTCCTCCGCTGAATCTTGAGCTCTTCCGATCCTCTCGGCTTGTGCTCCCTGCTCTTCTCTCCCAAGGTGAAGCTATCTTTAGCTGGTGATTTTAGAGAGAAGAATGTGTTGAGCGGACTTGAGTTATGTGAATGCTTGTGGGATGGCTTGCCTGAGTTTCGCAACTGACCCGCCTCCCTATTTATAGGGCAAAGGGAGGTTATAAGTGTAATTTGGCCCTGGGCACGTGTCACCGTGCATGCCCGTCCGAGGGTAATAGGGTACTTGAGTACCCTTGTAGAGTAGGGCACGTGGTATCCGCATGTTACCCTCGGTGCACGGCATGCTCCGGTTACATCTTATAACTTCCAAACCAATGCTCTTTATTGGGGAGGCGGGGCGGTCGAGCCCTGGGAGGAGGACAACGCATCCGGGTAGGTGGAGTGTGACGTCGATTCTGATGTCCGTCCCCCTGGGCACGTGTCCTCGTGCATGCTCGTCCGAGGGTAATAGGGTACTTGAGTACCCTTGTAGAGTAGGGCACGTGGTGCCTGCATGCTACCCTCGGTGCACGGCATGCTCCGGTCACACCTTATAACTTCCGAACCAATGCTCTTTATTGGGGAAGCGGGGCGGTCGAGCCCTGGGAGGAGGACAACGCATCCGGGTAAGTGGAGTGTGACGTCGATTCTGATGTCCGATCCTCCCCTCTGGTTGGGGAGAAAGGACGGTCGCCACTGGCTGGTGAGTAGATGACGTACGCCTGCAGGTGAGGGTTCCGACCCCCCTCGGAAAACACATATAGCATAGGATATGATATAATAAATAGGGATAATTACGGCTACACCCCCTGAGGTTTGGTGTAATTACAGATACCACCCCTGAGGTTTGAGAAATTACAAAGACCACCCCTGAGGTTTGCATCAACCTTACAATAAAGTCCCTCTATTGAATATATGGATAAAAACTTCCAATTTTACCCTTGTTCCACTTCAATTGAAATTATACAAAGTTTGAGTGGGTTTTTCTATATAAAGTAAATAGTACTTTTTAAAATTCTACAAATACCTTTATAAATATCAACATAAAAATTATATTGTTAAAAAATACTAAAAATAAAATGTATATTTCTTTAAAAGAAACACACATTTATTTAATTAATTCATTCATCTAAATTTAATTATAAATGTTTAAAAAATCATAATATTATTTTAATGTTTACTAATTATAGTTTCTTCTAATAACATAAAATAAAAGAATACAATATGCTTAGAACTCCTCATTCATCTCAATAAAAAATGCACAAAAGAATGAAGCAAACATAGGTTTCTTGATTTGCAAATTTAATAATATTTTAGTATCTAATTTATTACAAAACTAAAAGAAAAAAGAAGGAGAAAAAATGAGAGCTCATCAAACCAAAAAGAAAAAAGAAAAACCAATTAGCCTTTTGTAATTAATTTAGATTCTCTAACAAAATTAATGAAGGGCATTATTGTCTTTTATATGGCAAAAGTTAGTTACAGGGGAGGTGAGTGTAATTTCCCAAACCTCAGGGGTGGTATCTGTAATTACACCAAACCTCAGGGGGTGTAGCTGTAATTATCCCTAATAAATATTTAATAAAGGGTGCGGGAGTTAAGGGGGTCGATATACCTGGGGGTCGGGTAACGAGCGAGAGAAGGGGGTAGTGAGGCGGAACGAGGTCAGGAGATTAGGCCACGTGGACGGGTACGATCCCGAGAGGGAGAGTATGCGTCATCAAACCTAAAATCACACAAGCATTTTTTAAGCTTAAAATGCAAACAATTTTCTGACAAAAAGATATGCCTACAATTTAGAAGTTGTTATTTCCTGTCTTTTAGCTTGTGGTGGTTACTTTTAAAAAATATAATTATATTTCTGTGAGCTTTTAGGTTTTTGTCCAAACACCCTTCACTGATAGTGAGCTATTTTTTTCCAAACACCCTCAACTTATGACTTTAACATAATTTCAAACATTTAGGGAAGGATAACAAAAATAATTGGTTAAATGTCCATATGAACTGAAATTTAAAAGATTTTGTTGCTCCACTCCATTTTAAAATTGGTCTTATAGTATAGCAATGTATATTGATGCCACTATACAATGAAACATTAAACAAAACACAAATAAACCATAATAACGAACAACTAATTCTCAACTTTCGGTGATCATGATTTCTGGGTCAAGATCATGAAAGCCTTGTACAACTTACTTTGAGCAAATAGAATCCTCAAATAAACCCAATCGACCTTGAATAATAGGACTCCTCAAATATATATCCACCTAGAATCACGTTCTCATAATTGTAGGGTGCTTAAACAATATGAATTTGTATGGAGTTTCAAACATCTTTTGGGAACTATGTAATTGACTTTAAGCAGAATTTTAATTCAAAAAGAGTTGGCATGTGTTTGGAGTTGTAGAGTTGGAATATGTTTTGAATTTTAGGCATCCATGCATCCACACGCGAGAGCTCAGACGTCCGAAAACAATATGTATGTACATCACTTGGCGCCAAGGCATTGATTTAAAAGATACAATTTTTAGTGGTTGCTTCGTTTTTCTTTTTTTTTTCTTTTCTTTTATGTTTTTACCGTTTTTTCAAATATAATAACTTTATAAGTATGATAAATGGGGTAATATTAATATTTATGAATCTGTGTTGGAGCTTCTCTCTCTGAATGCCTGGGCGGCGTATAATAAGCTAATACGCGTGCCTTGAAACTATTTTTCATATATGCCAATATGTAATCTCAATATGTTACAAATTTAAAAAGCAGAACAATGTTAATGAATTACACTATTTAGTGTTTTTGTATCAATATGATGTAAAGTTTATTAACTACATCTACATACACACACACATACATATATATATATATATATATATATATATATATATATATATATATAGTCAAGTTATACAAAGCAATTGAGATTTTAACTTATCTATATAAGTTAAAATCTCAACCGCTGTGTATAAATTGACTATTTTCTAGGAATTATAGGAGATTTTCGATATTTCTAGAAAATAGTATAATTCTTAAAATTAGCGCATGAAACTAATATAAGACGATATATTAATGAATTTTTAATTAACCAAGACATAAAAGTTAAAAAAGGAGATACAGACTACTAATTTCTTGAAATTCTCTTGTTCTGGTTTGAATTAAACATAACCAATTTATACATTTTATCTCCAACAACATCTTAGAATAAATAGTAATGATCATTTTCTCAATTTACTACCGACATCTTTTAGTTAACAAAACCAGTCACCAGTAGTAGTGTAGTACGTAGAAGTCTCACTTCAGGTATCTTTAATTTCTTGTCCAACTTTATTCTATGTTTTAGATAGTTCTGGAGTCCTTAACCTATAGGATTTAATCAAAATTTTTTTTTGAAGAATTAGGATTTAATCAATTAAAACGTTAGAAACAGTAAATGATCAATGTCACCAATCAGAAAACGAGTAATTAAAATGTAACTACTGTTTGGAGGTTGTGTAGTTCAGAAGTCCTTTTGATGTTTTGATGTAAGGGGTTGAAGCACCCCTTGTGTTTCTTTTTGTTTCTAATTGATTGGCTGTTTATAGATATGAATAAAATAAAAAGAGTAAAAATATGAATTAGTGGGATGTGAGGTTACACATTTAAGTGCATGTTTGTTTATTGTGTTCCTGTAACTGCAATGGTGAATTTTTGTGATTGTGTGTTTGTATACTAGTATGTGCGGGTATGATATATGATGAGGGTGTGTGAGTACTATTGCAAAGAGGCTGTTGAAAATGAGGGTAGACAAGTGATGAAAAATTTGTGTGTTGAAAAGAACTCAGGAAACTATTTTGGAATATATTATCTTCATGTTATATCCTTAAATTAAATTAGGAGCGTCTTTTGTTACTAACTATTTGTTTACCAATATTTATTCTCGATTTGTTTAGAGACGGTTAGGGTCCACATTGGACCTCTGAATTTATGCATTTGGCGTTTGTTGTAAATAATAATTTCTTATACTTCTATATTTTTTTATTAAATACTAATTCAAATATTGCATTTTAGAGCTTTGAATTCTCTTGAAAATGAAGTAGCTAAAGTGAATTTTTATTATTGTTTAAAATTGACAACAAGAAAATTACCTAAATTGAGTTAAGCATGTAAAGATAGTCTTATAGCAATCACATGCAAAGATATTGATTCTTCAATAAAAACCAAAGACCAATATTGTCTTGATAAGCTCAAGATTGACCTGCTTTTGTTGTGGAATCTGTTGGAAAAATAAGATGGTTGTGAAAGAGCAAACGTCAAAATCATGTGAGTTACCAAAGAGCAAGAGTTGGAAAACATGTGGGATGTAAATGTGGAAATTATGTAGCATTCCAACGACCAACGGTTGAAAAACATGTAAGCCGTAAACGGACAAATGTTAAAATTGTTTGGGTTGTCAATGGGCAACATGTGAAAATCATGTGGGCTATTAACAGGCAAAATGTTGAAATCAGAACGGCCGCCAGACAACAATTGAGAAATATGTAGGCGGCAGACGGGCAACAGTCAGAGAATGTAGGCAGTCAACGGACAATCGGTGAAATCATACGAGCCGCTAACGGACAACAGTTGAAAAATATATAGGTCATCGACAAACGTTAATATCATGTGGTTTATTGACGGACAACAACTGAAAAATATTTGAACCTTTAACAGGATCACGGCTAAGTTGTATGTACACATGTATGCTGACATTTACCGCATCATCGTAGAGTCTATTTGTGAGGTAAAGAAGAGAGTACATTGAAAAATATGTTCTATAAAAATTATGACTTTATTATTAAAATTTAGAAATAAATATTTTTACTATATACGAACATTATTATTACAATTGTTGTTATTAATAATAACATATACTCTTGAAATCTCGTGCTTACTCTTCGAAGAGTGTCATGAACTATTTATTTTGTTTGCAACACACCCCTTGCAATGTTTTTTTTTTTTTTCTTTTAAGTTTAGTTTTATTATTGGGAGCTAAAACATCGAGTGGTCGTTTATTTGAGGTTGAATTTCGAGTTCGTGCATTTGATAGGATTGGTTCTTTAGTGATTACCGTCACTTTTTGATTTTACATCCTTGTTCATATAGTATTGGATAATGCATTGAGGTTATGCATTCTGTCGGGTGTTAGATGCTCAGAACCTATGTAATTTTTGAAAGTTCAAAGGTTATTTTTTTCATTTTAGTTTTATCTTTCACATTTTCTGCAAGTTTATATAAAATTGTTTTTATTTCAAAGACTTTTCATGTTGTCTGGATTGTTTGGTTTTTTCGGCAACGTACACATCACGTCATGTTTCAAATCTTGAGACGTAATAAATTGTGTTGAGGTGACATGATTAAGCATATCAACAATTTGTACAGCAGTGGCGCCAATGCATCTCAGCGAGGAATTAAAGTAAAAGTAAAGCTGCTAATTTGATTTTCAAAATAAAGCTACATCTTCTTTTTTTTCTGTATAAAAAGCACATTTTATATATTGGCTAGAGGGTAAGCATATGAAAATATCACCAAGTGGGTGGTGAGTAATATTCATAAAAAGCTGGGGAGAAAAAAACCGTTCAACGTTTTTACAGTGGTGATCAGGAGGATATTGAAAACTAGAAAAATATAAAGAAAGATCATCTTTGGCTAATAAAGCTGGTTTCTTCTGTCGTGCAACCATCTCGACCTGCAAAAAAGAAACATATCACAAAAGTAAGCTCATTTCCATATATATGTTAGCATCGCAAAATAAAAAGAAAAAAAAATTAATTACTTCTGTATACATGCTTAATAAAATCACACGATGTCAATGAGTATTTTTGATATTTTTTAGGCTTTGACAATCAATAAATATAAAGACCGAATAGTAAAAAAGAAAGTGTTTCCTTAAACATAAAAATGGTTTTTACGCCAACGGAATTATTTGCCTAATTAAATTTTTGGCATTATTTTTTTTTCAACAAAAAAGTGTTTCCTTAAACATAAAATTGGTTTTTACATATATAGTGGAGTTGCAATTAACTAAAGTGAGAGAAAAGAGAAAGTTAGTAATAATAGTACCAATGGTAATCCCATCTGGGGCGAACTTTGTACATTCGGTTGTGGCCATAGGGGTAGTCCGTTTCGGCCCTCTTAGTGTTTTGAAAGGCGCAGCAGCCAATGGAATAGACACCGATGAGTATGACCACCATCACTATGTTTAGTACCGATAGTTTGTGCCAATCCATGCGCACGTTTTCGAGCACACCCGCCTTGCACGAGTCGCACTCGTAGCACAAAACCGTTGGGGCGTTGTTCCACTTGTAGCAGTCCGGGTCCTGCGACAACGTCGTCACCGCGTAGTTGCATGTTGTAGGGGGCTTGCAGCAACCCGACTGCAACCATAACATTTCATTAATTTTGGGTAGTCATATTTATCTCGACGATAGTTTTTTTTCTTAGATGGTTAATTGATCACATATAAGTGTACTCCACTTGTTTTGAAGAATAATTCAATTAGATACCATTTGGTCATAAGGTGGTACTATCAAGTAATTACTAAATAAATGAGGATGTGGCAATTGTCACTTTTCTCATCACCACTAGCTAAAACTTTATAAAGTTTCTTAATTACTTATACATATATAGTGCGCTACCAGATATCAAATTAATAGTATTTTTATATAACCAAAAAAAGGCTTATGAAAACAAAAGGTAGTCAGTAATAATCATAACGTATCATCTAGAAGTCACTAAAACCAGCCATCGAAGAATATCTCTTGATTGAGGCAATTATAATTATATATTAATTTTTAAATCATAAATCTGGTATATATGTGATATTTAGTAATACAATTTTATTATGACTGATTATTGGGTTGGTAAATTACATATTACTGCAAACTATAAAGAAAAGAAAAAACATAACTTGAGTTTCTTAACTACATATGGTAATTTAATTTGCAGCTAGTTAGTCCAATTCTACTAAACTTTGATTTCAAAATTTAATTATTAAACAGTAATAAAAGTGTAACTAAAGAATCTTCGCAGTTCCCAAGCCAATCAATTTTCAAATTTTCCATGATGAAATTTACCTGAACCGGGCTCATGTCTTTTGTGAGATAATCAAATGGAGTCCACAAAACAATCTTGTCACAAGTCTTTGACCCCAAAATACAACTCCTCACAGTCATCCAATAATGAGGATCCTCAATTCTCTTCCTCAACCACCCCGAATAACTATCCAAGTGATACTCCTTATACGTCCTCCCTGGAACCGCCGTCCCGCCTCCGCTTCCCGTCACGACGAACCCGAAAACCGTCAAAGCCATCAAAGCTCCTATTAGCAACAACATGACCACCAAATACACCCAAAGCGCCCATGCAACGTGAAAACAAGCCCCTATGAACCCCGCAAGGGATACGATCAGAATTATGAAACCTAAGACTAAAAGCGGAGTTTGGAGGAAGCTTTCGCAGGTTGTGCTGCTCCTCGCCATCCATAAACCGGCCCCGATGATCGGTACCGATGCTAGGAGGGTGAAGAGATTGAGAAAACCTATTACCGTGTTGCTGAACCTGTACATAGTTTGTTCGTCTAGCGTGTGTTTTAGGTGTTTGCAGGAAACTAGTGGGGGTGGTGCTAGTTTTTGTGATGATGTTAGTGACTTGATCTTGATCGATCGGCTTTATCTTTTTTATGTTTGGTGTGGGTTTGAGTGGCGATGTGTGTTTTGCTTTTTGTGTTTTTAAATTGTTTGGAGAATTTATTAAGATGTTGTGATGCTTTTTGCTTTGCACTAGTTGCTTTTTTTACATGGAATAATGGGATGTAGATGCTTTATTTATTAGTGGTAGTCCGATCCACATTTGATGTGATCAAACTGCGGTTCTTAGACACGAAGGAAACACTTTTTTGGTGCACTCGAAGTGACCAAAGGAGCTTTATCAATATTTGAGTAATCTAAATATTGTTTATGCAAATATTAAGAATGTGAGGTTTGACGTTATATTTTTTTGCGACTTGTTTTGTTTTTTGATCCACTTTGTTTTTGTATTTATTGATTCTAGCATCTTTATTGAAAGGATACGAAAACTACACCAAAGAATCAAATCATTTTCACGATAATTTGAAATGATCATGTTTATAATCAGTATTCATAATTTTTATTCCCGAGGACCACTAGCGTTGTTACTGGATGATAACCCCTTAGATCATTTCAAATCTTCTAGGTGTTCAATGTATAGCATCTTCAAGGAGGTGCTAATGGAAAATGTTTATTATTTTACTTATAAAAATATTCGCAACTAATTATAACCCCAAGATATAGATTAGTTGAAAGTAAACATACTTATTTGTGGAATGAGAGAAGAAGTGATTTTTTTCTATGAATGACTATATATATATATATATATATATATATATATATATATATATATATATATATATGTCTTATATATGACTATGCAAAATGTACTGTACGCCGTTGACATTTGAGAATAGAGTTATATTTCGTGTTGCAGAAACACAGTAATATATATAGGACTAGCTAAAAGTAAATTATCTTCATAATGCTTATTAATTACTTACTCAACACGAAAGACAAATGAATCTATGCTTGATCAATATAAGCTTTAACAATCCAAAATAAATGAACAGTTACTTTCCGGATGAGTACAGGTTATTTATATGCTACATTCTTTTTGTTGAGAGACTATATTGTACCAAATAAATATATACTAAAAGAAATAGTTTACAGATCAAGTACTGTAATATTACAGATAATAAATTACTTATCGATTTTAGGATAATAATAATATTTGTGATTGAGGCAATTCAAGGCGTTCCAATAACTTTTATCCCCACTTCTCGTTTCCATATGTGTAATGAAGAATTTGTGCAGACAAAAGAGACATGTCCTTCATACCGATAGAATAAAGGTATCGAATTCTGAGCCAAGTGGTTCAAGGCAAGCAAAGAACAGAAGACAATTAAATTTTGGTCAAATTATAGAAAGTACTTTGGAGCCCGCCCAATTTTACTTCTTTACGAAGTATGTGATCACATTAATGTAAATTCTTCTGGGCTCCTCCTGGTCCACTAGATCTTATTAATTTCGTATATTAACAAGGGCGAAACAAGCCGCCTTAGCTAATCTGATAAATCAAATTACTTTAGTATACAAATGGAATTTAAGAATAACAAACTATACACAATAAATATAACAAATAGTATGTCATGCTCAATTAAAAACTATGTTAACAATTGTATCAGTTTTTGTATAAATGCGTATTAATTATGGAATATCAAGCTCAAATTTCCTAATAGAAGTTATACTGTCCCAAGAACCAAATATAGTTTTAACAAAAGCAATCAAAACATAATAATGTGAAAGTTATCATACAAGACTAAAACGAAATAACTGTTTCGAATCAAAAATAATATCTGGTCGATCGATTTGATTATGACACTCACAAAGAAAAATGAAATTTTACTGGAGCAAATTTGTATAAAAAAAAAAAAAAAAAAAAAAAAGAAGCCCAAACTACTTGAGTTTATAATTTAAATCATTCGCAAAAAGACATGAGGATCATGTTGAGGTTTCATGGTGATACCATATATATAAGATTGGATTAAATGCATTAAACCTTCAACCTATTAGGTATTTAGCAATGTGCATCCTAACCTTTTATGAGGAGATGACTCCCCCAACCTATTTAAAAATGTATGAAATGCCTCTTGAGTCGTTCGACTTGGACACTTTTCTGCATTTTTTTCAGTTAGTTCGGATTCAGGGGACAATTCACATGTTTTTTTTAAAGATTAGGGTATTAGTTGTAACTTTTTAAAGGTTATAGTGCACATTGCAAAACATCCTATAAATTGAGGGTTTAATACATTTAACCCTTTATAGTATGAGTCACAAGAATCCTATACAAGAGATAATTATAAATATATATACTATTCACTATGTCTAATACACTACTAGATTTATAAAAATAAGAAATACATAATTCATTCTTAGCCAATAAACAAATCTGCATTTATAATTTATGTGATGACATTCTAGTATTTACGGCTACTTCTTTTAGATTCACAAGTTTTGTCGAAATGCACTTCTTCCAGGTCCTTGTATTGATACTTTAAATATATGAATGTCATGAAAGTTAAAAAGAATTACAATTACACTTTTTGAAGCCTCACGTATTTCCCCTCATACTTATGCAAACATTTCACAAATCAGTCCAAGCAATTTTGTACTTAAAATATTGATGCTCTCCAGCTAGGTATTGGAGTCGAAAGTTCTAAGAATTCCTAATCTAAACACACGGTTAGGTATATCTTTTTAGCGGGGCTTTAAATATAATATTAAGCCTCATGTTTTCTTCGGGTTTGCTTAGTGTACGCAATTTGGAGTGAATCCTATTGAATAGAAAAAAAAATGTATAACATAAAAGTTGTACAACCTTTGCTGCCTAGAGCTAACTTTAACCGCATATCACTTAACAATGTCTTGGAAAAAGACATCCAATCCAAATTGTAGACTAAACAAAATGTTTCAAACAAAGTATAAAACTGAATTTTAAATGTGGCACGATGGCTACAATTGCAATGATTGAGGCAGGTAACTTTTGACGTTCAAGAAAGTGTTTAGATTCCTTTTATATTGATAATTATATCACAATAATTGATTATTGTGGAAACCATTATTGCTTTGGGCTGGTGCGAGATATATATATATATATATATATATATATATATATATATATATATATATATATATATATATATAGTTAAGCAGATAGGAAAAATAGCAAGTACTTGGACAGGAAACTAATCATTTTATTCATATAATCTAGTTTAGCAAAGCTAAATCCAGTCTTTCGTTACAGATAGTACTAATTTATTTAGGCACAATACTAGCTAACTAAACCTATAACTATGAAACAAAAACCAAGGGAAAACTAATTAAGCTATAAGCTAAAAAAGAAACTAGCACACTGCCTCCACCACAAGCCTCTTCGCCACAGCTCCGTCACAGGTTGTTGACCCAAAAACACTCTCAGATGCTACAACTGAACAAGTTTCTTTCCCCACACAGGCCTACAAAATTTAAGTCCAGAAAAGTATTAGACAAAAATAAGCCATATAACATATGTAACTGTAATAACAAAAACAAAAAACTTATTGTGCTTGAAAACGTACATTTTGGACAATGGAGAGTGCATCATTCTTTGATTCACAACTTCCCTTCTCGAACGATCCACAAAGTCCTTGTGCATCACCGAAACTAGCAAATTTAACCGCAGATATATTCCGGCCATGGCACGATAACTCCATCGGTTTATCCTCATAAGCACTGCCGCAAACACTTCCTACTTTCACCGTCTGGAATTTAACTGACAAAGGACTACCTCCAAATTCCTCAAAAAGAACGAGCTCATTAACATCCCCGTTCATGAAAGAACGAGGCACGTGGTACCTAAGAAAACATTTAAGTTTGCAAAGAATGTTAAACAATTTTAAATTAGTCATGGGTTATATATAAGAAAATTACGACATACCATGTTTGGGTAGGCTTGCCACATTTTGAGATACATTTGCTGCCATCATATGGGCCGCGATAGTCGCATGGTTCAGGTTTACAGCCGTCCTCTTGCGCTATGCTGCTCGGCCAGTATCGACCAAGACTATTGCCGTTAACCCAAGCAAGACCCTTGCCTAATCCTTGCATGTCTACGACAACGGGGTCTTCGCCTAGAGGTGCCTTGAACGTCGTCTGGTCCAAATACAAATGCATGAATATAAATAAAAATATCAATTACAAATGTAACATTAAAGATACTCAAAAGGAAAATTGATTTGAGTACCTTGTACCAAGTCATCATTTTATTGGTAGGGAGATCTTTTGAGTTCCATGGAGCTGCAGAGTTCTTGGTGGTGTTGTATAGTTGATTGTTCAATCCATCTAGTCCAACTTTGTATGACCATTTGTGACGTGACAAGTCCTTTGCAATGCTCTCGTCGCCGTTCTTTCCCACGATTTCAATTGGTCCGCGAAGACCAGCTTGAATTAAATCAAATCTTGGACCATAATTCTGTACGATATAACAAGAAAAAAGATTGTTGATTGACTAGCTACAAATTTAATTGCATACTCTTTATGATATATATATATATATATATACACGTAATTAAATGTACATAACAATTAATGTTAGTGATCAATACCTGTAAACCTATGGTAGCACTGAGTAAAGATATTTGATTTTTCCCGGGGTTTAGCTTAACCTTCTCCTCAAACACGTAGTCGGAGACTCCATATGTAGCCCACTGAGAACCTGAAATCGTAACATTTTAAAGTTTTTTTTACGGGAAAAGAATGAGATATTAAACTTATAATTAATGTGGTTTTCGTAGGATTAGTAGAATATATAATATAGTGAAAAATTGGCGAGATGATTTGCATACCAAGATATTTTCCGTTGACATAAGCATGCATTATGTGACCAGTGCCATTGACCCTAAGACTCATGTCATCACTCCAGATAGGGTCATTCTTGTCCAAATTCACACTGATTAAAATATCGGTTATTCATAATTTAAGTACTATCAAGGGACAATTTAAATGTAAAATTCACTAAATGGTAGTAATCAATAAAACAGATAAAAGAATATAGGGATACAAGCGTTAAACCCCTTATACTATGCTTTGATTGCACGTTTCTATCCTTTTATTTTTGGCGATTTGCCCATTGTACTATGGATAAATAAGCACTTTGCTCCCTGAGTCTAAATCTCAGGGCAAAAGATGCTGACAAGTGTCCAAATCAAACGGTGAAAAACAACTCAGGGGCAAAATGTTTAGTTATCCATATTACAAGGTGCAAGTTGCCAAAAATGAAAAGATATGGAGCAAAGTGCAACATGGAGTAAAGTACAAGGGGTTTAACGTTTTTATTCCAAGAGAATATATACCTTGTCATGTACCACATATAATCACTGGCATCATTAGCAACCTTTTGGTCCAAGAGTAGTCCAGCGGAGACTTCACCTTTTCCTAAAACAACATTTTCATCAATAACTTCAGGCCTCCATGTCCACTGCAATGCATTTGTGTCTTTTGCAGCATCATTAGAAGACTTCTCCATTACTGAAGTCTGAGTGTTGATCTATACATACAAATATAAATTAATAAGTATTAATATACTTATGACAGGTTGATTATTTTCAATATATAATATTGTTTTGTGACTATAGTTTGCTAGACTTTACGTACCCTGGCAGTGTTGTAAACTTCCTTCTTGCAATCTGGCGCTATACTAACGGACCATGCAGGTACGTTATATACCACTCCTTGATAATTTATAGTAGCATCTGTTGTAGTATTTGTATTGCTAAAGAAACAACTTGATGTGTCATTGGTTGCATATATGGTTGCCTGCAATAATTATATTGAATACATTGTTAGATACTAGATTATTTTTTTTTTTTGATAAAATGTTCAATTTTAATTATATAAAATATATAAAAACATACTGAGACAGAATTTCCGTAATCAATGCTAGAAATGTCGCCATGAGTTAGAATTCTCTCAATTGAATGCAACACGTCGTGGAGTTGCTTCAAATGTCCATATTTTGGTTGGTTCAAAGTTCCTACAGCAATTATTCAGAAAAAATTAGTAACTGGGTACAAAAAAAAATCTCTAAATATCATATGTGAATCCTGGACAAATAAATAATTTGGTGTATTAATTACCAAATTCATTGAGCGGAGCATTATAATCATAGGACGTGGTGATGTATGGGCCACCAGCAGTTCTACCAAAGTTTGTTCCACCGTGGTACTGAGTACAAATAAAATATAAGTAATTTATTTATTTGTTATTTGGGGGTATGAAATAGATTAATTTAGTACTTACCATGTAATAATTCTGGAAAGTGCCACCGGTTTGGAAAAATCGGGCAACGGCAAATGCAACATCCTCGGCCATTCTCAATGGGTCGGGACCTCCCCAATTCTTAAACCTAAATTATTTTTCATGTCAAATATCAAGACTTAAGATGATTCGATAATATTAACGGACAAAATAAATTAATTGGAGATGAAACGACTAACCATCCAGTCCAATTTTCTGTCCACATTTTAGGGCTGTTTGGATTGTTTGGTGTGAAGTTATCGCAGTACCAGCCATTGCATGTATTGATCTGTCATCATAAATAGTCAAAAAGAGTTGGAATAAAATCAAATCGATGATATATATAAAATCATTGTACATGACTTATGTTAGCAGTGTGATATATGATTTATAAAATCATTTTTGAGGACTTACGTTGAGTAATATTGTATATAATTAATTTAGTTGCTCTCAAACGCTAATGCTCGATTAAATTTCGAAGAGATTTATTCGGAACATGTAAAATACAATTATCATAACAATATCTATAAATTACATACAATTGGTTGAGGAGCATCACTCTGTTGGCACATAATCCATGGAACCCCAATGTTGAGTGATTCGGCCATGTTTGCGCACCAATTCTTGTATGCTTGTCCAGCATCTCCGTACGATGAAATAACATTTCCATATTCATTCTCAATCTATGAGAGTTTGCATGAGTACGTTTAATGGCATTAAGAACTGTTAATTAATTAGATAATCAAATTTTGACCATTTAACACAAATTCAAACCTGAGCAAGAATAATAGGACCTCCTTGTGATGCAAACAGATTATCTTGCTTGACCATGTCCACTATCAAAGTCGTGAAGTTTTGCATTTCACTCTGAAAATTAAACAAAGTGAAAATCAAACAATTTCTAAGGTAAATCAATCATCTTCCTCTATAAGATTAATTAGTACATTATTGAACGAAAAATGACCATTACCATATACACGTCATTTTCTGTCCGAAATTCGACACCGGCCATGTTATGCAACCAAACTGGAAACCCTCTGAACAAGCATAAAGATGAAAGTTAATGATCGATGTCAAAATATCGAATTAATTTTATTTATTAATTTGCAAGATTAATAGTGAAACAAGAAAATGTAATGTGAGACAAGAAATATATAAGAGAAAAAGAACGCACCCATAGTTCCATTCAGCACAAACATATGGTCCAATGCGAAGCACAGCGTAAAGTCCTGCATCTTGAATAGTCTTGAGGAATCTAATTAGATCCAAATTTCCACTAAAATCGTATTGTCGGCGATGAGGTTCGTGAGCGTTCCAGAATACGTAGGTTTCAACGGCATCTAATCCGCCTTCCTTTGCTTTCTTTATCAAATCAGGCCACATCTAATGTTCCAACAAAAACAAAGAAAGAACATTAAGACCTAACGTCTCACGTTGTATGGTATATCATGTATATATGCTAAAAAGTACTTAACATTTAGAAGAAGCAAAAAAATATTTGATAATTGCGAACTTTGAATTCATTTTGTACCTCAGCAGTGCTTCGTGGATAGTGAATTGAGCCGGAAAGTATGATTTTACGTTCACCATCGATTGTAATTGCCCTTCCGTCATGAGAAACTTCAGTGGCAAAGGTGCAAGTAGTGAATACTATTAAAAGCAAAAGGAAGAAGAAAGAATTTGTTGCCATGGTTTGGGAAATAAAGTAGTGAATGAGCTTGTTAACTCTTTTCTCTTGTCTATTTATAAGTAGGATAATCTGGTTGATCAAGATAATTAACATTTCGTAATTTAAATTTAATTTATCTGTTTCATCTTATCTAAAAAAAATCCAATCCAACTGTATGTAATCAAATCTGTTAGTTTAAGAGAAGATATCAAGGATTAAATTTCTCAAAAATCTTGTTGCAACAAACTTTGCAATAAGTTAACTAGTTATCCGGTATATCCATAATTCTCTGAATATTCAGTCTGGTGGGATGGATTTTAGTATTATTTAAACTAATATCCAAAAGTCCCCTAATGTTATGGCTAACATGCACATAAATCTGTTTTATGAAGGAAAAAGATAAGGCGAATAATCCTCTTATGATTTTAAAAAATAGTAGTAAAATGTCTAACTCGTCAATTGTTCATGTACTTCTACTACAAGTCTCCAACAATGTAAAAGCACCAAGTTAAAAATTAGCATAAAAACAAAAGAAATATATTTTTCATCCATTTGTGGTCTAAGTTTGTCATCATTAAATATAAATTTTGAAGCATAAGAATATAAAAATCTTTTAACATAATAACATGCACACCAACTGCCCTCTCCCTTCTTTGAGAACCAAGTTTACTTCTGTACAAGATGGGGTAATTTCCATATATAAAATAAACACGAATTTTTTGGTATCGTTTTTTATAGTGAACTTTTTTGTCAATTACTCATAATACATGGTTCTTATCGTACATAGGATGTTTTATGACCTTACTAAATATTTAGGTCCCAAAAATCATGAGTAACTACATATATTATTTTCCATCCAATCAGGCAACTATGGTCATGAATTAATTCATTTGATATTCCTATGTTCCATGTAAACCTCATAGAAATTCAATTCAAGAGAAAGAAAGAAAAACGTATCGCGGATTTCTTTGCAATATTTAAGCATCTCATAGAGAGAAATATTGCGCTGCATGAGTTACGGGTCCACCCTGATCATCTAATTTGTATGAGTGGTTAAGTGTTTATTGCCCTTAATTTCCTAATCTCGTAATCATCTTAATATTTTATTGCCTTCCTCTTCACTATGCGCCTGTACTAATGAATATAGGATCTATCTAGTTGGTCGACATTTGAGGCCCTTCTTAATTTTAACTTGCATATTAAATAAATCGGCTAATATGAGCTAGTATACAAAACAAGATGTTGTGATAAAATGGCTCCAATCGAACTCCAATAGTGCATAGAAAGGGAGATTGAATCCCTGGCAGCAGAGCGTTGGAAGTGTCAAAAGAGAAATCCATCACCAAGTCAATCTCCTCAAATTCAAACAGACCACCAAAAATATTGGATAAAAGCTAACACGGACGCTAGCTTCGAAAATGGGAGAGCTTTCACCTCTCTGATTATCCATAACCACTGGGGAACAGTCATTTTTGTTTCGACGAACACCTACCTTTGCATGAATGCATTAGTTGCTGAAACGCTAGGTACTTTGCATGTCTGTCAAAGCCTTAACCATGCCAAAGTCGATTGTGCAATTCTGAAATCGGACGGTCTCTCTCACTGAAGCCATCATTGATCCTGATCAAGTAATTTTGTGGACCATCAATTCTCTTATCATTAGAATTCGTAAATTTTAGAACTTTTGGTCTAAGTGTCGTTTAAATTTGCCAATCGCAATGGTAAATGTGTGGCCCATGAACTAGCACATTGAGCTTATAGATGAAAAGGAAAGGTTGACCCAAATCTAGTTGAATGAAATATTAAAATAAATTCGCAACAAGTATATATTAACCTTAGAGAAGCCATTTCTCTAGTTTTAGAGGTAAATGCATAAAACTCTCCGGGTTATCAGAAACACATGTCAAACTCCCTTATGTTATGTTTATGTATGTATTAAAGCCTCTAATGTGTCAAAAATTCGCACCAAAGCCCCTCTATTTATTTTAAGGATATAGTGCATGCCATTTGCCACCTTTGATAATGGTTTTCGTATTTCTAATGTGGTATGGTGCAAGTTTTTGATAGCAAAAGAGGATTTTATGCAGATTTTGGAAAACCTCATATAGTTTGGTGCTTCTTGAGGGCAATGATGACAGTTGGCATACTACTTAATTTGTTAAGGTTTTTTTTTTTTTTTGGATTTTCGATACCCAATTTTAATCACATAAAGGGATGGAAAAAAGAATTTGCATCAAGGGATCTTCTACAAAAAACATTGTTTCACGACCTAAGGGGTCTTCTGATGTTGCCTCAACCTGATGGATCACCAGTCGAGGCTCAGATACCACCTGTCACGTGATAACCTTTGAAATGTTATGTACGACTAGTAGCTGCTAACACAAGCTACATCTTACAAGCTCAACATGCGTGTTGCACTCACGTCTTAACAACGCTAACAAAATAAGTAATATTAATTCATGTTCTATCAACAACAATGCAAATATTAAAATCGGATAGGAACGCAAAAAATGCTTACAAGCTTGCTTACACTTTCATGTATCAAATGCCTATAGAATTTCTAGCTTGCTTAGAACGTTGTCCAAGACATGAAGGGCAACCAAATGCTCTCGACATAACATTAATTTCGTGAGTTGGAGAGCATTTGGTTGCTTAAGAAATGCCTAAATAGAGTCAAAGCAAGCTTAGGTCGTGTTAGTGGAACTTCGTGTCCTGCCCCCCTCACTGTCACATATGTCAGCCCTTCATACACTTGGCTCCATCCACCAACCTGAAGAAAATCGAATTTTTTAATTAGCATGTGATAAATTAGTTTGAAATATATATGACTCGACTATTAGATTTATAAACTAATGAAAATGATTGTGAGAGTACTATATACTCACCTGCTGATTGTAATACCAGGCATACCAGCTGGTATTTATTTTGAGGTTTAGAGCGTTGAGGGAATAGCGTGTTGCAGTGAGTGGCAAAACAGCATCAGTGTCACCACTACGGTAGTTCGAAAAAAAAAAAAAGATAGCAGATTAACTAACAGTAAATATAAAGAATATTATATAAAAAGTTGAAGTAGTTCTATTGATTTATGTCCTGAGTAAAAATGAAAATTCGTAATGCTAGCTGGGGCAAAATAAATTTCAATCTTTTTGGCAAACTTATATATATATATATAAAAATATTCTATATATCGATCATTCTTACTTTTTAAGTTATGTGTCCAATAATATTAGTCAAGTAACTAATGACGTGGTATAATCATGTATAAGATGACGCAAAGATATAATTCAGAATATCAATTTAGCTTTTTAATTTATTCCGATAGAGAAGTAAAATATGTGACAGCATTATTTTGTCTCTAAAGCATATTGATAAAACCAAAAAAAATAAAAAATCATAATGTTTAACTAGAAAGAAAGAAAGAAATAGAATAATTTTTTTTAAAAAAAATTACCTAAACACCCAAATTCTGAGGCCTGCAGCAATAAGTTCTTGAAAAATGGGAAGCATGGACCTTGGTGAATCTGTCCAACCCCCTCTTATAACATCACTGCAAAACGTGGTGCACTACACAATTAATTATGTAGCTACTATATATTCAATTTTAAAATCCTATAATTTACATATCAGAGAAGCCGAATATGAATATATATATATATATATATATATATATATATATATATATATATATATATATATATATATATATATATATACGTGTATATAAATATATGTGCATGTGTTTGTGTAACAGAAAATTAGAAATTTTTAATAACTAGTAATTTAATATATGAAAGTACGTACCTGCAAGTGGCCCAAGGATGAGGGATTCCTGTGATGTTGGCGTGAAAAGCCTTTTGCACGTCCGGACGGTTCATATAAATTTTTGTGTACTTAACAATGCACTGATCATTCCCTCTGAATGTCCATGGCTAATTGATATCATCAAGCATACCCAAAATCAAATTTAGAAAAAAGAAAAAGTGAATTCATACTTAATCATTTAATTGTAACCATGTACGTATGATGCAACATGATCTTCTATACCTTATACAAGTTTTCATACGTTACGTCATTATTTTGTACACGTTAATCGGAAAATTTGTACGTAATAAGATGCACCTCGTTTACATATAAAATAATGTTATAACTTGATTCAACAATCATTTGACCTCATAATACTTATAAAGTACTTAATTAATTAATTACCTGGGGTAATTTTAAGTTGTTTTTTAGGGTCCCCGTTTCATTGCAAGGAGAATTATAAATTGCATAGGGATCGATGTTCCCAAACTCCGAGTAGGCAGTAGAAAGGGCCTGGAAACACCCGGCTGTTGGAAATAGGAACGAGTCCAATGGGCATGACTCGTTAAGTGCCGCATATGTGGAGTCGCCTATTAAACCATGATTCCACCAAAACTCGAATGTACCAATGTTGTCATAATAATCGTCGATTAATGGATTCCCTAGCTGCCCATGCATGCCACATAATTAAAATCAATTCAATCAATATTAATTTGAAACCAAACATAGTAAGTATTCAGATTATATAGTATATATGGAGTCAATAATGTGTGTTCTTTAACAGTTGAAATTGTTTCAATCACATATATACATAACAAGAATGTTAAAGGGTTTTAACATTGAATGTATCAATGAGTTCAGATCAATATATCTAGTACAGAATTTCTAATTCGTTGATAGGCACAGTTTAATTAATTATATATGATCATGACCAGTATAATTTGAGTATTTTTTATATACTAATGTGGACGTGTGATGCATATCACGTGTCATCAGAAATTTAGGACAACATATTATTAGTATATATATAAAGCAATTTTACCAAATCAATGACAATTTAGTTTTGTGGGAAAAGTAATAATTACCAGGAAGCCTATAAAGTTGATGACAGGATTCTTAACACCATTGTTGCGTTCCACGATGATTTTAGACAGCTCAGGGATGTAATGACCTTTAAAAAAAAAAAGATAAAAACAAAATTAACAAATTAAGAACAGGACTAAATAGTGAAGAAAATTTTGGATTTGGTTGAATATACCTGCATAGCTTTCGCCAGCTAAGTAAAATGGTCTGCGTTTGTACTGAGGGAACCTCTCAAACCAATTTGTAAGGAATCTGTAGGCATCATCCCCTGTGATGTTACGTACGAATGTAGTGCAAATTAGTCAAATACTCACTACTCATATGTCAATTAATTAATACGTGCATGAAAATTACTTACTTATAAATTATTTACACAAAAAATACCTGTTCTTTGGTCACCAACGGTTTGATCGGAAGAAGAGTTTGAATAGGAAAAACCAACCCCAGCAGGTGAATCAAGAAACAATAAGTTGGCCTCTGCAAAAACCATATTCGCATAACAACTTTAGTCAAATCAAATGAAATTTGTTTTAAAAAATCATTGAAATTATAATTTTGTTGTGACCATTTCTCGAGATGCAAGAATTTTATAAATAAGACATAAATTTTATGCATATTTCGACTACCTTTATTCCAAGCATATGGGCTTAAGGACAACGTCCGTCCATCCGGCTTGACACGAAAAGGGCCAACTTCTTCCGATGCACCATAGGCTATGGACGAGCAACCAGGGCCTCCATTAAGCCACATAACTAGTGGCTTTGATTCGGGCTTATTGCTCGCCTCGATCAACCAATAGAATAGAGCCCGGCCTGCCTTTTGATCCACCGTGACATAACCCGAGTACTGAGAGAACGATATGTTAGCCGGTTGTCCAGGTAGTTTTACGATCTTGTCCCTCTCGCCTTGTTTTGATTGTGGGACATTGATCGAATTGGCTATGGAGGGTATCCATAGGGCGACAAGCCCGAAAAACCATACGAAAGAAAAATTGAGATGTCCTCTCATTGTAACTAGTTTGAGCTAATTTTACTTAGTTTCTTGCATGGTTTGATGTATTATAAAGAAGATGGCCATGGCTTTAACTTTTAAATGTAGAGTGAAATCTAAGTAATAGTATTGAATGGGAACGAGAGACGAGGGTTTCTACTTTCCAGCGAATAAGGTCGGCTGAATACTGCATAAATTGGTTTTCATTGCAGCCATTCCACATGCATGGAGTTTATATATTCATAATGCAATTACCAGCCTTTATTAATGTTTAAAATTTTAAATAACTGATTAACCTTAGAAAAAAAAAGAAAAAAAGCTGTTTAATTAAGTATTTTTATTGGAAGCAAACAATTTCATCTATATAATAAGACATGTCAAAATCGGGTTTTTCTTTTTTTAGCTTTGGTCCCTTAATGAGTATTGACTCCATCTTTGGTCCTCTATTGAATTTTTTTACAAATTAAGTTGGCCCTTTAATGAGTATTGATAATTCATACTCGATCTTTTTCTGTCAAAATCGTCTTCTTTGGCCGGAAAAAGTCATGTGTCGAGTACGTGGTCGCCTTAGGATTGTTCTCATGCGGGAAAGAAGTCACGATTCTGAAATCGCTCCCCTCTTTTGTTATTTTGATAGAGCAAAACGTTTTTTTAAAACAACAAAAGAGGGGTGTAATTTTAGAATCGCGACTACTTTCCCACATGAGAACAATTCTTAGGGGACCACGTACACAATACGTGACTTTTTCCAGCAAAAAAAATGATTTTGCCAAAAATAAAAAAGACGATTTTTACAAAAATAAAAAAGACGATTTTAGCAAAAAAAAGGATAAGTATGAATTATCAATATTTATTAAGGGACCAAAGTTACAAAAAAATTCAATAAATGATCAAAGATTGAGTTAATACTCATTAAGGGGGCAAAGTTAAAAAAAAACTGTGAGAATCACAATCAAGACATTGGCGCCAAGTTTGAGTAGTAAAGAGTGAGGTTCCCTCGAAACTTTTGCAAAACTAGTTTTTTAAGTTATCTAATTTCACAATATATTGAGATTAGCTAAGCTTCGATGAATAGACAGCTTTTAATAATTTGGTATATACATAAACAGAGTCGGTCTTGACGTGTATATTTGTGTATTTAGTTTTGAAGGAAAGAAAATTAAAATGAAGTACAGTTAAAAGGATAGAGATCACGATGACTCTTTCTGAATTTCTAAAAGCATACAGCTAATGGGAATTCATTATTTTTATTTGAATTATATAAATTTTGGCTGAACTTCAAAGTACGTAAAAGAGCTTGATCATTTTTTTTCTAACACAAACTACACCAAGAAATCTAAATTAAATAACTAACCAGACAAACTAGTGTTGATTGAAAATGACCTCAAAATATTATAATAAATAGCCTCCACGAAAACTTCCTAGGGATCGAATTAACTCCTAGAGCACGAGTTTTGCAAAAGTCAACGTTAACAAAAGGTACTACTTTCATCAAATTACTGTCTAATTACATATCATAGTCTCTTTATTAAATTATAAGCACGAAAACTTAAACATGTTATTCATCAAGTTACAACTAGTTAGTGAACAATGCTTTAAAAAAAAACATTTCGACGATTTTCAAACAATAGTGACTGTGACTCAAAAACAACAAATATCTTATGCGGTCCATGATCAAGCATATAGAAGCCTATCACATTCCTAAGCAATTAACCCTAATGAAAATTTTGACCCAGTACAACTTGTCATTGTTTTCGAAAGTATCGAAATGTATGTTGTTATAATTAATTAACGTATAGTACTACAAGATCTAAAGATTGTTTAAATAAGATTACTAGCGGAATATATATATATATATATATATATATATATATATATATATATATATATATATATATATATATATATATATATATATATGAATTATTAATCAACAAAAAGGAAAGATGAATATCTTTTGTGCGTCTTTGGGTTTAATCAATAAATTTACTTTATAACTTACGTACACTTATTATATTATTTGGCGATTAATTGTCTCAAGACTCTCGACTACCTTATATTAATTTCCTACAAGAACGTGGGTATACTTGCACTTAAAGCGACCGCAAAAGAGTCAACCACTAGGAAAACTAAAACTTAATTCAGCAATATTTATCCCTTCCGAAACTTCTGAAAGAAAAATATCTCCTAAATTTCCACTACTATTAATCATTAATAAATATACTGGAGAAACTTTTATCATGTTGTCTCAAAATCAAAATAACTATAACATTGAACTATCTTATCATACAAATCAGTCAAGTCTCCAAGTTTCTTATGTTAAACTATCTTTATTTTACTTTTGAAAAACAAACTCTTTAAGAAAACGATTGTGCATCATGTGTATCGGTTTCTCCTTCACTTGTTTTTGTTCATAATTTTCTATTTTAATGGTCAAAGTTTTGGCTTACACGCATCAAATAAATACGATTTACATTTTCTGAACAATATTTCAAGATCTGCGACGCAATATCCTCCTCTCGATATTCTTCATCCATTTCAATTTACTAAACATGTTTGACTTCTTCGTAGCATTTGATTAATTAATCCATTCCTCGCTGAATCGGTGTCAAACTAAGCCTTTGCTGAGCTGTAAAAAGGACTTCGAGATATTATAACATTTCATTTTATCCGTATTTTTCTCCCCTGATTTGGAAATTGCAAATATTTTCTTTTTGTTTACACAGCCGCTGGAATATTTATGAAAATTCAAATATGTCCTTATAATATTATAAATTTATGGGAAGACTTGTAGATAAATTAAATTTCTGGGCTGTGAACATTTCCTAAATATTTTGTCATTCTAAATCTGGTTAGATTTGTTTCACCAGTAAATCATATAAATTATGGCAATGGTTAGTTTTCTCTATATTCTAATTCTCACATATGTCAAAAAATATCAAATATATAGTACAATTTGTCTAACCGAAAATATCGACGGTTAATAGGGAATTAATTAGTTTTTCTTGATTATGAAGAGAAAATACAAGATATACGGCTTATTAAGCGGAATTCATTGGAAGCTTAACAGTTGTTTGATGTACGTACGTTAACGTAAAATAAGAACTAAAACCTTCATCCTTCAAGTTATAGCGCTGAATGCGCAAATTCTATTTAATTAATGCAACTACTGTAGTGCCACAATCACAATATTTGAATTGGATCATCAAAAGATCTAATTAGTTTATACTTTAGTTTATATAGTGTTTTCAAAATTGAACCAGTCGAATATAGAATTGGTAGTGATTATACTGATTATAGAGGCAAACAATGTATTTCTAAAAGTTTCAAACAAAATGTATGATATCTACAAATCAAATGGTTTAAAAAATTGATTGATCGGTCCAACTGATGATTGGTGCCTTATACAGTTTAGAAGTCACTCTAGAACTGGTTACTCTTCGAATCGGTCAAACCCGCTCAGAACGATCAAAGCCCGATTAATTCAATGAATTAGTGAATTTGTTTTTAAATGCTCTAACTAAGTGAATTACACCATGTTTGTTGTTATATGTACATATTAATATATACCCTTGTGTTATTTAAAAATTAGCAACAAACCCCCTAATACACTTGTTTAATTGGAGTGTACTGGAACTGTTAACAGAATTTGATTCTTATTATATTTATTTGATGCATAAAGATTTAGGGTTGTTTAAAAGGAATGGAATATATATATAGGTATATATTATCATTTTTTCTTTAAAAAATTACTTTCTAAATCAATAAAAACAAAAATACGTAATTGATTATTTTTGTTATGTTTCTAAGAAACATTAATATAAATGCTATTATATTTATTTAAATAATTATACTTTTGATATAAAATTTTAAAGCATATAGATTTTTAGTTATCGGTACAATCAACTAAAAATGTGAATGATATTTGGGGTGTTCCCTAGTTTTAATTGGATACATTATTTTTATGTTTTAAAAGATTTACTATATTTAAGTGGGGGTAATAGCAAAAACTACTCTTGTGTTTTGAAACGTGAATATGGGGTTCATCATGATTTAATCTCAAGTTCCATAAAATGCCTCTTTTTTCTTTAATTTTTTGTACATTTTTTTTTTAATTTTCAAACCACAATTTAATTATCAAAATTAGGGTATGAAAATTAAGAAAATTGAATAAAAATTGGAGTAAAAAGAGGACAATTTATTGAATTTGAGGTTAATTCGTGATGAACCCTCATGTTCACGTTTTAAATTCCGCCGATTAACCGATGACGGAACAAAGTGCTTATTTACCTATAGTACAGAAGGCAAGCAGCCAAAGAAAATGGGTTAGTGGCAAAATGCAACAGGGGTATAGTAATATGGAATTTAACGTTTTTATCCCTAATTAATATGTATATTTACAATATACTATGTATGTATGTATAGAGGTAGCAGCTTCGTTGGGGCAACCGTCCTTATACGTCTGCCGTTGGTTTTGCCTAGATCTGTTTTCAAGTCTAGTGTATATTAAAATTTAGTTGGTCATTTGGTAAATAAATTTTACTTGTTTAAATTTACTTTTTTGTTTATTTGAACCAATACAACAGATTATATTTATTTGAGTCAACCAAAACAAAATTTATTTTCTGAAAGGTATATCAGATATCCTGAGATTGTAATACTGCGGTTCTTAAAATATGTATGCGACATTTACTTTTTCCAGTTTTTTTCCTATCTTTTCATTTTAAAAACGTGCTTGCCTATTCAAGTAGACAAAAACGTATTCTTGGCTATAAATAATATTTTTGGCTAGTGAAGCAGAGTCCAAAATAGGAACAAAAAAAAGAAAGAGGAGAGGCAGAAGTATCACTACATCCAACATACGCAGTGTGGTGCAAAGTGGCTATATTTTTCTAAGTCGGATTGCAACGTGCGAAAAGTATCTAATTTGGGCCTTGATTTTTTCAAGACTAAAAGTAAGAGAGACATGGAGACTTTATCACTTATAGCATTGAATGTTTCTTATCAAGAAATCACATATCTGATAAACTTAGTTTTGACAAGAATAATTGAAATATATAAATAAGAACTTGTGATTTAGCTACTAAATAATTTATTTTACATTGTTGCTCTAGCAAGTGTGCAAAATAAATATAAACTAAAGGATTTCACATGGGAGAATTTCTGCCAATTAGGCGATGCACATAAGTGGTTTTTGCAAATAATTAACTCCTCTAGCTATGCAATTCATATAGGCTTTTTCTTGTTTGATCAACCCGCTTGATAGCTAATTAAAGACAGACTTGGATTGAATAACGTGGGATGTGAAATAATATGCGCATCTAAGTTTACTATCTATTATTATAATATGTGCACATACTTTGTTTAATAAGTTCTTTTTTTTTTATCAAAATAGAAGAGACACAAAAAATGCCATGATTCAGAGTATCACTTTTGCTTATTCTTCTTTACTAACTAACATAACTATCCAGTTATACATAACAATTTATGTACCATTTCAGATATTAGCGTAAAAAGCTATAAAAAGTTTTCACAAAAAAGGTAGATTTATTTCAATATATATTTTTTAAATATTCCCTCCACGGTCCAATTTAAAGAATGGCATGGACACTTGGGCCGAACTTGAAACTTTCGACAATTGATGGAACTTTGATAAACAAAAGTATGACCCATGAGCAGCAACTAAATTTAGGGAGATAATAAATCAAGGCTTTTGTCTAAAATAAGACTAATAAGCCTATGGAAGTTTATTAATTTTGTTTGCACGGCTGAGTTCTCTTAATAAGAAATTACACTAACCACTATATATAAAAATTATTAACCATAAAATTTAATCATTACAGAGCTATTTTCTTCTCTTAAACTTTCTCGTGGAGTCACAACACATTCTCGGTTTCTCTTAAGGGAGTGTTAAAATAATAGAATATGATAGATATCTAGGTACAACGTTTCTAATTTAGTTATATTTTCAATATTACTTACGCAAAGATAATCATCTATTTATTATATTTATATGGGACAAAGTAGTTTATCAGACGATGAGCACACAGTAATATCACTAGAGGCAACAAAATTTTGTGTGCTTATGGTCGAAAGAATAAATATTTTTTGGCTGGGTCAAAGGCAATATACTATTACTTTGAAACAAAGGGAAAATATATTTTAAGCAGGTTATTTGGACCTACCATGCCGGAAGCCCACGATATAATAAACAAGCAGTGGGCCCATGAAGTATGGGAAATTAATGTGGTCCATAATATGTTTCCATTTGCACAAAGGAAACAGAAATTGGGAATTAAACCCAAATTTTGAAATTAAAAAAAGATATAAACTTTAATACTGACACGAATTAGTGAAATTTTGCAAATCTATGTATGCTAAATTTGAAATTCTTAGCCTTTTATAGAAAAATGTTGGTTAACTACCAAGAATCCTATCAAATCAATCCAATTTAAATAGAAATCTTATTCAACTGGTTAACTATAGGATTCAACAATTTAATGTGGAATAACAACTTTTTTTGCAGTTGAATCTCTGCAAATAAGATTCATGACTATACAAATTGGCATCCTTTACTTACTAATAGTCTTTTATTAGTAAATGATTTGACAATGTGAGTGAATATGGTAATAGTGTATAAGTTGGACTCTTAACACACTAATAACTAGAGCAAAATCAGGCATGATAAAATAAGTTTTTAATTGAGTTTTAAATTAACGTTTATGTTCAAAACTTTTAGATTGTTGTGTTTATTCGTGTTATATTGCCCGTATATAAGGGTACATATTTGAATTTTAATTTGAAATCTCTTCGATATCCAACAGTAAATTCGGACTTCATTACTCATTAAATTCAGAAAAGTTATCGAAAACAGAAAAAAAAAAAAGATTAGGTACCCGTGGTTACTTCTCTTTCGTCATAAAACATAGAACAAAATGGAAAAAGAAAAACAAAGTACACAAACACAAAAGAACGGAAGAAAAATTATAGTTTGCACTTTGCACCCTCAAATCAGGAAAATTTCACTTTACACCTTCATTCTCTTAATAATTAGTCAATTACATACTCAAATCAATTTAGATCAGGCAAGAGCTTAAAAGCCGACGCGGGAAGTTTTCCAATGGTTCCTTTTTTTTTTTTTTTTTTTTCTAATCAAAATTTCTAATAAGTCAAATTCACAAGACATAAAAGAAAAATAGAAAATTAATAAACTAAGTACACTACGATTGCTTGGGCTAAACAAAGGTTAGAAAAAGCCAATGAATATTTTCAATAAATTAACCATACGTAATTCTTTTTTATATGTTTTACTTTCATGGATCAAATCAATAAAGAATTCTAGTACACAATCCAACTTGCTAAAATAATAGATATAAATAACAAAACTTAAAAATTGAAAATGATGCAAGTGCCACTTCTTTAGTATGAAATTTAAGCAAGTAACACAAACTAAGATTTCGACATTGACGAAATATTTTCAAAAATTACCCTTATTCCAATATGTAAGCAATGGCAAAGCATGCTCTCAGTCGCTTTAAAACTTTTAAATCCTTTTTTTCTTGTCGCCAATAGCTCCTCGTTTGGTTTTTGAAGTCAGATTGGGTTGGTTTCGCCATCTTGGTCAGCTTAGGGCTCGGATTCGCCGGGATTACATTTGCTTTGGTTGGGTGGGTTAAGACACGGTTTGGTTATCAGCTCTTCCAACTGTCTCCTTTGGTTTATCCCACTACCCCCGCTATTACCCGAATTACGTGTGAATTTATAAAATAGTTCTGATTGAAAAATCGCGATTCAGCAGGGGTCATGAGCTGAGTATTCATTTGCGATAAAATTGTCCGTCATGCCAATGCTTCCCCCAAAGTCAGGCGATACAGGAGGTTAGGGCTTAACTTTACCCGGAGAAAACGCGATTCAATCGTTATTCCATCGTCACGAATCGGCCAAATAGCAAGTATTACTCTGGCGTCGCACAAGGAACCCTAGAAGTCGTTGAAATCAAGAACAACGCAAAAGTTGTCTAATTGGGGACATTAGTCCAACAAACCATCGGATCTGTACAAGGTACGCTCGCCATTAACCTTTCTCTATTGTTCCTTTTAGCAAATTGAAAGTCTCCACTGTATTCAACGAGTTTAGTCCGACCTTTGGGAGGGTGTTGTTGTTTCTGACTGAATGTTTACATAAATACTATAGTTGCAAAATATTCCTATTTGAATGTCCTCACCGCATTATGTTATGCCGCAATTTTACGTGTAGAGCACCGTTGTTTGATTAACGGTTTGACAAGACAATTAAGAGTTTCTATATTCCGTTTGTCAATCTTTATAGATTTATGAGATTCGTGTTTGCTTATTTGAATAGGTACATTCTGCGGTTGAATACTGTGATAGGTTCGTATGCATACTCTGACGAAACTTGGACGGAAACTGCAACGTTCACCACTGGCCATTCCACGAATCGAACAGAGCCGATACTCCGACAACCTGCGCATATGGATTGTTACCCGTAATGAGGACTAGTAAAACCCGTAACAACCCGGGTCGTCGTTTCTGGCGTTGCAGTTCCCCGCAAGTGCGCCCTTTTTGTAGTACTTTTGAAACTGTTATAACCATTACTGTGGTACAAATGTTAAGTACCGCATAGCTAACTACGAACCACTTCTTGAACGCATGGAATGCAATGCAGGTACTATTATTGGATCGACTCCGAAGTCTCAGGGCCCGTTAAAGAGTATGTACATGATCTTCTTAATCGGATAACGATTCTCCAGCGTAGTGCAAATCATTCCGAACACATAAAACGATTTCTGGTTGTGTGCTGCTTGGTTTCGTGGAGTATTACGATATTTTGTCTATGTCGTAAGTAGTCCCATCTGCTTTGTTTGTCGTAAGACGACTACATCATGCAAGCATCTTGTTGGTCGATCAACTACTGGAACGATATTAAAGGGTCTATGTTATGTATAATTTTGTGTTGGAAGTAATTGATTTAGCAGTATGTTTCGTTGTAATATACATCGGTGTATTCGTCTCTTACATTAGTATTTGTGATATTATATCGTTGTGTATTATAATATCGTTGTGTGGTAGAGGTACAAATTTTGCATTCGTTTGTGACGGATAAGAATGTAATGCCCGGGTCTCGCAAAATCTGATGATGTCCGTCATTAGATTTATATTACTCGAGCATCAAGAGTTATAACATTGTTACGTAGCATAAAGTTTGTTCGTATTTTAGACGTAATTTCACAGTTTGCTTTGCAACTGATTCCTGTTGTATTCTTCTGAACTATTTTGGGCTCAACGATTTTGTAACGAGTGCATGCAACTTTACTTTTGCAGCCTAATAAATCTGATCTATAAACCATATTTACCAAAACGAACTGAATATAAGTTGACTCTTCCCATTTAACTTAGGACAGCCACTATACATGTTTATACCATTTATAAAACTAGATTCATTATTTGTAAATAGCTCTGCACTGATAAGCTGAATTACACAGGGGATTCTGGGCATGTAGTTATACATTTTGCCATTTTGGGTATTAGAGTCTGCAGATATAATGAATTATAGTTAATGCATTATTAAACTATAGAGTGATGTGAAGTCATTGAAGAGGAAACACAAATAAATTGACACGAACAAACTTAAAATACACACGATTAACATACACACCCACAAAAGCATTATCCAGATGGAATATGGTAAGTACATACGACATTTCCCCTAAAACACCAAACACTTGTTTTTCATCCAGCAGCTCAGTGGGCCTTCGGGTACTAAATACCACAGAGTTCATACCAATGCCCCTCTCACAGAAACAAGTCAAAATGATGTGCACATGCACATGGTCAAGTACAAATACATGCCCTACTTATACTCCTTACTAAGGTTCCAATACAAGTCTATTGCCTACACTACCTGGCTTCTACAATCATACCACATAAGAACTGGTTATACACATAAACAAACACTTGCCTAATACTAGCTGAAGCAGACTTCCTACAAAAAGGAAAAACACAAGACCCGAGTGGTAAAATTGGAGAAAACCACGTTGTCTGCATGCCTCCCCTTGAGCTTACATAATATTATCCTAGCCAGATCCATTGAAACCAAATGGATCGTAATCTTGTGCCGATGACGAAGCCGTTGAGCTATGGCGATCGTCGTCCTTTGGCTTTGTTCTTGCAACAGATTTTGGACGGGGAGAATCAACCCAGAACTTGGCGACTGGCTTCGGAAACAAAATACGCGGGATCCGACCTCATCCCTGCAACTACCTTTTCCTTTACTGCGACAACAAGTGCGTCTTCCTCCTGTTTAGTCCAGAATTTTCTTGTTTTTCCTTTCTCAATATCAGTAGGGTGGTCTGTCGGCACATCACTAGCACAACTTTCCATTCTTACCTGAAACGAACAAGAGGATCAGATTATTAGCCGTTCACCGGAACCTAGTTCCAAATAACAAAGGGGTAAAGCATCAAGAGTAATGTGTTACACGGGGGCAGCCACTATACAACATTTCGATTCATTCTAGAAAGAGCAAGCTCCTGTTAGACATACACCGCACAAGCAAACTCTCCACAAACCATCAAACATTGCAGCTCAATAAACGAGATTGAAAATCGACATGTCCAAACTAAAGCAGGGAAACTGACAAAGAGTACAATCAATCACAACAATTGTCATTGTTCCAATATTTTACGAATAATCACACAATCTGGAAAAAGGTTTATGTTGTCTAAATGCTCCATATCTCCCACCAAGCCTCACTAACTTCTATCTCATCCCCTTCTCCCCCTTCTACTGTTCCACATCTTTGTTGCAATCTCCTCACGAACGACATGCCACTCCAGAGACGGCTCTACCGTGTCAATGAACTCTGTGTCATCGTGTGGTTGGGTTGGTACGACAAAGCCACTCTGCAGTAAGGGATCAACTGACATGTTAACGCGGATGAAATTATGTAGTAAGGCGCATGCCATTATAATCCGACACTTATTCTCGATTGAGTAATGTGTTCTGTTTTCTAAAATCGGCCACCTCCCTTTCAGAAGACCAAACCCACACTTGATCGCATTTCGTGCTTTACTGTGCTTCATGTTGAAGTATTCTTCTTTTGTAGTTAGTCTATTTGCACCGGTACTCCACTCATCAAGATGGTATCTTGTCCCTCTGTACAATGTCATGAAGCCATCGCTGTTTTGATATCCGAGATCACATAGATAGTACTCACCTACACATTGAATGACAAGGGACAGTCATTAATCGATAATTATGCAATAAAGATGGGGAGTTTTAAGACTAATCCAAAAACCACAAACTTTAACTATCACAGCAATACATTATGTTATTTAGTACATATCAGCTAATATTCGACACTACCTTCCGGGACCTTAAGGCCATTTTCCCTAACAAGTGCCTCTCGCAATACTCGACCATCACCAGCAGACCCCTCCCACCCAGCAAGAATGTATACGAAGTTCATGTTGTGGTCAACCACACCCAAAACATTAGTACAAATGACTCCCTGTCGTGATCTGTATCGCTCTTTATCCGCAAGAGGTGCACGGAGGTTAACATGAGTCCCATCTAACGCACCAAGGCACCCCTAACCAAGATAGTACCAAATATCAAATGTTAAATCAGAGTGCCAAAGACAATTATACAATAGGTTCGTATTGCATTAATTTGTAAGAGAGAAAGGGATGCAATTAAACCTCGAAGTGCAGCCACTTTTCGTCGGTTGAGTCGTGGGCTACTGGCTTAGGCTTGGCAATGAGCAAGTCATACACCTTGAACATAGCTATAAGCGCCTTATTGAAATAATTACTAACGGTCTGGCCCGATCGTTTGAAATCATACCTGACCACTCAATTTTTATGGTGATGGGCCAACGTTTGTAGGAACAACGCAGTTTGCTCTTGAACCGAGACATAACGACAATCAGTCAAGCCACCGTGTACTTGTAAAATTCCACAAAGCTTATGAAAGCAGTTCCTATCCATTCGGAGCATGTCGATGCAATCCCGGTCGTTCAAATGGACTAAATCTTTCAATATGCTTATTTGTTTTGGGATCTTACTTATCAAACTATAGTGGTGTCATCTCTTTCGCTTATTAATCCGTTCTCGACGCTTTCTTAAAGCGTAGAAACACATAAACAAACCAAACATCCTAACACGAAGCATAATCAACTGAGTTGCAGCCATGATCACGGCAGTAGTAGACGTGTCCATCTCGATGTGTTATGACCTAGGATTACACAGGGCAGCCACAAAGAGAGTACCCCACACAACAGAAAAGTTAAAAAAAAAAAAAGCAAACAACTCATGCGAAAGCACAAAACATCAACTTCGTATGATTCGACTAAAAACCATAGTTCGTAATAACGAAGCCACAGAAAGGGGATTACATAAACTTGTACGGTTATTGGTGAAACTATGAATATATGTCTTACTTTGCCAGTCGAGTTTGGGTCTTTATAGCACTGTCTCCTTCGCCACAATCTTCAAGCCTGGGTAACAAAAAATAGTTCACGTTAGACGTAATCGAAAAAACGCGGCGAAAATGTAAAGGCGACCGACAACAAATTAATAAATTGTGCCAAAAACGGCTAAAAAGATGCGTTTCGGGCTCAAGACAAGAGGAAATTAGGGTTCGAACCAGGTAGAGAAGTGGAGATGGTGAAGAGAGGTGAGGACTAGGGTTTCTGTAATTTGGGAATTTTTTTTCCAAATGAACGACGTTGTGTGAGGATACGATTCTTGGATAATTTTGGAATTGTATTAATGTTGCGAGGGCAAAGGAGTAAATTCGCGTGTAACTTAAAAAACACTGTTCAAGGCAGATTATGAAACCGAGGTCCCGACCTCGGTTGAAAACTCGGCTCCAATACCGGGTCATCCGGATTATAGCCGGGTTATCCGGATTATAAGCTTTGTAACTAAAGCTGCCACCAACTGTTATAACCATGGTTATATGTGCTATTAGGGGCTTATTAGCATAAACCAAACGAGCCCTAAATGAGTGAACTTCTCGTTGCCATTTATCAACAATTGGCAAGGAAAAATATTCAAGAAGACAATGGTTAGCATAAAATTAAGCAATATGACACACAACTTCATCCCAATATCGAGCTAATAAATAGGCTTATCAATTCAAACTCAAAATCAAACTCGAATTGGTGTTTTGTTCGACAAATATGAGAATCCAAATTTTCTTATTGTGTCAGTGAAAAAATAAATGAATCGACAAAAATATTTCTTTTAGTAAGCATGTTCATTCATTTTGACCACTTTAACCATATTTTTCCATAGCCATTTCACTCCACCTTCCCGGAGTTCATTCTCCCGGTAACTCTATTTAAATTATTCCGATGTACCTTTTCAAAATCGTCTCCTTTTCTAATTTCGTTGAAAATCATATAAAAACAATTTCTATTTGATATAGCTATAAAGTTCTTTCTCCCACAAACATTTACCTTCTTTCACTTTCATCTAGGAGTAAAAAATAATCTTTCAAGGTGAGCAGTTGTCCAAATTTTCATCAGATTCACTCATAAGCTCGCTTTTTTGCAGCAATATTCTCAGTCCGAGAGTTCCAGAGAAAAGGGAAAACAGTAAAAACCTCTCTGAATCGGCCACCGAGCAATCAGATGACTCTTTAGTAACCCAAGATGACCCGACCCTTTCGATGACTCAGACTCGGAGTGACAATTTTATCCGTAATTCGAATTAAAATCAAATTGTCAATTACCATAAAATTAGAGGGCGTTTTCGAATAAATTTTTGTTTTGAGGGCATGAGGCAAGTAATAACATCAACACAAAGGTGCAAAATGGGGATTTCACATGAGAATACATTAATACCTTCCCACCTTCCTCCTCCCCTCTTCTCTCTCTCTCTCTTCAATTTCAATCAACACACAAATCTCTCTCTCTCTCTCTCTCTCTCTCTCTCTCTCTCTCTCTCTCGTCTTATCACCTTCACATTCTGAGTTCCCCTAACCCCAGATTTTTTCTTCATCATCTCTCAAATCCACACAAAAAACACCAAACAAATCGAAATCAATTAGCCGTTTTTGCCCCTCGTAAACCTAAATTATCATCCGTTTTTTCTCCTTCTTCTGATGAGGAACCCTAGATGAATTTATAGTATCAATCGCCAATTCGTTGTTTTGGATGAGATGCAAAAGAGGTGGAGGAGTAGTGAATAATAATAGTGGAAGAAGAAGAGGATTATTTATAGTTTATTGATGCCGTCGGAGCCATTGCCGTGGGATCGAAGAGATTTTCGGAAACACGATAGATCGACGGCCGCGGAGCCTCCTCGCGTTGGCGCCGCCGGATTTGGCGGCGGCGGCGGCGGCGGTCCCCACAGGTGGAGGGACCAGCACCACGCGCCACCACCGTACTACCACCACAACAATCGCCATCAGCAACAACAGCAACATCAACAACAACAGCAGCAGCGGTGGTATTCTGATTTTCGCTCCAATCGACCGTTTCCTCAAGGTGAGTCGTCGTAATTAACGAGAGATTACACTGTTTTTAGGTGTGTATTGTGAGTTATTTGGGGGAAATTGGAGTTCTGTGGACCGGTAGTTTGTCGTTTGGTAGACTTTTGTCGTGGTTGATTTGGTAGATCTGATGATTTTAAAGCGAGCCTAGAGAGTTTTTGGTGTGTTGACGGTGTTATAGAAACCTCTTCTCTTCTTCTCTGTCTGTTTCTGATTCAAGATGAGATTTAGGTTTATAAATTTCTCTGTGATGATTATTTTTGTGTCTGTGCATATTTTTGGCTTTTGATTTTGGTTTTTTTATTTTTTTCTGAAGGGCATGGGAAGCAGGGTGGTTGGCACATGTACTCGGATGATGCGGGTCATGGATATGTGCCTTTTGGGTCTCGATATGGTAACAGAAACCTAGAGGATGAGAATAGTCGGCCGTTTGGGTCTCGCAGCGATGGTAGGTATTCTAGGAGTAACAGGGAAAATAGGGCATCCTTTAGCCAAAAAGAGTGGAAAGCTCCATCGTCAGAAATTTCTGCATCCCCGAGTGATCCTGGGAGGCCTACCCCTGAGATTAATAATCAGAGGTCTATAGAGAATAACCAGACCTGCCACAATAGCTACAGCAACAAGGGTGTTGACTCCTCATCTCATACTCTTGATTATGTTAACCCGTCGGATCAACCTGAGTCTCTTCTGAAAGAGCCGCACTGGGAGAATGGTTGCACTTCTGATGTGCTGCCCAGCACAGGACAGAAATTGGAGAAAGAAAATGGCCCGGAATCGACGGAGCGGAAGCCTCTGAAGTGGCCTCGGTCAGCGAGCTTGTCTTCAAGGGGAAATAGTTCCAGCCATACAAGCAGCTCAAAGACTGTGGGAGTAGACTCTATTGAGATAGCAGCTGGGGTGCAGCAGAAGGATGAAACCCCTTTTCAGCCCCCTTCCGCTGCTCCTGCTATTACTTCCCCTTCCGCTCCCATTTCTGCTCCTTCTGCTACTCCTGCTCCTGCTCCTGCTCCTACTCCTGCTTCTACTTCTACTGTTTGTGTCAAGTCTACTGCCCCAGCTCCATTGGATGAGACTAGTTCCAGGAAGAAGCCACGGCTCGGCTGGGGTGAGGGACTGGCAAAATATGAGAAGAAGAGAGTTGAAGGCCCTGATGATTGCCCAATAAAGGATGGGATGATTGATAGTAATACAGAAGGTGCACAGAGTCATACTTTCAACTTGCTTGATGGAAGTCCTAAGACTGCCGGTTTGTCTTTTTGTGCCTCGCCTGCTACTCCATCTTCTGTTGCTTGTAGTTCTTCTCCAGGTAATCCACATGGTATCAAGAATTAACAAATCCTTTCTTGTTTGTTATATGTTTATTAAGTATCTATGTTCCCATTTTCCTTCAGCCTCCCAAAACACAAATAGTAGATATAATTCTTCCCTACTTCTTCGTTATATTTGAATCAGTTATCCAGATGCACATTTCCTCAGCTTCCAATAAATGAAAAATGGTATGTGACATATAGGAATTGGCGTCAGTTTGGTTAAAAACTGTGGTAAATACTATTGACAAATTGGTTAATATTATTTGTTAGTTATTGAAAACAGAAGGTTTCGTTGAAACTTTTCTTTGTGAGAAAATTTAGTGAGTGTTTTGTACATAAATGATTGAACTTCTTATATTATACCATTTTTCGTGGTTGAATACACAGGGCCTTTTCTTGATATTGCTTCAAGAGAATTTTCTGATTATGTGATGTATCATTTTTTAAAGTATTGTTTAGTACACGTTGCTTTTCTTTCTTTAATGACTATATTTAATTTTTCCTTTATAGTAACGATGTTTCTTGTACTGAAATGGACCCGGCACTTTATTATCAAACTTTGTCAGGCAAATGATTGATACATGCTGTTTCTTGTATGGTAATGTAGTCTAAATGTTTAAGTCCTCTGCGATCCATCTCATCGGTGGTCATTTGTACAGATATAGCTATTTGGTCTCATAATTTAGCCAATGTATGTAATTCCAGTGTAGTTCGATAAATAAGTAACTGAGTTACTAAACTGGTAATGATGCCGCTTCTGGTGCAGGGATGCCTAATTTCCTTATGTTTGGTATTATTTCGTTTATTCTCTGTTATTTTGGAGGGTTATATGTTTTTGTATTGTTTTACTCAAAATATTAATTTTGTCCCTGTATCTATTTACATTAGATGGTTAATGCTCCTATTTCCATTCATCCAATCGAAACAAGATATTTTATGGGGTAGACCTGAACTGGGACATGAAATTCTCGCATCTTTTTAAGTATTTCAGTCTTGCTAGCTATTTTTACTCTCTGCTTCTGCCTGCTTAACCGTAATTGGGAGCAATCAATATCGTTGAATGTTTCCCCCTTTGGTGAAAAGTTGCTTTCTTATCTCTTTTTCATTAAATTATTGAACAGGTTCCGAGGTGAAAGATTCCAGTAAAGCAGTTAACGTTGATCATGACACAGCTAATGTAATATGTTCACCTAGTATTGTGTCCCAGACTCATTATAATGGGCCAAAGCTCAGTCTGGAAAACCTGGAGCTCAATTCGATTGCCAGCTTGAGCACTTCCTTGAATGAATTCCTACAATCCATGGATCCTAGTTCTGTTGAAACTGATTTTGAGCCCTTGATGAAAAAATTGTTAATGTGTAAGGTTGATATACTGAAAGCAGTTGAGATTACTGAATCCGAGGTAGATTCACTTGAAACTGAACTGAAGTCACTGATAGCTGAACCTAGGAGTCGCTGTCCTAATACTGCTTTTTCCAGTTTGCTACCAGGACGGTGCCACTTGAAACCTTGTGGAGATCAAGTTACTGCTATCAAATTTACTTGCAGGCCTACTCCTTTGCGGGTTGTTTCATCTGGGGACAATATCATTGAGAATACACCAGTTGCACAAGAACATGAGGATGTGATGTTGAATGATGAGGATCTTGATAGTCCAGGCAGTGCCACGTCTAAATTTGTCGCGGTGCCTGCTACTGGGAATGACATCTTTCCTTCTGAGGTAGCAGAGTGTAAAGAGGGTCTTGTGGACAGGGATGTGATCAATTTCTGTAACTTGGATGAGAAATGTTTACAGGATGGTCTCAGTGGTGACGAAAATGCTGGTCATGTTGATACTCGTCAACTTAGTGTGACTATTGGTTCTAATGTGCTTGCTCGGGAGATCAATGTGCTTTCTGATCTACGGGATTTTTACGACTCCATAATTGCTTCCAATAAAGATTCTGCTAACAGAGCTCTTGAGCCGTTGGATAAGTTATTTCCTGGGCGGGGTTGTCATTTTGACATAACAGCGGCTAGTGTCTCTTCGCCGCAGAGATATTTGCTAGTTAAGCAGAAATTTCTCATGAAGAAGAAGTTTCTCCGATTTAAAGAAAAGGTTGTTTCCCTCAAGTTTAAGGTATTTCAACATTTTTGGAAGGAAGGCCGGCTAGTATCCATGAGGAAACTTAGAAAACATTCTCAAAAGAAGTTTGATCTTAGCAGAACTAGCCATAAAAAGAATCGTCTCTTCTGTCGATCTCGTATTTCTTCTTCGGGTAAGCAATTATTGCTTTTCATCTTCCATTCTGCATATACATTTCTTTCCTTACCTTCCGTGAAGATTCTTGCTAATGATGACTATAAATCGTGAGTGAATGAAAACCTAGGAGATATGGTCAGAAGAAAATTAAATTTGTAAGTGTAACAAAGGCCTTAATTCTCTTGTCTTTTCAGGATTTTTTCTGATATTTGAAAGTCATTTGGACTCCAACTATGTCGTGTACTCAAAAAATAGGAAGTGTGAACTGAACATCATGCATCTTCAAAATCTAATTGTGTGTGGTTCTACGATTGCAATCTACAGGAGACAGATATGTTTTCATACTTATTTATTGACTGGGATCTTACATTCGGGTGCTGGTGTTAGCAACAGTGTCCTTAAGTCGGATATGTGTTCTATTAGTCCCTGGCCTGTCTAGGTCCTGTGTGTTTTTCTTATTCTTGATTCTTTCCTAGTCTTGTTATTATTGAACACCTTCTGATTTTGTGAAGGGAAAGAAATTTTCCTGCTTATTGTTGTCCTTTTAATGGTTGAAGATAATCATATTAGCCATAGCTGCATGTTTTGGTCTATGCTTCGCGGCATATGACCTGAAATATTCAGATTGGCTCTATTTTGATATGCGAACTAAAAATTGGGTAAAACAGTCTGGTTGTGCCATTTTTCTTAGTTCAGTGAAGATTACACATTAGTGCGAACTTGCCAAGGTGGCGCAAACAGTTTTTGCAAGTAAATTGGAAAGTAATCTCGGGCTTGAATTGTTTGTTTGTGGTAAATTTGAAACCTGGGGTGATTTTTGTATTGCCTATTTCACATGCTTACAGTGAATGCATTTACCCATCCAGCTGCTGTTCTAGAATCTAGAACCTTTTCATGACCTTGAACAAAATCTTAAGGTTTGGCTTTTATGTTGAAAATGGAGAAGTTAAGAGTCCATAAGATTCCTAGTTTTCTCTGTTTATATATTCTTTTGAAGTTTCAATTTTGATGCTTAGCCTGATGGCCTCATGCACAAGGTCTCTAGAAATCGGGCTTTGAAAGATAAATTTTGACTCTGCTTCGATTGTTTTTCAGAGAATAATTTGTGAAATAGGTTGCAAAGGTTCAGTTGATCTTCTTGTGTCTATGTGTTTGGAATAGGGAGTTCAACAATTTTACAGGTTATTTTGATTTATTTGCTGGGGACATATGAGGTAATGTGTTTGGGTCATTGTTTTGGTAGAAGATATTTTCTGTAACAAGTTGTTGGAATCATGGTGTAGGTTCTGAGGACAGGGTGGTAAGAATGTTTTCTGTTTGAGAATATACATTTGTGATGTTTTGGAAAAAATAAAAAAACAACTCCTCTCTTAGAAATGCTTTTTGGAGGGTAACCCAATCGTACCTTTTCTCCTCAGCAAACCTTAAGCAATTTAAGGAAGTAGGTCCAATCCTGATTTGTTGTTTTGGTTTTGGTCTTTATCTTCTTTCCTGTCAACTTCTTCATGCTTTGAAGCGCATAGCCAGTATGATCTTTTGTTAATGGCATGATGAAAACCGTGTCGTTACTTAGAACTTGTTTGTCTTTTCCTCTCTCCCAGACACTGATGAATTTTTGAATTTTGTTACTGAAAGTCATGATTTCCTAAAATTTCATGTGATTCATGGGCAGCAAGTGTTGTTGCCTGTCATAATTTGAGATAGTTGTCAAAATTGATGTCTACGCAGGCAGTTATTAGTTGAAGAGCAACACGTAATATAATATTTTTTCAGGAATTATCTGAGCACCAGCATATGCCACATAAAGATTGCAATATCTTTCTCCTCAGAGCATTTTTGGCTAGTTCCTGAGTTGATTTTAAGCAGTTACAGAACTTTTTGTTTTTTTGACAACATGAAAAATATTCTTTTTATATACAGTCCCAGTTTTGTTCCTCTGGAGTCAAAAGGGTATTGTTTAGAATTCCTTGAAAAATTGCCATCGCCAGAGACCTATGAGATGCCAAGTTGCCTGTGTGCTTCTGTTACAAGTTTTTTCAACTTCAATTCTTAAGCTCTTGAAACTTTTCTTGTTGGACTGTAAGTTATAAAGGGTTTTTGGCAATTTATCTCCCTGTGTTATGTTAAATTGGCAAATTACCTCCCTGTAAAAAATAAATAGGCAAATTACCTCCCTGTGATTTTAAAAATTGGCACACCACCTCCCTGTAATCTTTTTAGTGTATTTTTATACTTAATGACCAAAATAGCCTTGTTATTTGTAATAGTTTCTTTTCTGTAATTTCAAATTTGATTATAACCTTTCTTTAAAAAAATTATAAGTAAAAGTATGAAAAATATTATAAAACATACATATTACGAAATCATAACTTATTTTTAAATTTTAGTTTTAATTTTTGCATTTTTTTAACAAGTTAAAGTATTAAACCAAAAATTTACATAATTTTTTGAGAAATAAAGGGTATATTTGTCTTTTTTAGCCTAAAAATCATTCACACTCTCAAATTTGAGCAAGTGAACTACACCTCCCTATATAAGGAGATAATTTGCCAAATCTTGAAATCACAGGGGGGTAATTTGCCTATTTATTTTTCACAGGGAGGTAATTTGCCAAATTAGCATAACACAGGGAGGTAAATTGCCAAATTCTCAATTATTAATTCTTATTCTGAATCGAAACCAAATGCTTTTTAGTTAAAAGAATCCTTTGATATTTAAAATGGGAAGTGGCGTAGACATCATAGTATCTTTTTTAGGTTGATGCAGTTTTTGCATAATACCTATATTCTTCTTAGGATCTTACTTATATGCCTGGTTGTGAGGAACTTGAACTCTGGTCCTCTGTCACAGCATTTATTATATTGTCTACTATGTGACTGTATACTGTGTCCATGATCTCAGATGTCCGATTACAAAACTAAATAAAATTATCATTTCTATTATACATTAATTGCACTTCAACATTCGCTCTTGATTGTATCTGATTCTACTCATACTTTAATTTCATTCTGAAATTCTAAGTTATGTTTTTGGGCCATCTGCTTATGAGGTTTGCTAGTTAAATTCAGTTCAAAGCCTTCAATCATAATCTGGAAAGTTAATTACCGCTCAATTATCTTAGTAATAGAAGATTGAACAGGGCTCTATGGACGGAATGTGTCAGAATTTTTCAAAACATACGTTTGTGCAAAATTTCATTCTTTAAGAGATGAACCCGTTTCTTCTGTGCCCTATCACTCGCCGGCTTACTTCGCTATATATTTCTCAGTGGATTTAATATGTAACAGTATTAACTGCTTGTTTTTGCTCAGCTTTTTCTGACTGGTGGTTATGGGGTGTTGTTTTGGAAGTTTGATAACTTGTTATCTAATAGTATTTACCTGCACTACCATGGTAGTGCTGGTTCTCTGGGATGTCTGATTTTTATGACCATATATGTTTGTATTTGATATTGTTATCCTGATTTCTTGTTGTTCAGCATCGGCGGAGTGTAACCATAACTATAAGATTTTTGTACTGGTTTTTGTTGAGACATCTAGCTAAATGTCTGCAAATAGGGTTGTTTTGTGAAGCATTTCTTGTGATGAGCTTGTGTCGTGATTGAGAATGATTCCTTTCTGTAGCTTATTTACCAATTTGCATGTGAAGTCCATATATTTTTATGCACCTTTTGCAGTTATTCTTGCTTTTAACTTTTGCTCATGATGTGTTTTGACACGAGGTACCGCTGACATCCTTTATGTTCTCTTTATCTATGTTTGCAGCTGGGAGTCCTCGAATAGTGCCGGCAGATGAAGTCATGGACTTTGTCAGTGAACTGCTGTCAGAGTTGCCGTTCAAACCGCTTAGAGATACTTTGAAGATGCCAGCTTTAGTTTTGGACAAGGAGATGAAGATGTCAAGGTTTATATCAAGTAATGGTCTGGTTGAAGATCCTTTTGCTCTTGAAAAAGAAAGGTGTGTGATCAACACATGGACATCTGAGGAGAGGGAAGTATTCATTGATAAACTTGCTACTTTTGGTAAAGATTTCAAAAAAATTGCATCTTTTTTGGATCATAAAACAATAGCAGATTGCATAGAGTTCTATTACAAGAATCACAAATCGGAATGTTTTGAGAAAGCATGGAAGAAGCCAGATTTTATGAAGCAAAGAAAGTCCCAATCAACAATGTACTTGGTTGCATCTGGGAAAAGATGGAATCGTGAGGCAAATGCTGCTTCGCTTGACATACTGGGTGCAGCATCAGCAATTGCAGCCAAAGGCGATGGTCGTGTAGAAATTCAGCAGAATTGCTCATCTAGATATGTCTGCGGTTCATCTACCTCTTACAAAGCAAGGGGTGATGATGGTCCATCACGGAGATCAGACAGTTTGGATATGTTTAATAATGAGAGAGAAACTGCTGCTGCTGATGTGTTGGCTGGTATTTGTGGTTCCATATCATCTGAGGCTATGAGTTCTTGCATCACGAGTTCCGTTGACCCTGCTGATGGGTGTCAAGATTGGAGGTATCAGAGACTCAATTCTTCTACAATGAGGCCTTTGACCCCTGAGGTTACTCAGGATGTAGATGATGAGTGCTCAGATGAGAGCTGTGGGGAGTTGGAATCCATCGATTGGACTGATGAGGAGAAATCTATCTTCATTCAGGCTGTGTCATCTTACGGCAAGGATTATGAAATGATATCGCGGTCTGTCAGGACAAGGTCCCAGGATCAGTGCAAGTTATTTTATGGCAAGGCTCGGAAGCGTTTCGGCCTGGATTTGATTCAGCCCAGAGCTTGCAATGATGCGTCTGATGATGTTAATGGAGGTGGTAGTGACATTGAAGATGCTGCAGTTGGCACTGGCTCGATTGATAACACCGGTGGTTCAGGATGCAAGATGGAAGATGATCTTGCTCCTCCTGACGCAAAGTTGAAACAAGAATCTGATGTGGTCGCAACACAAAATTTGAAGCTTGATTCTAAGACAAGTGAGAAAATTGGACAGTGTCCTCTAGTTCCGATGGTGGCTGAACCATTTTTAAATAATTTATTGATGGATGATGAAAAGCCAGTTGCAGACCTCAATGTCGACGACAAAGTACCGGATGATTTGAGCGGTGTGCGTGTAGCTGTGCAGGAAACTGGAACCGCGGGTGTGTCCTTTAACACGCTGTCTGTACAGGAAGAAGAGGAAGGTGGTCAATGCTGGCCTGATGGACCAGGTGAGGCCGAGAACAGGGCTTTGGTTGGGGTTTCTAGTGGCTCCTATCAGGAAGAAAGACGGGTGACTTTGTCACCTAAAGATAATTTTGATAATAAGGAACTTGAAAACAAGGATGCTAATTCGAGTGTAGTGCGAGGCATTAGTTTGGCAGTAAGTGAGACTGATACTCAGCTGGCACAGAATGTTTCTCATCCTTTAGTTGGTGCAAGTACTTCTATTCCAGTTGATAAAGTGTCTGGATGTCAACAGAAGACACAATTTGATAGTTGTTCTGCGGTAAAGCCTGTCATGCCATTGCTGCATAATGATAACTTATCATCTGCAAATGTATCAACTCTGTTCTCTGTCCCAATTAAATATCAAAAGAGTCCACGGAATGGTTTATCAGCCGTTGGATCAAAAGGGACCAGTGACGAGCCTTTGGAGCAGATTGTTCGGACAGGTAACAGTGAGCAGTATGTTTCGGGTTACACTATGTCAGATCCTGTTGAGTCTTCTTCTCAGATTCTCAGGGGGTATCCGGTTTCAGTGAACACTTTGAAGGAAATAAATGGGAGTGTTAATTGCAAAAGGTCGGTTTCCCTTCAGAATGTCTCTAATGGAGTTTTGCATTCAGACCAGCACACGGAATTCTCCCTTCAAAGGTGTAATGGTTCCAGGCACGAGAGTAAGGTTCCCGATTCTCTGTATCCATCCCAAGAACAGAGCAGGCATCACTATAGACCCCATTCAGCTTCTTCATCTGATCTGGATAAACCCTCCAGAAATGGTGATCTGAAATTATTTGGTAAAGTTTTAATAACCTCAAACCAGAAACCAAATTCTTGTGAAGAACAAGGTCGTGAGAAGGTCAATGTTGACTCTGCCAGATCAGAATCAAATTTTAGTAATCATATTGGCTCCGAGAATATCCCTGTTCGGAGTTATAGTTTTTGTGATGGAAGCAGGTCCCAGACGGGGTTTTCTCCCTTGCCTGATTCTACACTCTTACTAAACAAGTATCCTGTTGCATTTGGTAACTATGCTGCGCCTACTGTGAAATTGGAGCAACTGTCATTACCATTACATGACAATAAAAGCAATGGCCACTCCTTGAATGGCTTATCTGTTTTTCCAAGCGGGGAACTGAGCAGCGGCAGCAGCAATGGAATAGCAGGGTATCAGGTGGTAAGAAATCGAGAAGTGCAGCCATTTACCATAGATATGAAGCAGTCACAAGATATGATATTCTCTGAGATGCAAAAGAGAAATGGGTTTGATGAAGTCTCAGGAGCGCAACAGAATGGAAGAGGGACAACAGTTGGAATTAATGTTATGGGAAGGGGAGGGATCCTTGTCGGAGGCCCGTGTTCTGGCGTTTCGGATCCTGTAGCCGCCATCAAAATGCACTATGCAAAGGCCGAGCAATTTGGTATGCAGGCGGGAAATATAATTAAAGATGATGGTGCATGGAGATGTAATGGGGGGGATGTAGGCAGGTAGCACATGTGGAATGGGGGCTTTTAGCACAGGCCCCTTTGCGGCAAAAGCTCTAAGCTATGTCGCAGTTGTATAATAGTTTTTTTTTTTCTTTTGTATTTGAAGCCTGTAGTTTTTTGTATTTCAAGTCAGCAATTATAGCGCAGGAGGCGAGTTTTAATTAATCAGAAGTAGATCATGTAATATTGCAGGAGCTTTGTTATTTATTGTATTTTGATGAAAATACAGAATTAACCTGTCAAAACAGATTAGGGGAAAGATGGAAAAGTTGGCTTGAGTTCCATTGAATTGTGTATCTTGATGTTGTACGTTATGAAAGCAAAGCTAATGGCTCGAACTAAAGCTTCATCTGAATAGCTTCTGGGCTACAATAGGTATATCCCTCATTCTTGCTCTTGCAGCATACTTCATGCATTGATGACGTGATTCTTGACTCGATCATTGATTTGAATGAAGTTGGAGAAAAAATAATAATAAAGTTTTTGAAGATACCTCCTAATGCTTAACGCCTGAAGTGAAGTGGGCTGTAATGTTTGTCCAAAATTTGGGGTGTTTCTACAATTATCCGGTTTCGATTAAGTTTTTGTAATTTGAACAAATATTAAGTGACATGTTAATTATCTTTTTCTATTTTTATGTAGTTGGTTGTTATGGGTATTTCAAGTTGTGGAGTATTGACATGGACAAGTGAGGATGTGGATAAGAATGAGTGGTGTTATCTGGAGTCCCAACACAAGGAATTGGTGGTAGGTGATATCTGTCGAAAGTAGCTCTATTTCTTTGTATAATGATAATTTAAGTTAGAAGCAGAGTGAGAGTTGGGGATTTCCTTATAAGGAGGAGTTGTAATTAAAGTTTGGTGGGACAGCAGAACGTGACTTCCTTGTGCAACTCTCTGTTTGCACGACTATTATTTAATTGCTTGCTGTATTTGATTTGATGATGCTCATCGGATATCTTTGCCAGCTCATTTCAAGTAGAGGATGACTTTCTCAACCCTCATCGATTGATAGACGTCTTTTTATGGTTTATAAAACGCAACCTAAGAATAAAGAATAGCAACATTTAACCTAAAGATCTTGACTCACAGTTCCCATCATTGTTGGCTAAAACATGGTGATAACAGGGATTGCCCTTCAAGTGATTGGGGAGTTCAAAGAAGAAATTATTTACTTAAGATGAGGGGCACGATAATTCCTGGATTAACTTTTCAGAATTTGTGTAAAAATGAAGTTCCATATTATTTAAATTTTTGGTATAAGTACCCGCACAAATTTATTGCCACAAATTTTCGGAAGAAGGTAATACAAATTTGGAAAGATGGATGGATGCTTAAACCATATATTCTAAAGATATGTTACCTCCTTGAAGTTATTATTACTTTTCCCCTATTTTGTAGCTGCCACAATCAGCAGGCAAGCGAAGGAATAAACAACAATCGACCAATCATATTCACAACAATATGTAATCAAGATTGATATTTACTTATTAAATACAAATTTCTAATAAGAAGTCCGACTAATAGTATACTCAAAAGTTATAATATGGAAAATAAAATAAAAAATGCGAGTGATAGTTAACTTTGTTGGCAAAGAGAGAAGAATAAGTCAAAAAAGAGATGAATTATTGAGTACAAAAGATGGGGTGTAATGATCTCGTAGAGTGAGCATGAAGGTTTTATTTACAAGTGAAAATGATGGGTGGGATAGGATTGAGTTTTGTGATGGTAGTATCAAATGAACAACTTGTGGCTACTGTCTCCCAAGAGACTTTTGCTGATATATTTCTACAATGATTGCGTGGAAATTATTAAACGTGTATTTATACTATTGGCCAAGCAGATAACATAAAAGAGACTAATGAAAAAACATTGAAACAGATTAAACGTGTATTTATACAATTGGCCTAGCAAATAACATGAAAGAGACTAATGAAAAACATTAATACATGGACTTTTTTTTATTTTTTGTTTAAAAGAAGTACAAGCAAACCAAAGAAACATCAGATAAAACTACTTCGCAACCGCACACCAATATGCACTAAGAGTATAAAAAGTTACTCCATCAAGATCAATTTTAATCCAACATTCACGGGGAGGGGTCCACTATACTTGGACACTGGTCTATCATTGATCCTCTTGCATCATTTGACCTCTAGATACATGTTATTAGTCATTTGCAAAGTCATTCATGTCCTTATTCATTGTCTCACCTTTCACTGCAAAATTCTATACTGGTTTTCCCCCAGTGCCTAACAAAATTTTGCAAATCCACATTCTTCTTCATGATCCAACTCTTGGTATGCTCTCCTCAGCCAAACATCAACAGTCTATGTGTTTCTTATTAGAAGTTCAAAGAACAATCTACAATGGTCCAGAATTGTCTTCACTTTCCTACATACCAAGTTTTTACTAGTGGGTAAAATATTCTTGCACACTCTAGAGATAAAAAGTTCAATCTTGTGGGGTACTTTCATCCTCCAAACAAGTTGTCATTGTTGCTCTCTTTTATGTTTAGCTGCATAATTAGTTGATAAAGCACTTATGACACAGAAAATACCATTCTTACTCAAATGCTAACACTTGTCTATCTTCACAACTGAATAAATGTTATGAGGTGAGCATTACCCTTCTGAAATAATCTGTTAATAAACTCATTATGTCAAGTACCAAGTGTATCTCAATTATGGAAGCGACCTTAAATCTATGATAAATCACCAGACAAGTTCGATTAGTGGTCGAACGATCAACCAAGTAGTAATCTAGTAGGCTACAGTTTAAACGTCTAGTCCTCTTTTGAAAACACTGGTAGAGACTGGTCCTGAAAGTTTTTGGGAAAATGTGAATCTTCTTAAGACACTACTTCAATGTACTTAAATCTACAAGTAATTTCTAGCAAAAGACTCTCTGTGCCTCCCTCCCTCCCTCTCTCGCTATCTTTCTGTTCAAATGCATACTTCTTCTATCATCATTGAACTGACTTTCTACGCCCAAGACGTAGTGAATTAAACACCTGCTTTGAACTTAATTATGTCCTGAAAAATAATTTGCTACCGCCTCTTTCTTCAAGTCCAGATTCACAACCCTCAAGATTGTCATACTGTACATTTGTATCATCCAAATATGGGCAAACAAGTAAAGGGATTATCACAATAAACTCATTCAAATAAAGTAAATATCATCAAACAGAAATTTTGAACCATTGAAGTTGCCTCAGCAACCAAACAAGTTAGAGTCAGTATGAAGTACGAAGAAGTATGCTATCGAAGACTGTATTGTTCACTATTTTTTTTTTTACTCAAATAGAAAGGAAGACAGACTCATAAACCAAAGAAGGGAATCTTAACAACTAGCTCTAATATTTGCCTCACTCTAAGCACTGGGGTCATCACGCACACACCACATGACGCAACAGCAACAATTTTTCACGGACGTTCTTTTGAATCCAATTCTTGTAGCGTCTGTAGAGTAGATGGGAGCGGTGCAGTGATTTCAATTACCTGCATATAATTTCAGTATGATCAAACTTCTTTCCCACAAAATTGTCCTTTAGCAAATTGATAATTCTTCAACACTCGGGATATGGGAAAATTAAACATCTGACTGAACAAATAAGCAATAGCAATATACTCATAGATTGCCAGTTCCCGCTCCTTTAGAGATCCCAAACAAATGAAGGGGTCTAATGCTAAGTACATGACTGCTAAAATATATCAAGCAATAATTTATAAAATTTTCATTTATTATCAGCATTCTGAAAATATTGCTCCTCAAAGTTGTCACTTTAATTTTCAACAAAATCCCCACTAGACTATCCAATTCTCATTTACAATAGCATCTTATGAAGTTTTAAGTTAAAGAGAAAATATTGCGCTGTCAATAGCAACATAACGCTTTAGTAATTGTATCTTGTTAAGTAAAGCTGATTCAACTGAGCCTTTATCAATCACCGAAAGCAAGATGATATGAAACAACGTTTTGCCCAACAAGAAAAAAAGCTAATGTATGAAAAGTAACTTCAGTCCCTTAAGCCTAGACAATTGTTTGCTTCAATTACTCAGGATATAAGAATGGAAGCTGGAGTATATTCCATGCCTATGCTATGTAGATAAGCTGATACTTGTGATGATTCCAAAATCCTTCTTTTGCTACAACGGAACTCAAGCAGTTACCAAGATGCAGCTAATAATTGGAAATAATAATAACTTTTTCACTTGCTACTTGTATAGTTTATTGAACACTGGACTGATCCAACTTTAGTCATGGACTGAACCCCTTTTTCCGTTGTTTTCTGCTACAATAACTAAAATCCGATTATGGATATGCTGTAGTGGATTGAATGTCTAACATGTGTTTCTGAAGTAAATAATGTGTGCCACGTTGGCGCAAATGATTCCAAGAACACATGATACTGTAGTGCAAATAATCAAGAACTTTAAATAGGTGCACACTGCAGTAAGCTTCCATCCAAAAAGAATAAGAAAATTCAATGTAAAAATGCCTAATTGACATTCCGATAATACACCTACCTCATTTGTAACAGGATGGGGAAAAACTACTCGATGAGCATGCAAATGGTATCCACAATCTCCAGGTACGGGTCTTTCAGGTCTCTGATATCCTCTAAAACCAAAATGCAGGTTAGTCAGTTTTGCATGAAACCAGCTTCATCAAAATAAACATACATCAGCAGAAAGCTTAAAGCAAAGTGAGAATCTTCCTACGGAAAGATACCACAGTCAAGATGCTGACTAATCTGGACAATCACATAAAAGTGGGGCAATAATACAACCTATCTGATAATCATTTAAAGGTAGCTAAAGAATGTGAAGAAGATTTAATTTTCTATGTGTATGCTCTGTATCAAACGGCACATTTTCATCCCAATTTATTCCTACATGGAGCTTTCAAGTTTATTATGATGTGATATTTTTGAGTTGATCATGTTTCAAGCTTAAGCACATAATTTTATTTCGCCATATGTAGGCTATTCACACTGTGAAAACTAATATAACAAGTCCGCGATAAGAGGCTTTAACCTCCTCTAGTTGAAAATTTGTTATAAAACGTGCAGTCATTAGTGCTTATCATTTTTATATCTGGTCCAATAGGCATGGAAAAGTACTGCTCAGGTTCTCAAACTTGGGCTGGAAAGTATGCTATAACAACCAATATTCTTTGGGTAAATGCATTTGACTACTAGCGGGTCAGGTTAGCCCACTTTAAGAGCTAAATTTGATGTATGACATTTTGCAATTGGTGACAAACACTGGAGTAGCATAAGCACCTAAAAATGTATTACTGTATAAAGTAAAGAAGATGAGAAGACATCAATACCCATCTTCAGCAAAACTTTCATCTATAAGTTCACAATCGGAACACTTTGGTTGCCCACCTAAACCATAAAGAGGATCACCTGCTAAGCAACAAGAGATGACAGTCAGACCATGATCTCTGCAAGAGACAGACAAATAAATATCTGCATTTGAAGATATGCAAACTATTTAACTTGCCAAAGAATATTTATCTGTAGTAAAGCATCACATCCCAGAAATGACATATGATGTAGTTGTCATATCTCCAAAAACCTTACAGGTAAGCTGATGCAGGGTAATTTTTTTACATATATTTGGACTCAGGGGCGAGCCAGGTTGGGGGGAGGGGGGTGCAGAACTGAAGAATTATATTTAATTTATAAATATGAATAGCGAATATTAATTCATCAAAAAATAATAATTTAACATAAAAAAATAAGTAGGCGAAACAGCACTGAAGAATTATTTTTAATTTATAAATATGAATAGCGAATATTAATTCATCACACAATAATAATTTAACAATAAAACATAAATACCTTAAAAACAAAATATAAATATATGTTATAGTAAATATATTGAAAATAACTCTAAAGGACAGAATTATAGCTGAAATTTGCAAAACAATTAAAAATTACATAAGTAAGACAACTAATATGTCACAAAAGAAATAGAGATATTGTATATACACCACAAGAAGTTTTCTATTCTTTATTTTCACTAACACCGATAATTGTGTTACATGCTTTGTAAGGATATTAAATTAGTATCATCATTTAAATGATTACTCTCTCAACAGTATTGCAGTATTTAAGAAGTTATCTTTAGTTTTATTCAATGATTTTGAACAAGCGATTCCTTATAATAAAGTATATGAATAACTTTTTTCAATAAGTAAAAGTATCCTATTAAAACTGAAATTGACACTCAAATATCGCATTAAATGCATTTCCTATTATGTTTACAAAGCGTCAGAGAAAACGGATAAAATTTGCGAGTAACATGACAAGTTACCAATAAATTAATTTGATAATAAGCAGTTGAACCCATCAAAAAGTAGAACAAAATTTCAGGATTAAATTATATTCTTAATTTCAGATCAAATAAATATATGTTTAGTTATGTTTAGTTACTCAACCCACTGTGCTTCTGGAAATCAAGGGGTAAAGGGGATTACAGAACAACTGATACACATAAGGAACCACCCTTGAGTGCAAGCAGAAGTTAACGACCTCAAACATATCCCGGAAGCGTTAACGAGCTCATTTGTCTAGTTTCTAATCCTTTTTACTTTCAAAACTATACAAATGTAGCAGAAACTTTAAGAACTTGGAGCTTACTTATCAGTGGATGTCCGATAAAAGATAGGTGAATGCGGATTTGGTGTGGCCTTCCAGATTGAATTTCAACCTTTCAGAACAGGAAGTCAGAAGTTAGATTTTCAAGAAACTCTGCAAAAGGTTAAAGAAGGCCTACTAGAAAAACGACTTGTGTGACACTTTAAGCTTATATCTATCAAAAAGGTAGCTATTTTCTCAAAGCCAAACTAATAATTTCATTAAAAATGAACATATTCTTTCAAATATAGTTTAAATACGAAAGTCCTTCTATCTTTAAAAAAAGATTCTTTTTAAAATTGATATTTTTGTATTTGTATTTTCAGCGTGTTTACAGTAAAAGGTTTAAAAGGCAGTTTACGGCAAAGGACTAAAAGAAAAAGGTAAAGTAAATTACTTTAGCAACTCGGTAAGGTATTCCTATCCCTATTACGAGATTCTGAGAAACTATAGATGACTATTCCTCTCCTCTGAACTTCACCTAGCAGGCTGGAACAACAGACTTACTTAGATCCTAACTCTGTATTCTGGATCATACAACAAGTTTCTTTTTTGTAATCCAAGCAGAAATGAATTTCCTATGATTAATCACACAGCTTTATATTTTATGAAAGTTATATCTCGGCTCTGCTCTATGTCAGCTAAATTGAAATTATTACATTTTTCACACAAAATGCACCCAGGGTGATTTGAACCCATGAACTCTTGGTTACGGGTGAAGCGTGTATATAAGACACAGCTTACTCCAAAAGAAAGAAATATTGCCAGTAAGACCACTGAAATGCCAAATTACCTATATGTAAAGATCAATTCGCTCAACTATGTATTGTAGATGCGACAGCAGGAGACAAATTTTGCCTTTTTCTGGAATCAAAATTCTGGTTAAGGATGGAGCCTACGGGAGTACATAGAGTTTAAGTAGAAAATCAAGATGGAATTACCTCGTGGGGGTTCTAAATGGAAATTGAAATCAGAGCTCCAAAATATTCATGGTGTGAGGTTAGAACAGTTAAAATAGCTTCAGTAACAATTTCTGGAGCTTGAATATCAAGTCTAACCTCAAATTCTTTGAACTACTATCGACATGAGTAAGTACATGCAAATAGCTAGAAGAGAAGTTCTCAGTTGAAGAACAGCTAAAATTTCTTTTAAGTAATCAATAATCATTACAATAAAAGTTGAGACTACGCAGGCATCTCTAATCAGCTACCTGGACCAATGTGGAATTATTCAGCATGTCTCTCTCCAGAACAAGTACTTTGCTCAAAGCCGGTTTCCCTGAAATGTTAGTTTTTATGGTGTGACGTTGGCAACACTTTAAAACAATAAAAAACAAGAGTAGAAAGCGCAACAAACAAAAGAACTCAGGTAATATTGTTCTAGTATGCATGACATTAGAGATAACCTGAAGGAGAGGCCACATACAGTCCCTTGGCAACACCAGGATATTTGACCAGCCCAATGGGTTGATCAATGATAACCTATAAAGCACATAGAGCACAAGAAATTATATAGAACTTACTGCTCGCCAGAAGTGATTTCATCTTGGCCATGGACGTTCAGTTGAACAACATAAATAAACAAAGACGAACTACGGGAAGACTGAGAGAAAGAGAACAGTTGAGCACATTATTACCTCATCTTCAATGATTATCCCACTTACTAGCGCTCGGTATAATTTTGTGATATTTCTTGTTGCTTTGACCCGCGAGCCATTATTGCTACAAAATTACAATAATAAGTAGCATCAGCAGCATGTCTAAAGTACAAAATAAACAGAGACTAATTAATCATCCAACTACACATCCATGTGTAAACTTTAGGAACTCTAAAATGACAACTCGAAGAATATTGTAGCTTTGTTGTTTTATATACATGATCCATATGAAAATTAAGAATATTAATCATTATGCTTTGTAAAAGACTGATCGAAGTTAACAGAAGAACATAAACTAAAAGTAAATATTCACTCACCAACATACGCCCACAGCTGAAGTTCCATCGGCGAAAAAGGCAGCAAGACGAGATTTTGCGAGCTTTGTCTTTGCACAAAGTAATATGCCTAGTCCCAGAAAGAAAGTGGCAAACTTCAATTTGACATACGCTCGAAGATTATCAGGTTCCAGGAACTTGATATTTAAGATTCAAAAGTAGAAACGCAGTTTAGCAACAACCATAACCTACTTTCCGACTTCTGCAATACCAAATTAAAAAGTCTCTTGATTTCTTCATATCATATTTTAATCCAAAGCCATGGTAATTGCTATTTAAAGATTTTTCTCGTACTTTTTGACCTATGTTTTTGAAGCAGAGATGCAAGACTTTATAAGATTCATTAGGAATGTATACGTAACTTATGTAATTCAAATAACATTTCAATCACATAACAAGCCAACAATATCTGGGGTGAGCTAGTGTTCCATTAAACAGCTTCTGGGATAGTTAAAAAAATAAACCAATTTACTCTTTCCAGATGAAAGTTAGAAGTATTACACATTATCTTTGATTTTGGATGAAATATAGCTAGTTATGAAGCTCAAACGAAACAAAGAAAGCAGCAAAGAGAATTTCACGGACAAACAAACAAACAATTTACCCCATCTAAGAATATATAAATTTCTTTTCTTTGGGGGGAGTGGAGGGTGGAATGAAGAAGTTCCCTAAATAAAATAAATATGCATCATTCAGAAACAGCCTTTGTTTCGACTATAAATTGTGAATTTAACATTACTAGTGATATTAATTGTTGTAAAGATCAACAACAATGGGGAGCTGGTGCAAGAAATATGACTAAACATTAAGACTAACCAGATGTTCCTCTTCCAAGTCGATGCACTGGAACAGGATGCCGATCTTGACATCCTGATTTAGTCAGATTCCCAGCATGCCGCTGGAGTTGTGTCAAGACAGTTCGTTGCTGGAATAATCCTCCAGGTAAAACTTGTAATCCCGATGGTTTATTCAGAGCAATCTGATGTGTTAAGAAAACTGTGTAGCATGAGCAATATCTAACCATCAACCATGAGAAAATGAGGTATACAAATTAAGTACTTAGGTTGAATAGCATACATGACAATTTGTGCTTGAACAGCTCCCTTTTTCAACAAGTCGGATGGTTTTTCATATTGAGTTTTGCAAAGGGATTCAAGTGGTAGCACGACTTTGAACCTCTTTGGCAATTAACCATGATTATTTAGATGTTGTTTTTTACTCTATTTTACTCTATCTTATTATTGATTACTATTATATATTTATTACTTGGGGGGGTGGGGGGGGGTGGGGGGGGGGGGGTTGAAAAACATTCAAACGAGCTTCCTCGAATTTGATAGTGACAATTTAGGATATGCAAATTTGACTTCTTATCATACTTTTATTCCGCTTTTCTATCACATTATTCTTGGGAATTTAACAAAAATAAAGCTACTCTGTAGTTTAGAGTTCTTCATAAGTAAGAAGTTCGTATATCAAATCCACGTAATGATGCATGATGTAACAGCATTGCTCTTCTAACACAACAGAACAAATTACATGATTTCTAAGTACTACATCAAGCTAAGAACCATATAGCAACAAACAAACATCCCAATATCCGAGTTTTACTCTCGTACCACATCATTGTCCTCATACAAAACTTGCAGCAAATACGGAGCATCGGGTTCCTTCCAAGGGAGCCGATGATATAACAACTTGGCAGCTCCTCTACAAATACAAGAATGTACTTCAATATCCACCAATGGATCGTCTAAGTTTCATATATTAAGTGACAAGAGCATAAATAGCTCGAACCTGAGAACTGTATCAGGATCCACAACAATGCAGCCGTCAACCGTTACCTGCTTGTTGTGAATTCTCTGCAACCAGCTGCTCTACAATTAATCAGTGCACACAACTCCTTAAAAATCGTAACTTTTTTTACATACAAACAAACTTAAAAAAATTAAAAATAGTTAGAATAATTCATTCAAAAATTGGGCACTAACCCATTTACAGGAGCTGAATGCTTGTACTTTCTACAGTAGAAATCAATCAGTGTTGCGCCTACAATATATATATATATATATACAAATTTAAAGAAACTGTTATTTGTATAGTTTATAAAAGATTGAAATATTAATGATATATATCAAGTACAGGTTTTGATTTGTGTTTACCGTGATCGGACGGTGGGAGGAGGTCGGTGTAATAGATGCCGTCGTTGTATTCCGGCCATGGCTCCCCGAACGATGACATCAAATTTGAAGTGTGCTCTGCTCTGCTCTCTATTTTAATAAACCCTTATTATAAATATACTTCAATGGCATAAGTAAATCTTAGTTTGTCTTGCATATAAAAAGTGAATAATACTTGTTTAGAGATAAAAAGTAATATTCTTATGTTTTTTCTCATGTTTGAAAATGGTTTGTAAGACTCTACTATTTCTAGTGTAAGAAATCATTAGTTTTGTAATTTTAAATTAATTAGAGGTTTAATGTACAATGTAGATAGGTGTATTATTCTATTATATAGATATGATAGTGGGGCTCATATTAATTCTAATACAAGCAAATAATAATAACCAGTATTCTCAAAATCGGATCGGATCGGTCGATTCAACTAGTTCAACGATAACTGGAACTTCAATCGGTCTGATTATGTGTTTACAACTATTTTATTAAAAATCGGTATGAACCGATTCAAAATAGGGAATCGATGATCGGTTTAACCGGTTCGACCCACTTGCCTAAAAAAGGAGAGGGGATTACAAAATTGACCTAAAATCACTAAATTTAGCCATAAATCTAAATTGTAAAATCACGTTCACAAGTTAGAAGTCAAGAACACACCTAAAAAAAGAGAGAGAGAGAGAGAGAGCATAAACCCTAAGAGATTGGAAAATTGCAATCGTGCCCCTCAATTCTAAGTGGATCAATCGTTTTGCAATCAAAGTTTGAAGTGTATTATTAATATTTTGTACTAGCTAGTTTATATTATTGTTGTTGTTGTGAATTGTGATGATATGTATATATTTTTTTAGTATGAAATTATGAAAATATATAGAGCAAGAAATATTGATGTTGACTTTTGTATACCGAGTCCACAGTGGTTAAACCGGTTCGACCATGGTTAAATCGGTTCCATCAGTAAAATCTGTAACCAGTAAAGTTGCCAACTCATTGACCAATCCGGTTTTAAAAACACTAATCTTATCCCATTAATCACAATAACACAAACATATGTAACCATCAAGACATTAATTCTCACTAACCAAGACAAGAATGTCTTGTAAATTATTCTCTATAAAATTTATTTTTATTAAATAAAATATCTAATAATTCCCCACTTATGTTAATAAAAATAATATCACTAAATACTAATGGGAAAGGTAGAAGAACATCATAAAGCGGCAGAAGCTTTAAACCTTCTTTAGTATTACACAATTGCCTATGAGGATACCCTATGAAATGTCATGCTTGTTTCACGATTTTACGTGTCCTCAAGGATCATTAACGGTTTTGTGCTTTATCTTAGTTTTTAATTGTGCTCTAGAGAATCAACATGTATTCTTGTTCTAAGCGACCTAACTTCCATACTCATAGGTGAATCTATGAAGGATGCTCTTATCACTGTTACATACCATCATAAGGATTGTTGAACCTAGTAAGAGATAAATTAATTTCAACCTCTTCATCGTCATAGGAAACATGTACATGCATCATAGGGAGGGACATGTGGTCAAAGACCTTTTTAGTGCATGCATTACTCTCCAAACTACTCTATAAGTTTGGCTCTTTAACGTACGTAGTTCATATGATCTTCATAGACAGTTTATCATATAATTGGGCTTATTCCCATCACCCTAAATGTTCCTTAGACGTTTAACTCAAGATTAAGTTTTTCATTAAGAAAAATATTTAAGACCTAAGATTTCAATACCAATTGCAATTAGATAAATATTTGAGCTCATCTCATCGTTTTTCACCAATATATTTTTGTTGGTTATAATTCATCTCAAGCATTTCTACTTTTGCCAATTTTTCGTCATTCAAGTGACTATGACCTTCTTATGCTCAAAACCTTTTAAGGTATCATATATATTTTTTATTCGTCAATTGTTGTTACAAACAGCGACCAATAATCTTCTCAACTACTAGGAACCTTGTATTATTCCCAATTCATGAAACTTTTTTTTAAAAGTGGTTGTCTAAGTCTTAACACTTTTTAGGAGTCGTATTTAACTTCAAGCTAACACAATACTTAACCATATGGCCACGCAGCATCATAAAGTACCACAAAAAGATTTTCTCAAAATCAATGAGATTTTAAATACTAGAGATCTTATCAAATAATTCATATATTGTTCATGGTCCCAAATCTCATTAATTAAAAGACCTGGACATAATTATTTTTACAATTATAATATATAATGAGAGCAAGTAGACTTGTCACTCGCAAAATATATGAAATTTAATCAGTTAACTCTTTATAAAATGCCAAAACATTAACAATCATTTTTTTCTTTGTATTTCCATATCACTTTATATGCCAAGCAATATTCTAGGCATCACAACATTTATTCACTTGGTCATGAATAAAATTCTAATTACGAGTGTTCACGTATAGACATAATTACATGGAGAAAAATAACGTAACTTTTCAAATTATCCACTAACCCCACTATTCAAGATAATTTTTTTATATTAATTGCTTATTATTTTTCTCAATTAAACACCCACAAAACAACAAGTTAGTGGAGCGCAACAAGGATTGCACTTTTAAAACTCAAGACATAACTTCTCCAAAGATATTGCATTATATTGCACATCAGTGTTTCGTTTCATAAATAATGAGCAATTTGATTTTTAAAATTTAGAAGCCTCACTGTGTGATGTTTATGACCTCTTAATGCTAAAAAATGTGTACAAAAATTGCATACCTAAATTCCCTTGTCCAAATACCTTCAAATACGATCAAAACTTGTTATGAAAGGAGGTCTTGACAAAGTCCACCACTTTAAATTAGTAGTAAGCAGTTTCTATAAGATAATGCCCAATAATTATGACAGTTAACTCATGCAAAAAGATCATTTGACAGGGTATGCTTTGCATTAAATGTCCAATTAAGAGTAACAACTCTTGTCTTCTTCTAATACCAATTATATCGTTCACAAATTTTTCCTTAATTATTCACAGTCAGTCATGTTACAACCCAACTTTTCAAGTCTAAAAATACAACTTCAACGTTTGAAAGTAAACATAAAAACCCGAATTGTTCCACAACAACAATCTATACAAAGTCAAACTACGAGTAGAAATCAAGTGTAGATAAATCTAAGTCAATATACATCAAACTGATTATAACACTATGAATCAACTCCAACTATTTCACCAAAGTGCCCCCAAAGTCTCATCCGTGTTGACGCCTAATTATGGAAGGAAATGAAAGAAAATATTTTTATGAGATAAAAACCTTACTGAATGCTCGTGAGGTGTGTGAAGTGCAATAATCTCTTTAAACTAGAACACTTTAACATGCAGAGACACATAACCATACTAATTCACACAAAATGTCAAGCATTACGCAAGTAGACTTAAGAAGCATTCTTTCACAGGGACCAATGCCAAATTCAATTTCAATTTCAATTTCAATTTCAAATTTAATATCTTAAAAAACAAATTGGCATGCCATGGTGGATGCATATCAAATGATCCCAACAGACATTAACGAACCTACAATAGTGTCTCAGTGGAAGTGGGAAGGGAACACGATGCTCAATCGGTGAGCTATCTGCTGTCCGGTGGTACTCCGTGCCTACTCAAGCCAATTGGATCAATTCACGGGTAACATTTCGCTTTGAATCATACAGTGCAAATCTCATCAAGTGCCACATTTCCGTTCAATAAGCAGGATTTTTTTAAAAGACATGAATGACAACTAAAACAAACACAATCTCATTGAAAAAGAATTTCCTACTCATATAATACAATAGTTAATACTTTACATATTTGTGCACACAATTCTTTCCAATTTGAAAATAGTCGAACATATCATCAGCAAAGTGGATAGAATACCCTATGGCTAGATCAAAACTATACCTATTAAGCCAAAAGATATCAATACAAAGTTATATCTACGCACATTCAAATATAAAATTTACCAAGATATAGTCTAGCTCAAATATCATATTATGCGAAATTACACATTAGTCAATCAAATTTATAATTCTCCAAATATACATTTCATGTATTTTGTTTCTAAGTCCCATGCATATACACCCACTGTTGCAACTTCTTAGTTTTAACGCCTTATTTCATCCAAAATAGTATTTCAAATTACAATCAGAGAAGTTAATATTTTTTGCCGAATCCACTTTTGATGAATTAAATTTAGACACTATACATACAGTATATGCGCACACTTTACATCTACATGACTTTTATTAACTTTAATATACTAACAAAATCTTTAATTATAAGTAGTTTCCAGAAGATTTAATTATAATTTTACAGTTCACTCGCATCACGTTCTTAAATCACATAGGCTGCCCTGACCTTTTCTTTTAATTATACAACCCCGAGTTCCAATGACAGCACAAAGTAACAAATTCTAATCCATATCGGTGCAGTAATTGTCCAAGCAACGTGATCAATTCAACCATGAAGAAATACTTGATCTGCAATGATTACCATGCAATTTTTTTAGGGATAATTACAGCTACACCCCCTGAGGTTTGGTGTAATTACACATACCTCCCCTGTGGTTTGAGAAATTACACATACCTCCCCTGAGGTTTGAAACCTTACACATACCTCCCCTCTTCAATTTAAGGGTTGTTTGGGTGTAAGTTATGATAAAACTATGCTTATTATACTTACACCCCTAAAGTTTGGTATATTTATAAAAGTAATCCTTGATGTTACAAAAATTAAAATTAAATACTCCAAAAGGTTTTATAAACTATTATATTATTACCTACAAATATAAAAAGTATTTAAATTTAAATTTAAAAATAAGTTAATCTTATCCAAAATATATTTTTGAATCAAAACACTTAACTTTTAGTTTTTTTCTTTAAAACAATTCCCGTAAATCTCAGTCAAAACTTAACTAACTACTCATCTTTGTGCCTTTGTTCTCGTTACAATTTTAAACTAACAACTATTTTAGTAATAGAAGAAGATAAAACACCGAAAATTGGTTTCACTAAAAATAGTGCATTTAGGTTGTTTATTTTGTCAAAAAGTTCAACAAAGCTTGCTACCTAAAACCAGTGACCATGTCTGATCGAAGGATGATAATTCTATTGTCACTGTTGCCGGTAATTTCGTCATCATTCTTCATTTTTTAAAATGGGTTATGAAAATCTTGATTATTTCTGTTATATTTATTAATTTTCATTGAAAATGAGAGTTTTTACAATTGAATTTCTATTTCTTGTCTTTTTTTTTTCCGGAGATTGCATAGATATTTTACCAAATGCTTCTTTTTTGTTGTGATAAACTGAAATTTCCGTGGGGACGCATAATAGTATTTAATATGGAACTATAATGAAATTTACGAGATTATTAAAAGTAAAACAAAAATGAAGAAATAAAAAAACAAACAAAAACAAGAAATTAAATATTTTTACAAAATAATAAAAACATTAAGATTAGATTAAATTTTAAAAATAATTTAAATACTTTTTATATTTTTGGTTAGTCATATAGTAGTTTCTAAAATTATTTGGAGTATTTAATTTTAATTTTTCTAACATCAAGGATTACTTTTACAAATATACCAAACTTTAGGGGTGTAAGCATAATAAGCATAATTTTATCATAACTTACACCCAAACAACTCTTAAGTTGTAGAGGGGAGGTATGTGTAAGGTTTCAAACCTCAGGGGAGGTATGTGTAATTTCTCAAACCACAGGGGAGGTATGTGTAATTACACCAAACCTCAGGGGGTGTAGCTGTAATTATCCCTTTTTTTTATAGACATGCATACAAATTTTGGACCACAATATAAATATAATATATAGGTCTAAGCAAGAAGTTAAACCACATTTTGATATGGTATATAGTTCATTAGGAAACCGTGACTTTTATCATCAATGAATAAACAATTCAGTAATATCGTTAAGCAATAAATTACACGTAACAATCACAACTTGGAATAAAAACAAGAATGAACAAATAACATAAAAGTGGAAGATATTTACCGAAGCAAAGAAAACGGAACATGAACTAAATGGATGACTTGATTTACTTGATATTTTCGATTTTAATCTTAATCAATACAACAGCTACGACTTCATTGTAGCAAAACATTGACAACTCGCCTCGTATATACAAATTTTCTGTGTGAATGTTCACTCAAATAATGATTCTTTAGATCAAATGATTTGTAATATTTGACTTGGATTCCCACCATATCTTTCATCATAAGATGTAAATCTCATTATAAATAACAATATGTTACACACTGTCACCATATAGCATATATTGCATGTTTAAGACATTGTAAAATCGGTGAGCATCACCAAAGCAAAGTCTTAGAGTTGGATAAAAGCGAAAAACAAAATTCCTCCTCCTTCATTAGTTGATTTAACTTCCCAAGATGATGCTAGTGTTGATTGCCTTGATTATACTTGCATCAGAGTATATCCTGTACTCACATTTCATCATAATAAAATTCTATTTTACCGATTAAAAGAAATAGACATTGCAAGTTAAAAGAATTAAATTCAGTGTCCTCAAAATGAGATGCAATTTACAAAAATAAGAAGTAATAATATAAGGCATCAACACAATAGAAGAAATATGGCGTGGATGTACCTTAAACATGGATTATCTTAAAATGCATAAGTTTATTATCTTATATAACTACTTCTTATTAAATACTGTGCATTACTTGCTTAATAAAAAAAATTAGTAAATAATGTTCATTACTTGCATAATAAAAAATTATTAGTTGATGGAACCATAAAACTTTTATACTAAGCAATTTATGTTACTTTATTTAATATAAAATTATTTATATGGATTCTCAATTTCTCTTTTGTGATGGAATGCTAAGAAAATATAAGGTAATATTTATATCTTTAACATTTTTCTACTTTTGTATTTGTAATATTCCTTAACTTGATGTCAATTTACTTTTAGCTCTCCCAGTAAGAATTTTAGATAAACGTCCGTGACAACTGATACAATTAGTCAAAGGTGCCAACATATTATAGAGCAATAAAAAACAAACTATTTAATTTAATGATATAACTTCACAATCTCACTATTTTATCAACAAAGCGCGCAAACACACACACACACATATATATATATATTAATCAAATATATGCGCTAAAATCTATTAGCATTTTGGCATTTATATTTTCTTTAGCAATTATTAACTTTCTTCTGTCGCTTTCTACTTTTAAGATGCTCCACGCGCACCACAAAATAAAACGTGTGGAGGTATTTTTATAAATATTAATATGTGCCCACGTGACTTGCGAGGTGTATTTTATGTGTAATTCTACACCCCTTGTTCGCCAATTAATCCAATCTACCCTGCAGCATAGGTTGTTTAATATGCCTGACTTAATTATGACATGACAAAAATTCTTGGGCCTTTCCTATTGCGTGTTTATGTTACATAATTCGACAAGATCAAACACTTAAATTCATACTTTCTAAGATTTAGTTTCATTTCGCATCTTTTCTGTTTTAATCATTACAGAAACACAACTAGAAGCTAGAAGAAATAAAACAATTAGGTGTCTTGAGTTTTAAATAACTACGTACAAAGACCTCCCTGGAGTTGAAAATACTACATAATAAGGTGTAAGAAACTAAACAAAATAAATATTAGCCAACCAACAAACTGGCAATAATCGCCATGCATCCCCCAAACAAAACTATACCACTGTTGCTGAAATCGCAATAAGTTAACACTTAACAATTAAATTTGAAAGATTTAACAACCGTCGATATCTTATGAATAATCAAAAATGTGCATGGATTACAATTTCCAAACTTTTTTGCCAAAACCACCTAACATTTTCGTTTTTGACTTTGTCGAACGAAACTTAGAAGTAGTTTGTAATTTCATTATAGCTATAACTTCTACGAAGTTTCGAAGCATATCGAAAAATTCCCGAAAAATTACGAAAAATTTCTAGTATTTAGGAGTTAAATCATAATCGTAACAGAAACTTTGATCCATAAAAACGTGACAAACCTAAATCATACACGTATCATATTCTCTCAAATCTATAAACGAAATATCCCGTTCTCCTATATAAATATTCCACACCAAAAAACTTCTTCACATCATAAAGCAACAAGCCATACAACACTCACCACCAAATCAAAAGATGGAAAAAACTAACAACTCTTCAGACATAGATTCTGAAATCCAAGAATTACTCCAAACTCTTCCAAGAGAAACAAACTGGGATGGAGCTAAACTCTGTCTATACCAAGGCTACTGGTGCCATGAACCCGGTCTCAAAGGCGTCGTCCTAAGCCAACGCCTCTTTCAAGCTCACGACACAGACATTCTTCTAGCAACTTTGCCTAAAGCCGGCACAACATGGCTCAAAGCTTTAGGTTACACGATCCTCAACCGAAACAAACGTTTGGCCGATGGCAGTATCCCGGCCCTCGACGTACTCCCTCATGCACTCATGCCGTCCCTTGAATATGGCCTATATGGAAAGACCGCGAATCCTGATCTAAGCGCCATTCCCACGCCTAGACTTTTCTCAACGCACATGCAGGCGAGCATTCTTCCTAAATCCGTCTGGGACTCCAAGTGCAAGATTATTTACATATGTCGGAACCCTCTAGATCTTTTCGTTTCTTACTGGCATTTCTGGCTCAAATCCATGCCTGACGAGGCGAAAGCGTGTGGAATGGACGAGGCTTTGAATACTTTTCTTAGAGGGGTGCAATATCATGGCCCCTTCTATGATCATATTCTTGGCTATTGGAATGCTACTTTAAAGTACAAGGACTCGAAAAAAGTTTTGTTTTTGAAGTACGAGGATTTGAAGCAGGACTCGAGCAGGTACATAAAAGAGATTGCTGAGTTCATGGGGCTGCCGTTTAGTGAAGAGGAAGAGAAGCAAGGTCGTGTGGAGGAAGTAGCTAAAGTTTGCAGCTTCGACAGTCTTAAGAATCTTGAAGTGAACAAGACCGGACAGTTTTATCCTTTCATTAAGAACGAGTTCTTTTTCAGGAAGGGGCAAGTTGGGGATTGGGCTAATCATCTTACTCCTTCAATGGTGGAAAAGATAACCAAAGTCATGGAAGAGAAGTTTGATGGCACTGGATTGACATTCTAAACCTTCTTTTTCCAGAATAAAGGAAGCAGAGTTTGGTGCACTTGTTCCTTATCAATTTACTTCTCTTTTTTTATTTTTATTTTCTGTTTAAAACAAATAATCTTCTCAGTGTTGTAATTGTTGCACATGTCTCTATTTCATGAGGTTTCTACGGGTGTATGGAATATGTTTCTATAAAGGTATATTTAATTGTTCACTCATTGCAGTTATGGATTCCATTGATTAAGGATTGTAAGTCATTTTTATCAGTTTATGGAATGTTCCTTCAGTCTTATTGTTTACCAGCTCAAGTCATTTTTTGCAGTAATATGAATTAACCTTTAGCCAATTTATATTTTATGGCAGAGTCAAACATCATATTCTCTCAAAATTAACGTCAATGAAAACAAGTCGAAACAAAGTTGACTGAGGAGCCAGTACATAACTTGAGAGGCAGAACACAAACTCATAGACTTGATAACAAGGGCTAACAAGAATGCCCATAAAATAAATTCCGGATACATTAAAACAACCAACAACAAAGATCTCAATGTCAGTAACATATCGGTACAACAAATCTCACCCCTCAATTATTTCACCAATCATAAAGGGTCTCATGAGGTCTCATGATGTAAAGGAAAACAAAAAGAATGTAAGAACGTGTTTGCAGCCGGGATACCTGCTACAATACACCAACAATGAAGTACAAGGTCAACTATTACATCGGATCACCCGAAGACATCACTTGACGATGAGGCAACGGGAACTTGAAGAGGATTCATCTTCCAGTCAACAATTTCACCACAATGCCCGCCTACGATTCCAGGAACGACAAGCTGAGGTTGCTCAGCAAACTCCAATTTCTTTGCAGCAGCTGTCTTCAGCCGATACCTCTCTGCCCTTGAACCAATCACCTGTCCCAAAATAGATGCTGCTATCGTAAACGCCATGGCTCTCTTAGGCATCAACACAGATTTCCTGAGCATGCCTATGAATGGCACAGCTGCATGGACGGCGGCAAACCACGACGGCGAAAATTTTTCAGTGTGTTCTCTCCATATTCCTAAAGGAACATTGGCTGCCATACCCAAAACACCAATGACAAGTATCTTTGCAGGGAGAGGTTGTGGTCGGAGGTTTTTGGCAAAAGCGGTTTTCGCTATAGCACTTCTTGCAGCGACAATTGCAGGAGGACACTTATACTTCATGCCAGGAGGTGGCTGAATGGCCTTTGCAACCAGAGGAAGGACACTACTCACAGCCCGGTACGACTTTGCAATAGGGCATTGCCCACTTTGCAGCCACTCATTGCCCACTGCCTCATGTTCGGATTTTCCACCCTGAAAAGGAAATAAATTTGTCAGGTTACAAATCAAACAAGAAAGAGTGAAATGCAAGTCGTATAACCTCTCCACTCACCTAAGAGGATTCTTTATATACGAAAGTCAACTATGAATATTGGTTAGCTAAACTTAATTTAAAGAGCAAGACAACTAGAACTACACCCCCTCTGAGATTTGGTTGAATTAGAGAAACCTCGCCTACTGTTTGAATAGTTACTCTGAAGCTCCAAAAACATGTTAATATCTATATGCAATATTTTCAAACTTCAGGGCGACTATATGATAGTTTATACCTCAACATACTCTATCTGCAATGTGTTCAAATCTCAAGGGCTGTTCGTGAAATTATTTAAACAACAGGGGATATCTCGGTAATTAGACCTGACCTGAGGAGTGGTAAAGGTAATTTATGCCTAAAAGTAAATAGAAATAATTCTTGAGGCGTCAAATACAGAAATACTGGAAAAGGGGATGCGAAGAATCAGCGGCTATCTACCTTTGAAGAAGATTCCTTTTTGGAGGAATTTGATTGCCCATTATCTTTCTTCCACTTCTTGGAGAAAGCATCAAACCCGAAAGGTCCCCCGGGACCAAAGCCAGAGAGGCTTATGCTGGCTGCCTTTGCTGCCAAGGGATTGAACTGAGCTGGTGATGATTCAGATGGAGACTTCTCGGTCTGGATAAACGATCTTCCAGAGAGTGGGACAACTCCATTCTGCCCGTGGAAGAGCCTAAAAGCATTATCAAAATTGGGACCATCCTCAAATATAGGACCTTTCACATCCTTAACCTGAAAAGAGCAAAGGGGAATGTCAAAGAACTGCACTCTCAAATAGTAAAGAACAAATTTATAGCCCAAATGCATGAAAATATGAAAAGAAAACCGAGGTATACAACTTACGGTCAATGGTAAAGCCAATGATGATGTTGAGAAAGATAAGTTAGTTGGTTCGTTAATGTTCCTCAAAAATGGACACCTTGCAATGTCCTGGTTACAATGTGAGGATCCCCCACTGAAGTTTCCGAAGAGAAAATCCATTCTAGAAAAATGTCCTGCACATGAATGAAAGGAGTCAGAAAAGGGTTTTTGGCATCAAATAGTGAGAGAGAAACAAGTAACATGATAAAAACCATACGAACCCAAAACGCAATTACAAGAAGCATCTTATGGGGGACAACTAACACCACAAAATTACGCCTAAACTAGCAACATTTAACGTTGCAAAGGGAATACCAAGCTACCAAAGATTTTGTTTTTCACCCTCATATAAAAGGTGGGGCTTCTTGTTAATCAAGAGAACGACGAGATCAATACCCGCAAGACTAGGAAAATTCAAACCTTATGACACAAGACAAAAGAAACAAATGAAGCAATCATAGTTCTCCATCATAATATGTAAAAATAACTTCAGATGCAAGCGAAGTAACCCGCCAACTCTTAACAACTCTCCCCGGAACCCAAAGATAAGAGTCGAATTTTATTCATAATTAAAAACCCTTAGACCTGATCTGATCATCAACTATTCCAATAAGATCCTTTTAAGCCAATTAACCTGTATACAGCTCATCCAAGCATTAAACTAGATATTTTAGGACTAACTTATCTACCTAATAAAGCAAAAAGTATATTTTCGACAAGCATAATAGCACATAAGGATTTGAATATCTCCAATCAAAAACAAGAATTACAGGAAAAACTAGTTTATGAAAACAAAACAGACACAAGAAAAACAGAGGAATAATTCAATAACCACTGACATAAGACACAAAAACGTTAAACATTAAAAACCCATGTTCTAATTCAGCAAAATTATCCACCAAATTAACCCACATCATTACAAACCAATCAAAACACAAAACCCATGAATCAGAACTCAATAAATAGTCCAAAGATCAAATCTTTACACAAAAAAAACAAAATCATATTCACAATCACGATCATTAAAAAAGAAAGAGACTAGATGAAAATCACCTTCAAAATTGTGTTCGACTAAATGCTCAAGAGAGTTAAGCGATCAAAAACCTTGAGCAGAAAGAGGGATCTTTTCTAGAGAGAGAAAGATGAAAGAAGGGATAATTGGAGTAGGTGAGATGAGAGAGAAAATTGGAGAGTTTTGGTATTATATATTTTGTAAATGACGTTAGGTGACCACACGCTTATAAATAGGACTAGTGCATGCCTAATGCTACTACAACTTTGACATTGTAATAAAAATAAATTTGTTTTTCCTATTGTGATTAGGTCAATAATTGCTACCTGCCTGCCCTAATTCGAGTCAAATTGGTTCTAGAAACTAAAGAAAATCTTCTAACTTTTTTTTTTTGTTATTTCAAATATACTTTAATTAACTATAAATTGGGTTTCGAAATTGAATTTATGGAGTGGTTTTAATGGTTGGTGGCTTGAAAATCCGAAATCCGGTTGGAGTTGGATTCCGTGCCGATTTAGATTTGTAATATGCCTTATGTGCTTGGCATATCGCTTATCTTAAAGTTTTGAACAAAATATTATATATTTGAGGATTTGAATATTTCTCAAGTAGAAAAAGAAAATGAGTTGATGCATAGAACAAATCGATTGAATTTTAAAAAAAAATCGACATATGTATCATTATTTGTTTAAAATTTAAAATAAGGATGATGATATATAATATAGAGAAATTATCATTCATTGGAGTAATTTGACTTTTTTTCCAATACTGGCCTTAACAAAATCTATTTACTCTATTTCATTGTGTAATGTATTTTTTCTCATTAGCAGCCAAGTTTTCATTCACACCAAATATTTACTTTCACGAGATCTTTTTTCACGATCACTGTATCTTATCAATCTCATAATTTAGTGTATATTTTAAGTAACTTTTTCGAATATAACTATCCTTTTTTTTTAATAACCAATAACTTATCTTATGTTTGGTTGCATATATTACATTGAAGAACATTATGAGGTCTAATATTGCTTACATTACACTCTTTCCATTTATATTTTTTTCATTTTATATCTCTTGGGAATGTGGGCAACTTAAAATACTAGACATCACATACACATGGGAGCCTTTTACGCACACGACCAAATTGTATTTAAAATGACTAATCATGGGAATCATTAAAGCATCAGCAATTGTATTTGTATCAAATGGCTCGGTTGATATCAATCCTAATTAGGAAAAAACCTTTAAGCTTGAATAACAGGATAAATGATAGAATTCAGACTTTAGCAACAAAACAAACATATGTTCATGGGTTATACTTAAATATTCCAGATAGAGACAAAAGAAAATGAGTTGATGCATAAATCTGATCGACTGAATTAAAAGAAGGAATTTCACCTAACATACTTATAGTAACTCAACAACATGTGTTTTGTCGCTAAATTCGGATTCTATTAATCCTGTATTCAAATTTAAAGGTTTATTATTATTATTATTATTATTATTATTATTATTATTATTATTATTATTATTATTATTATTATTGTTATTAATTGATATCAAACGAGCCGTCCGGTGCAATTCTTGATGAAGTAATGACTCCCATGACTAGTAATTTACCAGCTTGCCGTTGAAATTTAAATATAATCTGATCATGAAGACTTCCATCCGAGTATGTGCTGTTGAGTATTTTAAATTACCCGACGATGACAATGAATTGAAGGTGTGAGAGTTTTAAGATTGAATTAGATGTAATCGGGCATGTTGGAGATTTATGTTAGTAATAATGACCGAAATAAATCGAAACAAACATGAGAATATTTATTTAAACATATTAATTAAATAAAGATTTATTGACAGTTGACATATATATAAGCAATTACAATAAAATAAGTGTGATATTTAAATATACCTTAATCGAGAAGATGAACGGAAATGGAGATGTCGAGACCTGTAAATCACAGTTTCCTTAAGACAGATTCGCCCTCTCCGCGGTGCTTGAGAAACGTGAGCGACTGTCTCCGATGATACAACGACAACGAACGATTTGGCTTGCACGAACTAAACTGCTTTGGCAAACTCGAACTGTGCCTTTACTCTATCACCACAAATTACAAATTACTACGAACTCTATGCAAAAAACTTTTATAATTTTTTATGCACAAGAAAAGTGTTTATAAAATTATTTTTATCATATAAAACTTTGAGGAAAGCGACTCCTTATATAGTAATGCAAGTGATAGGTTGAAGGAAGCCACAATTACATCAATTCCCATGAGAAATAGAATTCTAATGAATTCCAATCCTTCTTCCAATAGGTAATTATACTTAATAAATTAGTTTCCATGTATACTGAAAATGGAAAAGTCCATAATATATTGTCAACTCCTGGTTCGTGTGATTTATGAATATACAGTTGAATTTTATATTAGATATAGTTTATAACACAAACTTTGTTTTGTGCAAGTAAATAAGTCTTTATTTTTTATATAATGAAAAAGGAAGTGCCAATAAGATATTGTCAGCTGGCTCGTGTAATTTATGCATAATACACTTGATTTTTACATTACATATACATTCTATAATAATTTTGAGTATGACCAAATTTTTGGTGGGTGGTAGAAAATGTCCCATTAATTACTGATTTGTCTACAATGAAACAATAAGTATTTATTATTAGTTTTTAAAATTCTTGTTTTGTTTCTTTATGTTTTGTAATTCTTCGTTTTTCTTTTTTTTTTTAATTGTCAATTATTTTCGGAATTTCCAAAACATATCCGAATGTTTTCAATTTTCAACTAATAAATCGATAGGCACACTATGACCTTTTAATTTTAGATAGTGAATATTAGATATGAATATTAAGTTCTTAAATAAAACTAAAATCTGATTATATTTTGGGATAACAAAAGATATCTCAGAAAATGACATAGCACAACAACTTAATCGACCATGTTCATTGATTCAAGATTAGTGCTACGTAAGCAGTTATTATGAACTGAACTCTGAGCTGACACTAGGTGCTTTATATTTTAAATAAAAATAGGATAAGTTAGATATCTGTATGGGCATCAGCTGAGTATCTTAATTGATAGATCAAAATACTATTTTCTAAAGTAGTTCCAGGAAGCATCTCAAACTCAACCAACATCGGTGTACAACATCTGGGAGACTTGCCCTGAATGGCTAAAGCCTTTACTGTTATTTGATTTTACTACTTGTGTAGCACGTATCTCTAATTCTGATATTCCTTGTACGAAAACTATTGTTCTGCGTTAAATAAATGACTAATGGGTCTTGTTCAAAAAAAAAAAAAAAGTAGATCTAAAAGCTTAAAAAATTAATTAGCTCCCATGTTTGTGCCGCATTATAAAGTCGTGTTTATTGATATATAAATAGGGCACTCTTATCTCTGAAATATAAAAATACAATCAACATGTTTTAGGATAACTGACTATATAGTGACACACTTGTTAATTCATATTGACCATGATGTTAATTGAAATCGAGTGTGTGATAGACAGGACTATAATATTAATATATATATATATATATATATATATATATATATATATATATATATTCCTTGTAAGTATTCAATTATAATACATATTATTTTGGTATATATGGCATTTATATATAAATATTGCATAAGTTGTATTTTATGCGGCATATATGTACAAAAATTAAATATTTAAAACTATTAAAAAACAACAGAATATCCAATAGTTTCACTATGCAATATGTATCGAACATAAATTAATAATTTCAAGACTTGTTTGTTTGAAGCTTAAATTGTTCGATGAGAGTTGTTTATTTCAAAATGGGTCCTAAAAAGAATTAGAGGTCAGGAAATATAAGTCATCTGATGAACAAAAAATACATGGATTTTATGAGCAATTTTTGGGACAAATGTTGTACGTAGATGTTGGTGGATTGCCCTCTAATTAATTGATTTCAAATTCAAATGGAATTGGACAGTGGTGTGAAAATAACCAATACCAAAAACACATCTTTTAAGTAGGTTAAAAGTTTATTTTACTTATTTTTGGTGACAACAAATGCATTTAAGAAAAAAAAAATAGAAAGAAAAACAGTACTTGAAAAAGTCGTTGTAAGCAACATGCCAATGTATCATATATAAGTTGAGGTAGATAGGATTTTTCATGCAAACAAATTAGACAAGATTAACCCCTAATACCCTGCCTGATTAGGATATAGAAGCTATCTACTCTTCCTGATATTTACAAGCTACTAGCTCACTAATCATATGTACAAATATCTATATCAAATCTGGTGTTTGGATATTCAGCTACAAAATCCTGAAAAGCAAGAAGAATAACAAGTATTTGATGAACCATCTATATTACATTTTGCAGTTACAATGCACCAGAGCACTAGATAGTCAACTTTTTGTGTAATTGCTAGTGTAGTAGCATTACAAGGAAATTTCTTCAGGGTCTCTTCTTGTTCTTTTTGTTTCTGACCCCTTTGCTTGCATTTTCTTCTTGTCCTAAGTAAAAGCAACAGCACCAGGCTATGTTGTTATACACATGGATCAACATAAAAGGTTATTGGTGATGAGGCAACGGGAACTTGAAGAGGATTCCTTTTCCAGTCAACAATTTCACCACAATGCCCGCCTACAATTCCAGGAACGACAAGCGGAGGTTGCCCAGCAAATTCCAATTTCTTTGCAGCAGCTGTCTTCAGCCGATACCTCTCTGCCCTCGAACCAATCATCTGTCCTAATATAGATGCTGCTATGGTAAACGCCATGGCTCTCTTAGGCATCAACACAGATTTCCTAAGCATGCCTATGAATGGCACAGCTGCATGGACGGCGGCAAACCACGATGGCGAAAATTTTTCAGTGTGTTCTCTCCATATTCCTAAAGGAACATTGGCTGCCATACCCAAAACACCAATGACAAGTATCTTTGCAGGGAGAGGTTGTGGTCGGAGGTTTTTGGCAAAAGTGGTTTTCGCTATAGCACTTCTTGCGGCAACAATTGCAGGAGGACACTTATACTTCATGCCAGGAGGTGGTTGAATGGCCTTTGCAACCAGAGGGAGGACACTACTCACAGCCCGGTACGACTTTGCAATAGGGCAATTCCCACTTTGAAGCCACTCATGTTCGGATTTCCCACCCTGAAAAGGAAATAAATTTGTCAGGTTGCAAATCAAACAAGAAAAGAGTGAAATGCAAGTCGTATAACCTCATCACTCACCTAAGAGGATTCTTTATATACGAAAGTCAACTATGAATATTGGTTAGCTAAACTTAATTTAAAGAGCAAGACAACTAAAACTACATCCCCTCTGAGATTTGGTTGAATTAGAGAAACCTCGCCTACTGTTTGAATAGTTACAGAGGATCTACACCCCTTCCCTCTGAAGCTCCAAAAACATGTTAATAGAGGATCTATATGCAATATTTCCAAACTTCACGGCGACTATATGATAGTTTATACCTCAACATAGTCTATCAGCAATGTTTTCAAATCTCAAGGGCTATCTACCTTTGAAGAAGATTCCTTTTTGGAGGAATTTGATTGCCCATTATCTTTCTTCCACTTCTTGGAGAAAGCATCAAACCCGAAAGGTCCCCCGGGACCAAAGCCAGAGAGGCTTATGCTGGCTGCCTTTGCTGCCAAGGGATTGAACTGAGCTGGTGATGATTCAGATGGAGACTTCTCGGTCTGGATAAACGATCTTCCAGAGAGTGGGACAACTCCATTCTGCCCGTGGAAGAGCCTAAAAGCATTATCAAAATTGGGACCATCCTCAAATATAGGACCTTTCACATCCTTAATCTGAAAAGAGCAAAGGGGAATGTCAAAGAACTGCACTCTCAAATAGTAAAGGACAAATTTATAGCCCAAATGCACGAGTGCAGGAAAATATGAAAAGAAAAACGAGGTATAAAACTTACGGTCAACGGTAAAGCCAATGATGATGTTGAGAAAGATAGGTTAGTTGGTTCGTTAATGTTCCTCAAAAATGGACACCTTGCAATGTCCTGCTTACAATGTGAGGATCCCCCACTGAAGTTTCCGAAGAGAAAATCCATTCTAGAAAAATGTCCTGCACATGAATGAAAGGAGTCAGAAAAGGGCTTTTGGCATCAAATAGTGAGAGAGAAACAAATAACATGATAAAAACCATAGGAACCCGAAACGCATTTACAAGAAGCATCTTTTGGCGGACAACTAACACCACAAAGTTACTCTAAACTAGCAACATTTAACACTGCAAAGGTAATACCAGCTACCAAAGAATTTGCTTTTCACCCTCACATAAAAGATGGGGCTTCTTGTTAAACAAGAGAACGACGAGATCAATATCCGCAAGACTAGGAAAATTCAAGAACGTTCAAACCTTATGACACAAGACAAAAGAAACAAATGAAGCAATCATAGTTCTCCATCATAATATGTAAAAGTAACTTCAGATGCAAACGAAGTAACCCGCCAACCTTTAACAACTCTCCCCAGGACCTAAAGATAAGAGTCGAATTTTGTTTATAATTAGAACCCCTTAGACCTGATCATCAACTACTCCAACAAGATCATTTTAACCCAATTAACCTGTATACAGCTCATCCAAGCATTAAACTAGATATTTTAGGACTAATTTATCTACCTAATAAAGAAAAAAGCATATTTTCGACAAGCATAATTACACATAAGGATTTGAATATCTCCAATCAAAGAGACAAGAATTACAGGAAAAACTAGTTTATGAAAACAAAACAGACACAAGAAAAACAAAGGAATAATTCAATAACCACTATCTTAAGGCCCAAAAACGTTAAACATTTAAAACTAGGGGTGTCCACGGTTTGGTTAAAACCGAAAACCGATAATTTGGTTCAAACTATAACCGAAACCGATTTATTGGTTAGGTTTTCGGTTTTGACATTTGGGCGTTAAAAAAAATCAAGTTTTTGTACAACCGAACCCACTTAATCAATGGTTAACCGAAAACAGATTATTATTTTTCTAGAATTTAGTTTTTATGGGCCTTTAACTTTTATGTGCCTTAGTTTATTTATTTTGTTATAGAGCACATGAAGAAACACTACAAAGCATATTTTCACTGCTTTCTCATTTTATTACGTGCAAGGATGTAATTTTTTATTAATTACTATTTTCACTTTAAAATAAAAGTGATGAAGTTTTCAGGACTTTAAACAACGTAATTTCATTTTTGTCAACTACGACTATTTTTTCAAGTTTTCTCCAATTAATTAAACATCGTATAAGATACCCAACTAATTATTTCGTTAAATTCAATAATTCGTTGAAGACAAAAAAAGAAAACGCGACAACAATACTACAAAGTTGGACTCACTAAAAGTGTTTAACATAGAATTTCAGTGTTTTTAGTTGTAAATTGTATTTTTATTTATTTATGTAAATAGCGAATCGGTTCATTGGTTAACTCGTAATCGCAACCGAACCATTGAGTTGAAACCGAAAAACCGAACCGCTTCATTAGTTCGGTTATCGGTTAGTATTTTTAAGGCAATCTAAATACCGGCTTCTTTAAAAACCGAATCATTGGTTCGGTTAACCGAACCATGAACACCCCTATTTAAAACTTTGTTCTAATTCAGCAAAATTATCCACCAAATCAATCCACATCATTACAAAACCAATCAAAACACAAAACCCTTGAATCAGAACTCGATAAATAGTCCAAAGATCAAATCTTTCCACAAAAAGAACCATATTCACAATAACGATCAAAAGAGGGATTAAAATAGGAAGAAAATAGATGAAAATCACCTTCAAAATTGTGTTCGAGTAAATGCTCAAGAGAGTTAAGCGATCAAAAACCTTGAGCAGAAAGAGGGATCTTTTCTAGTGAGAGAGATGAGAGAGAAAATTGGAAAGTTTTGGTATTATTATTTTGTAAATGACGGCCACACGCGAATAAATAGGCTTGTGCATGTCCCATGCCTACTAGAACTTTGACATTGTAATAATAATATTTATTAGAAAATAAAAAGAAATTTGTTTTTCCTTTTTTCATGTGGATTAGGTCAATAAATTCTAACTGCCTGCCCTAGGTCAAATTGGTTCTAGAAACTAAAAAAGAAATTCTAACTTTTCTTTTTTTGGTTATTTCAAAGATACTTTAATTTGACTATAAATTGGGTTTCGAAATTGAATTTATGGAGTGGTTTTAATGGTTGGTGGCTTGAAAATCCGAAATCCGGTTGGAGTTGGATTCCGTGCCGATTTAGATTTATAATATGCCTTATGTGCTTGGCATAAATCTTATCACTGCATTAATATAAACGTGTGTCGTTTATCTTAAAGTTTTGAACAAAATATTATGTATTTGAGGATTTGAATATTTCTCAAGTAGAAAAAGGAAATGAGTTGATGCATAGAACTAACCGATTGAATTTAAAAAGAAAGAAATTTCGACATATGTATCATTATTTGTTTAAGATTTAAAATAAGGACGATGATATATAATATAGAGAAATTATCACTCATTGGAGTAATTTGAATTTTTTTCCAATACTGGCCTTAACAAAGTCTATATTTACTCTATTTCAGTGTGTTATGTATTTTCCCATTAGCAGCCAAGTTTTCATTCACACCAAATATTTACTTTCACGAGATCTTTTTCACGATCACTAAATCTTATCAATCTCATAATTTAGTGTATCTTTTAAGTGCCTCTAGAATTTTCTTGGTTTATTTTATCTATAACGTGCCTCTAGAAATTTTATAGAAATTTTCAAGACCACTTTATTTGTATATTATTATAAACTATTGAGTGCGATTATTGCTTGACATAAAAGGCTACAACTTATTTATCTGCAGTATATTTCTCACAAAATCATTAGACAAAGTTTGTCCTTTTCACGTCTCGAGGCAATGTCAATGCAAGACAAGTTTTTGAGGAAAAAAGGAATTAATTTAGTTTCTAAGTTTTCTTTATATTTGTCTCAACTTTTAAGAAAAAAAATCATGATATTGAATAAATAACAAATTTTGAGAAGAAGTTGCGAATTGATTAAATTGGAGGCTTACTAAATTTATTCCATATCGTTGAAACAGGAATCAATGCTGTCCAAATATTTTCGGATGAATATATTGTTAATAAATAAAAGGAAGCATTGTGTGTCAATTGTAATTTTATTTAATAACTTATAGGGATTTCCCAAAGCAAAGTAGCCAAGATTTCAAACTGTACAATGCAAACCCAATTTGAAATAGACATATAATAAGATCAGAATAAGAATATAAAACTAATATATTATTGTGATCTTGGAAAGATTTTATGGAAGTAAATATTTGTATGGGAACGAACTTGGATGTTTGACTGTAGAACTAGAAAGAAATTAAAATCATATACAACAAGCTGATTTTGTTAAAGGCAGTATTGGAAAATGAAATTAAAAACTCTCAAGAATAATGCTCTGTATATACCAATATTGCCGTTAAAATAAATGCCACACGCTATAGTATCGTAGCGATTAGATTAGGCTAGAACGAAAGTGGTGTGTAATAAATCTCAATTGCCAAAAACTTTATCTAATAGATTTGATGCCCATTTATTTTTTCTTTTAAAAGACCTTATTGAGGGGAGATAGAATTTCTCTTTATTAATACAAGTCCAAACTCTTTCGCAAGGGACGTGGAACACTTCTTAACACACACACTCACGCCTCATTACTATTGGCAGGGAGTCCAACATTCTACTCACCAATCTGATTTCGGATTTTCGAGCCACCAATCATTCAAACTGCTCCATATTTCAATTCCGAAACCCAATTTATAGTAATTTAATAATTTTTTCCTTTAGTTTCATGAAGGGTACGTTAACTCTTTTTTAATATAATTAACTTTTTTTTTAATAAACAATAACTTATCTTATGTTCGGTTGCTTATATTACATTGAAGAATATTATGAGGTATTGCTGACATTACACTCTTTCCATTTTTATTTTGTTATTTCATATCTCTTGTTATTTTTTAATGTAATTAACATACACATGTGAGCCTTTTACGCACACGACCAAATTATATTTAAAATGACTAATCATGGGAATCATGAATGCATCAGGGATTGTCTTTGTATCAAATGGCTCCCATGACTAGTTATTTTAAATATAATCTGATCGTGAAGACTTCCATGTGAGTACGTGCTGTTGAGTATTTTAAATTACCCGAGGACGACGATGAATTGAAGCTTTGAGAGTTTTAAGCTTGAATTAGATGTTGTTGGGCATGTAGGCCTAAGTGGAGATTTATGTTAGTAAAAATGCCCCGAAATAAATCGAAATAAACAGGAGAATATTTATTTAAACATATTAATTAAATAAATATTTATTGACAAATATAAATAAGCAATTACAATAAATAACTGTGATATTTAAATATACCTTAACCGAGAAGATGAGCGAAAACAGAGATGTTGAGGCCTGTAAATCACAGTGTCTACCAGGATACAACGACAACGAGCGATTTGGCTTGCACGAACTAAACTGTTCTGGCAAACTCGAATTGCGCCTTTACTCTATCACCACAAGTTACTACGGACTCTATGCAAAGAACTTTTATAATTTTCTATGCACAAGAAAAGTGTTTATGAAATTATTTTTGTTTTGAGGAGAGCGCACAACAGAACGAACTTGGTAAGGCGACCCGATGGGAGCGACACACACAAGCTGCCCATGCAGGCTATATGACCAATTTTGCGGTTTTTTCTTTTCAAGGGCTTTCTCGTAACTATGAATTTCTAGAAGTTTGCAGCGGTTTAGAGGACTCCAGAAGGGACTGATATTTCTCGATTAGAACCTTATAGATGCGAAATAGTAGTCATTAGATTGAATTGATCTCCATCATCTATAGAGGAGGTTGTCTTGTATATAGGGTGTTTGGAATCATTGTAAATAACAAAAATCACTTTAAAGCTCTACATACAAGCTTTTGCAAATACTTCCTTATTTTCTTTCACTTTTAGCAACATTTGAGTTTGTGAGAACCTGACTTGTTAGGGACACGAGATGCTAGTAAGACCGCACTTTATAACTTTTACGAGGAAAGTCTCAGCACGTGACAGTAAGCCTAACTTCTTGAGACGCACAAGGCATAAAAGTTATAAAGTGCGGTCTTACTAGCACATCTTTTAAGTAGGTTAAAAGTTTATTTTACTTATTTTTCGTGACAACAAATGTATTTAAATTTCAGATACTGAACAAAAAGAAAAGCACAAATGTAAAATATTCAACTTGAAGCTACAATAGCCCAAAAAGAAAAGCACAAATATAAAATACCCAACTACGCCAAGTACGACTTTCAGAGCCAATTGCCAAAATATCCTCTTCCACAAAAATAATTAACAATCTAACACTCTTTCAATAATAACTTCTCTAATATCACTATTTTATAACATGGATAACGTTAAATGCTAAGTGAGAATAATACTTTTCTCTTTTGTATATTATCTTAACTCTGAGATCCTCTTGAAGTGCGCTTATTTGTGTGCTAATGGAATTAGACTTGTTATAACTATTTAAAAAACAGTGTTTTAAAAGGCGTAGGCGTAAGGCGGGGCGTTTCATGGACTAGTGGCAAGGCGTAAGCCTTGAGGCGTAGGGCGTAAGCCCCACAACATTTGAGTATTTAATGTTTTTGAATATATATTTATAATAAAAGGCTAAGATAAAAAGATTATAAAGAACTATTTGTGTCTATATTAGGTTATAAGAAACACAAAAAAATTATGGATATATTTTACTTTAAATGTAATATAAGTTGTATAAAGATATTGTCATAAACCCTCAATGTATTCAACATATGATAAAATTAATTGATAACTATATATAGAAGTGAAATATAATATACTAAATAAATAACTAAAAGAAAACCTAAAAAGAAAATCATCAACTTAATTATTATGATTAAAACTTATATAATAAGAAGAAGTTGAATTTGAAATGTAATGCTTTTAAGAAGCTTTATTTCGATTTTTTGTTGCCACAAAAAATGCGTGGACTGAAGAATTTTGCATTTGTTTTCTCGTAAAACCTTTTTGAAGGAATCTAACTTAGTTTTGATTGTTTTGACTATAGTGACTTACCATAAGCATATATGCTTCGATTAATTGCCAATGAGACCCAAAGTCAAACTAATTGCCAATCGAAGACAACTTTAATTTGAGTAAAGCTCGTCTAGCGGCATAGAGACAAGATAGGCCTGAGAGAGGTTGGCTCAATATTAATGTCGATGCAACTTTCTCCAATTTGTGAAGCTTCTTCTTCTGTGGTATGGAAAAACTTGTTGGTTTGTGTCTTTTGAAGCCTCCATGTTTTCTCCTGATCTTTGTATAGCAGAAGGCCAAAAGCTAGAGCGCTTCTTGATGCAATTTCAAAAGCAAACGCATTTAAAAGGTCAAAAGTCATTTTTGAATCTTATTATTTCAAAATCGTCAACTTCGAAAATTACTTGATGGTGATAGTGAGTTGGTTTTGTAAGAGTTTTGAGCTTACAATCAGGCGTTGTTAGGCATGTTGGCCTAAGTGAAGATTCAAATTTACTCGAAAACTTAACAGGCTCCCACAACGGAAAAATTATTAGGTATAACCGTTGTATGGTTACTTGTTGATATCTTTTGTGATGGGAATACTCAATTTGGAATCTTTTTTTTGTGTAACCATTTCTTAATTTTTAATGAAAACCTTGTTCGTAACAAAAAAAAAAAAAAAAAAAAAAAAAAAAAAAAACAACAACGTATCTTTAATTTGCAAGTCCTTTTATATTCTTACATTCTGAATATTCTCATAGTAGTTTATATGGTGTCGCTTCAGATACTTCATAGTGATATGGCTGTTTCATAGCAAAGTTCATGTCTTAAACATTTTATTAATTTTATATGATTCAAACTTCAAACATGTAATAAATTTGACTTTAGTTTGTTTTATCTGTCTCAAACTTTTTTTTTTCATATGGCTCAAATATGATATAATATTTGGTTTTTGTTTGCTTTATCGTATTCTATTCAATTAATAGTAATAGAAACTCTTTTTTTTGTTCAAGTAAGTAAGTTTTTTTTTTCATTCTATTTACTAAAAATGGAAGAGATTGTCAACTTATGGCTCGTGTAACTTAAGAATGATACACTTGAATTTTACATTCTAAAATTTAAATAACATTTGAATTTTATCAAATTTCTTGTGGGTGATATAAAATGTCATATTAGTAATTTTTTTGTCTAAAATGAAACAAGAAGTATTTGCCATTTATTTCTCAAATTCTTGATTTGTTCCTTTAAGTTCTTTAAAAAAAAAAAAATAACATTCAAAATATATTGAGTCGTTTCCAATTTCCAACTATAGGACACTACTGGTCAAAACAAAATTTTGGTCCATGAATAGGCACACTTTTAAAAAAAAAGGTACACGGTGAATTGTTATGAATATTAATTTGATAAATAAAAAAAACTAAATTTTGATTGTAGATGGACATAATAAAAAATATCTTGAAAAATGGCATACCAAGGCAACATAAACGAGCATGTTCATTGATTCAGAAAGAGTGCTTTATAAGCACTTATTGTGAACTGAATCGACACTGTGTCCTTATACTTGAAATAACAATAGGATTGGTTAGATGCTTTTTAAAGCATAGCTGATCATTTAATATCTTTTTCATATGTCAAACAACTCTTTGTTTTTTTTTTTTTTTTTTTTCTTGAAGAAAGGCATAAAAATTTAATTAGCTTCCGCAGTTTGTGCTGCTCTATAAGTTCGTAGTTTATTGATCTATAAATGGCGTAATTTTTATACCTGAAGTATAAATGTACAATCCACATGTGTCTAAAGATAGCTAATTGTACAATAACATATTTATTAATTTATATTAGCCACGATATTGATTGATGTCAAGTGGTCATAGACACGATTGTAATATTACTACATATATATATATATATATATATATATATATATATATATATATATATATATATATATATATATATATATATATATATATAACTGTATATTTCTTGTAAGTATTGAATTTTAATACATGTATGTATGTATGTATGTATGTATGTATGTATGTATAGTGTTTATGCATCTTTCACTATATAAATATCGCATAAAAAAGGATTTAAACTATCAGGGAAACAACAGAATATCCAATATCATAGTTTCACTATGCAATTCGTATCGAACATAACTTCACAATTCAAGACTTATTAGTTTGAAGTTTAAATTGTTCGATCAGAACAGTTTGTATTCAAAATTATCCCTTAAAAATTAGAGGTCAGGAGACAGGAAATACATGTCATTTGATGAACAAAACGTACATGACTTATATGAGCAATTTGTTCGGCCAAGTGGTGTAGATGTTGGTGGATTGCCTTCTAATTGATTTCAAATTAAAAATGGAATTGACCAGTTGGTGTGACATATGTCAAATAACTAATACCAAACCACAACATTTTTACGTAGGTTAAAGTTGATTTTACTTATTTTTTGTGACAACAAATGCATTTAAATTTTAGATATTAAATAAACAGAAAAGCCCAAATTTAAAGTTCTCAACTTGAAGCTTCATAAGGTGGCTCTACCTATGGTAGAACAATTGCGCCCCAATGTGTCAATTAAGAAAAAAAAGAAAGAAAGGAAATCATTTAAACCGACACTGTCCAATGACTCGCTACCACTAGTGCTTGAAAAAGTCTTTGCAAGCATTATGACAGTGTATCTTAATTTTTAGGTAGATAATATTTTCATGAAAAACGAACTAGACAAGAGTACTCCCTTATACCCTGCCTGATTAGGATATAGAAGCTATCTACTCTTTCTGATATTATAAGCTACTAGCTCACTAATCAGTAATCATATATACAAATATCTTTACTATATCAGAGGTTTGGATATTCATATTCAGTTAAAAAAATCTCAACAAGAGGAATAACAAATATTTGATCAACCAGCAGGTATAATGCACCAGACTACTAGATAGTCAACTTGTGTAATTGCTAGTAGGCATTACAAGAAAATTTCCCCTAGCATTTCACTCTAATGCGACTCTGATTTGTCTTCCAGTCTCCTGTATTCAGGTTTCAGCTCATATGATCCTTGATTAGCACCTTTGTTATTGTACATACAGAGATTCTTCAGCATGTCCTTCAGAAATTGCTGTGAAAAGAACGGTGAGAAACGAGTTGTATGTTATTCTGAATTACACCCGAAGAATCAAGTTCGTGGAATGATAAGATCATTTATTTCAAGGATGAAATTGGTGAAAGGAAGTATCCGGAGATGAGCATGCTTTTAATATTTCTTACAAGTGTTCTTAACCCAATGCTCACACCAAATTTAGATCATTAGGGTGAAATTAAGAGGTTATTATTTCATGCAAATCCCATAGCAATGATAATTTGTCGGCATCAAATTTTCTGACGTTTCAAGGTTCATCAACCTGTGCATGAAAAATAATCTGGCACACTAATGTGCAGAAAAAGTAAGTAAAAAGTACATTAATAATTGCCTCAGTCAATACAAGCTACGCTTTATATAATAAGTTCATGTTTGACAAGTACCCGTAATTTTTTTAGCCAATGACAAAATAGAAGGGAGGAGTATGAATATGTTGCGCAAGATGCAGCGTATCACCACTGGCAAGTACCCTTTTAATGAATAAGCTAAAACTCATAATATTTTTATGGTAAGAAATTGAGAAAATTCATCAGTATCATCTTCAACGGAATACTGCAGTATGCTAACAAAATGTTATTTGTTCCTCGACATAAAATCGTTTTTGGAGTCTTTTTCAGATCAGTTTTTATTTTCATATTGAGAAGGGAAAAGGTTATACTAATAGATGCCATACCTCAGGCTGATCTGTCTCCTGAATTAGTTGTTTCAGTGTCCAATTTGGTTGTCTCTCAAAGAGCTTAAACATAATCTTTTCCATTTCTTCAGGGTCTCTTCTTGTTCTTTTTGTTTCTGACCCCTTTGCTTGCATTTTCTTCTTATCCTAAGTAAAAGCAACAGCACCAGGCTATGTTGTTACACACATGGATCAACATAAAAAGTTATTGAAGCTTCAGAATAAATTTCTAAATGAAGAGGATGGTAAAGTACTGCAAATCCAGAGGGCCTCATATCAACCATCCCAGGCATGGGCCTCATATGCATCCCACTGTCATCATCAATAACCTGCACGCCAAGAGAAAACCAAATCTATCAAATGGAAAAAGTAGCAAATGTCACAAACGGACCAAGGAGTTTTAGGTTGTAGTTACCCTTTGTCCAACATAAAAAGGATATATTTTACCTGTGTTTGTCTAGTTCTAGTCATATATTTGTTTGTCCTTTCCCGGCATAGTTTTGCATAGTCTTCAATGTTTCCATTATGAGGCTTCGTGTCGAATTTGTGATAGATTTTCCCCTCCACGGAAAGTTTTCCTGGGTAAGGATATTTTTTGTCAAGGATGTAGTAACTAGAAGATGAAACATCAAAGGAAAGAAAAAACTTTTGGGAGCTAAATTATAAGTGCATAGATCAGCAAGCACTTGCTCATGACTTGAGGCAGCACCTTGATACCAGCTCAAAATCTCACTTAAGTATCAATTAACCTTCCAATGCATTTTAGAAAATGAAAAACTCTTAGAATGGTACTTGTTTTTGCATATAAAGGGGCCTCTGGTATTTACTTAAGCTTCCAAACCTTACAAGATTAATTTTAACAATGTTGCCTCTTGAATTGAATGAAGCAAATGAATTGCATCAGGGATGTCCGGCTCTCAGTACTACTAGAATTTTTAATGCAGAACGGTTAATTTGGTTGCTGATATCCAAGTCATATTTCAGAAACTCGCATTTACAAAAAGGAAAAAAGAAAAAGAGAACATTTCTTCCGGAACAAGAAGAATCATAATATGTTAATCCATTTAAGAGCTAAACACAGGAGACCTTGAAACTTCTCTCCTAAAGCATCCTTGTACACCTTAGAGTGGTAAGAAGAAAAGCTTCACATTGTTATATTCTTCATAGAAGGGCCAACTATCTTTAAGGATTTATCGACAGAAGAAAAGATCTTAAAAGTGCCTAAACCTCAGTTTTCCAATCCAAACACGGAAGAAACAATTGATAGGAGTTTTAGTATGTTCTGGCTCGCAACCTAATAGAACTAGAAACTCTTTTATCGGAGTGCTTCACTATTTGCTATATCTGTGCAATAATATATCGACAACTAAAGTCCATAGGCAAACATGTCAATATACAGTGGAAACTCCAGAGATGTTGTCCTTAACCTTCTGAAATGCATGACTTTTCTCACCTTAAAGGAATAAACATGATTTCATTCTTTGAAAGACAATAAACAGTGGCATTCACCTTGAGACGACTCGGAAAACACAGACATCGGTCTAACATCCGCTGACATGTCCATTGAGTAGGACTTGGGTACATTTCCATATCCTGTGCCACTCAGCTCCATTGTAAACTGATTATCACATCAGCATTCATGTAAATCAGGAGAGAGACTAAAATATGAGTACTATCATACAAAAGATGAAACAAAAATACCCTCACTTCTTACTACTTAAATTGGATTAGATGAAAAATTAGAAAAAGCAATGTAGTTATCTGTGGATATGATTCTTTCCATCCAAAAGGATAAAGGATAAACAACGCATCACAAATGATTAACATTGTTTTGTAGATAAACAATTGTAACAAAATGAAAAACTTATCAGAAGCTTCCGCACTCTAGCTGGACAAAAAAAAAAAAATCAATGATTACCAGGATCAGAAACATCACATTGTTAGTATATGGGGTACATAGATATAGCCTTAGAGCCTCTCCCACAAACACGTTTATCCATGAAATTCTGCTACACAATTTGCTAACCAACAATGGCATCCCAATAATACTCATTCTTGATCGATTTTATATTCACTACTCAATCCACTCAGACATGGGCCTAGTAAACCCATAAAACATCCACAATGGAATACAATCTCTAACACCTGCTATAAGCACAAGTCCTGTTTGTCGCCAGCTCTGTTCTAAAGTGATATTTAACCAAGAGCAAGGGCGATTATAATGGTGGGGAAACATTAATAGAATCTCTTTTTCCCGTCTTTTCGACCAATTACTCATATTTGTTGCACATACAGGCACAAATTGTTCCGACTATAAAACTCCAGAATATTTATCCAAACAAATCTTTAAAAGGAACAAGACCAGAAATAAGAAAAGGACAGAATCAAAGTAAAAGAAAAACCAATTTCAAAACCGTATATACGCAGGGAAACAACAACAACAACATCAACAAGAGATTATTTAATTCCTGAAGTATCAACAAATTTGAACACAGAAGGAAAGTCCAATTCTAATGAAATTCAGCAACAACACACACAGCTCCAACAAATTATACCTACACTGTATATGCTCTTTCAAAAACCGACGACATAAATTCTCCCATCGCATCAAATCCACACTGAACAACAATTAATATTCACCACCGCATCACATCACATCACATCACATGCATGCAATTGATCAAAATCAACACCAACAAAAAACATCGGCCACAGCTCTTTTCACAAAATCAATCGCAAACGAGATCTGAGCACACCGAGTGATATATATCACAGTACTATCAACAAATTGCAGAAGATGACACGTCAGCACACACACACATATATATATATATACCTGTGTAGAAGATAAATCGTCGTTTGGTAGGAGCGGATCTACTGAAACCACGACTTTTGCGACGTTAAATCCATTAGAAGATGAAGATGATGAGAATGGCTGTTGGTGTTGCATGGCACGTGCGACGAGGGGAGGGCACTTCATGAGCCACACGTGCCGCTCAGCCTTGCTCGTCTCCAATTGGATACTGCTGCTGCTGCTCTCATTATTCTCCTCTTCGCTGTTCGTCGTCGTCGTCAAATCAGCTTGTTTATTCTGTTCCGCCATTGAAAACCACTGCAAATTTGCTGCTGTTAGTACCGATTGATATATCATATATATTTTGGGATAATAGCAAAAAACTACCCCCGTGTTATCTCTAATTGGCAAAAATACCCTGTGTTATTTAGTTAATTGCAAAGAAAAAAAAAAAAAACCCTACAATTATTTCGTGTAACAATTAGACAATGAGGTGGCGTGACAAGTACGTTATTGGTTGGGATGAGAATGTGGGGAAGTTATTTCTTATAATTTAGTAAAAAAATTTAATTTGGATAGTTGGTTACACCACTTCAGCCGGTTGCATAAAATAGTTTTTTTTTCACAAATTGTATCACAGCCGCCCTATCTGCAAGTTGGGGGATTAGATTTTGAACTCAAAAGTATCATTTTACCCTCATGGAAGCAAACCAAATTATTGAGTTTTTTGTTGTTTGAGTTTTTTTTTTTTTTTTTTTTCACCATAACTTATTTGACATTTTATTTGGTTAAAGAAATTAAAAACCTGAGTTTGAAATCTAAGTTCAAATTAAAGTAAGTTTGTAGTTTTTGTCAGTAAGAAAACTCCTTAAATGTGATTTTCTTTCCATTTTTTATGTAAAAAAAGGACCTATACAAGGGAGATTTTAGTGTTAAAACATAAGCTAATTGGTTTGTTTATACAGGGGTAAAATTGGTATTTCGCTCAGGTCAAAAGGGGTTTAGAGTGCTAATTAAATAATAAGATAAGGTAATTTGTTTGCCAAATAAGATTATACAGGAGGTTTTCTGTCAATTAGAGATTACAGAAGGGTAGTGTTTGCATTTAAGTTTAACTCATTTATTTATAATGTGTACTAGTGAAATTCAATTCAGAGAACCTACTTGGCTTATGTTATCGTGTTTGTCGTGTACAGGGGTAATGGTGCGACAATCGCTTTTGATGAAGAGCTTAATTAATCAAAAACTGTATATTGAATTTACATTTATTTGAAAGTTTATTTCAAAAGCCTCTAAGCGAATTATTATCAGAATAATTATTAAAATGTTCCAAAAATATTATCGGATTTGGATTATTCCAAAAATACTTATCTCATAATATTAATCAAATATTTACTTCTGTCGGTACGATGTCACATATATATCATCCATCATAAGCTTTATATATCATTTGGTTTTGGATTAAATTAAGACATTGCTAGGTGCTTTTATACATTATAGTAATGTATGTCATCATGAAGTCAGAATTTGTTACAAGAGGCGCATATTGGAGACACGGACTCTAGTTTGGATCTTATGCAATGTTTATTCTACTATCTCCCATCTTTCATTCTCATTCTATCTGAATTACCTCAATTTTCTTTTATTTTATGTACATTCTTAATAATGGCCACAAAGCTACAATCCTAGTGCACTTTCTGATCAAACAACAATGACAAATTAACAAATAATTTCTTTTTTAGAACTTCATCAAAATTGGTTTTCTTTCGTATTGATCTCAATTCATCGTCTTTCTTATACTCCTACTTGTCACCAGCAGTCCCCTTGTGACTTGCACATTGTGATCTTGTCAAAAATCACGGATCAAGCATCCTATCTAAGATGGAATAAGAACAAGTAGCTGACATGTTATTTGATTGGATGGACTGTGAACTATACATGTTATAATTACAAAAAGTACTTCACTAGTGCTTTTGGTGCAAAGTCCAATATAAATCAATAGAGTGGAGTTCAAAAAAATAAAGACTATTAAATCAACATCCATCGACGAGTTGCCAACTAGAAGACAATCTACAACACTAATGATACTTACCTGTATGATCGTGTAACGATACTCGTTTTGAAAGTTACTGTAAAATACATGATATGATTAATGCAAATTTTAACACATGAACAGCTATCGTGGTCAGAAGGTCTATTATATGAACCTGGTCTACATCAAAAAGGTTCTTCAAACATTGTACAAAAAAGGTTATATTGTTGATCGATAGACACTCGGTTAACCACTTCATACTTTTATTCCTTGCAATAAGGACTTTAGGCAAAAGTATTCAAAGAACTGTGCTTAGCTCCCCTGCTCATGAAACGGCTCCGCTGCAATGGATGGCAGAGGGTCCGTAGTACCCGAAGCACTGGAGTCATCCAGTAGCCGGTTGGTTCGTAAAATAAGCAGTTCATTTCTTCTTTAAATCCACACAAACACACAAAAGATAAAGTGTTCAAAATTAACAGAATTTCAAAATAATTGCACTTAATCAAGTAATGTTTAGGAGTTCTCAAAATTCAAAAACAGAGAACTCCCCATCAACAATCTGCTAATGCCATTTGCTGAGGAACGTAATAAATGTTGAAAGAGAACATTTAACTCACTACAGATAAGTTGAACTCAGATATACTCTGAAACACAAACTCGCTCAATTACACTAAACAAAAAGTAAAAGCTAAAACATGCGAGGATGACATTACTAGCCAATCCACATTCAGAATATGATCTACTATGATATGGTGAACGATAAATATCGGAGTGTAAGCAGATGTAGAGTCATTCATATAACTACTGGAAAAACTTAAAGTGGGATTGGATCTGAGGTATTGCTTCCAGCAGAAGTTGCCTTCCTCTCTGCTTGAAGTGAGCGGCATAAAGATTCAAGTTTTTCTTTTTGATTTCTTGTTTTCTCCAGTTGTTTCTTCAACCTTTCTCGCTATTTCCAGAAAGAAAAAAAAAATATATCCTTAGTTAAGATAAAATAGTAATAAAAGTAACACTAAAATGCAAGAATTATGGCGCAGTATCCATTCGTACATGGTGGTTTTGGGAAGCAATTTACTTTTATTTGCATTACTACACACAAGAAGTCCAAGTAGCAAAACTTTCTTGTTGAGATTTCGTTTTATATTTCTTACGGCTGTAAGAAGAGGAAAATATAAAAAGGTAGCAGATACCAATGGAGTTAGTTACATTTATGAAACAGAAGGCATAAAAGATGAGTCATAGAGCCAGCAAAAACTACTACGAACTCCAAGGAGGGACTGTCTCAATCTTTTGATTACTGACGGAACAGGCCCCAAATTTTGATAGAATCTAAATTCTAATTAACTGGCTTGAACAAGTCCTTCAATAATACATTCAAGTTAATTTCAACTTTATTGCATCATCATAGTTGAAAAAAATGTATCCATCTAATACGCACAAGCAAGAGGCAGTACAATTATGAGAAAAAGGTCACAAAGAAAACATGAAAAGCATAGGAACAGTTGGAAGTCACTCCATTCAGGTTCAACGAGATTTCAAGGAAAAGGGGTAGTCAAATAGACATAAAGATAGACAAGACTAGTTTAGCACAAATAAACTTCACAATATCGGTTGATTTCCCAAAGCTGTAAGCAAGCCTTACCTCATCAGCAAGCTCTATAAGAGTAACATCTGTTTTGTCACATTTGCTTTTCAAGAATGAGTTTTCCTTTCTGAGTTCCTTTATTGATTTTGCCATCTGATTTCCAGTACATAAAAATATCAAAACAAAAGTTTGTTTGATAAGGAAGAATAAATGTCATGCAGGAAGAAAAACTTTATTAATAGAGGGAGTCAAGTATCCATACCTTTTCAATTTCTAACTTAAAAGTTTCAAAAACTTCGTTGCTTTTCAACAATGCTTCCTGAGTAAAACATAAAAACATAGCTGAAATCAGAGGCATACCCTATGTCATCCATGATCAACCGGTATCGGCTAACAATAGAAAACAAAAGGGCTGTAACAAATTTAACAGAAGATATTTTTAGTCTCTGTTCTTTTATGTTACTACACATGGTGTTACAGTCAACCACATAGAGTTTACAAGTCATATGATAGCTTAAATGCACAGATACTGCAATAAACTTGCAAATACTCTGGAATGAAAGGGAACAAATTTTACACCAATTTAACCTTTTGGTTTTTTGCAGATAAGGTAAATAAACCAGAGGGAGGACTAAATTAAAAGGGGCTAATTGCAGCAAACCCCCAACCTATGAGGTCTTCGGCACTTTACCCCCTAACGTATGAAAATGTGCGATATACTAACCTATTGATTTTGCCCCCTGATGCCCATCCAACAAACAAAAATGCAGAGATGTGTCCCAAAATGAACGCTCGATCAACAGTTCTGCGGAAAATTGCACAAAATCAATAGGTTGGGGGCATATCGCACATTTCCATACGTTAGGGGGTAAAGTGCAAAAGACCCCATAGGTTGGGGGGTTTGCTGGAATTAACCCTTAAAAAACGAAGTACATCTGAAGTTGCAGTATAGTCTTCCTAATTGAGCCTTGTAAAGGTAAACCATCATGTATGGTCGGTTCATCTGTTTTTAGACCAAAATTCCCCAATTCACTCGAATGTAACATCCTTGGCCTCCTTTCTGTCATGGCTTAAATAATCAAATAGATAAATTAAGTAGAGCATGCCAAAAGACACCAAATCACTCTATGCGTTCTCAAGATTCTTAGTGCATAAGTAACCTTATTAATGCAATCAAGGTTGGCAACAACAGGCAGGGTAAATCTCTCATATCATATCAAGATGCATGCCACTCCAAGTACTCTATTAACCAAATCATTATTGGAAATGGTGAGTATATTCAGAAGTCCTATCTGCCCAGCTCAGGACCCAGTACCAGCACCTCACAAATCAGGTACATAAATTAAAGAAACTTGTAATATATGTATGGTTGAAACCGTTGTACAGATAATTTACAGCGCCTAAAGCAGTACAGCACTTTGCATAAAAGCAAACAGGCCCGACCTGGAATTGTTGGAACTTTTCACCATCAGCAGTTAACTGCAACCTCAAATTCTTTTCAGTTGCCAAAAGTTGTGCTACTTGATCAGAATACAGCTTCATCTGAGACTGTTCCTGTTTCAATTTCTCTTCATGTTGCTGAAGTTTCAAATCAGCAAGCTGTAGTTCAAGTGTTTTTTGTTTAAACTGCAAACCAAAAAAAGGGAAAGATATTCACTTCTGGGACAAAATCTACAGATAATAGAAATTTGGGCTAGATCTAAGTAAGCAAAAAACTTCACACTTAGAAAGTACCTTCTGTGCATGTTGCTGCTCAGAAAGAGTATATTGCTCGACAAGTTGTTTTAACTTTGTTTTCAACCTGAAGTTAAGAGGATTTTATTGGTCATTTAGAACTTGGGAAAATGTTGCAAACAAAAACTTCACAAAAGTTCAACAGTTTTTCTGACACATTAAGCAAATAATATACATGGTAACAATCATTTCTTTACTCATGGCCATCTCAAACACAAATAGTTACACAAACAATGGGAAAAGGTGTCAGGCTGGAATAAAAAAAGATGCCAACAACAAAAATATAACTTGTTGCAGTTTAGAAAGATGTTTAAGAAAAGCCAAATCAACTAGTTTAATTGTGTGACCAAGTAGCTGTAGCTGCTAACTAAATCGATGAACATGGAATCAATCTAATGCATTCATTTATAAGAAGAAAAAAATAGAAAAAATAAAAAAATTAAGATCTGTCTTTTATGGTATGTACTGCGTTTTTTTCTGAATGGAGTACTAGTGATATCTGAATATCAGAATCGAAGAATATAAAACATATCCGTACAACTTATGCAAGAGAAGGTCACTGCAGTAAGTGCAAATCAGAAATTAAATGAGAGTATCGAGAGTCTGGACTCCATAAAGTCTAATAAATAAGAAGCCTGAACATTAAGGCGTAAACTGTTTCATTCCACTTGAATAGCTTCACATGCATGATAATGTTTCATCACACAAGTATCACTCATCCATGAAATGGTCGTAAAAACACGATTCATCAATAGAGAAGTCATGAATTTTGTCTTACATCTCATTCTCTTTCAGCTGTGATATACATTCATCTTTCTGCTCCTCCAGCTTACTGCTTACTTCCTGCAATAGTGTGGGAAAACATCATCATAAAAGAGAAGAACGTGAAAACCAGTTGAATCAACTGAGCATATTCTTTAATACACATATGGAGACTTTATCCCCATAAAATGTTTTATATAAAGATACAAGCTTGTGCAACAATGGAGTTCTTCATTCAACTATTATTATTCTTGTAGCCAATTGGGGAAGCAAATCATTAGACCAAGTTCCTGATAACTTCTCACTTACACCTGCGAATCAGTTGCCATTTGAAGTCTGCGGCGTGAGACCCCAAAAACCTTGCAAACTCACTACAAATTGTTCAAATTGATATTCATGATTAAATATTCAATATTATTACGTTAGGATAGCAGATCTACAGCTTGAAGCAGAGTTAGAGCCTCAGCCTAGCCAAATCTAAGTTAACAAGAACACGCTTGACTAGAGTGTTCATGCCAATGCTATACTGTAAGAAACAGCAAACCATGGTAATCATCTATAGAGGTGTCCCAATTGAAAATTTAAAAGCTGTTTTGCAATCACTTGATGGCTTCTATGGGAGCACAGTCAGAAGTTACATCTACGACAGAACCATAAGTGTCCTATCGGTTTGGTATTAATGAAGTGAAAATAGGTTGACAACTACATAAAAAAAGAACTACCAAGTCCAAATAATCTCTGACTGCTAGAAGGTCATGAGTTGTGCTGAAACCTGGAAGACCAATAAGCGTCGCCACATTAAACCAGCTAAAGCACGAAGGAAAGAAAGAAGGGATAAAATGTAGTGAAGGAGGTATTGAATGCCGTTCTCTCTAAAAGCTCAAGCTTATAGAGAGGATTGACATTTATACATTTATGTATATAATCTCCAACACGCCCCCTCACGTGCAGGCCGTAAATCTTTTTGTTACGCCTGTCACGTGCTATTTTTTGTTAAGTGGGTGGCGGTGGGATTCGAACCCAGGACCTCCTCTTTTCCTGAGCTCTGATACCATATTGAATGCCGTTCTCTCTAAAAGCTCAAGCTTATAGAGAGGATTGACATTTATATATTTATGTATATAATCTCCAACAGGAGGGACCAAATCAGGAAGGGAAAGGAGAATACGGAGGGGAGACGCAGCAACTAACAAGTGTGACAAAGTCAATAGTAGTTAGTGCGGGTGCCTATTTAGAGATCATTCCTCCACAAGTTTGCAACTTAAGTAATGAATCACCAAATGGTTCTCATTTTTCTTAGACCCAAATCATATCAAAGTTTAAGTGAGATACCAAGCCTGTGTTATGAAGCTGGTGTACACTCTTTTACAAATATACAAGGGAACAAGTAGCCTATAGCTGCTAAAAGCCAAACCAGTTCAGTATGGAGTTCTCCACTGAACCATCACTACACAATAAGCTTTTCAAGGTTCATCACTTATAAGGCACTTATTCTTACTTAATTCAAATGTTTAAGCTGTATAGGGCTAAAATGGTTTTTGCAGTATTAGAGGCACATATTGTCCACATGAAACAATAATTGTAAAAAACACAAAGATAGTTGTCAAGGTGAAGATGGAGCCATGATACAGCACAGTGAATACATGGAGATTGTACAGGAACTTAAGATGATTTGTAACTCCTAAAAAGAAGAAAATATATATGAACCATAACTTAAGAAATGACAAGTTATCCACACCTTGATCGCATCTGAAAACTTGTTTGACAGATCTAATCTCAAACTTTGACCTTCTGTTGAGGCCCGTTTGCATTCATCCTGCAAAGCACTAATCAGTTCCCATTAAATTTCCACATGACCAAAAAGTAGTTAATAACTGGGAAAAACCCTAAACCCCATGCTTGATGTTTAACCCTAAAGATGTTTCTTGAATAGTCACGCAATGAGGCTATTTCAACACTCATGAAATGATACCCTTTGATTGAATTTTTAAGTTAATTACACATGCATTTACATTGCAAGCTACTTAATAAGGTATTAGAGCAAGCTATAAATCGCTTCAAAAGGATAATTGAACATTCGCTCAGTGACTCTCAGGATAGCGCAATTTACAAATGCTATATATCAATACAACAGGATAAACGAATCATTTGTGTATGGAGTCTCAGGATAGCTCAAATCTGCAGACAGGTGATGCTTACTCACTAACTCGAACATGGTAACCAGGAGAGAAAATGGATAATACGCATGCAACTCCAGATATCGGTAGACAGAAGAAAGAGTGTAATAAATATGGATTGTTCCAGTCCAGAACTTTTTTCAGACGAACTAACAGTCAGAAATAAAATACAAACATGCTGCATCTAATTGTTAGGCGTTCTACTTCATGATACCGTAGAAATTTAGTTTTCTTGGTTAGGAATGAAAGAGAGTCACTGGTGTCATTAGGGCAATAATAAAGGAAGTTCATTCTGTTTATTCAAGGTGTTCATGGCTTCTGCAATAAACTCAAAAGATTTGTGACCGGAAATAATTAGCACTAACGATGAAACAAGTTCATTGCGCTTGAGTTGGAAGAATGCGTGAATTTATTATTTTTTTAGCGTGTGTACATTCTAATACGAAGGGCATTGTACTGCACTAAACAAAAAACAATTTCATACAGTGGTCAATTGAGCTCAGGCGACAAATTTTTTGAACCTGAGCCAAGTCCCAACTTTGCTTCTCTTAGTGCAATTGGATACATTCTTTACAAACAGTCTCATTTCACAGAAATAGGTCATTTAGATTGGTTCATCATGACTGACGTCTGATAAACAAAGAATTTAGTAATTTGGTTATGATGAAAGTCGAGCCTATTTTATTTGATAGGGCACCAGAGGATATAAATGAATAATTTAGTGGTCTATATCATGAAGTAAAACCATAATCAAGACAGAGGGGAAAAACACGATTCCTTATTTTATATCTATAGTATATATGCAATGAAAATGCTTCTACATAGAGCTATCAGGTTTAAGTCGCATCTCTTACATCTATACTAGGGTGGGCCTAATCAAGTAAGGGATAAAGCTAGCTATTGGCTGGAAGTTAGCTACTTCCTGTCGAAGTGAAATGTTTAACTTATCATTGCAAAATCAAGAGGAAAGATAAATAATTGGAAAGAGGTTCTGCATATGGCAACTTTAAAATGCAATGAAAGATAAAACTCGAAGCACAACCGACAAATAAGCAAATGTGTTGAATTTGATAAAATTTTGCATGCGACACATGAAACATGATGGAAGCATACATTTCTTCACATGCTACGCGCCCACGCCAAGGTGATGTGGGGTTACAGTAGATAACAAATCAACAAGGGAACCAGAAGCTTCACAGTTAATCCATGGCAATGATCACAATTTATATAAATTCCATATCATCTAGGAATTTTATAAGGTGAGGTATATAATAAGAACAAACCAAGGGAATACCATTAACATTTTATTTTGGCGTTGCAACTCCCGACACAGGGATTCAAGTTTATCTCTAACAGCAACGGCTGCAGATGAAAGGAATACACTGATCAGCAAATAGAAGAGAGGTATGCTAATGCTGGAAAAACATGGAGATTATTTCGCTTAAAAGTCAAATTTGCAAGATTATTGACTGCAACATGCTGAAATTTGTAGAAAACTTTAGCAAACATATTACATGTAGCCATCATGGGCCTATGAGAGAAAACAGTATTACATTTGCAAACATTACGATATAATATTTTCAGAGGAGAAGTACAGTTGTATAAGATAAGAACGACAGTATAGCTTCAACTATCTGAACTACGAACATTCCCAAAATGAAAAGAAGGATTACGAGAACCAATCAAATGTTAATGATGATCACCTACCAGAATCTCTTTCAGCGATGACTTGCTGATACTTCAAAGTGAACTCCAAGAACTCTTTCTCGGATTTAAAGGTGCGCTTGGTATTCTTACGCTTTGGTTCAGAAGCTTCCTGACAAAACAAATAGCTCATGAGAAGCATTAGTATTTATATATTCAAAATAATATAGAAATTCCTCTACAAACTACACTTCATTTCGCATGATAAAGAGCCCTGGATGCAGTTTAGCGAAAATTCTTTTCCACTGGATACCAAACAATTGTGTATCAGCAATATATGGACAAAAGGAGGCACGATATGAATAAGATACGATGAAGTCCATTAATGTCATTCAGGAAATGATCCTGTACCTTTTTGTTGTTTTCAGCACTTCCAGCCAAAGAAGTCTTCTCCGCAGAAACTGTTTGTAAATCCACGCCTTGAATAGCTGCAGAAACATAATAATAACATAAAACTCCAAAAAAAAGTCCTAGAAACAGAATATAAATGAGTAAAATTGAGACACCGTGTAGGAAACTGCTCCATAATCATTTGTGTTGGGTATCAGATCATGTAACTACGTATATACTTGGAGTAACGTAAAACATAATTTGGAATAACACGGGTAAAAAAGCTACATTCGACTCTTCTTCAAGTATACTTCCTATGCAACAACATAAGAAAAAAGATTATATCCAGTTTCAAGCTAATGCAATAGAAAGCAACGTCACCACACATCAAAGCAGGCACGCACGAAAGTGATCATGAAACGTTCTCGACCTAATTATCATCATTAAGAGAATAATTTCAACCCCGGTTTCTTCTAAGATTCCAGCTACCCATCATATCGATAACAAAGAAACTAACACGGTTATTCGGTCAAACAAAAAGAATCAAAAAACGTTCGATTCCTAATCTAATAAAGACCAAGTTTTTTATCATTTTCCCCCATTCCATTCCAATTCAAAATCACAGGAAATGCCAAAAGCTACACACAATTGGAATAAACAGACAAAAAGATTACATTTTTCTTTCGCATTTTCTTCCGTAGGCCCAACAGAAGTCGACGAATCAGCTCGACGATCATCGTCATTTTGACCTGCATCTTCAATGACAACTTCGGGCCGTGAATTGGGCTCAAGTAGCTTTTCCTCCTTGTAATCATCAGCCTCTTGTTCTACTACTACTGAAGACGATTCGACGAACCCATCAGGCAATGAGTCAGCCTCTGGCAGCTGATTCACTTCACAACTTGGACTCTGTTTTTCCATATTTGTTCCACTGATTCAATAGTTGTCCCCTGTTTTTCAAAATACAAAAAAGAAACCCTAGGTGTGATTTATTGTGAAGCAACAAATAAAATTAAAGATTTGATTTTTCACCTGAGAAGGGTTTCAATCGAGAGCTTCACTGGAGCAAGTGTGTAGCTCAATGAAATCAAGTTTGAGTTGCTATATTTGATTTTATTATGAGATCTGCTATTTTATTGCTCTAAATTCTTTTTTTATTTTTATTTTGAAGAGCTAAATTCTATTTATATACTAATCACATTGTAAGAAGAGAAAAAAGAACATACTAGTTTTTCCATTTTTACCGCTCAAATATTATTTGTACATAATTTTAATGTTGGATTTGCGGAAACATAAGGAAAAAGAAAAATAAAAACATAATTTAATTAAGCGTAGCACTTATAAAAATACAAAAAAGAAGATGCAAGAAAATCGCACATATATAGTAAGTAATTATTATAAACTCAACTAGGATTAGGCATGTACAATATTCAAAAAAAGATGAGGGGCATTCCGAGAATTGAACTCGGGACCTCTTGCACCCTAAGCAAGAATCATGCCACTAGACCAAATGCCCTGTATGTTTGACAACTTGTGTAATTATTATATATTTAATCGATTGCACAAAGTAAGGTTTAATAAAATTAACCCAACTAGGCCTCAAATGGTATTTTAATTTATTAGTGAGGATTGGGATTTGTGGCCCAAGACCGATTCCAGATTCTAATTATTATATTTATCCCCTATAGCTTGCAATCACTATTTTAATGGTGGTGCAAACTATTTTATGAATATATTAAAACTCCTAAATCTCATGTACCGTTACAACTTGGTACATGAGATTTTTTTATTTTTTTTGCGCAACTTGGTACATGAGATTAGGAGCTTTAATACTCATAAAATAGTTGCACCACTTAGAAAAAAAATACTGATGTTTAGAATTTGTATACCAGCATTCTAATTTACAGAAAATCACTTAAGAATCTTGTAGAATTATTAATTCATAACAGACAAATCTAAAAGACTTGACGTTAGTGTGATTCCTTTTTTTAAAGAATAAAAGTTATATAAGAAAGAATGTATAGACTCTTCTGTCATTCAAACTATCATAACTTGTTATTTATTAAGACGTTGTTGAAGTAACTCCTTCAAGCTAAGAAATATGGATGCAATACACGTATACATATAAACTTAATATATTCAGCAAAAGAACACACCTTATTATAGCACGAGGGAAAAATATTATTAGGCATAGTCAATATATATTTTATGATTAAATATCACTAAATTGTATTTCACTAAAAATCATACAGAAAGTCAACAAAAACTTGTATTACATGGATGAAGACCGGATACCTTGAGCAACAGCAGCGGAGTAGAATTCTGGCACACAATAGCATATAATTATAAGAACCCCATCATATCTTAGTAATTCATGCTATATAACTAAAACTGATAATAAAATAGAATAACTATTTTGTTATTTTTTCACAATTTTATAAAATTTAAATGGACCAACATTTTATACGACTTACAAGTATATAAAAACTTAATCGATGTATTTCCCAGAGTTCTTTTTCGCCTCACATTATTTCATTTTCTTTTACTGCACTAACCAAATTAGCATAATAACGATTAATTCTACGAATTCATAGGGGGGTGTTTCAGTAATATCTAATATGTCATGTGCTCTCAATAGTATATGGGGCAAATTACCAAAAAAAAAATAGAATAAAGGCCAAAATGCAGGTGAAAATATAGTATAAGAGGTTTGATGCTTTTATCACTTTTCAATATTGAATATGTTCGGCTCAAAGAGTTATTATTGGAACAATGCATTTTACTTTCCCCAAACTTCATGAGAACTAAGAAGATCTTATTCCTCCCAACTTGAAAATAGGTGTCACCTAAAATTTCCATTATTTATCACTTTAATAACTTCTGAATATTTAGTTAGTCAGCCAAATCTTTCTATTTATTAGCAATAAATATTAGATATTTAAAAAAATATATTCTTTTAACCAGGTCAACATGTAATTTCTCAAAAAAAAAAAAAACGAACAAATTAAAAGAAAATAATAGATATAACAATCTTTTTAATTTAAAAATATTAAATTAAATTATAAATATTTTTTCCTAATTTAATTAAAAATTAATTATCGTTTAACTTAATTTCAAAGTTCTTAAATTATTTGAATCTATTCTGAAGTATAAGACAATACCAAGTTTGGAATATAATTTTTTTAAAGTTAAAGGGGTAATGCAATTCTTAAGTATATATTGGAGGGGAAATCAGATTCTAAATTAATCCGGCACAATTCTTGTTGGGGAACTAAAATTAACAATATTTACACAAGAGAGAACTTAAATTAACCATTGGTATTTTAGAATTTAGAGGATTAAGGTTTTACAAATGTCACTTTTTACAAGTGTCACTATGCGGGATTAAGGTTAACAATTGTCATTGTCGGTCATTCAATTGGAGGTGCAACACGAGCTAGTTATTAATGAGTTATGAACGCGTTGTTATCGTGAGGTAATTCTGAGATGCATATTCTACCTTTCGAGAGCCACTAGGGGTGTGTGTTCAAGACCCGCCCGATCCGTCCGACCCGCCAACATCCGATCCGCCGAATTCGCAACCCGCATAGTTTAGTTTTTAATTTAACCCGCTCGGATTGAAAAATTGGTAACCCGTAAATTTTGGGTATGATCATATTTTTAATGACAACCCGTCCGCATGCCCCCTACTTTATATATTTGTAGAGGAATGAGGGGATCAAGGAAAGTTGTCGGAAGTTATATAGTTGTATGTGTATAATATTGCTATAAGATAGTTCTTTTTTTGTTAATTTTATGTTGTTTGATAGTTGTATTTTAGACTTTGAATCGATTTAAATTATTTTTGTAAATTTTACGCGGATAAAATGTTCGTTTACATCCTTATATTGTTATTTTAATTAAGTTATGTTGTAGTTTAAGTATTTTTATTAAGTTATGGTATTGTTTTTGTTATTTTTTAGAACGCAAAGTAGATTATGTTTTTATTTTATACCGAAGTATTACTATATTTTTCTCACAATTTCAACCCGCCTGCCACCCGCTCAACCCGCCCACCCGCAACCCGCATGGTTTAGTTTTTAATTTAACCCGCTCGGATTGGCAAATCGGTAACCCGAAAACTATGGGTATAGTCACATTTTAAACGACAACCCGCCCAAACCCACCCGCGAACACCCCTAGGAGCCACCCAATAAAAAAACTCGGAGAATTCATGAAAACTTTAAACACTATAAAGCAGTGTTGTTAAAATCGAACCGGACCGGCCGGTCCAACCGGTTGGACCGGGGTCCGGCCCCTTGTTCAGACACAACCTGTAAAACCAGTGAACCGGTGGCTACACCGGTTCGATGCCCGGTCCGGTTTTAAAAACATTGCTATAAAGTACCCATAAAACAACTAACTTTTGACTTCACAAACATATTTTTATTTTAAATTATATGTACATAATTTGTGCGTCTAGATGTATGTAACAAATTAAAGTCTTAAAACACATCGAAGTTTTACATACTAATCTCAAATTTTAATCTAAAATCAGAAGAATTGCTTTTGCCACCATGTGTATACTATCCAGAGATTCTTCAATTCAAATGTGTAGGTTTTTTTTTTTTTTTTTTTTTTTCCTTCAAAACAACCAAAAAGAGCTAATAAGAAAAAGAATCATAATATGGGTATACGGTATACCCAGGCGTACTTTCAAAATAGTAACACTTTCTCTATGTATTTTTATTTCTAGATATCATCAGTTAAAACTGATACGAGAATAAATATTTAAATTATTTATCTAGCAGTGTTGGTAGGTAGTTTGTGATTTATGTCTTAATTTTGAAATTTATTTATCATCTATTAGGTGCAAAATTTTTATATATCACTCCATGAGGTTTTTCAAATTGCAGTAACATTCTTTATCATAATTTGAATACAAAGAGATAGTTTGTTCTTACAAAACTGGTCAATTTTGACTCTAATATCGACCGAGGACTAAATAGTAAAATAGGAACTTTATAAAAAAAGACCCATTGAATTTTTAGTGAATGAACTTGTAAATATGTCACCTCAAACTTCAAGGGTGTCGTTGATATCATCAAAATCTCAAGAGATGTTACTGATATTTTGATCAACCTTCAAGGTATTTATGATATTATCCTATGTCTTGAGATTAACTCAAATATACTCAGTTTTTTGCTTGTGAGCTTCTTATAAATAAAGTTAAATTAAACCGTGAGATGCAAAATGTAACTTGCTACATAATTTATAAATTCATTTAGATCTTTGAAACTTCTTAAAACGTCTAGACTCAAATGGAATTGTTTACTCATTAATAGTCATTAAAACCAATAATTTTTAGCACATGCTAAGACATACTAAACTTCAAAGACAGTCTATTGGCATTGGGTTTTAACAACTTCAAAGACAGTCTTCACAGAATTTCCATCCACGTATTATGGTTTACTTATTGAATTTAGCATATGAATTCTCTATAGTTAAATATGTGGGTAGAATTATAACATTTTGTTATGATAATCACGAACTCCTAATTAATAGGATCAAATAATTAGTTGTACTACAAATTTTAGTATATTAAATTCCTTTTATTTAGCTAACCTATACTCCAGTAGTTATTCTCCAAGTGCGGTAGAAAGTTCGCCGAACTAACAAACAATTCAAGGGCGGCAACTCGGCCTATTCTAGAAATCTTGAAAAATATGACCAATTTATTTTTCTTCTATAAAAAATAATTTGTATCTTAATATTGAAGTCAGTGATAGTATGTGGTGCCTCTAGAAACATTAAATTAACCAAGTAGAAAATTCGCTGTCAATTACGAAGTCAAACACCTGCAATACCCCGCACACACACAACCCCCCCAAGAAAGAAGAAAGAAATTAGACTATGCATCTAGATACCACACTTAGACAGAGAGAAGATACATGCAGATAAATTATTAAAGACATTAAAAAGTGGATACATACATAAAAAGATTAAATACACTAACAACCTCTTTTTTTGGCTGAATGCACTCACGACCTATTTACTGAAAATATTCTAACAATTAAAAGCTAGATAGGAATCGACAATTGCGTAATTCAATATTGCAGTTAGTTTAACGACATAGCGCTTTATGTATATTTATATATAATAGTAATAATAATAAAAATGGAAACGAGGACCTCTTGGATATTGAGTAGTATTACATTCTAAGGACTTAGCTTAGGTTGGGATCACGATAATTAACAAAGAACAAAAACGTAACAAACTCGACATATATCTTTCAACAAGCTCACATCCCTTTCAAAATAAAATCCGAATCGCGCAAGACAGAGAGAAATGTTAGAAAAGAATCAAATTACATCATCAATGTAATAGGTAAATGCCTTTCTTTCTCCTAAAGTCGTTACAAGTATTGCAATAAGATAGGTATTCAAGTTTATTATTGGTGCGGGATATTCTCGTCCGATGAAGAATCTGATGACTAAGAGTTATGACTAAGAGTTGTACGTTAGTCTAGTTCAATCTCATTTGAATCATGAATCAACTTTTTAGTCCAAAACTTTGCACTCCCACACCAAACACAAACTAAAGCAAAGCTAATCCGACAAATTCACTCTTATACTTATAGTTCTTTCGAATCAAACAAAATAAGTCGCACCTTACAAGGATAAGTCGAACTATTGCAAATAGCTCGAACTAAATAGATCGAACTTCGAGCTATATAGGTCGAATATCTAGAGTTAATAATCAGACACTTCAACAGACGAGAATACCCACACCAATTGCCGCTATGACGAGTTTAATCCAATCATACATGCATATAAAAGAGGTTTTACAAAGATTGGTAATTTATAGGCAATTAAATTAAAAAAAAATACTTTTAATGAACTTTGCACAAACGGAATTTAATTAAAAATTGTTTCGCAATAGATTACACGCTAAAAGATTTGCCTCTGTCCAAGCGCCTGCTCTTCTAGAAAAGAATCAACCTACTTATACGCTCTCATATTTACTTTTGGCTTTTTTCATACGTCTAGAAGAAAGCCAAATGCTTTGTAGTTGAAGCCATCAACCACTCCGATGATTATTATTTTTGTTTATTTATAGTATTCTATCTTTTGAGCAGGGTTCACATCAATCCTTTTCAAGTTTCAACGAAACCATTGTCTATATATAAACACCAAACATATTCCAAATTTCATCCATTTCCAACTCAGGCTTCACCAATCAACCTTAAAATCTCACCTCTAACTAAAGTCCAGGATGTCGGTGAAAGAATCATCAACTTTGCAAGAAGCCCTTCACACTAAAGACATGCACCGCACAATATATGAAGACGACGAAGATGAAACACTTTCTTTGTGTGACCTCCCATTGTACAGTGATCAAAGTGCTACAGAATGGTATGAAGATTTGTCCACAGAATCACAAGGCTCAAGCTCTGTCTCCTCCACTGATTACGATTACTTTGAGTTCTCCAGCCAAGAACTCAACCCTTCAATTACCACCACCACAGCCACTTTTCCACCAGAGAACATTATCTTCTGTGGAAAAATTATACCTCACAAACAACCAGATATCTTGCAAAAAGATTCATCAACCCTCGCTCAGTGCAATAAGCAAACAGACAAGAGAAAGCACCGTATTGTTAGATTACTCACATGGGACTTCAGTTCCAGCAAAAGTTTGACGAATGGCAAAAGGAGTACAGCCACCGTTAAGCACAAGAAAGGCCATGACTTTCCGAGCTCATTCCACCAGCCACCAAAGAAGATGTACAATAATGACAAGCATGGAAAATCATATGATTTGTTTCCAATCCATAAAATGTCCCCATTGACATCCTCATCATTGGGAAAACCAAGATGTTATCTGAGCTTATTTGGGACTTCAAAATTTTCAATGGAAGAGCAGTGGACAGATATGAAAAGGAGGCAGAGCCATCACCACTTTCCATCACCACCACCATCTCCAATGTTTACTTTTCAAAATGAAGATAAGAAGTTTCGTGGAGGATGGTGGCTGATCACGGCACTGAGTTGTGGCGGAAACCAAGAAACCAACACCATGGTGGCAACACTATAAGCACGACTAGCCCAACAGTATTTTACATTGCACCACTAGATATAGTAGCAAAATAGACTCTGGCACTTTGTTTTGTGTTTTGACTGAGCCAGACATTTCATTTCTCTTGAACAATCAACTTTGATGTATTAATCTTGACCACAGATACATTGTTAAATACTATCAAAAGAAAAAAGATACATTGTTAAAAATATTAAAGCTTAATTTTCAAAATTATGCCACAAAGGCCAGTCATGATAACACAGGATTTCAATATTTTTTAAGATGAATCAAGCAAGCTTAGTTCACTATTATATCAAACAATTCACTGGGATCGGTATTCAGCTATGGTTACTTTAGCTCAATAAACAAAAAAATTCCCTTTCTAATGATTCAATTTCTTGGTGCCACACTTTTTGACTGGTCACTCAACTTCAACAGCTCTTCTTCTTTTCTTAGAATCAACGAATCCATTTTCAACCGCGGCTTCATCTCCATCAATGTGCAAATTGGCAGCTAATGTCTTTCTTTCAAGCACTGTTCCATTTCTCTTCAAAATTCTCTTCTCCGGCAAACTGCAATAATAAGTTATAAAAAATAAGGTTGGTTAATACATCTGGACTGGGAGACATTGCAGAGCACAGACAGAAAATCATAATTTCATCAATATGCTGTAACAAAACACAGTAATGAACTTGTGTTTCCATGAAAACAACATAAATATACTAAGTTCTTACATTATGAGAAGCCAAGGATGTTTTGCTCTCATCTCATTTAAATTTTTTAAAGATGAGTTTTGGGACATCAAACAGTAAAATTTCCCATTCACAACTGCGATCAATCCAAAAGAAAGACACCAGCACCATCCTCAACACAATTAGCATCATATAATTAACAAAAATCAAACTTTGCCAGAGAAAGCCATCAAGAAAACTATTCTAAACAATGCACAGACCACATCAGGTATTAGTGAGGACTGGGTAATGACGGCTAACGGATAATAAACACAGGCATACATAAGTTCGGATAACAATCCAATTAAAGTGCCTAGCTTCTTCTAATAGATGATGATAGTTTTATGTAAAAATTTATTCCTAGTTGTAAATATTCTGTACTTATCTTTCCTTAGTTATATTAGTTTAGTTACAATGTAATTTTATTTATCCCTCTTCAGTCAATGAGAATCGTATCACAAATATTATACACGTTATCTCTTACATCTTCCTCATCAGTTTCTCTCATCATAAAAATGTATTAAGCATTCGTGTCTTATGGGATTGTAGCTCCTGAATAGTGATCTGTCATAATATCCTAGACACCCCATTACTATGACAACTTGCATTTGAGCAGTTAAAAGAAAGTGAAAGCAAATGAGCCTGCACCAATTGTTATGTGGGTGAACTTACTCAGGGTCATCAAATGCATAAAACAAGGTGTGCAATACTTTACCTTTTTCCACATCTACGCAAGCTCCTGTCTGCAGCCCTGTCCAGGACACTTCTGTAATATTGAGTAAACGGAGTGTTGAGGCTGGATTTCTCGAGCTGCACATTTTCAACCATGATGTTAGACCATCTTATCTCATATTACTTATAAAAGTGTGTCTAGCGGATTCAGTGCCAAAAGACAACCTGAAGGAAGGACTCCACAGATTGGTGATCATGTGGGGAAAAAGGAACCTCGTCTCTTTTCCTCTGCACAAATTCCACATTTTGCTCCACCTGCAGATTCAAAACAGGAACATTTATTTACACAGATTTCGGATTTGAAGCATAAAAGACAAAGCATACCTCCCTTTTATATGTTTATCCCTAGATTAGAAAAATCATAGTCCAGTGTAGTTAATAGAGTGTAGCGAAGTTTTAGTACCTGTTCAATGAAGCGCTTCACCAGACGACGTAAACTTTCAGTAGTTGTTATCTCATGGAACTTTCTCAAACGTATAAGTGGGATGGTCGCTAAATCAGGGAAGGAAATATGGTAGCTCCACTGAGCAAAGTGAACTGCGAGCTGTTCAACGGCTGAGTGAAAGCATTCCTCTTGGAAATTCTTTAATTTCAGATAGTGCTTGGGCAACTGCACATGCCGATTCCAGTATAAGTTAGGAAAGTCAAGACATGCAACAAATCACAAGAATCAAGGGAAGGCAAAAGAAAAAGGAAAAAAAAGAAAAACAGTTCCTTGCATATGACAGACTAAGGTAGCACCCTAACCTTTAGGTTTGATGCAAAATTGAAGGCGCTTTGGCCTTTTCTACCCTCCTTGACAACCTTATATTCCAAGATATCCAGCGCTAATGAAGCAAGAGGGATAAAAGTTCCACTAGAACTGGATAGACAATTGAGCCACTCAATGCATTTGAGTCTTAGAGGGAAATATCTTGGACCAAGAAACATATGAGCCACGCCGTTTATGATTTGAGTGGTCATAAAGAACAAAGGCTGAAGATCATAGTCTTGCACGTTGGCTGATATAAACCTAACCCAAAGATCAATGCAGTTAACATATTCCCAACTGCAAATCTTTTTAACAGCTTCCTGTCACGCACAAACAAACATATAAATTACTTGGGAGTTATAATAACTTGGTAGCATTAAAAAATTAAGGTAAGAACTCAGACAAACATTAAAAGACAGTTAATCTCTCCCTCCCCCCCCCCCCCCCCCCTTCCCCCCCCCCCCCCTCCCCCGCAAAAGAAAAAGAAGAAACATATCCAAAACATCACCGATAAATAGCAATACAATTGAAACCAGACTTCATACCTTCTTCTTTGTTTGCACACCCAAGTGCAATATCTTCGCAAGTTGTGTAACAGATGTAGCAGCCTTAAGAGATGATTTTTGAATATCTAGGGAGCACAATTCAATTATACAATCCCTCAAAAACAGCATATGTTTCATGTCAGCAATATCTTTTCCTCTAGAACGAGAAACAAAGGCTACAAAAGTTTTGGATAGGCAGGTGTCAAAGTAACTGGATCCAAACATAGCAGCAACATCCCGTATTATACAAAACGAAGTCGATGATAGAGCACTACCACCCGTCGCCCACAACTGAACAGTTGCCTGTTCAAAAAGTTAGGAACGACAGCAGCGTAAATAAGCACAGTAAAAATGGAACAAGAAAAATCCACATGAAAGCAATCTCCATGATAATTTATCAAAAGAAAGATCATACTGACAAGTGGGACATGACCTGTGTTATATCATTCTTTTATTTTTTTATTGGTAATATATCCGTAACCATCCTAGAAGACTCATGGAAGTAACTAGAAGTCCAGAAGGAGGCCAGGGTGAAGTCCGAAACATGTTCTTTCTTTAAGTGACTAACCCTCAATGGATGTATTAGTTGCAGGTCTATTCTTGATTCACTTATCAAGTAAACGAAGGTCAGATATTATCTAACAGAAGAATGGAGCAAAAATACAATCTTGACTTAAGTCATAGTTTCCAAGGTTAGCTGCAACAGATCACACTCTTCCTCACAAAGATGAACACCAACTTGATCAATTACGAGTAAAATCTTCCTTAAAAAGAAAGTATTTGGATTTATATAATACTAATATTAGTACATAGAAAAGAGAACATAATAACTAACAGTTGTTTATCTGACAGAGATTCCATGAGGAAATACCCCTGGATGCTATTTATTGTCCTGTGCAGTATAAACTTAGTCACTTCAAATCAATGAGACCATTGAAATATTTTAAAATTCAACAACTATTTGTGTGTAAAATTTTGCAAAGGATTTTATGAACATGTGCTGAAGTGAAAGAAATTGATATTTTAATCTATTTCTGCTTAAAATGTATGAAAATCACAAGGTGCAAGCATCATACTATATATTACGCCTCATAAATAAAATAGCCCTGAATCAGGAGGAACCAGGTGTCACTCCACTTTGAAATTGAATCATGATTTTTCATATCCAGCAATTAACCATCTACTAACTAGCACTCTAATTTTATTTCCTTGCCTTGCCAAGTGGGCATAGAAACGACAATCTAGCAAATAGAACTTTTTCCCTGATCAGTTAGTAATACTAAAACCTTCAATCCCTGCCTCCCCATGTGGAAGATATATAATTAATCAAACAGGAGCAAATCTAAGTTATACAAAATATAGCAGGAGAATGAGAAAAGTTGGAACTCAAATCAATGATATGTTTCTGTTCAAATACCTTGATGAGCCGTGGTATTATAGATGGGAAGACAGCAAAGAATATCAGAGAAACTTTGACCCTTGTCATCGCAAAAGCCAAAATGTCTGTGTCAGTAACTTGATTCAATAGAAACAGTGTACTTCTCACATAAGACTTGACGAGTGGTTTTACACTTCTCCATTTTGAGTTTTTCTTTAGTTCCGATAATGTCTCTTTGGTAAAATTCAGAGATGACATCTGCAAAAGGCCTCGAAATATATCATCTGCATTAGAGAGCACAAAAAGTAGAATGTTGCAAAAGGTTTCACTGTTCCCAATCCTATGACCAATCGATTCTGCTCCATAGTGACAAGCTGCCCTATATGCATTTAGTACATTAATCATCGCTGACTGGCTATGCTCTTCTTTGATCATCTGACACCATTTATTGGTGACACGATTTGTCAAGAGTTTCCATTTGTCATTGGCAAGGTCATCTTCACCCTCTTCCCCATGATCACTTGTGTCTCCTTCATCTGAGTACTGTTGAAAAAGAACACATGTGAGAATCATATGATCTAAACAGTTTTCCACACTTATAACAAGAGTCACATAAGTGAATTCAGACATTACTCACGTATTAACATCAATCCTGAAAAGCAATAATTATCAAGCAACTTCAGTAACTCTTTTGAAACAAGTTTAGGTATCTATCCTATCTTCAGATTCAAGATTGTAAATGTACATTCTAGTCAATCATGAACTTGCTTCAGCTAAATAATTAGAAATATGTCATCATTGATCTTAAATATTAAAGCCAAAAGTAGTTTTACTTCATTACACATGTTACACTTTTTGCTTTTTCTTTTTAATTTGACCGTTGAAATAACTCAACTTATAGTTTGAATAAATGGGATTAAGCATTAATCTTAGAGAAATATTCATAAATTCTTTAAATTTCAATATCTGCGATCTTGCATGAATATTGAAATGCGCAGCACATTCGTTCTCAATAAGAAGAACCAGAATAAACTGTCCCTGGACCAAAAAGAATAAGAGAAAAGTGGCAAAGAGACAATCAAGTACTTACATCATCTTCATCTTGAAACCTTTCAGCATTGTTCTTGTAGCTTTCTAAGAACTTGTGGAATTCTGGATCCTGAATAATCAAATGAAGTTGCTTCAACAGGTTAAAAAGTCTTCTTTTTCTTTTTAAGAAATCCATACACCAAAGTGAAGCAGGAGGGAAACCCAATAAATGATGGTATACATAATAACTTAACCAGTAATCAAGTTAAGACAAAGAGACATGTTAGTGTACGTTAAGAGGTTGAACAAGATACAGTGTACCCTATATCTGTCAGTTTGGTCCTAAGGCACTTTCATCAGCAGTAATACACAAAAGTCACAGACAAGTGACCCTAAAAATACGTGAACCCCATCAAAGCTAGGAGACGTAAAAGAATTATAATATCAATGAGAGATGCTTATTTACTAAAGACAGAGTGCATGATTGCCAGAAGAAGCTACAAGAAACTTTGCATCACTTGGACTGGAAAAACCTCTAAATCACCTTCTCCAGGTGGAGTACATACTGAAAATTTCACCAACATATTCGAGTCAAAGACCATGAGAATGTCATAATATTAACTCCTCAACCCACAATCAATACCCCTTAATTGCAAGGTGATTTATTTATATGCAAAAAAGAATTAAAACCATAAAAGACGAAACAGTTGCCCTCAGGATACCAGGGGAAGGAGGTCTGCAAAAGGCAAAATGGTACCAAATATTAAAGTAGAAATATTTTTGGCTTCAACTAGATTCCAAAGCACATTTTAAACAAAACATCAACAGTCCAGCTATGCTTCTTAGGATAGGGCGAAAAGTAGGCTATTTCCTGTACGTGAAGGAGAGAGCATATTGTTGCTATTTTTTTCCTCTTTTCTTGGAGTGATGAAATATTCTTGGCTCATGTCTCTAATGGGTAATATAGACCAAATTAAAATGAAACAATACCCCGTCTACTTTGTGAAATATGAATAGCAAAAGGTAATTGCTAAAAGCTACTAAGTAAACTAATTTAAAAGTGAAAGCACCTTCTTTCTCAACCTATCCAACTTCTTCTTTTGAATGGCAAGATCAGCGAGAAACTTCTGGTTCTGAGCAGAATAAGTGCTTGTAGCAATTTCATCTGCAAGTACATTACCACAGTAAATGGCTATACAGATCCAACTTCATATGTCGTGTTATACAAGAAAGATTGAGAGAAAAGCAAAATATATAAATGGAAACAGTCATGAAAAATTTCAGAATATCCTCAGTAACCTGGTAGAGCATCCCCAGTCTCATTATCCGCAACAAATGGGCAGCTTGGATCCTATATACAGATTACACAATCAATGGCTGCAAACAACAGATAATACAAAATATAAATGTATATCAAGTCTTAAACCTCTGAAAGATAACCATCACTATCTGATGCATCTGCGACCACATCCATGTCATTTTCATTGAAAACCACATCAAGAGATGTATTTCCAATGCCTTCAGTTATTGTACTCCTGAAGACAAATGTAAGATGCTAATAAGAAAAATACTATAATAGCCTAATTTTCAGAAGGTCATGCAATACTCACTAAATCAAAGGTAAGTACGAAAGTCACCGAGCCAATCAACAGAAAAGAAAAACACAACCAACAAAAAAAACACAATGTGGAAGGCTTCAAATCAATTTTAATTCACTTCTAATAAGTATCAAACCGTGGCGTGCACTCGTGTAACTACGACAAGGTCGCAGCAGCGCAAGGAGCATGAATTGCGCAAGAACATTTTAGTAACAAACCAGCTCACAACTCTGGAGATTCCTAAACCTTAGTTTTTAAAACCCTAAAGTTTTAAATTGAATAATTACTTACACACATTAACCTTCAGTAACAATGTGACTCTGCTATATTCTCATAACTAACATAAAAATAAATCATAATAATAATAATAATAAAATTGCATCAAACAAATTCACCTTTTTTACCTTCCATTCGAAATCGCCACATTGTTCTTAACTTCTTCTTCAACTTCACCGCCATTTTTTCCACCTTCTGCAGCCACAGACAATTTGAGCACAACAAATTGTGATTGACTTCAAAATTAACTACAAATATATATCTATAAAGCCGAAGCTCGTAATTAATCACAGATGAATTAGAAAAAATTACTTGACGATCTCCTCTTGAACATAGCCTTCGTTTTTCGCCTATGTTTGAGCACGGATTGAAGGTTCTTCTTTGCGAATTTACGCGCCTTTTTCCCCAGTTTCGCCATTGATTCTTCTTTGTCCTCTTTGCGGCTTCACTGTGAATTTTGAATTCGCTTCAGCAGCAGCTGTTGAGGGAGAAGGGTTTAACTAGGGTTCAATATGGATCATATTTTAAATTTGCGAAAACTCGAGGGCCTTTCTGCAATTCTTTGTTTTAGGGTCTGTTTGATTTTTGTTTGACCACGTGAAGTTGCGTGTTTTAATTTTTGCGGCATTTGGAAGTTGGACAATATATGTTGAATTGTAACAAAAATCTAAACTATATTTTAAATAGCTGGATTGAGTGTTATTATAAATATGAAGTACTACTAAAACTTAAGATAATGCTTACATAAACCAAGTTTTTAGACGTTATGCATGGTTGTAATTGTCATAAATTATTAAAAAGTTATAATATTTATAAGTAAAATATTTTCATCTAACTAAATTTAAAAATTAATGGGTCAAGACAATAACAAAAGTTTACATACAAGAATAAGTAACTGATGATCCTCCAATTCGCCATGTCCGAGGCTGTTCGAACGCCCGTCCCGACCTAGGACGATTCTGGACCCGGAAAGCGTTGAGAGCTCGTTGAAGGGATTCCAACAGTTCTTCAACAGTCCGTGGGGATTCCGCACCTTGTTCGCTGCTTCCGCTCCGATCCTCTACAACTAGCGGGGGTCGTGCTCTTTCGATCGTGCTCACTTGCTCTTTCTCTCTTTAGTGTGCTTTTTCACCTGTCTGTTGTTGCCTTTATGACCAGCCTGCTTCCCTATTTATAGGGTGAGGAGAGGGTTTAGATGTAATTTTATTAGGGGGCACGTGGTGGCTGAGGGGTCTTGTCGAATAGGGCACGTGATGCCCGAGAAGTCTTGTAAAGTAAGGCACATGGTGCCAGCATGTTGCCCTCGGTGCACGCCGTGCTCCATTTACATATTATAACTTCCCGAACTCTCGCTCTACATTGGGGAAGAGGGGCGGTCAAGCCTTGAGAGGGCGACAACACATTCGGATAGTGGGGAATGACGCAGGAGCTGACGGCAGCTACCTGCTCTGGTTGGTCGGATGGTTCGGTGGTACTTGCCTCGCAGCCAAGGAAGGCTTTTCCTGCACGTGGAGAATACGACCCCCCTCGTTGGACCAACGAGGGGTGGGCGAGATAAATATTTATATTATAAGACTTACCAGGTGGCATAGGGCTATAAGGGGTCGTGAGATTGGCTAAGATTAAAGGATTAAGCCACGTGGACGGGTACGATCCCAGGAGTGAGAGTATGCGTCATCATAAGTCCCCCAGTCTCTGTCGCAGTTCGCAGAACGTGGCAGAGAGTAAACTTTTAGTGGCCTAATCATCTAATCGCGCGTCTATCTCACACCGTGACTTCTCGGGATTAAGTAAAACTTCCTTCGTACGCTGAGAAGTACGTGTCAGTCATCTGCTGCTTCTAGGGATTGAGCGGGAATTAGACCGCCCTTTTGCCAAAATTTGTTAGAAAACAAGCGAGCTCTATTTTTTTTATTTGTAAATACTCATGTTAACACATATATTATACTCATCGGTGACCAATTGTCTTCTATGACTTTATTTTCAAGATTTAAGTGATTTTTTACGCATATGATGTTGTTCGTATATGTTATACTGAAAATTTTAGTATGTACTAAGCCTTATTTCTTCTTAAACAATTAGTAGAACAACAAGAATAGCAACGAGGCAGGGGATTCCTAAAAATTGCTGGAGACTAATAATAAATTGATTATGTGTCTCTTTTTCCCTTTCTTTTTCTTTTTTGTTTCTTCTTGATTTATGATGAACAAGTTGTGTTCATCAGCTATTGTTTGCTATAATGTGTTGCTTACAGATATACAAAGAATTTTACATTACACTGTAACTCGTCTTATCTGTAGGATGGAGTTAGTGTATGCATGACCATTATGGCTTTGGTGAATAAAAAATTTGTTTCTTGTTTTTAACCAAATTAATTGTCATAACTGTTGTTAAGAAAATTTTCTTTGGGGTGTAAGACGTGAACAATATTAACATAAACATGATTTCAGAGAAAATCCCCATCCTTTTTGTATAATGAACAAATTAGACTTTCTAAAAATAACATTATTAAACTTTGTCTAGTTGTTAGAATGTTATATACAAATTTTTAAAGCATATATGGATCTAATACTTAATTATATTTTTTAAGATGTAACTTATTTACATTATTAGTAGTTATTTTTAAAAATAGGAAGATAATCTTTCTTTTTATGATTTGAAAGATGAATGGTTTAATTATGGTTTTTAAAGATTGTGCCAATCATGTATTAAGGAAAACTAATATAAACAAGGGTATATTAGTAAACATTTAAAAGTTGCTCTGTATCGTGGGATTTTGCTCTGAATATATTATCTCTCTGATAGAATATGTGACTATAAAAAAATATATTTGAAATGCTCAGGTTGAAAGGGTTAAGGATCAAATGTATGGGCTTCTAAAAGATAAAATAAATTTGTATCACTCCTAGTCTTTAAATAGCATACATAATGTACAACATAATTCTTTTTTGGGGGCAGAAATTTTAAAGTTTGGATAAAAAGCCTGATTTCGTTGGGTATTGATTTGTAATAAGACTCATGGGGTCTATTTATATACGAGCATACAAGCATAATCAAAATAGATTTTTAATACAACTAAAATTCTAATAATACAAAGAGTCCTAAAGAAGTATAGAATCCTAATAAAACATGGTTAAAATTTAAACTACACCAAATATAATTAAATTAAATAGATTTCCACAAATAAGAACATACAAAAAAAGAAAAGAAAAAAAATACAAAAAATTGGCGTTTCACAATTTTGAGAAGTACCCTAATTCCTATTTATTCGCTTGTGGCTTTTGTGACTTTGTTTGGAAAATAAAAATAATAGTTAGTGAAACAAATACTTTATAAGTGCTTATGTCACAAAACTAATACCGCTCCGATTTCTCTGCCTTGTGTTTTCTCGAACTGTTTTAGATAAACACAAGTAAATGCCAGTAATACAAACATTTAAAAAATGTCTACGTAAACCAAAAACTGATAAACTACTTTTTTGTAATATTTTCAGACATCATAGTCTTTCAACAACTAAACAAATTAAGCTAAATTCAAATGAAACCGCAACAGTCCTATATATCGTAATACTACATCTTTAAAATGTAATCTATGTTTAGGTCCTTTAGGATCCATAACAATAACATATTTAATATTTCAAGTCAACTTAAGGTTCATTTTTCAACTTGCAAAATTCAGGATTACGCGTAGCTACCAAAGTCAGTTTTGATTGACCCTATCTTATGATGTCTAAGTTAAAAACTATGTGTCACGTTATCTAGCTCACACCTAAACACAGCCAGTTTATTGAATTGTAAATGTATGAACCATGTTGTGAAGTTATTGTAGAACTTATAAAGTTAAATAAATTTAGAATAAGGCATAATATTGTTTCATAGTCAATGATAATGTTTCATCATCTTTCACAATTTAAAGCTACTAAGGTAAATTCATGAACATTTTTTTTCAACATTCTCTTTAACTTCTACGGAGGAGGTTAATAATTCCAATGATTATGTCATAATCAGGTCATCCTCACCTCATTTTTCAAAATGCACATAAAAAGTTAGTACAAATAGTAGTGTGAATAACAAATTTATCAAATAAAAATAAAAAATACAAAAATGCACCTGCAATAATAATAATCAATTAAACCCAACTCCCCTTCCTCCAAACCCACTCATTAAATTCTCCATTAATCCCTCCACTCCCTCACTACTCTCCACTACACACTACCCCACCATACTCCACACCCAAACGCAAAGTCAAACCCCAAAAGTCACATCATCCAACGGCTCAAATCTCTCGTAACCACATCCAACGGTTTAAACCCCCGCGTCCCACCTTTCTCACACTACACCAAAAACCTCTCTCTTCTTTTCTCTCTCTCACACTCTCTCACTTACGTAGTGTTTTTAAGCCTCATTTCTCTCTCTTCTCTCTCTCTCTCAGAAGTTTTCACCAGAAAAAAAAAAAAAAAAAAAAAAAAAAACACTCCACCTCTTCATCAAAATCTCTCTTCACAAATGTAAAAAACAGCAACAAACCCTAGCTTGTTCGAAAAATGAGAAAATTCACCGTTTGATCTCGAACAAAAGTGTATTTGTACTCAATGATCCGTTGTGTTGAAGTTCGTTAGTGTGTAGAATTAGTTTAATTTTGTTGTTGTTTTTTTGTTTGTTTGTTGTTGTGTTTGTAGAAGATGTATAAGAATCAGCTTCAGGAGCTGGCGCAGCGCAGCTGCTTCAATTTGCCGTCGTACACTTGCATCAGAGAAGGTCCTGATCACGCGCCGCGCTTCAAGGCCGCCGTTAATTTTAACGGCGACACGTTCGAGAGCCCTAGCTACTGCTCCACGCTCCGTCAGGCCGAGCACTCCGCCGCGGAGGTCGCGCTGAACGCTCTGTCCAGCCGCGGTCCTACGAACTCGCTCGCAGCTAGGATTCTGGTAAAAAAATTGTTAAATTCAGTTTTTGTTGTTGTTGTTGTTTTTGCTGTTTTTAGTTTGATTGAAGTTAATGAGATTAGGATAGTAGTGTTGGATTATGTTGTTGCATGCTGTGTTTTTTTTTTTATTTTTTTATTTTTTTTTATAGCGTTTTGATTTTTGAATGAGATGTTGAGTTATGTGGTGTGTTAAGTAGTTGATTTCATATGAGAAATGTTTTTCAGTTTTTCCTAGCCGTGAGTATATTTGTTTGATTTAGATGATTTATTTTGCTGCCTAGGAATGTGTTTTCGGTAAGTTTGCTATTGTTCTTGATGTGATTTCCGGATGTAAAATGGATTTGTTTCTGATGAAAGTTCACTATGAGGCAATGTTCTTTGTGATTAGTTTGTGAGGTTTGATTTGTTGGAGAATTAAATGGTTTGGGATGATTTTATAAATTCTTTTAAATGACATCTTTTCGTGCCCAATCCTGCACCGTAGGATTTTGACTACTTTTGGACATATGCGGCAGTTGCCAGCTGAGAATTGGTTCCGGCTTTTCCGTGAATTCAATTTGAAACTAACTTATTAATTGTTTGCACTAACTTAAATACATTTAGGTGCTTCTTTTGTCGGTTGCAAGCCGGAACACAACTATTGGATTAGAAATTCAAATGTTATTCAATTGCATCATTGATTTGTTTCGCCTACTTTTGGACATATGGGCATTTGCCAGCTTAGAATTGGTTCCGGCTTTTCCGTGAATTCAATTCGAAAACTAACTTATTAATTGTTTGCAATAACTTAAATACAATTAGGTAATTCTTTTGACGGTTGCATGCTGGAACAAGACTATTGGATTATAAATTCATATTTTATTCAATTGCATAATTGATTCATTTCGCCAACTTTTGGACATATGCGGCACTTGCCAGCTTAGAATTGGTTCCAGCTTATCCGCGAATTCAATTCAAAACTAACTTATTAATTGTTTGCACTAACGTAAATACAATTAGGTGCTTCTTTTATCGGTTGCAAGCCGGGACAAGACTATTGGATTATAAGTTCATATTTGATTCAATTGTATAATTGACTCGTTTTTCAAACTTTACCTATCACACCATTTGGTGGGTGCATATGATGCAATGAGGCTGTTACACAAGGTAGGATCAGGCTGGAGCCATGAAACTTAAAAAAGAATCAAGCAATTAATTAATTCAGCTTTTCCTTTCACATCTTCCCAACTCTTTTTAAATGTTTGTTCTTGAGCAAAACCAAGTAAATTTTTTATATGAGCTAAACTCAATTGGACCTAAGGGCTTCCTAATGTCGATTCATAACAATAGTTGGCCATATGTCCAAATATTTTGCCATTATGAACATCACATTTATTATGCATGGCTATGCATGGACTTTTAGATCCTTATTAGGTCAAACTGTCCGGTATATGGGGAAACATACTGACATTTATTTACTTTTTGAAATTTGTGTTAAAGTACTTGAATTTGACTTTTGATAGTTGGGAATCATATCTTCTCTATTGTAAAAGCATGAATTGAAGAACTAGGCAGGATCATTTGAAAGCAGTTACCTAATGGTGACCCAAATTAAACTTACATTGGGCAAATTGAAAACTTCGGAGCTCTAAATCTAGTGAAGGTCAAATCAATGTTTAGTCACTCTCAATTGGTCTACTTTGAAACTAAATTTTGCTACTTGGCCCTTTTTGAGTTTCTCTCAACAAGATTGGATTCCTCGTTTCCCACTTTATTTTCAAGAGCTGTACTGCAGGAAAAGATATAAATTTGATGTTATAACATATTGTTTCCTCATGATGAATTGTAACGTAAATGGATTACTTGGTGATTAAATAGATCAATGTTAAAGAATTTGTTGCACACCAAAGCTTTGTTGGCTTAGCTAATTTAAGTATCAAAAAGAATATTAGTAATTTTGAACCAAATAATCCATGTGAAACCATTATGGTTCAGCGGTATAAATATCTGTAACACACAGGCTCTGACTTGAAGTAGAATGAGTCAACTAGGATCCCGAGATTGGTTACGATTCTATTATGCAATTACGAGCACTGATCAGTGTAAGCCCTCTAATTGTGCAAATAATGCAGTCAATCCTCATTGTGGCTAGGGGCTCAAAGGGTACTTTCCTGAGAAATTGGTGACAGCAATATACAGAAAAGGAGTTTTCAGAATCATTAGACAACAGATATCTATAACCTAAAGAAGTATGTAAATGGCTTAATATGATTGCCGATTGTCGTATAATTCTATTGTGTGGACTCTTTACCAAAGTAATGCTTGGTACACATGTGATGTGCAGTCTGAACTTCTTGATGAAACTTCCATCTTATATTTAGTAACCTGATGCACAGTCTTCAGTTTCTTCTAACTGATTGTTTTTGCGTTATCGTATCTACCTGATGTCTTGCTAATGATATTTTACTTTGGTAAAACTTGCAACACAGGATGAGACAGGTGTCTATAAGAATCTCTTGCAAGAGGTCTCCCAAAGAGTGGGAGCTTGTTTGCCTACTTATACTACTTTCAGAACTGGACTAGGCCACCTTCCTGTTTTTACCTGTACGGTAGAGTTGGCAGGCGTTGTTTTTACTGGTGAGCCGGCTAAGAACAAGAAGCAAGCAGAAAAGAATGCAGCCATGGCAGCTTGGTTGTCTCTGAAATCATGTAAGTGACGTAAATCTGCATAATCTAGATGTGATCTGTGGGGCAGTCTAAATTACTGAACTTTAATGACTCAAATATCTAAGTATCATTTCAACTCTATACGTCATAAGAATTCATTAACATTTACCTTTGGAGCATAAAATGGAGCAAAGTGGGTTATGAAGAGAAAGGAAAATTGTTTCTTAATTTTCTTGAGATCGTTTCAAAGTCGTTATACATATTGCTATAAGAATGTTGAGAGAGAAGCAAGGACTCTGGTCAAATTTTTGTTTCTAAACAGAATGTTATGTCTTAACATGGGCCACCAATAATCCTTGTAGATGGTTCGTTTTATTCCAGATATTAGTCTAGTCTCTTATATTCGTCAAATTATTCGGACTTTGAGTTGTCTTTTTGTTTTCTTTTCAGTTTTAGTGATTATGCAAAAGAACATTTCACAAGTTTTCAAAGTCACAATTCAACAATTTCCTAATATGGGCAACTTTGGCCTTCTTATCGGATTGAAAGATAATTGTTACTGATCCCGAATTTGCAACACAGAAGTAGTGATTTAATCTTTATATGTAATCAAAAAGTTTTTTGTATATATATTTTCAGTTAGATTACCCTTGAATGTTTGATAAATGTTGTCATATTTGTCCCTTTAGTTATTTTTATATTTCTTTTTTATGCTGTTGCAGTTGAGAAGGTTAAATTTTAAGAAGAAAAGTGTCATCCTCAAATCAATGAGCAAAAATCAAAAAGTTCTCCAATCCTTTAGAATATGAAACCACATAAATATTTATTTTTTTAATCAGTACCCTATTCTATTTTCTAAAGTGTGGAATTTCTTTTCTGATCTTTTTACCCTTATGTAGTATATTTTCTGAAACTGTTATGTATACATGCGTAAAATTCATCAATTCGAAAACTTTATAGGGGACTTACACTACAGTAAAAACATACGTGCTATATGCTTTTCCTGCTTCACCCCCTTCTTCCTCAAATGCGGAGGAATAGAAATAAGAAAGAGACAACAAATGGAGAAATTGAACTTTTTTTTTCTTTCATAAAGTAAGATTGTTTGTTATTTTTAATCTTCTGTATGTTTGAAACTCCTGAATTAAGCTTTTACAACCCTGGGAGAAGTGGCTGACTTTCCCAGTTTCCCTACATTTTATGTGAATTGGAGCGAAATATTGTCAAAGTATCTCTTTTTTTCCTCTACATATAAATCATTTGATATAGAAAACCCCAACTTTTACAACATTAAGCTTTATGGTATACTTCAATGGGCTAGTCTGCATGAGTATGTTCTTCCTCTGTGCCATTTCAAGGACCACGTCCAAGCCGTAGACATAAAGTTGATTTCATACATTATACCTTTTGTGGCTCCCCCCACCCAATCGTTAATGCTGTATTAGTTGCATTCTGTGACATTTTCTGAGTCTCTAAACCAGTGCAATAGCTTCTCGTCAAGTATTTTCAGGAAATATTGTCTCAGTTGAATTTCAGTAGTGAAAATGAGACTTCATAAGAAACATAAGCAGTGGGGATTAACTTAGTATATTTGAATGACGTGATTTTGATCACCCAGAACCTGTAAGTGTTAAAAGTACGTATTATAGCATCTAATACTGGATATCTTTTGCTATTTTGTCATTCCAGTAGTGCAGCAATCTGAGAGCTCAACATCAGAAAGGATTCATAAGGATGAGCAGGAGCATGTGACCGTAGCTCGTGCTCTGCAGAGGTATATTATAAAAGCAAAGTTGGCAAGAATATCTTTCCCCATTAAATTCCCTACACTCAATCCAAGGCCATCAAGCATGCAGCAGTCTCCAACTACAACATCGAAAATTCTTCCTTTGATATGCCCCAAAGCGGCTCCTCGCAACAGGCCGGTCTCAGCTGCAGCTGTGAGCAATAGCCCCGTCTTCCAGAAAAATGTCAAAACAACTCAAAGCCAGCCGATAATTTCAATTGCTAATGAGAGCCACACATCTTTGATGGACAACTTCAAAATCCAGACTCAGAAATTCCCTGCAGCAGGAGCAGCACCTTACATTCCAGTTCGGCACTGTAACCCGCACCATAGAATTGCACCACCGGTGACAATGCGAAGTGCAATTCCTGTCTTCTCTGCACCGCCACTTTCTTCACCCCGGTCTTCACTAGTGATGAGGCCTCCAGCATTAGGCATGGCACCACCTGTGTGTGTGAGGCAAACCGTTCCTGTATTTGCTGCTAGTCCGGTTCGGATGGAGGAGTTTCCCATAGTACACCCGGCTCTTAAAGTAGAGGATCCAAGACTCTCCCTACCTTCCAAACCCCGAGCGGAGGAGCCACCACTTTCTAGAGCTATGTCAGGTAGATTTGATGAGTCGCGTTTTCCCAAGCTTCCTTTGGTTCGAGCTGAGGACACCCGGGGCCCGAAACTATTGCCTGTTTCCATGGCACTATCTTATGAAGCTCCTGCAGTTCATGTCAAGCTACCCTCATCTGAGGTGACCACCTTACAATTCACATCTCCAGTGTCTACGAATGGCATTCCACCAGCCAGTTCGAGAATGTCTGCAGAAGAGACTAGGATTGCAGTGCAGGACAAGCTGCAGGAGTCGGCAGAGATTGAAGGCTTAAAGGATCTGAAAATATGAATGATAGCTTATAATCTGAATTGCAAGAACTCCAGACTCCTTCTTTCTATGTACTATGTAGGTTTGTGGTTTTACTTTTTCTCTTTTCATTTTTGTTAACTTATATTTTACTTTTTTTTTTCTTGGACAATCTACCTGTCTTAAAAGAGTTGAAACTTCTAAATAGTTTCTGAGCAGTTTGGTTCAGAGCCCATAAAATTGTTTGTCTTGTGGTTTTGCATGGCATTTTGAACTAAGCTGCTACAAATTTAACTGTGGTATGTGTTATAGGCTTCTTAATCAATGTGGAGAGAGATGGCAAGGCATAGTACTACTAGTATCTTGCTCGAAGAATATGATCCTGTCTTTCTATGGGTACTGAAGGAAAGCAGATGTATAATATATTTTAGATTTGGTATGTGTCATCCATCGCATGCAGTCGTATAGTTGGTAATTGTATGTTTGTTGATATGATTGCATGAGGCTAGTGGTCTAAATGGTTATGTCACATGTAGTGTCAGTTGATTGAATGAAGCCTATGATTTGGGAGGAATACATTAGATTCTGATGGGAGGCCATTGTTTGTGGTTGAGATGCAGCAGGAGTTCTAATGCTGGTTGAGTAACAAAATGAATATCACGTGAGTTCAATTGTGCTCACACCATGGCTATTCGTCTGTAGGGCTTGGCTTGTAACTTCAGAAACATCCAAGTGCCTCCTCCCATTGATGTGTTTTATTCCGGTTTCAAATATTTAGGGGTTATATTGAAGAAAAAAACTTTGGGGTTTCAAGTTATTTTATCTGTGTGAGTTGGTTAGAACAGGTTTTGACTTGACATTCTTCTGCACCGGTTTCTGATGTGGTTCACTGTGAGTTGACTCTCGCAACCAAGTTCAAATAATAGATAATTACAATATACTATCCAAGGTTTAGGTTCGGCGAAATTGTAGGAATTTCTTTTTGAAAAATTACAATATTCTGAAGTTAAAGGTTGTCTAGTGAAAAAGTCTATTGGAACTGATCAATATTATTCTTTGCGCTTTTCGTACACTTCATAAGAATAGTTTGCCCCCCCTCCCCCCCCCTCCCCAAGTTGTGTAAACTTGACACTTTGTATCATAGTGTGTCTTTAAGTGTAGCGAAAGAAGTCAGGATGGTATTTTACTCTTCAAATTATTGTTCCAGAGTTTTGAAAACGTTTTCAGCATTAGTCTCCAACAAGCAAAACAAAATTCAAGGACCGGTTTAGAGCGGAGACAATCTGCTGTTTGGATTTTTGTTTCGGTTCAAGAATTCGTTGATTTTTGTCGTTTTGTTGTTTCAATATTTTCAGGACCTCTTATGATGTTTCCATGCTATTCCGTTATTTTGAAGAAATGCATATCCATTTCTGATCTATTTATGAGCTAAAATTTGGAGAGAACTGAGTCCTTAGTGCATCTGTGCATGTCTTCTTTTCTTGAAATTCTCAAGTTAGTTTTGCTTCTGGAATGAGGTTTATGGACTGAAATACTAGATTTTACTTTCTTTTTCCCCATGCATGTTGGTTTACTCCAATTTCCTCTCTTCTGTTTCCCGGAACCTCCCTTATTTACATAACCTCGATTTTTAAAACAGCTCGGGAATCTTGATGTTTGATGAAACAATGAGCTCTTTGGCTGCAATCAAATGAATTTTCTGCCTCTGCTCATCGAGCTAGAAGTGAGGAATAATCAGTTAACAGGGATTACTACGGTGGTGGGTTTAGCTTCTTTGCAAGTGTTGGCACATTAACTACTCTCAATGTCATTGAATGAGTTGAAAAAGAAATTGAGCTACAAATGATTACGAACACAATAATGATTCTATAAAATAACTTGTACCTCGCTCGAGTATGAAATTAATTTGGTATATCCAAAATTTGTGATTTAAGACAGTTTACCCTGGTCAACAACTTTGTGCCACATCGGTGGAGTTAAATGCCAGTTCATCTTTTAGCATTTTCATAGTTCTAGTTAACATGATGACTACAAGATAAATTTCAATCTTATTTAGTATTTCATAAGGCATGCCAAACACTCAAGATCACAACTATAACGAAACTTGTAATAAGATTTCAATCTCCTAATAATATTTAGTTGCTACAAAAGCACAGCTTTAATGCAACACTAATGATAATCTCAATAAACTGAAACACTTCCCATCACAAATTCCTCTACTGCAAGTCTGCAACAGATGGAAATGCTAGGAAGATGATGGTCACATGTCATTGTCCAAATAATGCCCAACACCAAAAAAGAAAGCCAAGTAAAATCTTATCAGCTATAGGCAAGTCTTAAATGAAACTACCAATACTAACAATAGTAGGAATCCACACACCAGTTCTCTAAGAAAGAGAAACCATCCACTGCTGATGAAGATGAAATACAAATAAAACTGACATGAAATATATTTTCTCCAATTAAACATTTATCCAATCAAACATAGTCTTCATAACAACATTCTAGCGACTAAAAAGACCCAAACTTGTTATCAAGATTAGAAAATTATCAGCGAGTCAGACTGTATAAACCAAGAGGACTCTGTACATAATGTACACATACGCTAGACCTCACACTGACACGAAATATACAGCAGCTACAGCTCACAACATGCACTAACCACGAATGGACACTTGGGGGGTGGTCATAAATCCCGTCAAAGGCCAACACAAACCTGATTATGTGCACGTGAATGATGTACAAGAAACAGTTATAAACCATTAAGTAGCGAATGCAGATTCCATTGCTTGCAATATTGGAACAGTGTCAAAATGGAAGTTTCTGAAGCTCCGTGCAGGACATGTATCAGGAGGACGCACCACTTCAGGCACAGCTTTACTTGGCTGGCTCTCGGCCATCGAGCTGTTTCCACTAGAACTGTTTTTCGCCTTCCACACGCTAATTCCTTTAAAATAAAGATAGAATTGTCAGCCAAAACTGAATTCTGAAATACATATTTTAGTTTTAAAAGCAACCCAGCAGAAATTGATGTAATAGAGCAACCTTGGGAACAAAAGCAACAATAGGTGAATAGGGCTTTAAGTGCTATGGGTCATATTGCAGAATAAGGGCGTAATTTATGCATCAAGGATCCAGACATAAAGATTACTCTGATTGGGCACTCGTGCAGCTGGATAAATGTAGAAGAAAAATGATATAGCGCCAAATATATGAAAGTGATGATAGGCGATTTTTTTTTTTTTTTCTTGATTAAAAACTGAAAAGTGGATACAGAATTTGGACGACGTACAAAAACTGACAAAGTAAAATTATGGCATACTCAAATTTTACCACAAAAATCCGACTAATCCACATCTAAGAACTATGAGCGTGCCCATAAATGCACAAGAAAAGGAGGTAGATTACTTGAATCAACTTGTATGAACTATTTTGGTAGAGAAGGCCATTGGTTTCTACTGCCGCCATCTCATGAATCAAGTGGACTAAATCAAGCTTCATATGAACCACAAGAAAAGCAATTCGGAGCCTAAACTCGGGATAAAAACTCATTTAGTTATTTATATGATAAACTTGGAGAAGTAATGAGACATAAATCAGAGTTGAGTAAACTACCATGTTAGTTCAAAAACTAGTGTCAGTTTGAAATAGATAGGATGCTATTGTTACACACCATTAATATGAACGTATTTCTTCCTTATAGAAAGCAAATGGACACTATGGATCCAAGATGAAGAAAAACTAATTTTAAGCTGGTCACATCAAGCAAAAGAACTAAAATTCTGGCATATAAGGGGAAATGACATGCGGAATTCAGCAACGGTTCACACGACCACCACACTATATCATAATGTAACCTCATAAGGAGTCACATCAAGAAGAGTCTCATGTATAGCAAGTATAAAGCATTTAGCCATATAACTCGTGCCACACTAATTATCAAAGTTTCTCACCCTATATCTACCAATTTTCTTTAACAAATTTGTCCGAAGTACCCGATACTCAATGGTTGTGGCTTAACCATAAATAGTATGTACCAGTGACTTGTCACTGTCTAGCTTGGGGAATACAAAGAAACTTTTGGACTGTACCATCCTAACCAATAAAGCAACTACTGAACCATAAAGCTGAGACAACTGGAAACTACAATTTTCGAATGGAACATTTGCGTGCAGATTGAGACTTTAAAATGTAGCAAAGAGGAACAGTGAAATGGCCACATAAATTAAATGCAGCAGGTGGAGATGAGCAAGCCAAAGATCAGTATTAGATAGATGAACAGAATAAAGAGGGAATAGCAGAAGGATGACCTCGCCGAGGTTTATCTGGTCTAGGTGCCACGGGAGGTGGATGCACTGAAATCCACGACCTCAGAGATCTGAAATAGTCCTTAGTTATATATAACAGAGAAAGTCTCGGAGATCATAAAGATATGACGTGGATACGGAAATATACTTACGCCAAAAATGGAGCAACCATGTAGAGCTTGAGGCCAGTGATACTACGAGATATGACATCATCGTTTGCAAATTGAAGTTCATCTAGACGCTGCCATGCAATTTCCTGCAAATATAGCAACAACTTTAGAACTACATAGTTGACCTAAATCAGCTTTTGCATGAGCAGATGAATAGTTATGAGTCTAATGGACGCCGAATTGGCATTTGCAGCACAAAGCAGCTGAATTTTTAACTACTCTGAACTATTTTTCCAAAAGGTTCAGGAAAAGAAACCAATAAACAGAAAAAAAATAACTTCTGGTTTATTAATTCAGGGACAAAACGCAAGAGTTTGACTTTTAGAAGGAAAAATAGCATACACTTATCTCTTTCTTCGTGAGAGGGGCAAAGGATGTGTCATCTTTAACTCCAGCTACTATGTATAGCCTCACTCGCTGCTGTCCGAAAATCATTTCAATGAAATCTTCCTTGCTAAGAAGTTTTGAAACATCAAAACCTGTTTCCTCTAGGACCTGCATCTCACATAGAGGAAATTAGTGGAAGTTCATTTGCTTCGCATGGTGCACGCCACAAAAAGGAATGATGTGTTTCGAAAGTTATAGACCAATAAGCAAAAAAGGACCCTTATAACATCGAAACAAGCAAAACTTATTTCACAGCTTCATAATAATTGCCTACAAAGGTTCCTTTTGACTGTGGAAAAAATCAGTTGAAACAATTAAATAAGCTCGAGGACCCTGAATATCTTCTCCCTTGGTCCTTCAAAACCAGACGAACATAATCGTGATGCATCATCATGAAAGATGAACATACGAACAACGATAACCATAAAAATATAACTATTTTCATGCACTTTAAGAAAACTCGCACTCAACCACACAGGAAACAATCAATACCATAGAGCAAACACAGTTCTCCCAGCAACAATAGAATTCATATATGTATTAAGATTCCAATCCCATGTCTAATGTAGAATCCTCATACAGCAATGCAAGTAAAGAACACTGATGAAAATATTACAACAACTTATGATGGTCAATTAATCAACTTCATGTTCAACCAACTCTAGTGTTCCAAATATAACTTCTACCAAAACTCAAGACAATGGTGCATATATAAGGAAGGCACTGGGCATACCTCTCTGATGGCACAGTTGTGGTCTTCTTCATCTTTGTTCTTCTTTCCACGTGGAAAGCTCCAGCTTGTTCCTTTCCATCCTTTAACTAGTATGCACTGGAGATGAAAAAAAAAAAACTCAAAAGCTAAACAGTAGTGAAAACATTGACAAGACCAATAGTTTCAAATATATGAACCTGAAATCAAATATGCATCAATATCTTCTGTCACGTAAAGATACAAATCAAGATAATAAACCGCACATCAAAAAAATTTCAACATCGTCTGTCGTGAACAGGTAAAATTACAATTTATTTATACAAAGACATTCTTGTGAAAAAGGACTAAAAGTACATGTGGTTAAGTTCATTTCAGATGTAATATTCCCAAGGTGTAAAAGTATAGTGATCACAAATATCCAGCCTCTAAAGAGCTTGGGAGTTTTGATTTGAACTAGTCATGAAAGTATACAAAAAAGTAAGTTAACACAGTAGACTTTGAATGAATGGCAAAACAGGGAAGCATATGAACAATCTGATTAATTCTTCATACATTTTAAATCTCTTTGAAGACAAATATTAAGTTCTAGCAGCAACTATGTGCAAAGGATCTCACCCTTTCATACGTTTCATCCAGTATAATGGCCCCTGTCACCGGAACTCGGACTTTATAGGATGTGAAGTCCTTAAATATGTCATCTATATGGGCGACATACGGTTTTAAAACATCACAATTGTTAAACACTGCAACATATTAAGGAGAACCGGAATAATCAAAATTTATACTTAAACTGAAGATAGCCTTCTTGAATACATCTACCATACAGATACAAAGATTCAGATCTTCATAATATTTTTCAACCAAAATAAAGCACGGAAACAATGGCAATAGCAGGTGAAATGATAAGCAAGTAAATATCTTAGGGAAATGATTTTTGATAAGGTAGAAAGACACCTAGTGGCTAGAAAGCACATTAACAGACACAACAATACCAATCCTTTTTCTCAATAACGAGAAAGCAAAATACGCATCAGAATCGACAACAGTGAAGGATACATAGTGAAGTAAACTCCTTCAGAGTCAATGACTTCAACGACGGATTCTTCTCGACTGAATTATCTTCATAAAACCAATGCGCGTACTCCACAAGAAACAAAATCCTCTCAAAAGACTGCTGGTCTTCCTTGGGCACATTCAGAACAAAACGACTGCAGAACAAATGGGAACTTCCACAAATAAGAAAACAACGCAAACATGAATTGTTAATGATGAGAAATGGAAATCACACCAAAATCAGTTCAACAAGAAAAGAGATCATTTTTCAAAGCGAGGACGACGTGCTTACTGATTTCATCAAATTGCCACAAAACTCCCAAGTTCAAATTCTTCAAACGATCCAAATAAATGCAGTACAATGAATCGTCAAAGATCCCAATCCACATTACAAGTACAACTAACCTTACAAGCAACTTCACCTAATAAGCAATACCCAATAAACTTTTGCCTTTTTATGATTGTAAAAAATTGGGTTTTGGGCACTGGACATAATCTCCTAATATGAGCTAACAAACCCTTATTCAGACTTGCAATCGTTCATTAACAAAATTGCCCTAAACATTCCAAAATCAACACACACACAGTATAACAGATTAAAAATTAAGCTATTAACTCAAAAGATTCAATTAAACTCAAAACCTGTAAGAAGATAGATTTGCAAATAATAAAAACATAGAAGAAGAGCTGCCTGCATAGATCGTCGAGAAGTTCTTGAGGAGGGAGGGCATTTTTGGAAGGAGCGCTACAAGATCGATTCAGCCCACCACCTGTTGTCGTCATTCTTCTTCTATCTCTTCAATTCAACCCTCTAAATAATTGGACTAAAAGAATATATATATATATATATATTTTGAGGTTATAAACTGTTTCAATTGCGATAAAGCCCTTAACGTATTGACCTCTTCGTAATGTCACCCCGCAATCGTTGACCAGAGATTCCAAAACGTGCTTATCAAAAGGGCATTTTTGAAGTCACTACTTTACCATTTTTTACCAATGTTACCCCTTGAACTTTTTTACCGTCCCCTTAACCTATTACCTTTGCTCCCGTAATGTTTTGAAATCGAGCAAGCAGTCCCCTAACGTACTGATAAAATGAAACATGGTACCCTCCTAACGTATTGAAACTTAGGTACTATACCCCTAACTTTAATTTCAATGTAAGTGTGTGTTGTTTGTTAGCATAAATGCAGGGCCTTTGGCTAATAAATATCACATGCAATTGTGTAACTTAACAATATTTTGTCTTTTGGACCATGGGATATCCAGCAATAACAAAGCAGATACTGATAATTTGGACAACATCTCAGCACCTAAATAATGTCTGACTAGTTGGATTCTTTTGTTCTAGTCAGTTGAGAATATGAACAAAACTTAATTAATTTTTCTTATATAATTTTTCGGTTACATTTCCAAGAGATTGTTTCTTGAAAAGGTTTCGTTTTCATTGTTTTTTCTTTTTTTACTTAAAATTGTCGATGATAAAAGGTAGTGGTAACATAGTTGGCAACAAACGAAAATAGAATGAGTTGAATTTTTAAGTTTGTAAAGATTTTAGACTAACAACTCCAATTAAATAATGCTTTAGCAAGTGACTACCGTAACATGTAATTATTTCTTCTGAATTTTTTTAGAAAATGTTAGAAGCCAAGCTTCAAGGTGGCGTTATTCAATATACTAAGGCTTGGAGATTCTCTGCCTAGTAGCACATATTCTCCAACAACAAAGCTTTTCTTCATGAAGAAAATCTTTGGTGACACAGCTTACGGTGAAAAAGCAACAAACGATGATGAATTATTTCAAATTTTGGGTTTCATAACGCTAGGGGTTTAGGATTTAGGATGTAGGGTTTAGAATTTAAACCCAAAACATTAGGGGGTATATATATTGTGCTCAATTATCAATATGTTAGGGGACAACTTGCTCAATTTCAAAACATTAGGGGGCAAAGGTAATAAGTCAAGGGGTAATGCGCACAACTCCAATAGGTTAAAGGGATTGTAAGAAAGTTCAAGGGTAACGTTACTAAAAAGATTAGGGGGTAACTCCAAAAATGGTTCGGACGAATATGCCCTTCCGGTTAGCACGTGAGAAACATATTTTGGAATCTCCATTGGAATATTCCACCGGTCAACGCTTGAGGAGAAAAATTGCGCATTTATTTTAAACGTTAGGAGAAATCACTCTTTTTGATACGTTAAGGGGACATTGTAAATGAAGCATACTTTAAGGGGTTTAACGCAACTGGCCGTTCTATTTTTTTTTTGAAACGGAAATATTTTCCTAAATAATTTAAAGTTTGGTATATTGACGTATATTTTCATAAAAGAATTTAAAATTAACACTTTTTTGAATATTGACATTATGTCCATGTTTTTTTTGTACGATGATAAAAGCTAATGCATTTTGGAGCATGTTGTAGAATTACTCTTTCTTAGTTATGATGATTGCCTCACATTGTAGGGGTAGTATTATTTTGTGGGATAAAAACGTTAAATCCTTGTACTATGACCCTGATTGCATTTTGCCATCTATTTATTTATTTATTTTTGGTAACTTGTCTTCGGTACTTTGGATAAATAAGTACTTTGCCCCTTAAGTCCAAATCCAATGGCAAAAGATGCTGACACGTGTTTAAATCAAATGGTGAAAAAACGACTCAAGGGGCAAAGTGCTTATTTATCTATAGTACATGAGGCAAATTGCAAAAAATAAAAAAATAGGGGATAAAGTGCATGGGATAAAGTATATGGGATTTATGCTTTTATCCCTTATTTTATTTACCTCCGTAGTTAGAGACTTATTCACATGGGTTCTAAAACTTTCCCAATTTCTGTTTTTCATATTTGATGTGTGTATGAATAATGGAACTATTTGGTAGTTTGATAAAAAGTGCTTATATTCTAATAATGACTCGACACTAGTGCACCTTTTTAAGAATCTAATGAATGTTTATGTGCAACAAGTATTCCTTATATATAGAAAAAAGAACTATCAGGCGAAAATATTTTATGATATATTAATAAAATGACGTTATAATGTAAATTACGAAAACTTTATTTGTCTACGGGACACTTACTTCGTCCCAAATGTTAATAATACAACACTAATATGTGTTCCGATAAAGTACACTATGAAAATTCCAACTTCTAATTATAAGACACTTATTTGCGTCCAGTGTTTTAAAAGGCGAAGGCATAAGGCGAGGCGTTTTGTGTCTTTAGTGGCGAGGCGTAAGCCTTGAGGTGAAGCGTAAGCCTCGCGAATTTTGGAATTTAATATTTTAAAAATATATATATTGGCTAATTATAATAATAGAAAAAAGATTTATTATATTATATAAAGAAAACATTATCAAAAAGTAATTAAGCTGGAGAGTAGCGCACAATATGAAAAACATTCATTGATAGATAAAAAATGCACGAAATCATAATTTCATATTTATGAATATGCTACTGTCTAGCAAGTATGCTATAGAGTGACAATAGTATAACAAATGAGCTATAATGATATCATATATATATAAAGAAAGCAAAAAAGAATCACAAATAAATAAGATTCCGATGGTGGCAAACTAGTGATGATTCACAATGATTTTGTAAAGAGGAAAATGGTTTTGCTTTGACTCGTGGTGTAAAAAAGTCTAAAAGAGTCGTATTATTTTTGTTCTAAAAAGAGAGTTATTGCATTTATTCTAAAATTGAAGTGAAATTCCAATGTTTGCCCTCAATTGATGAAGTAATATCATTTTTTTTACATCACATTAGAAAACCGTTGTTTTTTGAAATGAAGGGCAAAAGGCACGCCCCGGGCGTACGCCTTTCGACATTTATGCCTTAACAAGCACCTCAAGGCGTTTTAGGTGAAATTTGCCTCAAGGCGAACCTCAAGGCGCGCCTTTAATTTAAAACATTGGTTGCGTCTCAAAGATTCAATTTTGGGACCAAAGTAGATAACTTTTAAGAAAATAATATAGGAACATATAATAATAATAATAGTTCCAACTCCTTAATAAAAGTTTTTTGACTGATCGAAAAAAAATTTATAAAGTTAAGTCCGTAGTGCGACACAACTATATAATATAAACTCTTTAAGTGTCTTAATTAATAATTATAAGTAACCACAATTTGTTGTTAACTTCCATATAAAAAACAAAAAAAGGTGTTTGTCCATAAAATGTACAGAATAAGTAAATTGTAACTCTTTATATTTTTCCACAAAGAGATAATTCTTTTTAAGTATATACCACCTAAGATTTGGCTGCTCCGTTCCAAATTGAGAATAATGTGAATGATCTTTGCTGGTAAATTTTAAATAAGAGAGCAAAATTCATGTAATACTTTTAGTTTGATTTAAAAAGGAAATAAAGACAAAACTATTTTGAAAAATTCTGGTAATCCATTTGAGATTAAGAGCATAGTGGTTGCCTCCAGTTCATCAAACTAAAATGGGACTTTAATGAGAAAGTTCCAAATATTGGAACAATCATCTGCCATTGCTACATGTGTCCAATAGAGATTAGGCAGTTCCAAAAACTGAAGAAAAAGGTTTAGGGCTAAAAGTGTTTTCACTCTCAAACAAAGGATTTTCACCATTTTTTCGTGCTATAAGAGGACATCAATGTTAACAGTGGTTTATAGGACATCTTTTGTTAAGTTGTTGAAACAAAACCTTATAGATCTTTGTTTTATGTGAAGAGGCTCAAGATCATGGTGAGAAGTGGAAATAATGCAGTTGATGGTGTTGGTAGCCCAAGGCTTAAGGGTGTGAAGAGAGCACATGAAGAGTGTAAAAAAAAGTACACTCGATACACACAAGAGCAAATTGATGTTCTTGACAAAGTTTTTGCTCAATGTCCGAACCCTAGTAAATCCGAACGACTGCAGATCATGAACGACCACGCTGCTTTGAATGGCATTGATGGCAAGCATCTGAAAATCTGGTTCCAAAATCGAAGGTGAAATTATTTATATTCTTTTTATTTGTTTTTTAGTCGCAAAGTTTAAATATTCATTTATATTTATACGTCGCGTATGGTTAAATTCTTGAGTGAGGAGATTTATTCATTTAATTAACTCTTGGATGGAATAGCTTAGACATCAATCATGTGTTTTTTTTTTTTTTTTTTTTTTTTTTTTGCATCAGTCACGTAGTTTTCGTCCTATTTTAGCATTTCAAATTTCTATGTGAAGCATCCAAACATGAAAGGATGTTAGTCTCAGATCATTTATGCCTCAAATTAAATTAGGAAACTAATATAACCAGTGTATAGCTAGCTATATATTGCTTAATTTGTTTTTGCAAATCCAGTTGGATTTCCTTATCAGAAGTTGGAAGAAAAAGGAATTGGTTATTCGAATGTCATTAAAGAATTTTCCGTGGATCTAGTTATTGAGAGTGCCATGAGAGATTGTAAAGCTTAATATATAATTAACCATGGACACGATTAAAATCTGAAATATTTGCAAAAATAATAAAAAGTAGAAATGTATGTATGATTTTGAGGGATAAAAGTATCAAACCCCATATACTATACTCCTTGTTGCACTTTGTGCACTACTCTTTTTCTTAGGCAACTAGCCCCTTGCACTAAACCCTCATCTATTAACTGAGATTTTCTTTTTTTTTTTTTGCCACTTGATCAAATGTCCGGCCAGTTTTTGCAAGAATTGAAACGTGAAATGTGAGTTCATCATGATTTAACCTAAAATTAATGCCTATATACTTTTCTTCCCATTAATTTGAGAATAAACTTTATATTAGATGCATATACTTTTCCCATATGTTGTTTTCTTATTTTTATCTTTCAGATGTCGCGAGAAGCAAAAGAAAGAAAATGATGAATTGGTAGATGAAAATAGGAAACTATCTGCTCTCCTAAAGCTTTTGAAGGAAGAGAATGAATGCTTGCAGAAAAAGGTCGCTCAACTTATATGTGACAATGAGTATTTGCGGAACCTGCAAGTTCTAAATGTACGTTTCATCAATCCCACATCACTATGTATTATCTATTACTCAAAAATTTATTTTCCATTAATACCTTTCTGTCTTCTTGATCAATTTACTTCTCTAGATAACTAATCAGTTCTTTACATGAATAGTTATGTTGTGAATGATTCAGTGATAATTTGCTTGATATGTTGTATTTATGCAGCTATATCCGAATTTAAAACTTTATTTTCTACGGAGTTTATTCCGCTAAGTCACAAATATGGTATATGTAGCCTAAATCTATTGTGATGCCGGAATATGTTGCATTATTGAATGTGCATATGTCGCCTAAATCTATTGTGACTTAGGAAGGTGTTACATTATTGAATGTGTACATGTCGCTTAATCTATTGAAACATGTCACATAATGGGGTTATGTGTATAATTTGCCAAATTCCATTGTAACGAATTCAACTTGTTATATTATTGTGGTCGAGGCGGGGCCACAATTATGAACAAGTAGTTGTTTTCTTATTTTGACGTCTAAGAAAAACAATAGAGTCTAATCTTGATGACATAAATAAACTTGTAAAAGTGACCGGATAAAATCATTTTTCATACCATAACTTGACACGATTTTCATTTTCATACTATAAGTTGGACACTTTCTTTGCATTAGGTACTCTGGTGCCGGAATAGTACACGCTGATATCACTTGACCCCAAATTTGGGCATTTTGACTTATTTTGATCCACGTAAACCCTGTACCTCAACAATTATTCAAGTTAATGCCAACATTTCTAATTAACAAAATGTTCCATATCCACTAAGAAACGAAGTGTTGACGTGAAAAAATGTTGAGCTGAAGGGTTGGCGTGTGTCAAAATTGGTCAAAATCTTCAAATTTGGGATCAAGGGATGCGAACGTGTACTTTTTTGGCACCGGAGTACATAATGCAAAGAAAGTGCACAACTTATGGTGCCAATTGGCTAGTCCAAAATTAAGATATAAAAATAAAAATAGTGCCAAATTATGGTATGTAAATTGATTTATTCTCTAAAAGTGACATACTTCAGTTGTGGGCAAGTTGGGGGTGATTGCCCTGCACCTACCTTTCTTTCCTCGATTTTGGATGAATAATTATTTTAGATAGTCATTCTACGGCCGTTCTCATGCAATTAACTCAGATATAGGTGTAAATGCACAAGATTAAAGTTACGAGGACGATAATTCAATACAATTTAAGAAAATTATTAATCTTGATCGTTGGTTGTACTACAAAAAACTTTGTAGCTTGTGATATTGTTAGGTTTTCATGGTAAAGCAACTAAAGTGTTTCTTAATTTATGTTGTTTGTTACACGAAAAATGCTAATAATAATATTGAAAGCATTACGACATTTTATATGTCTAAAGATTTTCTACGTAAGTTGAATACAATATGTTGAGGCTTATTTAGTCGGATGCTTACATCTGAAAAATGGTGATGGGTGCAGTTACCCTCAACATCGGCTGATGTAACTGATCTAGGCCATGCACCTACAGAACCGAATTCTCCTTATTTCCCTATTAGGGTTGCCGACCATAACAACGAAAGGTAGTGAAAAGTGGCACATTTATTTATCATGCTTTTTTTTATAATCAAATTTCTTGCTTTATATACAACTAATATTATTGGCATACATGTAGGCTTCTTATACTTGCCCAAGAGACAAAGATGGAGTTTCTCTCCAAAGCAACTGGAACTGCTATTAACTGGATCCCTACCCCTCAGCTGAAGGTAATTATAATCAAAGAAACGTATTTTCTAGTTTAACTTATACATTATTAAGTTTCGCTATGTCTTTTTGATATCCACCAGCAATAAATGTGTTACATTTTCAGTTGCCTTGCCCAACTTCAGTTGGCACTATTTATATCTCTTCCACATGCATTGGTGTGGCGACACGAGCATACACCATAGTCCCTCTTGAACCTATAAAGGCAAGCTTTATTATTCTTATGAATTACCATTCTCATATTATCATTACAATTAGGAAAAAAGAGAAAGTTCCTGTACCAGACTCATAGACTATGGGTTGTGGTTGTGCCACATCATCACGATGTTGTTATTCTTTTTTTTTTTGTTGGTAATTTTGATGTTGTCATTCTATAGACATGAATTTAATGTCCACAGATCAATTAGTTGTAGCCACAAGGTCTACCATAGACTTGGTCTATTTAAGTATTTTCCAGAGAAAAGAGGCAGAACTCCCTATAAAACTATGAGAATTCACTTCATTGCGTATTTTCTTTTACATGGTAAATATGGTCGAGTATGTGATACAATTCCGATTATTTGCAACTAGAATTACCTTTTGTGTATTATTTTGAAAATTAATAATAAGCATCTTCTTGTATTATGCCTATTAAACACACCATCCCATTGGAAAAAAACAGACGAATACATCCTGAATTAATAGGAATACACAGGAGACGGGAAGGAGGCCCTATATTCTTAGTAAAAACGATTCAATATTTAGTGATACTTTTCCCACAAATTGAGAATTTTCTTTATAATCATAATGCAAAGATGATTTTGCTATTTACTCTACGAAACTTCATAAATATATAGACTTGAAAACAAAATTAGAGCTTTATTCTATTACCATCCATTTTGGGCTAAGCATTCATTTATGAGAGCAATGTCTTTATAATTTCTAAAAGTTGAACTAGCATTTTCACAAGATGTAAGAGAAGTTATTTCAATCCATCAATAAATTTGTTCAATTGGGTTCTATATTCTACACACTATATAGTACTGCATGTTGTGTTTGTTTCAGATAATTGAAATACTGAAAGATCGACTCTCTTGGTGTCGAGCATGCAGAAGCATGGATGTTCTTGAAAAGCATCCTTCTGAGAATGGAACCATTGAACTGATCCACACACAAGTAATGAAATATTTTTCATTTTGTTTAAACTTGTTTAAAAAAATGTACTATTCTTACACACAATGATGACTATGTTTCTCAGTACTATGCTTCAACTAGTATGACTTGTGCTCGTGAGTTTTGGACACTAAGATACACGTCACTTTTGGATGATGGCAGCTTTGTGGTAAGATCACCTATATCTTGTTTAATTTCCCTTGAATATATATATATAAGTCTAAGGAACATGATTTCAAGGGCTGGATAGGAGAAATTCATAAAACCCATGTGCTCTAGTAAACCTGCACCAAAACCATTCACAATATTTTTTTTGCCGCACGAAAATTCCTAATTTTTTCAAAAATCTTGCGCCAAACTCACTCGTGTCATTTTTTGCACGAAATCTCGTTGTGTATTAAATAATCATGCAACATTTTACCCTACTGTATTAGAGGATTACCCGAAGACTCTTAATGACATGAGGGGTTATGGTGCATCTTTTTTTAACAATAGTAGGTGATTTGGTGCAGGTTTGTAATAACGGGAGAAGCTTTGGTGCAAAAGAAACAACAATTGGGGTCTGGTGTAAGGTTTTTGAGAATACGAGTGGATTTCATGCGAAAAAAATAATTTAAGAGAGTTTTGTGCATGTTTTGAATAACACATAGAGGCTTTATGCTTTTTCGCTGTCTGCATAAAAATACTTTAGATGACAAATTGATCAACTTCATGAAGTGTATTTCTAGACACATTAATTAGAAACTAAATAACATTTCGAATATGGAATAAATAATGAACTACTAATTAATGTAGCTCGATTATTTTGTTAAGGTATGCGAGAAATCAATTTCGGGGTCAGACGCGGTTCCAAGTTCACCTCCTAGCCTAGAGTTCGTGAGAGGCGAGATATTGGCTAGTGGCTACTTAGTCCGCCCATGCGCAGGCGGGTCAACAATTCATTTTGTTGAGCACTGGGATCTAGAGGTACTATAAATTATATATATCGACATATATATAGTTTTCATTTGCCAAAATTCAAAAATTAAAACTAACATACATATTGTTTGCAGACGTCATCTATTCCGGAGCTAGTTCGACCTCTTTACGAGTCTCCTACATTGTTGGCTACGAGGATTATTATTCCTGTAAGTACTTATAATCTTACCACGTCTTATAAATTAAATTGGCTCCCTAGTCCCTTCTCTTATCATATTTTTCTTATTATTCTCGATTTCTTTTAATTTGATGTCTGATGTGGTCCAATGGTGGATCACGCAGAGGGAAAAATCTTAGCGACCTTAAGTGTAGTATCACTCCCTCACACATATGTGTGAGTCCCACGCAGAGACGAAGATAGATAAGTGTAGCTAATGATGTCAACACATGTTTAGGAAAAGGTTTTTTTCTTCATATTCTTGAACTCCCAATATGTTCTTTATTTAACTACTTTCCGCGGTAAGCTTAAATTTATTTGTTTGACAAGTAGGATTCAAACCTAATTTAATTTGCCAGTTTTCCTCTTGAATAGTGGTTAATTATTGTGTAACTTCTGAAAAGTAAAAATGAAAACTGGAAGAAATTGTAGTGGCGAAAGAGAGATATTTTTCAAAATTAAATAAAAGGATCATATGTCACAAAGGATGCAAATCTCCCTTAAGTGCAAGTTTGGGCATTGGCTACTGCACAACGTAGATATATGTGACGATATTGTGCTACAGTTACTACAAATAACATCTCTTAATTTGACACATTAGACCTCTATTAAATTCAAGCATTCCATAAAATAGATAAGAAAGATGATATATAATTTTAAGCATAGACAAGGAATTAACGTTGTTTTCTCATTTAAGGCACTTCAACATATTGAGCACGTAGCAAGTGAAACAACGGACAAACAAGCACACGCTTATGTTGAGGACCCTACTTTCCTAAGATCTTTCCCCCAAAGACTCACCAGGTAAGAGTTAAATCCACATGTGAAATTATCATATACATAATTTCTTAGCCTCGTAAATTTTATTGCATTCTATGAAATAATGAAAGTGTATGGTGTAATTTCTAATATGTCATGATATTATGGTTATTTCATAGGGCCTTCAATAATGCTATTAATGGTTTCACTGAAGATGGGTGGACATTTCTGCAAGCTGATGCCTCTGATAATGTTATTTTCTCTGTTAAACGAACCACAAATACCATCGATGCAAGTTATAATAGTGTCATTTGTGTTAAAGCCTCTTTGCTCGTTCAAGTAAGTTGCAACCATGTTCTTTCCACTTAATGTGCTTTCGATGTTTGAGGTTCCATCGACTATAACACTTGTTAATTATTTGAGGACGGTAATTGTGCTTATTCTCGTTCTGATTATTTAGCTAGTAATAAGTTGATCTTTCTAGCCTTGAAGACAGATTCTTCATGCAATTATTAACGTGTTTAAAATGAGTTTTGACTTAAAATGTCTGTGAATTTACTTGGAATTAAATAGAAAAATATTTACGAAGTTACACAAACATTGTTACCGTCATGTGGCAGAATGTGTTCCCTGCGGCGCTGGTGAAGATACTGAAAGAGCATCGTTCTGCTTGGATGGGGTTCGACTTTGCTCATCATTCTGCCGCATTTTCCGAAGCTGCCTGCTTTGCGTTTCCAGGATTGAATACCCACAATTTGTCTGAAACAATTGTGCATCTTGGAAACACTAACCAGGACGAGGTTTGTTAAATTGAGTCGTTATTTTTTCTTGCTTTTTAATTAGTGAAATATCTTGAAGCTGGTGAGTATTTTCTGAAACTCAGAGCGTCTTATTCGCATTTCTATGATTCTAGCCCGACTCATGTACTAATATACTTTCAAATTTTTTTTGCCATCTCAGATTTTAGAAATCGCTCGATTTGAACGCACGACTAGTTACCATTTTAGCGTTACATCAGGGGATCTATATCATTTGCAAGTAAGTCACCCCTTTCATACTACACAATTGATTATTAACCATAACCATAGAGAACATTTGCTAAAAGAGGTTTCAAATTTTAATAAAAAGTCTTTCATACAAATGTTCTGTTTTCACTTTTCATTGATAAGAGATAATCAAGAATGATATAACTTGCTATGTTGTTATTGATGCAGATCTGCAATGGTTTGGAAAATGCAGCTTTTGGAGTTTCCTCGGAATTGATCTTTGCGCCAATTGATAGAACTACACCAAATGATGCTCTACTATTATCTTCGGGATTTCGGATCTTCTTGATGAATTCAAATACAGTTAAGTTTTAAAGACTTTTTGTTTTATGCATGTGCTAATTCTATATAAAAAGCTAATTTTCGGATCTTAGTAATAGCTTAGTATTGATGATTCTAAATTCTAAAATTTTCTATTATGATTTTCACTTTTTGGTTCGAATATCTTAATTCAATTTTACGCGTTTGATATTTGTCACATTTCTTTTATTTACTTAACATTTTATATGTGTCAACTGATGGACAGGGGTCACGTTCGTCAATCAATTTGACACCAAACCACTCATGCTCGTTGTTGACCCTGGCCTTTCAATTTCCCTTTGAAAGTCACCTTCAGGAGGGTGTTGTAGCCATGGCTAAGCAATACGTTCAACATGTTATTTCTTCTGTGAAATATATTTGCACCCAAGCAATGTCGATAATGGACTCTCTTGAAGTTCCATCTGGATCAGTTCCTGCATTGAACTCCACTGAAGTGACTCCTGTCATGAGGCTGAATACCACTCCAGACTCGACTAGTACTGTCGACCTTGCTAGCTTGATTTTCCGAAGTTATAGGTACATGATTCTATATGGAAAATGCACAACCCCCCCCTCCCCCCATCTGTTTCAGAATACATGCACCATGATATTCCTTTTGCAAGAAATCCAATCGTGTTCTCAAAAGTCCTAAATCTCCTTGTGTTATACTTTTGCTCGAAATCCACTTGTGCTTTCAAAAATCATGCACCAAACCCCTAATTGAATATGGATTGTCAATCTAACCCTCTTAATAAGATGGGGTTTGATGCAATTTTTTTATAATATGAGGGGAAATGGTGCATAGTTTTTAATAACTGGAGGAAATTTCGTGCATGTTGCTACTTGCTAATAGCCCGAGCGGGTTTTGTGCAGATCAAATAATGTTTATATGCATTAGGCTCTTAATTATAAGTCTTTTTCCACATAAAAATGTTTAAATCATTTGGTGCATACTGTTGGCTCAATCAGATCAAATTTGGGTATGGAGATGCATGGATTTGATGGCGAAGGTAACGGCTCCTTAACCGAGCTGATGCAACACCACCAATACGCAATACTGTGTTTCTCACCCGCGGTACGTTATATCTAATACCTAAACTTTTATATGATAATTTATCCAAGAATCATACTTTTTCTTTAGTTCTTGTACACAAGTAATATCATTTATTTGGTTTTGATTCTGAGGAAGGGTTGTAGTCCAGCCATATAACCACCATTGTTCATTCCCCGTAGTGTCGGCAATCCACAGTTTCCACCATGATTCAGCCAAGAAACCATCAAGTGTCCTAGAGTATTGTAGTTTATGTTAAAGTGTAAGTACAATCAGCAATTTGTTGGAGGATTAACCCCATAACAGTCTAGGGCTAAGCATTCTTCAGTTTCATCCACTCTCGGGAAACAAATACACAAGTAAGATCATTTGTCCATTTCAGTGTTGTAATATGTTCTTGGCGAATGTAATATATATTTTTTTGGCTCAACATAGTGGTATAAAGAGCTTTGGTGCATTTTTTGATTCCTTGAAGGTTATGAAACTCCTGATTTAAGGATTCCAAATATATATTTCAATTTGTTTAATCACCAAGCCATTAAGTTTAGGTACCGCCAAGGTGATAACAAGTTAACTTAGTTGTCTTAATGGTTGAAGAAAGAATTGGAAATTAACCCAAAACCAACCTGTAAGTTGCTCCAAACCTTTACACCGTACCCATTCTTGACCTAAGACTCAACTAATCTCAGGACGGCCCATGACCGTGATGGCTGTGTTATCAATAATGGCACATAGAATGGCCCACAGCGCGGCAGAGACGATTCATGCCACGAAAAGAGCTAATATGGATAAAGCCCTTTCTCCAAAATTCGGACGATTGATATGCTCATAAAAGTAGTCACACGATAGGAACTTGCACTATACACAAACATTGTTGAAGGATTAAAATGATCCATAGGTATTATTCGTAGTTCCAGAGATTCAAGCACTAGTTTTCATCCACACTATATGAATGGCATCTCGAGAGTTCTACCATCACTCATCCAAGACATTATCAAGTGTTTGTAGATTTTTTGTGGTTATGTCAAATGTTAAAATTCTAGTTAGTTGGAGAATTGGCTCTATAAGATAAGTACATGTTTTCTTTAGTTTCATCATCACTTGGACATTAAATACAAAAATTAAGAGTGAGTGATCATTTCAGTGCTTTGAGTGTTGTAATATGTTCAAAATATATGAGTTTCTAACTCTACACTGAGAGCATTTTAATACATTTCACATTTGCTTTCGTGCTTTATTCTGGAAATTAAGGACTTGGAAATATGAACACATACAACTCTTAAGTCCGTTTTGTTAACGTGTCAAATCCATTGACAAAATAATTTGATGGTTGTTTCGCAGTCTATCCCAGTGTGCCTGTATGCCAACAGAGCTGCGCTTAACATGCTACAGACAACAACAGAAAATTTACAATCCCTTGCTGTGGATAGAATACTAGATGGCTCTAGAAACATTTCACTAGATTATGTCCTCCGAACTTTAGTCCAGCAGGTACTACAATTAAAGTTTAAGTTTCACACCCCCTTGTTTAGATCAATGAAAGGTTGAATAAAAGAATTATTTCATTGTTTTCTAATCTAATGTATTGTCATTTTTCCTTTGGCAGGGATATGCTATTTTACCTTCTGGATACTGCCAATCAGCAATGAGTCATTGGGTTTTTTACGAGAAAGCCGTGGTGTGGCCAGTGCAGGCTCTCGATCGTTCTATTCACTGCATTGCGTTAGCGTTTATCAACTGGTCCTTTGCTGGAGAATCTTGATCTGTTGTTTACTTGCAAAAGTTTTATAACCAATTATGAAGTCTGCTATAGTCATAGGAAGTTCTATGTTTTCTTCATATACTACGGTGGATTGGCTGCTCCTCTTCAGGATTAGTCTTCGTGTCGCTACATTTTTAAGCATGCGAATACTGACATGGCCGAATTTAGCTAAATTACTTTCCATTTATGCAGCTTTGTTCCTTACATCGATCCTGATCATGTTTCTTATCAAGTTCTCACCACATGATGATGATATGTTCTGCAAAAGCTTGAGCCCTTTTATAGAGACTTTAGTAGATTACTATACATTTATATGACCACCTGATGTTCTTTGTCAGGAAAAAATTTGTCCAACTTGTATGCTCATCACGAGATGTTTCGTAGTTGTTGTTGCACCTAGTTTGCTAGAGCATCCTTCATCTTGTTAGTTTCTCTATAACAGAAAGTAGCCTAGACAAAGGCGAAGCTAGTAAGACGACTTTGAATATTCTAGATAAGACCCATGAGATGAGTCTTGGGTGCTCTTGAGTCCTATCAAGGCAATCCCAACACGTATAAAGAATTTGTAGCAATAACAAGATTGTAAACTGCTTGAGATGTGTCAGTGCTAATAGGGATTCCTAATAGACACAAGCTGAGATAAGATAAGACCAAATAAAGAACTTGTATAATTTTCTTACAGTTAGATCTCATTAACAAAAACTGGTTAAAAAAATCAAAAACACTCCTTAGAACTTCAAGACTGTAAATATTTTAGGGGGTTAATCTGTAATGTTTTTTTTCTTTTTTTTTTTGAAAAATTAAAGGAAGCATCCCTGTATAATCATCCCTATTCTGAATGGGTCTACTAATAGTGTTCTATTTTTACTTTCTTTACATCAATAGGAGATGTTGGAATAATTATTCAAGAAAAATGAGGTTTTTGTAGATAGACCAGACCTCAAGCGTGTAAATATAAATATCCCTTAAATCAAAGTATTTTTGACATTTTTATGCCGATCGACCTTTTTGTGTGTAAATAGAGATTACAACTATATATATTTTTTATTACAAGGTCTAAAATAAATAAAAATAGTATACTGTTTTCTATATCCTTGTTAAATTTATTCGAGCTAGATATAATAAACATAGCTTGAGAGTTAAACCTACAGGAATTATGCTGGCTAGATGAGCATGTTTGGGCCCTACCTGGTTTCTTCACATGGGTTGTTATAATTCTTAAGGCCAACTTCTGGCCTTCCTATGGGCTGAGTTATGGACCACTATGACTGACATGGGCTTCAGCATTTTGTCTTACTTAGTGATTTAGGCTACGAGCAAACTCCGTTCAAGTGTATTTTGGATCCGTTTTCAGTGTTTGGTTTAACTAATAATTCAAAAACTCACGTTATATCAGTAATTAATCGGTGTAAACACGATTTAAGTTGAGTTTGCAAACAGATTTTCAGTACGTAAAATGATGTTTTATTTGGTTGGATTGTATTATATAAACTATAAAGTATGCTTTGGTGGGTATATATTCACAAAAACTCGCACTCATTAGACCAACATTTTAATTTAATAGATTTCGAAAAGGAATGCAAATCTTTTAATTTGTCTAAAACATATCATATGATGAAAATGTCATTGTGCAAGTCGATCTCAATTAATCCTCGATCGCCCCCAGAGATAATTATAACTTTGGATACCACTTAATTATTCCGGAACACAACGTTAATGTTTGGTGTAATCCATGTTGACCATAGATAACTAAGGAGCACACAAAATCATTTAACAAATCTCCCATGAGTTTCTGTTCCCATGCAAATTTACAAGATTAGAAATGGCTTAGAAATTTCCACAACGGAAAACCCTCATATCTAGGGTTGACTCTTGACTCCAACATCTCTCTCTTCTTGGATCTTGTTCTCATTGTTTGTGTGTCTATAATCTCTCTCTCTCTCTCTATATATATATATATATATATATATAGATGTGTGTGTGTGTGTGTGCCTTTTCTTTTTGATACTTTCTTAATTTCCCTCTCAACTGTAAAATTTAAGGATATGTTTGACGATAAAATATTTCGATTATTAATTTGGTGGAAACCAAAATAACAGTAGCCCAAAAATTTAGCTTAGAATAAGTGAATCCATCAAAGTTTGCATTAATAATAATGTCTGAAATTCAACGCTTAATCGTCAAAAGATAATTAATATGGTACTATAACCAAATAAACAATTTTTTGTTATGGGTTTTGGGTACTTCACTAAGATCATGAATGGTCATCAATACATATGCTTCGTTTTCCAAAAACAAATGCATTGTTCATAAATAGGGGTTTTAATTAATTTCAGTGCTCTTTAATTAGTGAAGTCATAAGCATAAAATTCATGATCCCAAGCAACTTTAAAAAGTATTGTTAAGTTTCGTGATTGAAGCTAGATTTCGATTCTGTTTTATTGTCTCATCAATTTTGTCTCTGAATTCATGATATATGTTAATAGGCTAATCAAGTTTTCAGACTCGAAAAACTAGACTTAGTATTTGGCATCAGTATTTGTCAATATTCATATATTGTCTGATTTCAAAATATATCAGCTACATGATTATCAATTAAACAATATCAAAATTATAAAAGATATTCAGTATTAGGTCTATTGAAAATGAAACACTACTAAACATTCTTACTCTATGACGTTTCAAAAGTATTTTCGAGTATCTTGAGATTTAGATTTGAAATTTACAATTTTTAGAGGTAAACCGATTAAATCCAAACCTTTAAAATGAAAATGGAGTAAAATATACATTTTCAACTAGAATGTTAGACCGGACTTGCTATTCTGAACTAAAAGTGAAATATATATCATTTTAGTTGTATAATGAAAAACTTAGTTGCATACATTTATCTCGGGATATAATGTGATATGATTATTGATTACTAATTCCCGATAAGTAATTATTTAAATCAAACATACATGCACGCCGTTAAGGCCAAACTCATTAAACTGTGTTCTTTTAGTTTTATCAAGAAAATAGACCTTGGAATTTCAAGATTATTTCACTATATATTTCACTATATATATATATTATAGTAAAACTGCAATGGCAGTACTAATTTCTTTTACTGGCCAAAGAATATATGTAACCGCAGCTCATAAAATAATATATAGACTATATATATACATGACGATGCGTACAATCTTATCCAGCTCATTCCTAGGATTATTGTAACCCACACACGAATCAGTGCTGTTATAGTAATAAAAGTCGACATAGATGCAATTAATGGAAAAACACGTACGCTAGTCCGCTTGGTTTCATATTGAGATATATTGTTCCACAGTTGGATAATTGACTTAGGCTGATCATGATAATAATACTTAGCAGTTAATTCATTATACTTTTTTATTCTTTTAGAGCCTTCCCCGCCGGGGTAGGGGGTAGGGGGTGAGGGGGACTGGCCCGAGCATCAACACGGCGCAAGCGTTGTTCGTGTGCCTGTAGGGGCTGACTATTCGAGGCGTCTCACGTGAGCCCACTTGTTTATTAATTACTTAATTAATTATTACTTGCTTGCTATGAAATCAATAACAAGCCCCCCCAGCCAACACCTCAAGAGTCCAGAGGTGTGTGTTATGTTTTTGCTTCTGAATTCTAGGTCTTGGAATATGCATTATAGGGTTTTCTTTATCGAAATACAATAATCCCACTATTTTTTTTAATTTTGAAAAATATATTTTAATAATATATGTTCAAATAAAAGGACAAAATGTAAGTCAAGAAACTTTAAATGAAACCCAAGTATACATAACACTTCATATTACAATTAGGTTTGAAATTGTTTATAAAACATTTGAGATTAAAAAAAAAAGGAATATGAGTAACCATTAATTAAATTAATTAAAAGGAAAGGAAATTCAACTAGTAAGAATTATTGAATACAGATAGTAATTAAGAACACAAGTTGAGTATTTCTAGAAAGAAAAAAAATTAAACTTTACGATGATATATAATTTTAAGAAATAGAGTACTAAAAGTTGACACTTAAATTTCAAAGTCTTCTACTTATACTGGTACACTGATTAACCTCTAACAATAAGATTTCTAGCTCTCGTAAAATGAATATCATCTTAATTTTGCAGCGCCAAGGATCCATTAGAGGGTTCATAGTATTCTTGTGTAAATCATCAACATATGAAAAAATAATAGGCATGTTCATATATTTCTCAATTCAAATATTGTGACAACTAAGAATTGTAAAACTATATTAAAAAATTCATACTTAATCTATACCGAAAAAAGAAAAAGAAAAAATTGGACAAGCGTCGGAGGGACTGGTCAAATAAATATATCTTGGTAAGTTGAGTTGGCAGCTTAATTACAAAAGTCAGTCCTTAATGACTAATGAGCCAAAGGGATTAGAAAATGGATTCGTGGACATTTGACCGACAGCCCTCTTAAACATCGGACTAGGGATTAGAGCCGCCTAATCCTTTAATATTTATAATTAATTACAGAAAATAACAATTAATATTTGGGGGCTCAAATCCCAACTGATTTCACCCTACTGTTGCGCCACCAGAGTAGGTTTTGTTGGTTGGACAGTCGATTTTCTGCTCATCTTTGGGATTTGAGATCCAAAAAGTCCAACTAGGGGAGCCTTGCAAACTCTAATGAATTTTATGTACGGTTTTTTCATTATAAGATTGTTATTATATATATATATATAGAGAGAGAGAGAGAGAGAGAGAGAGAGAGAGAGAGAGAGAGAGAGAGAGAGAGAGAGAGAGAGAGAGAGAGAAAATCTAGCTCAATTACTTGTGTAATCGGACTATGAAAGTAATTAAGAGAATACTATGTTGTGTCTGGCACATGAAAACTTTTTTCTTTACTTATTCATGTTTTCCTTTATTTCTTTCATAATGATATCATTTGGTATTACTTCTAGATTTTATTCAATTGTTATTTAATTCCAGACTAGCAACGGTAATACAGGCTACCCGCACATCTAAAATTTATAATATACTATGAAATAGGCTTGTTATAGTTACCATGAATCAATATCATTCAAGTAATATTTTGCGCACATACATATAAAATGTAACAATGAATTAGTAGAAAATTCAAACGAGATATAAATTACTAAACTGATGATTGAATTAGTAGTCAACTTGAGATTATCGTATGTCATGTAAAACTCTTCTTTCTAATTTCTTGTGTTCTTGATATAATATTATAGAAATGATATGATTAAGTTCAACATACTCTAAAATTTAAGAAGGCATGTAGTTGAACAAAGAATATGGCAAGACACAATATGAAAAAATATATGTTGAATATAATGTGTAGTACTATGATATAATTTAATTACTAGATTAAATGGGGAAATTAGATATTTGATGTTATTACAATATAACTTAAAAATACAGTTATAATTGAAAATTAAAACTTTGAAATGCCAATGTGTCCAAAATTTTACTCCCTATTCTCTCTTCTATAATAATAAAAAAATTGTCAAAAAAAAAAAAGAACGTGTTGAAAATAACTTTTGTTATATATTAGTAAAGAATAAAATGCATCAAACCCCCCAAACATACACTCTCTTTTTAAAAGTTGCTAGATCAATTTTTTTTAACTACTAGCCCTCAACCTATTAAAAAATGTGTTAACTACTCCATTAGTTGTTGATCAACCATTGAATTTGGACACATTTCTGCCTTTTGTCCGTTAAATTTGGCATCAGGGGCAGCTCGCATATTTTTTGATAGGTTAAAGAGTTAGTTGTAGAAAAAAAAAAAGTACATTAGGTGGCAACTTGTAGAAGGAGGTATAAGTCGAGTGTTTAATAGGATTTATTCTAATATAAACTAATGATCAACAAGAACATGAACGTGTATTACTATTATACTAAACAATTTAAGTTCTTCATCTAAGCAAACCACAGTACAAGATAAGAGTCGCTCTTTATTCATTTATATTGTATATCCAACATATTACGAGTATGCATGTTATACTAAACTTTTCAACGTGACACCACTTAAAAGTTCAACATTAATAACCACATAATAGGTATGTTTAATTAAAAGTGAAATCGTTTGAGGGCGTTTTCGAAACAAAAGAGTTGCATGTATCGAGAATTGGAAAGAGATATTTCATTTAGGTGGGGAGTGGCACCTAGTGAAATCTGAAGAGGAAAGCATTGTCTCGAGACATAATTAGTGTAAAGTCCTTCATATGCATGTTTAAAGCAACTTTAATTATCATTTGACGCTTCAATTGGCATTCATAACCACATGTGTGTCAAAGTGTTGAACTTTAATGATATCCCCTCATTAATTCGTATCACTTAATTTTGTGTTCATCTTCACATGCACCATTTGCTTGGATCTTTTCTTATTTTGGGTTCAGAGTCATAAAAATAATTTAAATTGTGGTATTATAAACAGTTGTCAAAGTCGATACGTACTAAACCAATCTGGCATTCTGGCTTAACCAATTTAAATTATCTGAATCATTAAATTTAAGTGTCAGAAATAGGTGGTGTTTGAATGAAGCTCCCTCTTTTGTGCCATTTATTTTGCTAGGCTGTTTAATGCAAAAGGCAACATGGGGTGATGCTATCTTCCTGTGACAGAACCTTTTATCTAAACTCATTAATGGCTTAACAAAATTATGGAAGATTGACTTTGGACAATGCACTAACCATTACATATCAAATTAAATTTACTTAGTGGTATTTGTTTGACTAACTTTATTTGCATGATAGTGCGTAAATAATCAGGAAGTTCATCCCATGCACATTTTCAAAATAGCGATAGCGCTACCACAAAGCACCCATTCTCATTTTTGCATGAAAAGCATTCAAGCCTTAAAATTTGAATTAGGATAATAACATCCTCTCTCAGTATAGTTCTATTTACAAAACTTACTTTTGAGATTTTGACTTGTAAAATTACTCAAACTTCAACAGCAGTTTCTTTGATAAGGCGAGATATTAGAAAGTGTAGATGTAATTATCTCTATAAAAATAGAAATAGAGAATAAAAGATAGCTCGAAGTTTTACGTGATTTATGTGCTCGATCTGATTACCCAAAGATAAATAAATAACATGAAGGTACTTGATCTACATTCACAAGATAAATGTTCAAATTAAGGACCAGAGGACTTGAATGAGCAGTAGATGATTTTCATGTAAAGACAATTCAATGGAGAAGAAAACTAACATTCCAATTAACATAAGATTAAAGTATTAACAATATTGAAGTAATATAACGTTTTTGTAATCTTGAAACTATATCGAAGTATCATATTTGATTCCAACTAATAGCAAGAGGGCCCTTCCCACATATCAACAGGTAAAGACAAAAAGATTCATGAACGGAAAGTTGCAAGAAACAGCAGAAAGTGTTGCAATGTTGTAATGGCAGAATAATAATTATAACAAATCAATAACAATATTGTTAGCAAAATGAAGTTCTGCAACAAGTTTTAGCAGAACTCTTAAAACAAAGGGATTTTTTGTCCAACAACTTTCAGGTGGAAAACTACAGTTGGTAGTTAATCAACTCTACAAGTGAAACAAAATCAAATTCTCCTCTAGTTCCGAAGATTGACACTGCTTGAATCCGTAAGAATCGTTAGCCTTCTCGCCTTCTTCACAAAATCGCTGCAATGACAAAGCCAAAGGAAATGTAATCAGACATGTTAGGCGTGAAACATAATCAATCATAGAAGTATCTATATCTAAGGCAGATATGTTATATTAAGCGGTGCTACCTGAAGGGTTCATCTCCCGCGTGCTTAGTTGCTCCTCCTGCATCACTATAGAGCACGTTGCTCGATATATCTGACTTTTCCATGCAAAACATGTCTGTTAGTTTCTGGTATAGTTCTTCATAAGAGCCAAGAGTCAAAAGATCAAGTGTCCGACCGACATCCTCAGATTCCATGAATATCTTACAATGTCCAGTCTCCCACCCAAACCTCGGAAACTCTCCATCAGAAGAGGCTTCTGGAGGACAATTCTGAATAACTCCCGATCCAGAACCGTTTGAAACATTTGCCGTGTTCTCTTGATTTCCGTCTGAAAAACTGTTGCCTCCTGTGTCTATAGAACAGCTCTCAGAGATTTGTTGTTCTGTAAGAATTGGCTGACCAAACAAAAGAAACATTGGCGTTGTCTTGTCGTTTTTTCCTTTCATATCCATGGCCGAACTCCTCATTTTCATTGAGCAAGAAACAGGGTCAAATCCTGGAATTTCCTGAGGAGTTCCAGGGAGGATTTTGGAAAGTTGGGCAGTATAACCGAGCGGCTTGAAATCAAACGGCTGCAGTTTCTTGAAGTGAAGATCTGGTGAAGGTAATAGGAGTTGCACATGCCTGGCTTCCTGTATGCCCGCAGAAATGTTGCTAGGGAAACAACACAAGGGGCTACTAGGATTGATAACAAGTGGTGGTGCTGGAATTTGCCCAAGGGGAAACTCTGAAGGTTGTGGGAGACGTGGCCTCTTTCTCGGCGGAGAGAAGGCCGAGAGGTGGAGACCTGGCATATTAGACACCAATTCTACCAACCATGGGTTCACTCGCTTCACATTTTGTAGTAATTCAGGTTCATCCCATGCAACCTGGTATTACCAAAATAACATCAGATCGGAGAATGTATGAAGCGCTTAACGTTTGACACCCTAGAGCCTAGAGATCCTAACCACATTCTAGTCTCTTTTTGTCAACAGATTCTTAGTTCCAGATACGGACTTATAGTAAATTCAAAAAATGGTAGTTTATAACCAAGAATGGGATGAATAATATGAAATTACAATAAAGAATATTTACCTGAAGAAGTCGCCAAGGAGAATTAGGCCAATGAATGGGATCATCAACATGAACAGAAGCAATGGTTCCCATGAACCAGCTTATCCTCGACGAATCTTCCGTCTCAAAAGCCATCTTGAACCTCATCCCTGAACACCACCGTACTCTCATTGCTGTCCTGACAACAGACGCCCTCACCACAAACTCTGGTGAGCTTGCTCGTGGATAATAGACAACCTCAAATGCCTGACCAGCCGCAGCAAGATTCGCTGCTTCAATAACAGATTCGGCCCTTACATTACCATTATCCATCAACCCAAACTCACAACTTCCATTCCCTTTCTTACCGTTTCCCAAGCAAAGATTCCCATTTTCGCTTAAGAAACCAGAAATCCCACGATACAAAGAAGATGCATAATTCGCAGCTCCTGTGTTCCATCCGGACGAAGCCTCCGGCCCCCCACCGATCCCCGTCTTCGCCCTACGTACCCCGACACATAGATCACCGTTCTCTGCCCTCAAGAACACGACAGAATCCCCCGCCACAAGCTTCTTCTGATTCACAAAATTACTCCAGCCGCTAGTCAAAAGATGGCGGCGTGGCGTCCCTCTATATATATGCCTAAACTTCCAGATTTCGCCATGGACATCCTTAACCAAAATCGTCTGAACCGGGGGTTCGGCCGAGTAATCCAACCTAGGAAATATAGTCTCGGCACAGTATCGCGGGACAGAGAAACCCCCACCATTGTTTGCATCAGACTGTGTCAAGGTCTTAGCAAATGAATTGGTTTTCTCCTTTTCCTCATTCTTACCACCAAATCCTAAGACTCCATCCTCATCATCAACATCACACTCATTCCCTCTCAAAGGGACTAATCTGATTTTAGCATAAACTTCGTCAGTTTCGGTATCCGCCAAGTACTTAATGGAGGATACAGAACATGGAATAAGAGGTGGAATTCTTGAGAATCCATCAAAGTTAACATTTTTACTGGAGTGTTCAGCATGGCCTTGTGGGAAATAAAAGACCTTTGAGTTTGCAGGTGGGACTTGAGCCATTCCACCAGCACAGGCATGCCATAGCTGAGGATCCAAACAATTGTCCACTTGATTCATGGGCTTGTTCACTGAATGCATAATATTAATCATTCTACAAGAGAATTCAAAAACACTCCCAAATTTTCTGCAGCAAAAACACAAGAGAATCTCAATCAGATACTAAAACTTAAAAATTAACAAACATCAATTAAAAAGATCAAATCTTTAACTAAAATTGCAACTGGGAATTGGCCAAATTAACTTTTCAAGAGAATCCCAGATCGAAAATCAAACAAAATTAAAATCTACTTTTGTTGTGTTTTACTTTTATCAACAACTGAACAGTGTAAAATAGGAAAAAAGAGAGAAAAGGATAGATGAACTTACAAAGATTCTGCCTTTTTCTTTCTTTCTTTTCACTTGGTTTGGTTGCTTGTTGTGTTTGTTTTATCTGTGTATCAAAATAAAAGCCATTAATGTGTCAAATCAAACAGAACAAAGAAATAAAGATGTGAGCTTTAACTTGAAGAAAAAGCAAAAGGTGAAATAAGAATTGAGTGATGGTTGTGTGTTTGTGTAGGGCTTTTCACATAACATAAAACTGTTCAACTGACATGTGAGAGAAAGAAGAGAGAGAGAGAAAGAGAAGAAGTAAAATGGGGACACAGACAGACAGAGACAAGAGACAAAACACACACATATATATATATATATATATATACATACACATAGACAGTGAGTAGTGAGTAGTGAGAAAAGAGACACACACCTGAATGAAAGTTGAGGCTTGGTTTGCCGACCAAGAGGGTGGCAGGCAGCAGAGGGAATTGATTTTGACAAATGACAAACAAATGAGGCAGCCTACAACATATATATACAAATAATAAATAGTGTTTTTATTTTTTGGAATAATTTTTTATATATTATATTGTCTCACTACTAATACTATTCTGTTTGCAACCATCTATGTAATTAGTAAATCCTTTTCCTTTTTCAGATTTTTTCTAATTATCTTTTTTTTCTTTTTCTTGAGAGTTTTAAGAGGCTATTTTAATGGGTTTTGTTTAGCAAGATTCCAAATACCATACCATAAATAAAACAAAACTGTTTGACTCTTTTTGTGTGTGTGTGTGTGTGTGTGTTGTCCAAAGTGCTTTTAAGTGCTCTAATTGGTGGTAGGTATATATATAACCCCATTCTTTTCCTTCTTCTTTTTTTCTTTTTTGGGCAAATAAGTAAAACAAATAAATGGGTTTTTAACTTTTTTGTACTCTACCTTCATATTTTTTGTTTATATCGCACTCTAAATATAAATTCATTTTTCTTAGAATAGGTGAAATTGGTCCAACTGTAACTCCGTGTTTATAAGATATACTAAATTATATGGGGTTTCATTCGTTTATATTTTGTAGGTGTAGGAGAAGAAAAAAAGAACAATTTATTGACACTTTTTATGTCAATTATCTCTATAATAATGTAGGGCTTGGAGTTTAATTATATCTACGTAACAAATTCCCTACTATATAGGACAAAAATAGATGCAGGAAGCCTTATCCGTAGTTTAATAACTTGGAATATGTGTGTGAACAGGTGAATTTAATTTTCGACAACAGTTTTATTAATCTGCCCTATATGTAACTATGCAAGAACTGAAATTAAATTTGGTCCAAGACTAACTAGTTAGTTACTTTAATCAATACCCATGCTTTTAATTTTGAATATTTGAGTGTGTTTCTCATTTCCAAAGTGTTGAAATTCAAGATGTTTTATTGTTTTCCAATAAACCATTTAATGAGCACTAATTTTTTGAATGGTGTTTTTTCGGAAAAAAAGAATCTTTTGTTAAAGAAGAAAGGAAGCATCACATGAATCAAACTATTGACTTTAAAGCACGATTTAATCTGCTTAATTTGGAAACTTATTTACGTCAAGAAGTTGTAAATTAATAAAGAACCGTGTACGTACAAACACGTTAAAAGAAGATTACATAAATTTAAGCATGTGTATATTAGATTGAGTTATTCAATCCTTCTTATTTGTTTTCACTTTTTTCAGCATGGTACATAGCCAAAGATTTTTTTTTAATAACAAGTCACTGAAGAAATGTAACATTTAAAATTAATTAAATATGTGAATATACTATATAGAGAGAAATGTTACCATGTATTCCAAGTCAGATTGACAAATACAGGTCGAGTATTACTATTAATTAATACGATACGATAAAATGATAGCCAATATAGCTCCGTTATGAATATAGTTTATATTAACAAAATCACTAAGAAAGTATATAATATTTAACAAAGTGGAAAACATCTAGATAAATTCTGAATAGATGAAACGCGTGTTTAACTAATCAATGACAATATCTTTGTCAATCACCCAAATAGCGTGGCAAACTAAAAAACATAAAAATAAAAATAAATCAGCTGGTCTGTTGTTGATAATTCTCAATCAACATGGTAGTTCAAAAGAACATATTAAAATCCACGTGGATTCTCTTGAAATTTTGTCTCTTTCTCATGACCAATTTTTTAAATTGATAAAACCACTTCAATAATTGTGACATAGATTTATGTTGTTTCCTACATTAAAATCACTAAAAATTCAAGTTTATTAAAGTTTTAATTTTCACATATAAGATCCTGTAATTATTTTATATTTTTATGAGAATTGTTTAGGGGGGCAAATCATGTGTTTATTACAAGGTACCTAGCTAATAACTGCATATAATCCGCCTTAATTGTTAAAGCTTCAAATTCAGGTAGACTCAACCATTAAAATTTAATTGAAACTTGAGTAAGGGAAAAAAAAAAAAATCTAAATAACAACATATTTATGAACATCTAAAGAATTTCAAATACAAGCCTGTCATTAAACTAAGTTGTACACACTCTTCCAAAAATTTGATGTTATAGTGTCTGACACGTGTTCGAAATGGAGATATCATAGACGCGCTTTCCACACTTTTTAGATGCGCCACCTGACTCAACAAATTAAAATAAAAATAAATCTCGACATGTCGAACGCAATGAGATTGTCCATGTCCGTCATTACTTTAAAAAAAAATGTAATAGAAGTTGCCGACTTTGTTTTGAAATTTTAATGGTAATAGTAGAGTGACTCAATTTTATAGTGAAAATAGAGGTGAAAAAGTCTCAGAACTCAATTTCACCAAACTATATGAAGAGCGAAGTCAGTGGAGTTGGACTGGGAAAACAACAAGAAGTATGCTAAGATGTCAATTTATAAACTCAGATTTAAATCAAGCTATACTTGACCTTTAACCACAACATGATTCTTCAATTGATCAACTTAGATGCCAATTCCATGAAAAAGCTAGCAAAAATTTAATATCAAGTTTAAACTTGAAATTTTTTAGTGAGTTTGAGTAATGACTTTATATTGACACATCTTAAGAAAATGATTTGTGTATTGTATGGTCGCCGAAATTAAAAATATTCTTATGGGTCCTTTGAAACAAAGCGATGCACCAGGTGTTTTGACTATAAATCATCCGATCATAGGAAATGACGGTATGAAAGAATCGTTGAATTAACTTCAAATTCGGGGTAAACATGTTTTCATTTTCTTTTCCTTTTTTATTAATTGGGTAACATAACTTACTGGTAGTAAGAACATGCGTTATTGTTTTACTCATCTCAACATATTACTAAATTGATATATTATCTCGTAAAAATAATTTGAACATGCTTAATTGGCTAGTGTTTTGTAATGCTAAGAAACATGTTGAATGGAATAATGAAACCAAAAGCTTTTTCATTTAAAAGATTATGACATTATAGTATACCTATGGGAAATGCCAAATAATAAAAGAAAATTTTCTGGGTACGTAATGTCCTCAATTATGCAGGAAATGAGTGAGGAAATAAATTAACTAAGGATATTGAAACCGAAGCAACGCAAAAAAAACAAAGCAACAATATGATGCCTGAGATAATAAGCCAAAAGTAATCGGCAGCTGATTAACGCATCAATTTTTATTTTTATTTTAGAATGAGCAACTGATTAGAGGCTTTTTTTGACTTATATGAAGAAATAGTTCTGATTAATACTGCAACAATTTAAGGTAACATCACTTAAAGTTGAAGTGATTACAAAACCTAGAACAATCTAACCTTCGCGTAGGTGGTTTATGTTTAATCGGACGGAAGAAATTAATTAGTTGAGATGCGTACGTACAAATGATTTTGGATGCCACCACACTACAACATATTAAAACAAAACACATACTTAAGAATATTGTCGTTACTGGTTTACGAAGATAAAAATAACAATTAAAATAATAATTAGTTTCATCTTGCTGTCACGCAATAAATATATCTTGCAAAAATATATTGAAGTTTCATTTTATTGCTCGTTCTTACAAAATTGCTATTTAGTGAGTTGAGACTATAATGAATTGCAGTCACTTTGACGCTTTGGTCAAATTATATCAATAATTCACGAGGTTCTAAGAATTAAAAGGAAAGAAAAAGGAAAAATCATTCTTGTAAAGCACAATGGCATTGAAATTTTTGTTTCGCTCCTAATTAGTTTAGGAGAACTAGGAATTGAAGATTTTCTAGAAGGAAAACCATAAAGAGCTAATGAAAAATCTCACCCATCTCCTCTTTTTTCTTAAAAGTACTTAAATTTTCATTTTTTGAGCATTATTTTGATGAAAACTATAGATCTTGTTTCTTTTTGCTTATTAGCTAAATAACGGTAAAGAAAAGCGTATGTCATTTTATGTATAATAATGACATGTAGCGCGATTCTTAGTACATAAAAGTGGATAATTATATAGCACATAAAGTGCAAAGTGACATATTCAATCTGAAATGGAAGAGCATTTGAATTTTATATTTTCCGAAATATGCATGGTATTGTGATTTTGCCAAACATCAAGTTAGTATATCATACTAAGTCTAATAACATATGAATCAATTATTTCATATAGTCAAGGGACACAAAATTTGTCATAGACGTTTGTTTCTATTGAAGTTTTAAGGCCTCGACGTAATTAATCCAATATAATATTTACCGAACATTTGTTGATGGAGTCATGGAGCCCTACTTTCATTGTTTATCCCTAAGCTCTCACCAACTGACCAAAGTAATGACCTTTAGAACTCCATTGACGATTCTCTTTTCGAATACATGATGTTGATATGATTTTTTGGTTTTCTTTCTAATGAAATATTTATAAGATTTTGCCAACAGAAAGTTGGTATTAGGTACCATATTGTCCGCATTTTAAATATTTGGATATACACAGTCAAAGATGGACCCACTGTAGTTCAAGAAATCAAGATATACGCCCCTAATTAATTTTATATATATATATATATATATATATATATATATACACAAGCCCCTATTAGGGTTTTGTACTTTTAACGTTTCTTGTATAATTTTAACAACTATTTTAATATTAAAAAAACTATTGTAAGGATATTAGATAACCCATGGTTTTGACTAATTTACTCTCTAGCTATGAAAAAGTTTTGAGAGCAACTACTAGCCGAAGAAAAGCCAAATAAGTTGAATAAGATTAGATTTCCTTATTGCGAGGAAGTTCATAAACGCACCATAATATCATCTATTTATTATTGTAGTTATTTATATAAAAGTTTAAAATTAATTGTTAACATAGTATTGTGTTCAATTATCAGTCAGTACTCAGTACTATCGACAAACTAATTGACACAATCAAATGTTAGACGATTTTATATCTTACTTAGTACCGTGTATAACAACATTTTCGACGACAACATAGTAAAATCCAAGCATTCTTCATAAAGAGTTAATTAAGTAAGTATAATGCTGCATACAGTATCAGCCAAAGGTGACCGGCAGTTTAAATTCTTCGATGAGGGGAACAATTCCAACCACTGCTTATCTTTGAGGTAGCAAAACTAAATTAATACGATTATTAGATATTAATTTAGCCGGTCAAATACCATACAATATTCTTTTGAGTGAGTTAAATGTCGCTGTAATTAAACTTTGTTGTTGTGACGATTTGTTTTCTTTCTGGTGTTTAGGATAATAAAGAAGATTGATAAGTGCTTGGTCTTCTTCTTGAGAGCAAAAACCAATGCTTTATGTCATTATTATGGTGGTAGATTCCTGATTAGAATAGGGGAATATGCTTTGAAGCCATTTAGGGGATAACACGATTTTACAATCTCAAAAGATATGGATTGTGTATTCACACTTAAAAGTTAGAAAAATGCGTTAATAACTCCCTCAAAATATCGAATATATACTTGAAACATTATTCAAAATTCATGTCTCTGAAAATTTGACACATACGATGAAACTAACTATGTTCGTATAAAGTGTCAACCCAATTGACGGGTACATGTTACTTGTCAATTTTAGCGACAACTACTAGCTCTGAAAGTTGAAAAAATTTATCTACAATTTTGTTGGTAGTTTGTAGAAAAACTAAGATAAAATTTATAAAATAGTATGATAAATTCGAGAGAAAAATCAATAGAATTAAAAAATTGAATAAGTCAAAAATATTAGAACAAAAAATTCTGAGTATTAAATTAAATGTCAGATTACCTAAAAGTGCATCTAATAATATAAAAATGTTCTATATCAATTCTGTAATATATATAAGAATTACCGTAATAATCAATAATTAAGAGGTAACAAAAATTCATCACCATTGATTTAATTAGGAGTTACGTAATCATTAAAGTTAATTGCAGGTATATATATATATATATATATATATATATATATATATATATATATATATATATATATATATATATATATATGGAGATTTAAAATTAAATATCCAAGTGTTCAATTATTTTAAGAAGTCATGTATGTACTTAAAAAAGTTTTAAAAAAATTCGAAACCAGCACCATATGATTTGGCGGATTGATCCTTTACCTCACACGAAGAAGATAGATAATTGCATACGTATTTAGAAACTTATTAATTTACTGTGGACTCGATTTAAAAAAAAAAAAAAAGAGTTTTTCAATGTAATATATATATATATATATATATATATATATATATATATATATATACTGTGAACTGTAACCCTTCCCACCTACCTAACCAAAAATAGTATCATATTGTCCATCGACTATTATGAGCATGTAAGCTACATATTCTGCAAACATATGAAATGCTTTTATCTAAACGTTGGTAATAATAACATTAATATCTTATGATCACATCTCACCCAACTGAAACAACTTGTCCAAGTGATGGCCAGATTAAACATACTTATGAACCAAGTTTTTAAAATTTGGTACAATCAAAATTGTGGGGTTCAATTGTAAGCTAAACTACCACATGCACCAAACATAATGTACATGCATGTGTTAACAATTATGAAACCACTCTTGTTGTGAAAGCCTTTGATAAATCTGTTAAGTCTTGTGTTTAAAATGTAATAATGCCAACAGTACCGTTGTAGAGGCTGACATGTATATGTATCAAGCATATGATAATTAAACTTTTCAGACAGTATAAAACTATTAAAAAAAGAAAAAGAAATCAAATGAAATAAAAATCACAATATAATTATTCCCGATCCTGAACTAGGGTAAAGTGATACATAAGTCTCTAGACAGTATAAAACTATTAACATGTATAGCCCATCTTTGTGGGCACAAACGGGCTATCTTCGTGGCCCAATGTTTTGTAGTTTACCCATTCTGCTCGATGAATAAGCCTGATTAAGAAGAGGGTAAATAAACGTAAAACGAGAAAAGGTAATTTATAGTCAAACATCGAACTCTAGTTTTTTTCCCATAAGTAGTGTTTCAAACTCCATTTTTCAAATAAGACAGCTCAATTTAATTTAAAGCATGAAAAGGTGTTTTGAATCAGAAGTTGAGAGTATTTGGATGTTCATATTAACATTATATTATATATGAAAACAAGAGTTATAAGAAGCCAAAAGCATGTGCATATCAACCTTACGATTCTGTGTCAGCCTAAATTAATATATTTATAGCTGAATCATGAGCAACAAATACTTCAAAGTACTTAATTCAAAATATATGAGTTTACAAATACTACCTTGATATCGGGCTTCATCTTGGAGAAATTCCTTGCTATTTGGTTTAATTCCAAAGCCGGATAAGAAGCCAGCAAGTGTGTCTTATTATCACTTGTGTCATTTATTACTCATTGGGCCGGCCCGCCTCACAATTGGCTTGATAATCGTTTTTCAATTATCAGCAAATTTTAAATTTAGATTAGAGCAACAGCAAAAATGATTTTTAGTTTTCGATAGTCCCTGATATTAGTAGTTTTAGTCAATTAATCACAATTTTATTCACATTTTTATCACTTTGTAACTTTCTATGCTTGGTACATTATTATGAACAATCATATTATAACACGAATCTCAGACAAATTCTTGTGGCTCGCATAACACCTCCCTTCACACACATGACACGACAATTAAACCTAATTCCTTTTGAAGTTGTTGTTCTTCATGAAACCCGTTATTGAAAGAACTTTATCGAAATACATATTAAGTGAAGTGCGAAAGATAATCCGAAAAAGAATATTGGCTTTGAACGCTTGTTCAAAGAACCTCGTATTTAGAAAAGAAAAAACAATTGTGGAACTTTTAGTCAAAAAAGAAGCCAATCAAAATAAAAATAAAAAATTTGTGAAATTAATTGAACCTCATACTTAGCTCGAGCACATGCTATTATCAAATATAACGAGAGATGCATGCAAAAGCCCATTTTGAGTTTTTGTACTTCCCTTTCACCAAAAGATAAAGTTAAGAATCACTAAGTGGTTTACGATAATATACAATCAAAAACTCTTACATTTCTTTAAGGTTCTCCAGACCTGTTATACACGTCTGCCAAAGGTGCAAACAATGAGTTACACTCATGTTCTTGCAATGATAACTAGGAGTTAATGAACAAGTACATAAGTACCTTGTACCAGGTTAATAGTTCCAAAAGAAAGCAAAACGCTACTTACAAATGGCATAGGTGTTTCATGTTTCTAAAAAGGACTGCTTTGACTAAATTTGTTTTTGTCATGTTTATATGTTGATGGAACAAAAGAACAATTCTTGTAAGAGTGTGTACACTTAGCATTAGCTCTTAACATAACAAGCAAATTGGAGTATCTTTTGAGGGGTAAGTTATAGGGGATTGAGCCATCAATGTTATTTATGTTGAACCCAAAATAAATCTCAGGAGTTTTCATGGTCAAGTTATATCAAGTATTAATATAATTTAAAAAGCTGAAGCGAAATCGTAGCTTAATCCATATGATTCACTGTTTGATAAAGATGTTCCATATATGATTATGTGAATGTTGCTCTTGTAGGAAAATCTTGGAAGCTTTTGATCTTCCAAAGACTCATCTACATCGCTTTATGGATCTCACTTTAATTATGAGAATGAAGTAGAACAGAATAGCAAGATTAGTCTTGGAGTCAAAACTCTATAACCATATAGAGTAAATTGATTAAGACCACATTAAACTCTATTACTCATTACAAAGTCCATACCAAATAAGATGCTTTTTGGGATCTTTAATTGATTACTTAATTAACTCAAAATGAACAATTTACTTAAATTAAATATATTTATTTGGCAATATATTAAATTACTGAAATAAACCCAACAATTTAAACTATGATCCGTGATAAAATGAAGTTTTCATAACTAAAAGAAAGTTAAAACATTCATTATAATATACATGACATGAGCAAGTTATTAAAATATAATGCATCTCTATACTTAAAAATTAGTCTAGTTAATTGTAGGCGTACTTATGCCTACAAATGAAGACATTTTTAGAGTTATTTACACTTCACTAGTTACTTATATTAACCTAGAGAGATTTGTAAAAATACCTAAAAAGTAGTCTAGAGTAAAATGTAGCGAGGATGATTAGAGTTATCCAACGCACATACTAAGTAGTCTAGAATAAGATGTAACGAAAAGAATGTAGAATTATCATTCCAAACCTATAAATAAACCACTTTTAGAGGAAGCTTGTGCCTATCTAAAAACACTAGACAAAAATATTATAGTCTATGGCATTAATGGTAGTTTAGGTTTCAATGTTGTTCTATTCTCGTGATTTTCTATGAGATATTTTAACATATACGTTTTTGACAGTTTAGGTTTCAATGTTGTCACAGTCTAATCATTGTCAGTGCATATGATCGTAATGGATACTTTTGATATTAATTAATGCATAGTGATTGTAATTGTTAATCTAGTTTTGTTTTGGAATGGTGGTGAGTAAGATGGAAGAAGGGGCGGCAGTTGCGGTTTCAGTCAACATGCTCAAAGAAGTGTTCGCAGGGCTTGTTCTAGGGACAATAGTTGTTAGACCACTCGTCCCCGTCTAGGGGTGACGAGTTTAGTCATAGAAGTAGCAACTAGCACCGCCTTCATGGACGGGAGATTAACTCCAACATTGCAGGACATTAAGAAGAATTCCTAGGCATGCTAACTGGTGCAGCCCTAAGGGGTGGATGTGCATCACGATGGGAATCGAGCGCCGTGATAAAGGACAACAAAATTCTACGACCTTCTCGAATCAAGCTTGAGTTGGATGCCATCATTCTTTGAACTGAGAGAGAACATTGTACATTTATCATACTATTCAAGTCTGTTGAATATTGATTAGAATAGAAAAGAGAACGGTTGTTGTGGTTGTAATAACATATAGGTGTCCAAGTACTTAATTAGCGACAAACATGACATATCCGTGACATAAATAGATAGTAATTTAGAAAGATTTAAATCATTGCATATGTCCATCAACTAAACTTTTAGTCATCAACTATTAACCATGTTTGCTCTTCACCCTCCTTCTTCCTAACCTCCTTCAAACTTTTCTCCCTACCATAACCAGCACCAACAACAGTATTTACAGATCGAACAAAATTTGTTTCCTTTCAGAAAAAAAGAAAAAGTTTGAGCAACCCAATTTGACTTGTGTGAAGACGTTCTCACTTTTGTTGATCAATTTTTTTAATTTATTTCTAATTACGGCTTCAATATTTACCCGCACAATTTTTTTACTAAATGCACATTTTATTTGAGAATATAATCTCTCCTTCAGGCAAATCTACAACGTATGACAACATCGATGCGTAAATTCGCAAAGTGTTAGTATTATAGGGATTTTGAAATTGAAAGTATTGACTTTACCCAAAATTATCTAGGATTAAAATACTCTCTTATTTAGCATAACTAAGCGAATAACGATGATAACTAAATCTCAAATAAATTATAAAGAAAATAACGATGATAACTAAATCTCAAATAAATTATAAAGAAAATGACAATAATCATTAAATGCACGCCCAGGTTGTAGATTTCATTAAATGGCTCCAATTGTTCTTGTGATCAATGGTTGAATGTAGGATTTTCAGCATACCTAAATTTCACTCTTAGGTGACAAAAGGTTACTTTCGTACACACCACTATACAACATAGACATACAAAATATACCACTGCTCGTGCCACCGCGAATGCAGGCTTCGAAAAGCTAGCAACCACATAAGAGCAGTTCCCACACCTAAAGCATTAAAAAGCAAGCAATTTCACAGGTGCCGAACACCACAACTGAGAAGGAAGGACGTCGGAGAGGGAAGAGGGGAGGATGGTGGAACGGAGAGGAGACGAATATACTTATCCTACAATCCGTGCAGCCGCAGTGGCAGCGTTGTGGCAGCATCAGCATCGAGTAAGAAGAAAATAAGAACAAGAAAAGATTGTTGTTTAGTGTCTTTTGTTTCTACATTTTCGTTCCGGTACCACGAACAAGTCCAAATTGTTAAGATGTTCCTCATTTGAACTTGTTTGAAAATGATTGAACTCATAGTTATAAAGAGATTGGACAGGTTTGTGCTTTTGGGTCAAGATTGGCACCCCTTTTTAATCCTAAAGGTCCATAATACGTCTGAAACTGAATGGCAAAGACTACAAGTACCCAGTCCGTATGCACTCCATCTAGCTGCGACTAGGCACGGTCTTCTCCAACAATGCAGATAAAATTTTTATTTTCGAAAAAATGCAAACAGAGCACCTCTGCTTTAATCCTTATGAAGATATAATAATGGACTACTGAGAATGCATAAGCATGCACGAAAAAATGCAGTATCGTGTTATTTCAGTCATGCAGTAAACATCGGCGAGTATCACAAGCATCAACGAGATGTTAGCAACAGATATAAGGAAGTACCAACAGCGACAACAACGAACAAAGACAAAAGACATAGTTCATACTTCATACCGTATCCGAATCCCTACAACAAATATCAACTGCAAAAAGAATTCCCATGTAGGGATATGACAAGAAGCGCCAAGAAAGAGACTCTATCAACAAACTCATACTCTTTTCTTAAGGACCTAAAACAAAGATTAAAGCTCAGCCCTAGTCCTAAATCTTTCCTTTTCATCTTCTAATAAAAACTTCCTAGACTCTTTCTTCTCATTCCTTATCACTACTTAAGCTAAACTGTGGTCATATAGCCTCTATCCCCTCCTCATTACATTACTGTACAAAGAACCAATGAACAAAGGAATGACAAGAAGAAAAACTGCAAAAGTATCACGAAATTGGGAAGCGGAAACAACACCAAGAGAAATACATATGGCCAACTAAGTAAACCTTTTCGTGCCCCTCTTATGCACGTGGAATGATGACGTCCGGCTTTTCAGTCTTGATCCTCATCTCAACAACTTTTTTGTGGGAGTTTGAGTGCAAAGCTGGAACAAAAGTAGGACTTGCAGCTGGGCGATACTCGGGGAACAGCCGACCGGACTTATAGCGAACGCCACATGCGTTGCATAGGGTTTTTGGCCCCATTGGACCAGCCCTCCACTGGGGCGTCTTGGTGATCTCGCAATGCAGGCATTTTCTCACTGGTAGTGCCGGAGAATTCTCCTGAGCCTCGGCTGAATCCTTTGGCAGAGTTACTTTTATCTTCTTTTTCTTCTTGGGTTCTGGTGCACCGAGTTTTGGGATCTTTTTCACGGGTTGCGACTCCGCGAAATTCTCAAATTCTTGAGTGACAAAAGGGTGTGGGGTCTCAATGAAGGAGGAGGAGGGAGATATGAGCTGAATTGCCGCTCGGGGATTAAAGGTTGCAGGTCGGGGGCGCTTGCTGCGTGCACGCTGGGGACCACGGTTGGTGGGGCTGAGGGGTATGGTCTTTCCATTTGAGGAGGAACTGCTGCTGCTACTGCTGCTCTCTAAGACAGAAACAGGGCTTGAGGAGTGGAATTTGGTGTGTGCAGGCTGCTCACTGTTGGTGCCCAAGTGCTCTTTCCCGAGGGTCATCCCTCCACCGGAAAATGAATCTTCCACGAAGGTTGAAAGCCATTCCAGTTGAACGATATCCTCGTACTGAGAGAGAAGGTAGAAGAGTTAGATGAGCGGAAAACAAACAATAGTACACTAATGAGGCATATTTACATCAATATCTTAAACTCAATACTACATCATAATTTGAACATATCATATAATTAACTTGAAAAGATTTTCCACTTTTTCCCCGTTAACCTCGACGCTGCACCCTAATAAACCCCACCTCACCAAAAGACTAAGACCAATTATATAATTCTAAATACTTCAGCAAATTTCAGGCAAATCCCTCCCCATTTCATACTATAGGTTATAACTTATAATCATTTCAGCTTTGGGCAAATTCTAGTGGCAAATAAGCACAAGCGCGATTCTCACCGGAACAGAAAGCTCCGCCGAGAGGTCAGACACCGCAACGTTGCTCGAGAAAAGAGGGTCGGAATCAGGCAATGCATCGTTCCACATGCTCGGAAAGTCCTTACAATCACCAGTGCTAAACAAATTGCCATTTCCACATTCACTCTCGGGAGGGAACTCGATAAGGTCATCGATTTGGTCGAAGAAGTTGCCACAGTCAATCTCATCCATGAAGTTTGACCCCATCACTTCTCTACTCTAAAACTATTCTTACAAAACTTTCCTGAAAAACGAAAAAGATAAAACTTGGTTTAGAAAAAGGAAATGTGAAAGCATAGACAATACACATTAACACATATAATATACAATCATACAAAAGAACAAGAGAATATATGGGATATTTGAAAGGGGGTTGATGCTATTGTGCGCATGAGGTGGGGCCAATTGCCGGTGCGGTGACAATGCTTGCCAGCTTAGAGGGAGCTGGGCGCATCATAGCAGAGAAAAAAGGCTCAAAATTGCAGTTAAAGCAAATTTTGGATTCTTGTGGACAACAAACATACTAAAATCAAATATACTTCACTGAGATTCTGAATTTACTCATTTTACAAAGAATCTTTAACCACATTACCACAAACAGGGGAAAAGATATGACAAACAGAAATTTAAACCAAACATGAAATTAGTGAATGTATTATATTGCACCGACACAAAATCTTGTTCATGTTTCAACACAAAATAGCTCAAAAATTGTGAGCAGATTGTAGATTTATAGAACAAACCTTAAAGCTTTTGTGCTTGAGAGGCCAAAAAAGCTTGAGAACCCAAATCGCAGAGAGGTGTAAAGAACGTAAAAATCGAAACTTTATATTCCTGCAAGAGAATAAAGAGAAGGAAAATGGTAAGTAAAATGATTAAAAAATCACAGATATTTGGTTATCTCAAAAATGGTAAATTGCAGAAATTAGAGGAATTAATATCACGTTTTGTTTCTTGAACAACATAAATGCGAGCAAAAGATCACATTTTGTGGACCAAAACTTGTGAAAAAACACACTTAAATTCTCAAATGAGAAGCATTGACTATAAAGACTCAAACTTTTTTCCATTTAACGTCAAAAATTGACAAGAAAGTAACTGAAAACTACACTTACTGGCAAAAACTTCTGAGACAAAAAAAAAAAAAAAAAAAAACATTTTTTTGCAAAAAGACTCAAACTTGAACATCTTTAGAACCTTCTCTTCACAAGTTAGCAGCCCATTAAGCACAATTAATGAATATAAAACAAGTTTTTTAACAACACAAGTGAATGTTAATAAAAATTGTGAAAAACCAACTTAAATTCTCCAATGAGAAACGTTGACTATAAAGACTCAAACTTTTTTCCATTTAACGTCAAAATTTAACAAGAAAGTAACTGAAAACTACACTTACTGGCAAAAACTTCTGAGACAAAAAAAAAAAAAAAAAAAACGACTTTTTTTTTTGCAAAAAGACTCAAACTTGAACATCTTTAGAACCTTCTCTTCACAACCCATTAAGCACAACTATTGAAATTAAAACAAGTCTTTTAACAACACAAGTGAATGTCAATATTAATAACAAAAGAAAATGCAGAGCCAAACCTGAGCTGCAACACAAACTTCCCGCTCAAAAACTGGCACAAGTTTCTCTATGGCACAACTTCCAACACAGCAAAACACAAACTTTCAAAAGGGTACAAAAGAATTGAACTGAAAAACAAAAAAGAACCTTTAAAGCTCTATCAATATTACCAACTATTGAGAGAGATTTAGGAGTGTGTGTTTGAGAGGTGAAATGGGAGTGAGTATGAGAGAGAAAGAGTTGGTTTGGCTAAATAAAAAGAAGATGGAATTTAATTAAATGGTAGGTGAAGTGTTTTGCCTCACTGCAAGCTGTATTATTATTACTATTATGTATGTATATATGTAATATGTCTTTTATTATTACACACTCGATCTCACTCACTCATCTATTCTCTCTCTTCTCACTGTCGTGATGTTTAAGTCTTCTTCAATACCACCTACAAGGGCCCCACCACCACAAACTCACCGCTCTTTCTAAATAAAAAAAAACATTTAAATCTCGTCTGGTTTTTTCCTTTTCTTTTTTGTTTTGTTTTTCACAGTTGTTAATACGCGTATACACACACATGTACATTGAATGTTACAAGTGTAAATGCGCGTATGCTGGTAAATTAGTATACGCGTATGTATGTATTTGCGGTGGTAAAAGATTTTGAGTTTTGACTATATATATCATGTTCATACGGATTTGGCGTTAGTTTACTACTATATTATCTTTCTTTAACGTAAAAATACTTTAAAAAGAATAAAGTTCTATTGGCAAAAACCTAGAACTAAACTATGATGTACATATTTTATTTCTAATTGGTGTTTATTGATTTTACTAATTTCTTTAATTTAATTGTTAGCGTTTTTATGTTGTTTCATATTTTCGAAAACAATAACAAAAGATATATGTTTCACGGTTAACTCTATTCTCACATTAAAGGAACATATTTTTCGATTCGAATATTTGGTAAAATTTAAGTACTTATTAACAAATATACCATTGTAATAGTTGATATTAACGTAAATAAAGACCCGATCGCTTTGCCAAATTCAAGTGAGATTCTTTTGTTATTTGCTTTTAATCTTTGGCCTGACTTTTTATAGTTAATATTGACATCACAAGATTGAGGGTCCAAGTGATTAATTAAAGATCAAGCTAATTTGGACATTGCATGTGCTAGTACATTCGATTTATGGCGAAGAGATATTTTGCATTTAACAAAATTACTATTTCGTAATTTCTAAATGTCGGCAGTATGTAAGTACAGAAATTTATCACGCTAGTATGTAGTACATTATAACATGATTTAGCAATGAAAAACATTTACAATAGGCAGTGTGTTGTTAAATAGCAAAAGTGAATTAAATTCCAGAAAATATTTATCTTTCCCTTTAACTGCATGTGTCGCCGCTGTTCACATAAGACTCGACTACTCTTAATTAATAGTAGTTTATGGCTAGTAGTCACCAAATAGTTCCTCTCATGGATATGGAAAGCTACCGATACTAATCATACCGATCGATATCCGATCGATTAGTACGACAGTTTCATCGAACTAAGAAAACTGTATAGTAATTTTGTAGGGGATCAAATATTGAAATTAATTTTGGTATGATATTGATTATAATATGGTAGCCTTATGGTTATATAATGAGAGATAGAGACAAAAAAAAAAAATGAGTGAAGCCACAAAAAGATAAAGGGAAAACTACTTGTCTTCAGACTCTGAAATCTAAAAACTCTCTTTGCCAGCGCTCAAATGTGATGATGTTGGTAATAGGAAAATGTGTTTAGATGTTGATTGAATGAATAGATACATGTAGATGGATGGTTGTAAGATGGTTAAATGAGGTTTGAATCATTTGAATGAATGATGTTTTTGTGTATCGATTTTTTATGTGTAATTGAATTGTTTGATCATATTTATATTGTTTGTTAAGTTTTTTTTTTTGGCCAATTTAAAACTCAATTATTTAGATATAATGTTGTATTTTATTTTTCTTTTAAGATGAGCACAAAATAAATCGAGATCCATCTCCGAGTTGCACAAAACTGGTGTTAGTTATATTGAACCATACCGAGCATTGTGTATAGTAAGCGGCACGAACATTCAGCATATACATACCAGATTTTCCCTTTGATTTTGTACAGATGGTACTATTTTAGCCAACCGCACACTCCGAGCTAGTTCCTCTGCTGGATTAACTGTATTAGTTGCATTATGCAACACGAGTATATGTTTTACAGGTACATATTTGACAACAGATACAAAACAACATGAATACTGCAATTTATTCTAATATTAATGTGAAATTTCATGCATTAATATAAATAATTTAATTTATAATACTTATAATTAATCTATATTAATCCACGAGAAATTAATCTGTAATGTGTTAAGTAAAGTGTGAACATCTATTTACGTGAACATCCACTAGAAAATATTTGTGCAACATAAAAAACATAAAAGTATCAGCGTGTTAGAGTGTGATACGGTAAGGTAGTATCAAATAGAGTACGACAATGATTTTTTTGGAGTGTCCCTTCAAAATAATGCAACATAAATGTAACAAACTTAATATATTTTGTATAATGCAACAAACTAGCATAAGTGTCACCTAGTAATAGTTAGTGTACGAAATATTGCATAAAAATCCCTGTTGTTTTCGCGTAGCTAAGAATATGTTCTAAACTCCAATTTGTACCAAAAACTCAATAAATTTACTTGTAAACAAAAAAGTTCATCGCCATTGCATATCCACTGATGTATGATAATGTGATATCGATCAAGTTCTAATATATGATGTCATATGATCAGAAATTACCAGAAAATTGGTATAAAATATGTCATATAATCAATGGAAAAAAAAAAGTATTTTATCTAAATATCTACGACCCCGTATAACTAATCTACGTATATTGACTAATTTTAATTCATGTCAATAATGTAAGAGGTGATATTAACTTATGAAAAGTTACTAGTAATACTTATGTTTAAAGGGGGTATATAACATTAAAGCACTAATAGAATATATGAGGCCCAGCATGCCGTCATATAACGAAAAAAATAGAATCACAACTTAATTGAAAAAGGAAAAAAGAAAAAGAGCGAAGTTGAAATCTCCGCAAACGATAAAAGGGAAGAAAACTGTCGGTTTGCCTTTTTGTTTTTGTACCTAGGACAATTTTTGACACCTTTCGTTAGTTTCAAGTTTCCTACAAATTGCAGATATTCAAATTTAACAACTAACTGTAAGTATATATGAAGTGAACCCGGGGTGGAGACAGAAACGTAAATAATGAGGAGGGCAATCATTTTCATTTATTTCCTATGTATTAAATGAGTATATTTATAATTAACCTTTTTTTATTTCTTTCAAAAAGTGGTAACCCACCATAAAAAATACATTTAATTAACAAACAGATATTTGATAAAATAAAATTCATTGAAGCAACTCTAAGTAACAGAATTACATTTTATAAAAATTGATAAAACTACATAACTAAATCTAAGTGATATGATATTGCAGTTTGCACACATGTCTTTGTAAACGTGCAATATAATATACATTAGATGATATTCAACTTAAAGTAAATTAAGATCAAAATTCTTTCTTAATGAGTATTAGTGCATACATGAGAAATTATATTTCATTTTACAGCTTACTTTATAACTCTGTTCGCACCAATTTTCTAATCCAAAAAATCAAAATAAACATTCAAAAGTTATTAATAAATATTAAAGAAGTCGAGTGAAGCTATTAAACAAAAATATACACGTAATTGTGTTATAGCAATCATCTTTTACTTTATTTTCTTGTTTATTATCTATTACATGAAAAAAGTGAAATAAAATAAAAATAAAACAAAATCACTATCAGTGTACCAAAATATTTCTTATATAATTAATTGATGGGATAAATCAAAATAATTTATAGCACAAAATTTTCGGATACAAAAAGTATCTATGAATATAGGTGTGTACTTTTTTTTTTGATTAATTAATATATGTACATGTGTATTAACTATGTTCCTTCAGGAGATTCTTTTGAACTCTCAAAATTAAATATTCTGTAAATCTGGATTATTTCTTCTTGTAACCTTTTATTCAGTACCAGTCCTTGTAACAGCTAAAAAGGCATTAGTTGGAACTGAAAATGCTAAGAATGGAGAAATCTAAGCTAATAAAAGTGACTTCGCAGCTGCAAAGCTGACTGTCAGAGTTTCGAATATAAACATAAAAGGATCTTTAAAATTTGAACTAATCTTGAGCTGTACTCTTTCACGTACCCTTTTTTTTTTTTAAGTACGTACTAACGTACATTTACATGAATTTAACTTGCTAAACAAAAGTATACAAAGCGTTATATAGTTTTATTTAAAAAAAAAAAAAAAAGGGAAGGAAAGGAAAGGCAAAATGACATGATTTGTACCATCTTTTAGACTATGCATGGTGGAGTTGTGCAGGCTTTCTTTTTTAACTTACTTAAGATGCACTCTTTGAATCACTTCCTTTCAAAAGACTTCTCCCTTTATAAAAAGTGATTTTAATGACCTCGACTCTTATGCAATTTTGACTATCAATTAGTTTGTTGGGATTGTTGTGACCAAAACATAAAAACAAAAGAAAATTATGTTTCATTTAAATGATTGGTTCATATAACGTTCTTTATTTCTTTTTAATTCAAAATATCTAGCCTTTTTATCATAATTTACTTAAAATTGGGGTCTAATAATGCTAGTGCCCCACAAAACATTATGAACTAATGACATGTGAATGGCTGCCTATTTGAGTTTTGCTTTGAAGAAGTGCAACTTAATTTGTGGAGCACGCATTTGTTATTTTTTATTTATTTATCTGAAAATTAGAACCTCGTATCAAACTCAGACTTTTACAATCTCAAGAATATTTTATGTTAAGTTTTGCAAACATAATTATGATCACCCATTCAAACTTCCCTTTGAAGACAAGGAAATAAATAGGAATAGTTTTTTCTTCCACAACAACTTCATGGAAATAATAATTAGGTTTAGCACATCGTATAAGATATGTTATACTTGTTTTCCAGAGCAACTCTAGATTGAAACAACTGTTTTTTGGTATATGAGTGAAAACTATAAATGATACGCCAATAATAACTATAAAAGTTAATTTGTGCTACATTCATCCATATGATGTCCCATTTTATCTTTAAAAGGTATTGGGTGGTTAAACTTTGTTATTGGATATTTTTATCAACTCATATAATCCTGAAAAAGTGCCAAACATTTAGTATATAACAATATATTTGAATAAAGAATCTCGAGAAAACATTATGAATAATCATTGTCGGACGAGCAAGTGTCATCTTACAGAATCGTGTTGTATAATAGGAACTCATTTTCTTTTAATAGAAACTAAGTATTTCTGAAATAATATGGACTGAATTATGATATACCATTGTAGTAGAGAACATAAGAGTCTAAGTTGCATCCGTATTCTCACAGGTAAATTGCAAATCATCTCGCGCGAGTATACTATTAACATATTTGCCATATAAACTTTTTAGTCAATATAGTCTTGTAACCTCGATCCTTCCAATAATTTCGACATACACTAATATATTCATGTAAATTTAATCTTTATTGTATTATGTTTATTGTAAGGGAATAACACAGTTACAGATGATTTTTTTTATACATATTCAGCAAGATTTTGAATATAACTAAATCACCACATGCATTGAGTCATTGACTATTTTCACAGTGTTCTCATAGTAATTCAATAGCCTTCAAAAAGTCGTTTCAATTACTAAAAACTTCAGTTGGGTTGAAGTTGCTATGGATATTAGATTAATGCATCAATAATTAAGAGTTATAATAAATTACAGCAAAAAAAAAAAAAATACTAACTACAAATAACAGGAGTTTTTTTACGATTTACTCCTGTTCTATTACTATTTATGTTGACATTTCCCTAATGTTAATTTATCAAAACAAACTAGTGGCATTAACACTGGGTGATCACATGTCATGTCACATGCCTTATGAAAAATGAACCTACCTGATCAGTATATATTCCAACAGTTGTCTTTCCATCAAATTCAAACTCCAGGATTTCACTACTATAATGAACGAACAAAACAGCATGTTTGAGCATTTGTCAACATGAATCTGAACAAATGCTTTTTAATTTATTTATTTTTCGTTTCTAGATCCATAAAGACAATCTTTTCAATATTCTTGATTCTTTTTCTGATGAATTGCCTGGCATTCGAGATTGATTTGATTTAGAATATACTAGTTTATTATAGTTGTTATTCAGGTAATTAATTAAATATGAAGCTATGCAATTCTTGAATTAATCTTTTCGAGCAATGAGCCTCGTAGCCCATTGGCTTTGTCAGCGAAACAATCATGTAATTAATTATACCGTTATGAGAAACATTTAAACAATAACGAATAATCAGTCAATCAAACTGAAAATAAGATGAATGGACAGAGCAGATTTCAAATTAGCTTAAATTACAAAACAACAAAACCTTTATTGGAATTTAGAAAATAGTCTCTTTTTTTTTTGTTTGATAAACACACATCATTTACTAAGATCAAATCAACCGAATATTTTAGTACAGTCAAACGGGACTCGGGTGATACGTTTAACAATAGAAGTAGAGTCATAATACAAAGCAAAATCATCTAGTCTCGTAATTAAGTAAACATACACTTATTCATTGACTTAAAAAAATAAAAGTAACCTAATAACCTATGAATTAAGCTCTTACTAGAGATACCAAATCCTTTCGTTTTTGGTAGAAATGTCAACTAAAGAATCCATAATTTTTTCCCATGGCCATTAATATTTACAAACTGTGGATTTTAATATTATTTTTCAATTTAAAGTGAATGTTAAAATATCAAAATTTGAACTTAATTAGCCGGTGGCTATAACTACAATCGACTGACGCGTGCGGTGAACGCGGGGGTGCATCTCGTGCACGCATGTAAGACCCACGTCTCATTTTAGTGGGCCTTACATGCACGTTGCAGCGTCGGTAGCATCTCGGCCGCTCGTTATGTCCACGTGTCGAGATCCTGGGACCTCAGGCGAATGGAGCCTACACGGTAGAATATCGCCAGCTAGGCGTAGAGCTAGCTAAGGGCATCAAATCAGACACGAGTCACGTGACTTTGCTTAGGGATTTGAGCCTGACATATTCGTACTACTACTACTAATCCCACTATTGCTTTTTTTATTTTTTCTTTCCGTTATTTTTTATATTTTGATATACATCTTTTTTTCTCTTTTTGTTTACATGCTTTATTAAGCATCATGTTACGAATAATATCACCATATATACCAGGAACTATTCCTCATTTTTTTTTGGTAAACAGTTAAAAAGTTATACCTAATGTTAATTTGAAAGAAATTAGAAAAATATCGGGCATAGCATTTTCGAAGCCACAATCCACATGATCATAGAAAAACCATAATCACTTGGAAAACTTACACTTGAATATGATGAACTAAATGAAGAATTTGAAAATAGTAGATCTTTTGTGTTCTGGAAAGTTTACAGTAGATGTTAACTATCTGTAGACACGTTAATTTTGTGTCCAATTAGATAATGACTTATCAAATGAAGGTCAATCGAAAGAAAAAAAATATATCATAAATTAATATTTAAAATTGAAAATTTATATTCAAAGATAATGGAATGTCTAGGTTATTCCATAAAATCTCAATGTTCAAGAGATAAATACTCCTTCAAATTTTAAGAGAAATATATAATATTTATCAAATTATGTCTTCCATTTAAGACATTGCGCACCAGTAATTGCTTTCCATTTCATTCGAAGATTTTGGATGAATTTCACTACTATAACGAAAGGTTTTCCAAGAAAAAAATCACAGTTAAATATTAAGTATATTTTGGAGCAAAGAAGTTCTAAAAAGAATTCTATGAAAGAAGTTTATCGTCTTCAAGGCGTTTGAAAGCAAGACTCAAATTGTTCATCACAACTTCACTATTAAATATTAGCACTTTTGAGTAAAATAGTTCTACAAATTATAGAGAAGTTTGTCATTTTCAAGGCGTTTAAAAACAAGATTCAAGTTGTTCTTCGTGAAAATTGAACAAAAAATCTATTTTGATGCGAAATTAAGCTTGAAGGCCCCCAAAGAATTGATAGTGAAAATCAAAATTCCTCCTAAGAAGACTGAGATTCATTATAGGAATTCAATATATATAAGATTATACTGTTCCTTGCGAGGGCTTAAATCAAGTTTAATTCTGATTCCAAATTAAGTCAGTGTCCTTGATTAACTTTTGAGTCAAAGTTAGTTATTTTTCAAAAATTTCAAGACAGATATTATAAATTTATAACTGCAAGTTCTTAAAAGACCAATATTTTAGAAGAACCGAATCATAGGACTACTAGAATTGTAACTTAAATTTATTTTAATTATATTTGTACCAAATTTTTTGTCTTTGATTTCCAAAGACGTGAAATATGTTTTACAGTACCTATGTTGCACCAGTATTTCAGAATTTTGTCATGTGCAATTATTAAACACTCCAATATGCGGTACGACTGTAACACTGTTCTGATATGTGTTTGATATGTCATGTGGCTATCCAAAAATCCTTTTTAAGAAAAATAAAATAAAATGATACAACTCGATCTGGTACGAATCCGATACGGTTATAACTTTATAATCTAAAAACATAAATATTAAAGTTATAAGGTAAAACTGAAATAAAAAATAAACAACTAATATGACAAAATAATGTAGGACTTCTTATACTCGTTCATATCTTTAAATTTTACTATAATCACAATTAAAGGTGACTCGCCACTCAAACATCCATTTCTACATTTTCAATTTTCAATTCTCAGAGACTAATCAAAATCATTTTAACTATGTTTTCTTTATGTAAATTCTCTTTATTTTATTTAGAGTTCAATCTTCTAAATACAAAAAATATCATTTGTTTTCTATATTTATATTAATGAAACATTATCACAAGCGGAGTCTCTTTAGAAGAGAAAAGAAATTTGTGTTATGATATACTTCTAATATCTTATATTTGTGTATTATTTTAAGAAATATTATAGATTAATTATTTTATTATTATGCATTGCTTAAATATAAATGTAAAAAATATAGTTGTATCCTTGATGCACAATATCTAATATTTTTAAAAGATTCATGTCCCCTAATACATACCGTATTATACATATATTTATGTTTCGTATTCGTGCAATGGGTTAAAAAATAATTTAATCAGAGAAGTTACTTAATTATGAAGTTACATAAACTCAATTAAAATTTGAATTAGCTAATGCAATCTTGTGTTCAGTAAGTGAAGATTAGCATAGATACTTTGTATAATAGTCTAGTATGAGCACTATTAAAAGTATTCATTCATATTATCTTGTATCAGTTTCTTTTAAGTTATTAAATGTATTTGATTTATATATGCTATTTATTTTATGGAAAATAGCACTAAACTAAGACCAATTGGGTACCATCACTCACAATTCAAACATAAAATATTCAACGAAACTTAGTATACATACTACTGTTTATAAATACTAATAGAGTATCTTTGCATCACTTATAATTATCGCGCATCAAATAATAGAACAAGAAATTAGTCTGGATCTAATTAGATGCATAGTCTCAACAAAAGATAAAAGAAGAAAATGAACCAATCACCAAAAAGTTAAAGAAAACATAAGTTAAAAAAGTTCAAGGACCAATCTTGAAATTCATTCCCACTTTCTCCGTACCTTTTAATTCTTTTACTTCCAAATTACCAAAAAAATAAAATAATTCTTTTACTTTCATATGTTTAATAAAATAAAATGACCTACCTAAATTATAAACTGGGTATGGAAAAGTAGTGACCAGTGACTACTCAATCACTCTTTTAAGTTTTGGGTTTGAGCCTTTGATGGCTGAAGTTGAGCGGTCAAGATCAGGTTGGTGTGCCAAACCCCTGTTTTTGGTTGTAAGTCACATGCTTACACCTAAGGTGTAATTTTTTTCACCTCTTTTTTTTTTTTTTTTGGTCACTGTGACATGTGACCTCATTTAAAGCTAACTAATTTTTCTCTTCTAAAAATATAAATGATTTTATCGCACAAGACCATGAATGGTCATTATTCTATAGATGGAATTCATCAAGAATTTATACATCATGTGATTACTAAGTCGCTATGTTATTTCAGAAACAATTACAACGAATAAAGGATACAAAATAATTCGACATTTTGAATAAACAAGACGAAAGCATTATTTTCTCAAAGACACTTCAAGCGATTACAATTTTATAACCTGGAATATTGCAATTGATTTTGATGTAAAGTATGCTTAGAAATGTTTGACAACCAATCTGTCTAGTCAAACCGTTTGTCGTGGTCCTTGAGTTGTTACTTTAAGATTAAGATCTGTCTTATATCGCATTATTTGTTTATTCATTTAATCTCCTAGTTTGAGGTTATTTAGACCCTTAATTATGAATCTAAGTATCTTAACTAGATATGAATGTATATATAATTATTTCACTAGAGTGTAATCTATTCTTAGCTCGATATTTAGGACCATTTGTTATATACATTATGCTATTTTGCATGTCATATAGGTAGAACAACATGTCGAGTGCCGACTTCTGCATCGGTATTTATTCCATGATTTACCCCCCTTTAATTTGGTTGTCATGGAACTCATAATATATCATCGTTGACTCACTTGATATAAGCTCAATTATGACAAATTATTATTCGAAAACTCCCACTCTACCGCTAGAGAATTTAAACTAAGTGAGCAAAACAATATGTTAATATCAGTCACATAATATTCCATAAATTGCAAGTCGAAAATGATTGGCTTTAGTAAAACATGCACTTAAAAACATATTTGAACAGATTTTTTTCTAATTTCTCCAAATAGTATTTTCTTCTTGTTGAATGTATAAATTATATTATTGTGTCAACACGAACTGAATTGAGTACATTATATATATATATATATATATATATATATATATATATATATATATATATGTATGTATATGTATATGAAACAACAACATTGAGCTTGACAAACACCATTTATTTATAAAACTAAAACCCAGTACCTTATAATTAATTGTTTCTGAAATTAAAGCACGAGATCTCGTAATCAATTGTAAATGCTTTATTTCTCTACATTAGGATCGCGGCCTTCTTGCTGAGGGTAATGAATTACAAACTAAACATAATGAAATATCTACATCAACTTCTTTTATATATTTTTAAAATAGTGAGAAAAATCATAGAAAAATACCAAAACTTGTAATTAGAATTTCCTATAAAATCGTGACAAAGACTATTTTTTCTTAGAAAGCAATGTCTCAGATCTTTGGTTCAGAATACTTAATATTATGATAAATAAATACTTACCCACAAATTATAGGATAATTTGATTTTAATAAAGACGTTCATAAAATTATCAATCCTGCAAACAATTTTATTTTTATTAGTTCACAAGGCCTAATTATCACACTAAAATTATATCCCTACCACGGATATTATGATGGCCAAAGACGAAATTATTGCGAACCATATTATTACCGGTAAAAGGGATCGCGTGTCGGTGCCGACACAAACCCTCCGCCGTCAAACCGACAGCGTCACCGGGTACATCAGGTGACAAGCCCAGACACGTCAAATCCTAACCGGCAACAGAAGGTCAACTTATTGGCGAAGTTATTAATGCGTACGAGGGTTATTTCATAGCGCCGGTAGTTGTAATTGTTGACTACGTACGTACCCTCAACGGTTTTCCATTTGCGCATATAACACAGATATTTTAATCATTCTTACTTTCTACGGCACAAATCACGGAGTTAATTTACCCAAAATGGTCAACTCAAGAGTATATAGTCCTATAAATGTGGTCTTGAGTATTTAGCCATAAGGTGGTGGTCTGGTCACGGCATTTTATTATGGCCATAAGGTATGTGAGTTTTACTAATTAAATTTAAAGTTCTTGAAGGTATAATTAAACAACCATAAGGTATGTGACTTTTACTAATTAAATTTAAAGTTCTTGAAGGTATAATTAAACAATTATTTTTTCAAATGTAAAACATACATAAAAAATTAGAGTTAATAACTTCAGACGATGTAAGTTTCAACAAAGTAACCTAAGTAATATATTTTTGTTAAAAGTAATATTTGACTTATATTTTTATAGTGGCACTAACACATTTTTCGTTATACTAATAGAGAACTTCTGTTGCATTGTGTTATTTAATGCAAGAAAGAGACAAGTACACAGATAAACAAAGTAATAATTACGTGGTGACGAGCAAAAAATGAGGTAATAAAATCTTCACTAATCTATATAATATTTGTATATATATAGTTTGATTTTTACAGTTTTAATAGCCCTAAACTAAGGTTTATATCAGCTAATTCCACATCCGAAGAAAGTGTCTTTGGTTAACTTTGAAACATAATAAATTGTTGCGCGTCGAAGCAATGCTTTAAATCGAAGCTAGCCTATAAGGTAGGGCGACTAAAAGGCGATGGTGTGGGTTGTTCGTTTCTTAAAACGCATAGCTCATAGCTGAAGACGAACGCTTCACCATTCTTAAAAACGTTAGAATTTATGGAGTGCATGCACTTTTTAAGTACCTGAACTATGTGAGATTCAATCGCCGCGTTATGCATTTTAGTGTTACGTCAACTATCAAAGAGCATGTAAACTTTGCCCATACTCTTGAAGAAGGAGCTAGCAATGACAAGAATTATGTGCCTCGCAAATCAACAAGGGCACAACAAAGTTGTACATACTAAAGGTGCAACTTCTAAGGCAGTAATGCTTAATTCTATTACTTTTATACTGTTAATTAGAATGAAAATTTTGGATTTTATATTTTAGATTGCGTTTTTGTTTTATTTTTCTTGTCTTTTATGTTTTTAAACATAATGCTTAATTCTTTTCAAAACTTTCTAAATTTCAATTTGTGATGGTATCTTCTTTAAATTATGTTTAAAATTTATCTTAATTTTGTTAATTTACATAGTACACTGATATTTAGACAATAATAATTGAACCAATTCCTCTGAATTCAGTTCTCTTATTGAAAATTATATATCAATTAAATAAAAAATAGTATGAAATAGGGTTAAAATGATATTAATTGAAGTTGAACCAACTCATTTATAATTCTTATTTTAGAGATAGTAATTAAAGTTGAACCAACTAATTTAATATATATATATACACACACACATACGTGTGTATGTGTGTGTATTATAATTATAAGAGCATACATGTTGGATCAATGGTTAATCCGGTTTAACCAATAAAATCAAATAAGATCACTGATTTTGTGTCTGATTCAATTTTAAAAACACAATCCAAAGTATCCCTCATCTAGACAATCCTTTATATTAGTTATAAATTACATAACCCAAGGTTCGTCATTTTTCAGTTCAAATAACAAAATTAATTCTCATAAGGTTTCTAAATTTTAAAATATAAGTAGTTAAGGTAAGCCCCTAAAATTTATCATTCGCAAAGATTTGATCTATATTCTAAAATACAGAGCCTATAAATTTAATTTTCCAGGTGTTCTAAAGCAAATTTTTGCTTTTGGTAGGTATGTTCTAAAGCAAACTGTTGAAACTTGAAACATTCCTAAGAATTGCGGTCAATCATACATACTTTGTGCAACTAAATGTACAAACTCATTTCAATTTTTTCTCATCACATACAATATTTAATTTTCTTATCCTATTTCTGCTTATTTAAGTATTTTCTATATTGAGACTCGAGTATATATGATTTTCATTTGAACTTCTTTATAGTTGTTTTTGAATTCAGATATGTTTATTTTAGTTTCTGATGAGCTCAAAATTGTACACATTTTTTACAATGATGGTACAAACATTAATATAAAATATATAAGTGTATTCCTATTTTGTAATTTGTATACATAAACACAATATTATACGGTGTCATGTCCATGTCCACGTATCCATTCATCATAAATATTCCAATAACGCGAAGGGTAATAGAAGGAAACTGTAAATATTTGTTTCTACCCGATATTTTGGCTAAGACCCATTCAATCTTATAAATAATACAAATACGTGTACCGGTGTACGTTGTACGTATTGAGGAAGAATATTCAAATGTTTTACATTCAATTATTGTTTGAAATCTAAGGACATGATGTCCCGTAACATGTGCTAGTTCGCAAATTAGGGTAAAATGTGACATGTGAGTATGCCCCGTGGTATTCATAATTAATTATTTTTCTTGCATATTTTATTAATGATGCAGACGTGGAAAATAATGAAATTCAAATGCAACATGTGGTGACCACCGATTTAGGCGCCGAATTGAAAGTGATGTGCTTCATATAAAAGATTTTGTCACACCAATTTATTTATTATTTTGTCCTCTCTAATAGTATGATGCAACAATACGGTTAAGCCCCTAACTTCAGTGATAAAAATCAAATGTCTCTAATTATAATTTAATAATAATTAGATTACACAGAAAAAAAATGAGAATTAAGAATAAATAAGTATGCTATCTTTCATTTCTGTTAGTCCTGATCGACTACATAATTACATATAGTTTCTTGTTTACTCATGTCTCTCGATTTTATTTTATTGTTCAAAAAACTTACAAAATTTTGAACTTGAACAAAGTGTGGTGGAGCCAAAGTCCAAAATTATTTCAAGCTATTCAGACCTGTGATTATCACGTATAGTACTATTGACTTCTTTTGTGAACTAAATTTTCTTTTCACTTTTTTAAAAAAAAAAAAAAATCACTGTGATCGGTAGTCACGTGCCACGTGGGGGCCTCTAACAGGTGGGCAAACGTGAAGACAACGCTGTGAATTTTAAATGCTTGGAGGTGGTTTAAATGACGTATGTAGGCATCAGGTTGTGTGATTTTAGGTCTACAAGACGTGGGCATTCTTGGAAATTAACAATAGATTATTGGTTTCCAATGCATTGATTCAAATGACTGAAATTTTTCATTGATTGCACTCCCACTCCTCTCAGCTGAATTAAATTTTCCCATAGGGAACATCTCCTATCCACAAAAAGCAATGAATATGTCAATTGAACAAAAAATGTTTTTTGTTTTAATTATTTTTTAAAAAATTGTAACGTTAGAACAACTCAGTTCTCTAGCTAGTTTGTCTTATAGATTACTTATCTAATGAACAATTGAATCGAGGCAGGTGGTGAAAGTTGAACAATTTCATTTCTAGCTATTAGAATAATATGCTTGTGTCATCTCACTCCTTTAATTTTTTCCAACTATTGTAATTTTTCAAACTATTTGAATTGTTACATAGACACCATATGAGAGATATCTCTATTCCAGCATTGATAGAAAATAGTTTTTAAAATTTTAAAAGATGTATTTATATTTATTTGAATTGTAAATTAAGATTTACAATTATACCAAACTTCACGGAGTATAAATTTACACCAAAATCCCAAAGCTATGCTACATTATTAACTGTTATTTAGTACTCTTCGAGCTGCAAAGTCATTTGCTGGAAAGTTGTATTCGCGGATCTCGGCCCAGAGTTCGTTAGCGTTAGAGCCCACTAACGTGACTTGCCTTTATTTATTTTCCTGGGCTAACTGGATTCATAAAACTTATGTTATTCTGTTTAAGTCAAGGGTTGAATCTGTATTTTCATTAAATAAATAAATAAATAAATGGGCGTGAATTGGACATAAGGCCCAAGCCCGGAGCCCTGGCCTAGTTGACATCACCATAGAGTTTACAATTTCCATACAAGATTGTTTGCTGTGGGCCACTGGATTACATACTGGCCCTAATCTATTTACAAGAAATTGCCTTTAAATTCCAGCACACACACAACACACACACACACACACACACACACACATATGTATATATATATAGTTTAAAGTAGCCGTTTGCCTTGGACTGAATTTTATTTTCAAGCGAAACTAGAACTGCCATATGGGCCTGTACGCTTTAAAGCCCAAACATCTGAATAAGAACAAACAGAATACTCTAAAGAACTCTTTAAATTCCATTTACCCTTTCAACTTGATCTATTGTTACAATTATTCTTCGGATGAACTATCCTTGTTACTAAAAATTCAAAATAGGAAAAAAGACATGAACTGTCTGAAAAAGACTACATGTTAAAAAGAATGATGAAGAAGAATACATAAAAAAAGAAAGAAAAAAAAAAAAACTACTTTCAAAAAATAGAACTCTATTAACCTCTACACTTATAATAAATAAGAACTATATTTATATATACCCAATGCCTCATATTGATGGAATGGATAAAGAATAACTATAAACATAAAATCAAGTTGAGGGTATCTGTTACTTAATATTTTTGATCATCTGATATATAGTATCTGTCTGTCTAGATCATTGCATTGACTCCGTGCTGACAGATTTTGCCGCGTCTAGATGATTAAGACGGCATGTTCCCAGAAGGGCTTCTGGCAACTCTTCTGGTGTGTTACCCTGAAAAGTCATGTTAAACGCTGATCATATGTATCGAATAGATAGAGAACATTTAAGTTAGATGAAGGCCATAACGTTGATACAAACTCATATTAAATAGGGTAGATGTTGCTTTACCTGTATCAAGAATGCCATTTCTATAACAAGATTATTGAGGTATCCAAGAACAAGACTAACTACGCCCCTAGCCACGGTTGATGAGCCAACATCAACATCAAGCTGCAAAAACGAATGAACGGATATAGTATTGGATATGATCTTCCGATTAACTTATTTCAAAATCTATGGTATATGGCAGATGTAGCCTAGACTTTTTCGCTTTTTACCTCCAAGTAGTTTTTTCCTCGAAAGTAATTGACTTCAAGTGCTTGACCTACTAAACAAGCTTTCTTTCCAACACTCTGCTTTACGATCCATGATCCCTGGTGAAATCAAACCACTCTAACGTGTAAGATAAATGGTGTTATTTTACTGAGGTACTGAAACACTTAAGGAAGAATACTGCAAATTATGAAATATTTATGAATATGTGAACCTTTGAAATGTAGGGTATGAGCTTGAATCTTGAATTTCTAAAAGCGTCGTCTCCATTGACAAAGCGTTCCAAGAGAGGTGATTCACTGAGGGGAGTTTTCAACATATAATATAGGGCCAAATTGTACATGGTTGCACCAGGAACCTGAATCAGTCACCAAAACTCCATTATGATCTAAGTTCTGAATCATCAATAGTCAATACAATCGTGAAAAAAAGTTGTGAAGTCACCTGTATGTTGATGACAAAAAAGAACTCTGGTCCTCCTCGAGCAGCATGTTTCTGCACAATAATTAAGTAAAACTAGGATGAGAGGTCTTCAATATTGAAGAAATGAGGAGAGATTTTAAAGTTGCATTGAACCTGAACAATGCCACCATATCGACTAGCAAGATCATCTTCACGCTTGTCAGATCTTAGCCAATCTGCACCCACCATTTGCATCAAGGTGCTTTTTGCCTTGATCTAACAAAACAAATGGATACTGAATCAGAACTCGAAGATATAATCAGGCTGCAACTGCGGAATGCGTTATGAATTTGTATATACCATCTCAGACAGGAAAAAACAAAGAAGCAAAAAGTTAGGAAATGAATTATTATGTAGAAGACTAGAAGTTAATTAATAAAAGATACGAGGATAAATCCATAAAACAAGCCGGATGCTTTTATTAACAGAATAAGAACAACCAACATTTAATTAAGATCCCATCAATCAACTTTGCACCCTCTAATCTTGGTGCAGTTATACTTCACTAACTGTGAAACTTAATATTACAACTTCAGAAACTTGCATTAATACGAGCCCCAAACTTCAATAATCTTTTATTTCTCAGAAAGTAATTCCAGTTAAGCCTTCATTAACACCGATCAAATGAAGGATAGCCAGTAATATAACGCAGTTCCTCTTTGAATTTTCATGACAGATATTTTACAGGACAAAAGTGGAGGTAAAAGTACAACCTTTTGATTGTCTTCTAGATAATTATCACCCCTGATAAGAAATGATGAGGGATCAGCTGCTGACCAGCTACAGGGCGTCGTACAGGTTGAATCTTTCGGAAGTGTAGAACCATAACAGCTCAATACACTTTCTTTTTCCCATGATACCTCCTGCAAATCCATGTAACCCTTTTTCTGGACTGAAAAAACCAATAAATTCAAGTGATTAACAAATTATATTTGCTTGTTACAAGTATCCTAGATCTTAGTTATTTCAGTATAAACCAACCTGCAAGACCGTGCAATTTTTTAACAAAGTTGGCAGCAGATGACAATTTTGGCTGGTACATGTCCTGCAAATTTCAGTTTAAAAAGGCCTTGTAAGAGGCTATAATACTCATAAAGTGCATATTTTCATATTTACAGGATATTGATTGGCAGTACGGATAACTAGAAGAAATGTCGCCTTTAGGAATTCGTAATCCAGATATAGGAAAATTCTAAAGAACGAGATTGGGAAACCCTGCTTCAATACATGAAAACTAAGTATCAAATAATCACAGTTAGGAATTACCACATAAGATAATTCTGGACTGGAACTGGAAAGCCATCCCTCTGATGGCTCGTCGTCTGATGGTTCAGGAACATCAAAAAACTCATCAGCTGCATCGTTTAGTCCCACGAGACTCGAATCCCCAGAAAGCAGTCTTGACGCCTCATCTTTTATGCTCTGTGTTTTTTTAAGGACACCAACTTCTGTTTTGATCAGCTCCTTTTCACTCTCAGAAACCCCAATATCTATTGTCAACTCTCCGGATAAAAAATCATTGCTGGTAATTCCTCCTTTGGATCTAAAAAACTCGCATAAAGCTGTAAAAAACTCTAGCAGTTAGGAAGGTTCCACTTGGAAAAGAGAAAAAAGGATTCACTCAAGACAGGATGACACACTGCACCTGAAACTCTTCCAACCATACGGATGGTGATAGACCTTGCTGACGATTTTTTTAGATAATATCTCCAGAACTTCCAATCAACGGCGAGCATGTGCTTTATGACACATTCTTTCCCGTTCTTTGAAGGACTTATCACATATCCACCACCTGGTTGGTTAAGACATAAAGGGACAAGACAATCAATACACACAAGACCTTGATGTCCACTTTCCCTAGCCTACTGTAAAAAGGTTTGGGACAGTTAATGGTTAAATAAAAGGGACATAGAATATCAAGTTATGCCTGATGCTTACAACCATGGTTATCGATTGAAAAATGAATCTATATATATCAAACTCAAAGCATACATTACTTTTAAGCCATGCACGAACATATCCATCTTGGGGTGGACACTTTCTGTGGACCACAGAATGGTAGAGAATAACTGCAGAAAAGTAAACAGAAGAGCGTGTGAGGAAAGATATTCACGAACATCTAGTTATATAGATGTTTTGGTTATATAGTACCATATGTGCCGTCGTCTTCTCTTCTCCAATATCGTCGCAGGAGCAAGTCTCGACGTTTCGTTCCCCTGCAAAAATGTAGGTGATAAATAATACTATTATTATGTCCAAAATGAATCCAGTTAATAGATAAGAGTCTGACCATGGTAGCCAATGGTTGTACAACTGAAGGTGAATTATATCGGTATGGCCATCAAGGTGCTCAACCACACTTCCCCGGTAGACACAAAAATCCCATCTGCGGGGCAAACAAAAAAAAGTAACTTAAAAGAACGTGAAATTTGTGCCATGCACTGGCCTATATTGTGCAGGTGAGATACTAAAACCCCATGCACAGATTCAATGCCTCTAGCTAACATATTTCCAGCACTAATTCCTCCAAAAACATTAAGTTTATGGAGTTACAGCATATAAGCAGCAGCCTTACTCTGTTCTTGAGGTACCGAGAGAGATAAGGGTACGGAAAACAGCTTCAGAAGCTGCATTAATGATGCCAACTGCCATTATAGCTGGATGATCATCCCAGAGCTGAAATTACCAGTTCACAGATGCATCAAGATGCAATCAAATAACTATTATATGAATCTTCTCAGAGAGCCAAAAGAAATCTACCTTGCCATTGGAATCTCTGTCCTTTGCCTCCTTGAAGAGACGTAATCCTGAAGAGGCAACAAAACAGTAAGATCAACGTTGATTTCTGAATGAAAATTATCATTTCCAACCTCAATCCACTAATAAGTGCGAGTTTATACCATTTTGACAGCCAAATATTTTCCATGGAGAAGGCGCAATTACATCGGATGTCATTGCATTCACTTGCATCGAAGTTGGTGAAGTCCAATCAATAGACCTTTTCGCCATTCTCCTCGAAACACTCAAGCTGTTAAAAATCAGAGGGCATATAAGTTTGTCGCAACTACAGGCATCTACAATTGTTGTCGAATGCCACACACAAAGAGTTAAACATGGTACAGGTAGTTGCAAGCAGTTACAAAATCAAGAAAGATGAATGATTAAAAGCAAAGAAGGTGATTATAAACCATAATATAGAAAGCAAACAACTGCATGGATTTCCAGAAAAAGCATTCACCATTAATGTGAACTGGAATTCACTTGAATGTAAACTAACAATCATCACATCTGAGGAACGGAAAAAGATTTGGGTTGAGAATCTGCCCAACGGTGATACAAATTGACGAAAAATGTAACTAAACAGCTGTACAGATGTTGTAAAAAGTGTCTGAATTATTAGCCACATCTAACATAAATTACGTTCAATCTTTCAAGATTTGATTTGGAAATATTTTGCTGGGAATACAGGCAAAGCTAAATATACTAACCTGAAGGGTTGCCATTTTCTTTCAGAACAAGACATCAGATTTTTTCCTGGGTTAAATGCAGCATCTTGTAAAGACCGAATCCACTGAGCAGCTTCTTCCGAACTGGTTGCCCCCATCTATGACATTTCAAATTACATTGTCATCCGCCTATACTATAAACATACTCATATCATAAATTGAAATATAAACCATCTTACCTTGAGCTGATCGTTATGGTTTGAAGTATTGTACAAGGTGAAAATGAAAAATAACTGCAATTCAAAAGAAAAGTCGCATTACATGAAGAAGATAAGTGGATGATTTGCTCTTCAGGCATTAGTTCTGCAAGATGAATTTAGCATAAACCACTTACTTTCCTATGATGGCTCTCTCTTCCATTGTCCACAACACGAATGCAGGAGTCTATTATCGCACTTCTCACAGGTTCCTGAAACAAGAATGACGATCAATATCAGAGCACGGAGGCCAGAATCCACATGATTTTTTTTATGATGTGATTCCTTTAAACCTTGCACACAATGAATAGCGTGAAGAAGTAACATTCTTCACGTCTATAAAGAAGTAACTATATCATACACACCTATAAGTTCACAACAAAGAAGCACATAGTTTCAGGTCAAACTAATAACTGGAAAGAAATGTGAACAAGTCGGCCATTATATCATCCCAATTATCTAACAAAGAATTGATGCATACGTTTTTTTGGTTTCTGCTTTGAACGCATAATGAGGCTTAAAATGGACATCAGACATCCAAATTTTTACCTAATAACCAGTATCAAAGTGACAAGTCGTATATTAGCTTCCGGAATTTGGAGTAGCCGTGACTTTCGGCAGCATATAAGGAATTGTTGAGGATATCGTTGGTAATCAACTACAGCGGCTAATTTTATTTAGTGAGCAGAATTATACATACAGATGACAAATATAACATTTAATCTGTCACTTGACATAGAGAATCATGTATATCATTCTTATGCCCTACTGATGGACACAATGCTAAACGATCAAAATAAAGAATAAATATAGAAACAGAACAAAGGAGAGTACCCAGTGAAAGGAAAGAAAAAAAAAAGTGAACTGTCATTGATAAATCTGCATTTCGGAGATAAATGTTGGTTCACCAACCACAGTATACATTTTGATGGATACATTGCCATTTAGTATATGAAAAAACAGGACGAAGTCGCTTGATTTCCAAATATCGACATTCTGGGACAAAGATTCTCAACATGTAATCAAAGAATTTCCTAGTACTCATTAGCAGTAATAGGGATTTGTAGCAGTAATAGGGATTTGATTAAAACAACGAAAAAAATGAACTTAACAATCTAATAGGTTGAGAAATGAGATGTATGGTTAGGCTAATGTAATTACATGAAAATGGTTATCAACAATGCAATAAACAGATACATTCCACATCATTGCTCTATACGTCAGTTCTCTTACAACTATTAAAATTAATTATCATCCCACCCCCCACCCACCCCTACAAGATTGCCGAAAACCCATGAAACAAAGGTTTCTAAAATCATAAGTCAGAAAAATTAAAGGAAGAAAGAAACAAACAAAACAAGCATCAAGACAAAGCTTATTGCTCATTGACAGGAAACAAAGAAAGATATAACTAATTCATGCAATCTCAGCATTTATGACACGAAAATAATCCAAAACAGAGCAACACCATGAACACCTTTTCTATTGGACAATGATTTCAAAATCCATGTTGCAAAATATAAATACTGTCCAATCTGTCTACAACCTTAAGGTTTTAGATGAGACGACCAATTGAATAGAGTACCGGAGTCAGATCAAAAAGAGGTACGACAATCGAATCTCACCACACATTAATTAAAATATATCAAATGTCACGCGTAACGAAAGATTAAAGCCTGCACGTGAATGAGCGTGTCGGACAATATATACAAAAACATAAACGTCCGTCCTCTCTGCAAGCTTACGCTTCTACATTCGACGACAATTCAATAAGCAAACTCCCACAACCACCGAAACGCCATATCGTAACCATAAAGAACAAATCACAGATTACACAATTCATACATACATCCATACATCAACAAAAACAAAGACACATATCACACCAAATTCACATGTATATATATGCATGTTTTAGAATGAAACAAACAAAACAATGAAATTGCAAAGACAACAGAACACACACACACACCTCTGTGTCAGAAGTTGGGATGCACTTGAAGCTTTTGAGGCAATTATCTTCAAGAATGAAGTACCTTTTACGTGAATATTGCAGCCCAAAACGATTGAACCGTATTAAATAAAGCCAACCTTTCATTTTCCCATCATTTTCTGCCATTCCCATTTGAATTTTCCACAAAAATCCCTGGTAAAAAAAATCCAATCTTTATGCACTTTTTCTCCTTGTAATCAAAAACCCATTTGAAGAAACGCTCAAAGATTGAATCTTGTTTTACCAAGTCTATGCAAATGCAAAATAATACACACACACAATAAAAAAAAAATGAAAAATTGTGTGCTTACAACATATGCATAATGTTGTTTTTTTTTTTTTTATCAAAATTTAAGAGAATTTTTGGGAAAGGAGATAATGATGAGTGAAAATGATCCTCCGATTCCGACAAAGGGAATCAGAGAATCAGCAAAATGCAAAAAACGTCCGATGAAATTGAATTAGCGTATCTCCTTTTTATTTATTTATTTATGTTCTTTTTTTGGCTTTGTGTTTTTTTTTCTCTTCTTCCTCACGTTTTCAACTAACTGAATTTACTGGTGTTTATAGAAACTTGGTTAATTCCGCATGTTTTTACCAAATTGCCCCTTTGAACAATTAATTAATTTTGTTAATTTATTTGATAAACATTTGTCACGTATGAGGAGTTGTTGATTCTCCACCATTTGTGGGCTTTTTACCAAATAATTCGGTGAAATAAGTTTCGTGGATGGACTTTATTTGGAAGAGTCAAATGCGATTTGACTTCATATGGACCGATCGTTCTTTTGTAATTATAATAATTATTATGATCTATAATAATAGTAATAGTTAATTGGAGTATTATCTGATCTTATTTTGTTCATAAACATGAGATAAAGCTTAAGTTTAAGTTGAAACGAGTTAGGAATATTTTAGTGTACATGGCAATAATCGACATATTGCTCATGGTTTAATACTTGTTCATTTCATAATATGATTACGTAAGTTTTGTGTTTAAATCACGAGGGGAATAAAACTAACTCTTCAAATTTGATTGTGTGGTTTTATTTATAAGGTAGAATAATGATAAGTAGAGGGACCATTTGGTAAGTTAGAGCAACATGATGATTTCCCGTCTTTAATAATATCGCGTGGTAAGATTGAATTCGAATAGTAACAAGCTGTGTCCGAGCATTCATTATGTACAATTATTTTTGTAGAAAAATCACCCATTTGTGAAAGTTGTATTTTAGTGTTTAAATGCAGCTAACTTCTTATAAGATTTTATTATATTGAGTAAATATATATAACTCATAAATTTTGAACCGGCCAAATCATCCGAATGATGATAGTGGTGCCCACATTGCCTATGTTGATTGCTAATTTATATCTTCCAATTAAAGATCACCCATGCCTACACTTTTGCTTATCTGGCTTATCAGTTATCCCCATCCCCCTCTTTTTCTCTTTTACCAACTGATATGAAACCTAATTTAATTATTTTTCACACAGAAAAATGTATGTAAGTCGAACTAACGAAATGTGTTTTATAGTCCATTCACACCTAATTTAAATAATTACATTTCATACGTATCTCTCTGTGCATTCAAGGTAACTCGAAGTGAAACTCATCATCTTTAAGATACAAATGAAGAGTCTTAATAATAGGTTTATGAATCATCCACTCAAACCTATTTTGAATGATTCTTTCTCCCACACATGCACATTTCAGTTTCATCTTTACCGTTGGTTATATATTTGGGACTTTCGGTTAAAAGTCTCAAATATCAATTTGTTAGTTTTTATATTATTGACTCAATAAACGATTCGAATTCTTGGAATAAGCAAGTCCTAGAAGCTCATAAGAATATTTCCACATATCCATGATGCAAGTACTGTTGGGGAAACATTTATGCCAAACACCTAGATATAGGCTGTGCTCATTTATTGCATGGAGTTCACTTAATCATTTGACAATAGCATGCAATAGCTCGCAAAACTCAAAAATAAGATTTGGTAGCTTATAAGAATCTTCGTGTTCAATAGTTCATTGCATGGCATGGCACTAGAATTATCTTCTAAAGTAGTAGCATACTTGCATGAATTATTCATGCCAGTGGCGGAGCCAGGAATTTGACGTAGGGGGCGGAATTACGTGATATTTTTTTTAATAAATATGAAGATTTTTGATTATTTTTAATTATAATAAGTTATCTTAAAAGATATAAGTACTTTAAGAAGCATGTATTGAATAATCTTTTTAAAAAGTGACTTCCAACTAACACAATTATAGCTAAAATTCGTGAAAGAATTGAAATAAAATAACATAAATATATATAAAAACATGTCATAAAAATAGGGACGTTGTTTTCATCCTTAGAGTTTTATATTATTTATGTAATTTACTTAAATATTTATAATTGTGTCAAATACTTTAAGAGAGTATTAAATTATAACTAAATTAATATCAAAGCATTGAGTAATATCTTTCTTATTGTGTATTATGAATGCATATGTAAGAAAATAGCTTTAGTTTTAGTTTATAACATTGTCTCCACAAATTTTTTTATCACCAAAAATCATATTTCTTTGTACGGGGTCTAAGAAAAAGTTATTCGCTCAAATGTTATCTAATATAATTACCCTATTACTTTATTCACTACATGAAAAAAGTAGGAGAGATTGAAGATAAATTCTAGAAAGTAGTAAAATAATATGTTATAAAACTAAGGTATTAAATTAGTTAAAAGAAAAAAACTTGAGCAGAAAATTACATTAATGTTTCATAATATTTCAAATTATATTTATAGTATATACAAATATATGCCGGCCAGATATATATCTATATATACAACACAAATATATTATAATCTATATATAATACAATATATAATATGTATACATAAGGGTGGGGCTGGAGCTGGGGGGCATTTCTTTGATGTAGGATTACATACCAATGCACATTGTTTATATACTTTCTCGTAATTAATTCTTTAAGACTAATGCTAGGGTATCAATAATTGAAGTCATATTTATTAAATTAATAAGCTTCACCGTAAAAGTAAAAGTAATGGTTCTTTAAGCCAGGGCATGAAATCTTAAGGAATTTTTAGACTTATTTGTGTGGTGATTTGGTGTCTTGGTGAACCCTTAGATGCAAGCAAAAGGTGGTGCTCATGTTGTTTAATTAAAGCCAACTAGATAAAAGTTTACTTCTACGTATAATTTTTGTGGGAAGTCCAAGCAAACGGAAGCACAACTGCTACGTCGATTTTTCCTCATTTTCTTACACAAATAACTCTAAGCTAAGCCCACAAGCCAGGACAAATGACTTGTTCTTACCTTCCTCAACCAACCGAAAGCCAATTTTCGACTTAATTAATGATATTATAGTAAATATCCGTATTCGTAATGGGTGTGTAAAATACGTGATTTGATGCCCACGAAATTGAAGTCCGACTTTTGATGTCAAGCAAGTAGATGATCTTAAGTTAATAATTTGTACCACACAAAATCTTACCAATTAATGTCAACTAGGAGTAACTATGATTTGTGACTTTTAAATGTATTAGTTGTTTTGTCAACTTATATAATGTTGTAAAATTCGTTGTATCCATCCGTAGCATGAATTTTTGGACAACATAATAATTATAATCATATTTTTTAATCTAGAGGACGAACACTATGTACGCTCTTATTCCACCCCCTATTGCATAAAAATAAAAATATATTGCACCACGTTGCGTATATATAATTAAAACCAAATAAATTTGAGTAAATATTTCACAATTTCATCTCATCGTGTGATAAAAATTTATACCACATCATATATAAGACTCTTATTAGCATAAGAAAACTTCTACTTGAATTAGAGTAGCCTGCTTAGTATGTCGTGAGACGTAGCTTTTTGGCAAAAAAATTATTTCATTATACACTTTAGGAGTCCTTTTAGCATCATCATTAATATAATATCTTGTTGTTTTCCAGTAAAACATACCCCAGCTAGCTATAAACAAATCTTAATCTATGTTTTTTTTCAGCTTTGTTGTTTAACGTTTTCCTAATCTATTCAATTGTTGCATATTAATAGTATAGTATTAATTATCATAATCTTTTTCTCTGCCGTATAAGCCTAGGTAAGTAGCATATATCCCTACCCCAGACAATTGGAATTAAAACATAAGATAGAGGAAGGTCAAATCACCTTAATGTCACTATGGAAACTACCTTTGTTTATTTATTGCATTTTTTGAATAGAATTATCCTTGAATTAATTAATTAGAGATAAAACCGTATTTTCTGTCAAAAGAAATTATAAATTCTAAAATATTTTACTGACTCAATGCTCATTATTAATGCGATTCAAAAAAAAAAAAAAAAAAAAAAAAACGTACGTAGGATGCAAATTCATGATAGACTATACATAGAAATCATGATAGCAGCTGGCTCCATTACTATTCGATCCGATTAATCATCGCCATAATTCACTCGAAGAGAAAGAATAGAGGACAAAATAAAAGAGATAGGAAAAATTACATGAAACCCCTTGTATCTTCTTAAACCTCCATTAAATGTAATTCATTCGAGTTACTTTTTCTTTTATTACTCAATATGAAAATTCCTGAACCAGATCTCTTTTCAACTTATTATGATGGAAACTGTACTATGCTCTCTCGTTTGTAAATTTATCATTTACATTTGAAATTTTTACACCTTCTAAGTTACCCTCATATACTCTACAAAATACCATTTACTGTTTTCATTAGTTGTTTTGCAATAAATATCTTTGAAAATACATAATTTTGTACGACTTCACTACAAAAAAACACTTAGATCGATGATGTTTGCAAGAGCTTATGGAAGAAGCTTGTTCACTACTTTTGCTTCAAGCCATTTTAAGTGACTTTTGACAAAAAGTAGGGAGTGTTTGCAATTTTTTTTTAAAAACTACTTAAAGTATTAATTAGGTGTTTGCAAAAATTCATTAGAATTGACATTTCCTTTATTTTATTTTTTTGAAACAGTATACTTTCGAAAGCAGGTTGAGAAGTATCCATGAGTATGCTTTTGCGACTTGTGCTTTTTTTGATTTTTTTTTTTAAACAAGCAGAAGCAAAAGTCAGTATTTCAAACACAAAAAATATACTTTTGCGGCTTCAAAAGCCAATAAGCCATTTTCACAAGCATTTGCAAACACCACTTTAAACAAGAAGGGAAATTCTGCAACATAAAAATGTTCCTAAATAGAAACGGGTCATAAAGAATTAGCAGCAGAAATATACATGTTCCCATTCAGAAGAAATATTTTCAGGATAGGGAAACTTCATTCCTAAAATAAGCATCTTATTTTCCTTCCTAATATAACTAAAACAATACAAAATAAAGAAGACAACAAGAAAAAAGGACGCCAAATCTATAGCCACAAATTAGCCACGAATGTCCAGTGCTTAATTTGGCAACGGATATTCCCGTTGTAGAAGTTAAAAAGGCGAACATTGTCCATTGCCAAATTGAGTAATTGATTTCAGAACATCATGTTGTTACACTTGCCAATTAAGCAATAGATTTTCACTTGCCAAACTACCAACTTTTGAGCTTCACCAACCGAAAATCCATGGCTAGTGTCTGTTGCTAAACACGGGTTTATCAACAACAAACGCCTCGTTCCTCATTCTCCATCACCATTTTCAAACAAAGGCCGAGCTTCCAAGCATTTTTTTGCCCCAAAATTCTTTCCTTTTTCAACTACTAACGTAAGGTAAGTGTTCTTCAGTGGTGTTTGCAAATGCTTATAAAAGGAGCTTGTTGACGTTTGCAGCCGCAAAAGCACATTTTTAGTGTTTGGAATGCTGACTTTTACTTTTACTTGTCTAAAAAAAATCAGAAAAAGCACAAGCCGCAAAAGCATGCCCAATGGTGTTTCCCCAACTGCTTTTGGAATTATGTTATTTTTGAAAGGTCTTTAAATAGAAAAGTTACTATTCATTAATTTTTGCAAACACCTAATTAATGATTTAAGTAGCTTTTTAAAAAGATTTGTTAACGCTTCCGACTTTTTATTAAAAGTCACTTAAAGTGACTTTAAGCAAAAGTATTGAACAAGCTCTTTTTATAAGCATTTGCAAACACCACCTTCGTCGACTATATTATGTTTAATGCAAATACCAACTTAAGGTAACTTTTTGCCGAATTGGGTTATGGTGTATTTTGAATAATTATAGTAATATATTAGTATTTTGAGTTATTTAATGAGTATATGCATTAACTTTTTAATACTTTTTAATCAGGATTATGTTGTAATTTTAGTATCGTTTTGGTGTTATATTAGTAATTTTATGGTAATTAATTAAAAAAATTAAACACTTTTAATCAGATTGTTTTCGTATTTATATTTTTTCAATGGTTATCAGCCAACAGAATTTTCATTATTGATTATAGGCTTCTTAATTATCAGTGGATCAAGGACGGTGATGCATAGATTAGGTGGCTATACACTGCAGTCTGCAAGAAATAACATATCAACCATGCTTTAAGTTAATTCATTACTATGGGAGGAAAAGAATTAAAATCGGTTTTTCCTGTTACCCTATAGTACGTACTCGACTTAATTACAATGAGCTGTCCCTTCGCCTAATTTGTGTTAACTTTTCTCCCAACAAAAAGTTAGCGATGATTTAAAAGTATATGGATGCAAAACATTATCTTTCTTATATCGCTATCCATGTCTAACTTGATTAAATTTTATGGGCAAGTTAGGTTTGTCATAGATCTCTTTATTTCCCACCTAATGGTACGTAGTCAGTTATATAGATATATAAAAAGGAAAAATCTTCATTTACTGAATTTTGCCCACTCCATTTTCTTTCTCTTCGTATCTCCACTTTCCCTCACTCTCTTTAAATCTAAACATAACATAAAGAGAAAAATAAAAACTAGTCACTTGGACATTTAATTTTGCGAATGTAATTTATGTAACTGCCTCTTCCCTCTTTGATTTTTGATATTTTATTTATTTTTTAAAAGGTAATAATACTTAAATAATTTTCTTATGCAGGATTGAAGTTCTAGTTTATACTTCTCTCAAGAGTGGTTGAGATTTTTATTGTGCTAAGAGTTGCTATGATAAGTCTGTCATAATTAAAGAAGATGATTTGACTTTCTGTTGTAGCAAAACTAAATTTTCAACAAACTAATTACATTTTAGAGGCTACATTATTTCAAAAAAAAAAAAAAAAGATGAGTGGGGAACAAATTGCAAGGAGACCTTGGCCTGTGATAATAATTTATAATTTTTAATAATTGCAGTCAAGTAACATTTGAAAATACTAAATAGTGCGGCTGGTTTGACCAAACAGACGGTAGTTTAGGTACACTTGTATACTTTTATCGTATACGCATCATATACCTACTTACTGTTACTATTAAGTAAGTTACTATTATTTTATACTTTTATACTTCAAGAATAAATTAACTGATAGAAAGTATTTTATGGTAAGTTTTGGTACGAGTATTATGTTATATTGGATGATATCCCATTTGAATTTTTCTGTTCCTATGTAGAGAGATAATCTCACTCTGTTGGTAATTGTTATTGGATTGAACATCCTTTTTGAGCAATCAAAGTGTCAAGGAATCCATTTATAATGCATGGATATTTCAAAAAAGTACTCGGGCAGTATCGAATATGATATGCGCCGGACACGCACTCCATTCGCGTATCGAACACGGCATACAGGCATGTTCGATACATTTTGATCTTTTGTGGAGAGTTTTGATAGTTTTCTAAATTAGGAGATTAAGTCACTTACTAATGTCAAGTATTACTCTGATTGTGATGACCACAGAGAAGACTCTTCTTCTTTTGTTTTGATAATTAGTAATGTCAAGTATTACTCTGATGGAATAGACTCTTCTTCTTTTGTTTTGATAATTAGAAATTTAAAATAAGACTCTTCTTCATTGAAACTGAAATGCTAGTACAAATATGATTTTATCTTACACAAAGAGAAGATCCTTAAGCATATCCATCCAGTAAACAGCTATCTTAATCCCTTATACTGATGAATGACTAAGACGTCATCATCAACTAACACCGACTCTAATGACAACTGCTAGTCATTCTATCATCTGCAAGTTATGTGATGGCGTTAGAACTTAGAATACAAGACCCGAGACGATATGCAACTCACGTCATAATTTTTATTTATTTTTTTGTTAGTTAACTTCATTTCACAAACATAACAAATTGCAATCTTAAGTGTAGACCTAGGTACAAATTTAGTAAATCAAGCCCAAATGCAAACCAGAGCGACGATCCAAAATTATAAGTTTGATTTGTATCCGATAAATTCAGGTTTAGACGATTGAGTAATCTGACTGAGTTTCTACCCGTCGTGGCATCGAATAGACTGACCCAGGTTTGTACGAAGCAAATGAGAAGGAAAAGAAACAGTAAATGAACTATAATAAGCACAGTTTGCTCAACGTAAGGGAAAAAGAAGTGTTTAACATAACAATAACTCTAAATTGGCTACCAAAATCTTTTCAAGAGTTGAATACGTACCGAACAGTTTAGTCCATTTTGTTTGTCTAACGATACTTAATGACTGTGAGTTCGATAAACCCCTCTATAAATGTCATATACCTTTATAATTGTACCCGTTTTGGCTAGTCCAAGGGACAAACTTAATCCCTATCAGCGAATTTCAGTGATGTCTTCTACACTTGGCTGAATTCTTGCTGCTCTCAGTGACAGGCATTTAAATCAGCATCAAATCTACGCAGACCAAACAAAGAAGAATAAAATTCGATGTTTTATCATGGCACCAAATACTCAGTACCGACACAATGAAATAACAAAAAACCAAATCTTGTTGACATACCGAGCAAGAATCTTTAGGTTGGATGCATTTCATTTCCGAATAGAAAGATCTATGTGAAGGTATGCGACGCAAGTTATAAAGAACAGGAAAAACACAGAAGCTAGCATCAATGGCTCTGCCAGCATAAATATTGGGTTGAAATTGTAATGGACCTGCATGAGTGCATGGCAAACAAATGAGAAAGAAAAAAAAGGATAACAGAGAAGGAAAATGAAAGAGTTAGAAGTCACAATAAGAAGTACAGAAGCGGCGGAATGGACAAGCAATTTTTGTACACTTTCATTGTAGTTTGAACATAGTTAATAGTTTTCCTCATGTTTTTTTTTTCTTTCTGAATCAATAACATTTAGTGGCAAAATTATGACATCTGCATCATGGGAAGTTAATTCGGGGTGACTTTCACAGAACTTGCAAATTATAAAAAATTAACCTAGCTCATTAAACCATTTGGCCACGAGTACAGCATTTTCTAAATAGGTTACTGACCAACACTTGTAACAGATACAACTAAAGGTTGCTACACACTCGTATATTGCTTCCCTTAACAATAAAAAGTTAATTTCTTCAAATCTGCAAATACATCAACCATTGATCTTGTCGAGGCAGAGGGCTTACACTTCAGAAAATAAAATTATTTTCTCTTCAGTGAATACTCAAAATTGGTAACTATATCAGTCATCTATCTTATCGAAAGAGAGGGCTACCACATACGAAAATCACATTAAGCTTTTGTATTTGTCAATTACTTACTTCTTTATACCATATATATGTCCTGTTTTGGGGTGGAGGGTGGGAAGGAGATATGGATGACATGCATGATACGCCATTATTCATTATTTGCCTTTTAAAGAAAAGTAATCCAATAGTTTTCTGTTTTAGAATTCACCCCTGATATCTGCCAGTATGTTGGTAAAACGAGGAATTGCATACCTGGAAAGGAACATTATGCTCGGGAACAACATTGTTCTTTTCCAGAACCACTACAGTCCGTCCAATCACGTCGAGGTACGAGTACTTAGTCTGCAGAGATAAACGTAAAAGCATTTCAACAAAGTGTTGCTTGAGATACCGACTATATGAAAGAGAGACAGAAGGCCCAAATAAATCCAGTTAATGCATGCTTGATAGGGGATCAGATTTCTAAAGAGATACTGTAGCATGCGAAAAGTGCAACAGTAGGATTTTGGCAAATTAGCAGATAGCATATTGCTTTTGAGGAAAAACATTGAGTAACTGCAGCTTCATGAACTTTTTGGTAATCAAAATGCCTATCACTTGTGAGAATTAAACTTCAGAAACTAGGCTATGAGAAACAGATACTCTGCCAACAAACTGCCTTCTTTTTCTGTACGATGGTACAACCATCATAAAATAGCAAGACCCGGCCTTGTAAAATAATTGCTCTGTTTGTACAATCACAAATTGTGATACTTTTATAAGGGATTACCTCCAAACTTTGTTTAACCGTGAAAGGTACTTTGGCAGACGGATCTTTTGATCCCTCTGGGAGGACAACCTACAAATACATAATGCGCAATTTGAGTGTACTTATTTAAGGAAGATTGGCGAAAGACTAAACAATAGCACAGAGTCCTTATTGTTTGATGCAACAGTACTAACTTTAACTATCAACTTCTCAACTACAGTATTAGCAAGAGGGCAGCCAAAACTATAATTCAGGTAGCGTGCACCAGCAGTTGACTCAAAAAGGAAGTCCTGCAGCGGCACCCCGTATCCGATGACAAAAGTTGTTTTCCAGCCCCCAAATAAAGGATATCGTGGCTCAATTAACAGCTCCGACTGCAGAAGAGATGAATATAAATCAACAATGTCTCAGATTCTAAGGGATCAGAAACCATTTCCGTCATTTAGAAAGTTTTAAGACTTAAGGTGCAGTACTAGAATAGTTTATGATACAGGTCTTAATATCTCCATCATAATTAACAATCTTCAGAAAACTTTAATTAGTTTCAACCATGAAAAAGAAAAGCAGAAATAGACAGATCATTTAAAAAATTTCAAGAACTATTGTTCCACATTCAAGATATATCTTAAATAGTCTCTCAGCCATAAATAACCTGTTTAAATCATAAATAATGCCAACAATAAAGAGAAGGTGGTAAAATCATAGAAGTTAACAAACAGAACAAAACAAAAGATAGTTTCTTGAATTAAAATGACTAGAAACATTTTCAGTTGAATACAGGGTCCTGTTCTGTGATCTCTATGTGAAAGGATAAGAGTTACCTTCTTGGAATTTGAGCGTAACCGTGATGATGATATGTTCCCTATATCATCCCTGTAGTAGACAGAATGAACACGTGGGGGTAGCTCTGCAACAAGATGCTTGAATGAAGAGGCTCCACTAGCAGTAGGTCTAGATTGGTAGTCAACCCTGTCCAAAACAAATCGACAACATGAAGGATTAAAGGTAGAAAACAAGCTAACTTCAGATTTCAATACCATCTATTGTTATCCAAATCAATAAAACATGGAGAAGATCTTTTGGTTATTTGTAAATCACACTGGCTTTTGCAAGCCACAAAAAATAAACAAACAGACAAGACTCCAGTTACAATTTGAGGGGATAGGCTTTAATGAGCCACATATAACAGAATTTTACGTTCACATTCACAAGGGCATTATGTGCCGCGAAGTGATTACCAAGTTAGTTTTATATATCTTCAAAAGTATCACCATTTTTTTCTGGTTCACCAGCTGCCTCAGAATTCAAATGAGAAAGAACATATGCTCTACTAATCAATAACTCCTAGAATGGTAATTGTTCATCTAAGAAATAATAGACAATATTTAGCTTGTGAAGTAAATGGTCAGAAGATTGATCGACACATCTAGTTATTGTCAAAGATTGTAAACCAAGGTTTGTTTATACTTAGCAGCCTGACCTTGAGAAAACACCTTTATGCCTAGCACCAGCATGACCTAACTTGTAACGCTCTGTGATTTGAACACTTCCCCAGTGAGATACTTCAATTTCACGCTCTAGCTCTTCGACAACAGCGAATGGCTGGTTATTTTCAAAATGAATTATCACAGGAGAGAACGAGTAAGGAGGGCGACCCTCGTACGGCCCATATCTTAGTTCAGTTCCAGCTCGGTCAGCGGGTTCAACTATTGTGAACGATTCAACCCTGTTGCTGGGTGTCTTAACCACTGTTGCTTGCTGTTTGATATGATATGGAGACAGTATAACAGCACTGTCATGGTAATAAACTAGTTGAGACTCTGATTGGCTTATCTCAACAGGGAAGGGCTCAAGAGAGTGTGTCGAACTGAAAAATATTTCTAGTGTGGTAACTTCACCCTTTACTAGTGGCTTAAGCAATGTTATAGCATAGTATTTGGTTCCATTCGGCGCATCAGGTTTCTCAGTTGGGTTGACTTCAAGAGGAACATATGATTTCTTCTTTTTCTTGCCAACAGTTGCAGCCGCTTTGACAAATGCTAAGTGGTCAAACTGTGTTGGAGGGAATGCAAGGAGAACTTCTGTGGCTGGAACCTCCCCAATATTCTCGACCTACAAGACAAGAATCAACCGCGTGATTACACACTACACAAAATTCCTGAAGCTTCACCGTCAAATACATAAAACTAACTTCTAATTCGCAAAATACGAGAGAAGATATAGCCCGCACAACTTAAGAAGGTATAAACAACTTAACGCTCGTATCTCTCTGCTTCTTTTCAACATAACGAAATGAATTTCCATGAAAACTCCTCTTCTGATAAGGTCAATTTGGAGGCTTTTGCAAATCCTTGTTCAAATCAGAAACAAAACGGAACAATAATCTCAAAAATGTTCCGAATTTTCAGAACTGCTGCACCAATTTCCAATTTCACCAATCCAAATCACATTCAAACTAAATATTATACCAAATCCATCGGTAAATATCCTATCGCATCACGGCACATTTCACTCTATACCAAAACAGTGTTTGGATTTGCACAGATCTTTCATTAGTTGCAAGCTAAAACAACTGACGCACATCATTTGACCTTCTTCAAACGCTATTAAAAACAAAAATCAAACAGAAATACGAAACACAAAACAGTTCTACAAAACCCTAACAATGCCAAATGAAGCACATCGAGTTTGAGATAAGCGTACCTTCAGTGTCAAATAAACCCTAACAATGTGCGATGTCAAGTCAATCTGAAACAAAATTCAAATCGATCAGCTGTGAATGAGATTTAAGAGAGAGAAACAAAAAACGCATCAAAAAACTGAAAACTTTTAACAGATTTAGTATACAAGAGAGATTTACTTGGCGCTCGGCTTGGATGATCTGTAGGTCTGCAGGCGGCGACGAAGACGACGACGTTTTGAGGAGTAAGAAGAGAGAGAAAATGAAGAGTGAGAAAATTGGAGCTGCCATTGTTGTTTGTTTGTTGAAATGGGATGAGTGAGTGACTAGTCTTTTTGTTTGTGCAGACGAGTCAACCGTGTCAAGTCTCGATCCGGTTCGGTTTTTCAGAACTATGTTTTCAAAGTCGAACCGGCCACAAAACCGGTAATTTTAGTGGTTACAGATTGAATTATTAATTGAACCGATAAATGAGACTATTTTTCTTTTAAACAGAATGCATGTCATAACAACTATAAATTATTAATTTATTATACGTTTTGAACATATAAGTATAATATAGCTATTATTATTTAGTAATTTACTCAATAAGCATAAACAATAAATACATATATACACTATTTTTCTACGCAAAAATCCGTAAATCTAGAGCGATTTTTGTAGTTTACTATTTTACCCTTCCAAATCACCAAATTAATACTTCTTAATTTCTTCTACTCCATAAATAAAATTTTTCTCACATATTAATGGTGATTAAGATTTCCATCCTTATGCATGAACACTAAAAATAAAAATCAATAAACTCTTCTCAATTCAAGAAATCTATTTTTATTCTAATTTTCTCTAGAATTATTTTTCAATAAAACCCAATGAACTTTTCTTCGGATTTTTTGCATAGTTTTCTAGTTGAAATTCGTCTTAAACAATGGTGAGTGATATATTCTATGCACTTGGCGACACATCACTGGACCACATGTCATTTTTTATCTATCTGTTATACATTTAAATTTAATGCACTAAGTTCCTGGTCAAGCTTAGAACTCTCAAATAACAAGGACCTAGAGTGGTCGCCTTCTAGGGTTGTTGCTTTTTAGGTTCAACATGGACCTACAAGTGTTGGGTTAAGCCCAATGGCTAGCTATGGGGCCTCTTCGGACGGACGAATGTACAATCACCAGTTAAATCGACCGAGTCGATATGAGTTTAACAACACTGATTCACACACTATTGTGTACTCACGAAACACGGGAAAAAATTGTAAGACATTTAAATTAGGCTACTATTTCATAAATCATAACTAAATAAAGATTAAGAGAATAATTGCAAGTTAATATGATGTTTATAAATGCTTATAAAAGAGTTTATAAACTCTTGCAAACATCGCTAAAAATAAAGATAAAGAGAAAAGTTTTAAAAATTCTAGTATTTGTTACTTTTTTTTTTCAATTATATATATATATATGAAGATGTCAAAACAGTGGCTTTAGACGGAGAAAGAGAGTTCTTTCCATGAACATTTATCAAGAACTAGAAGAGTTGGTGGATTTATATCTAACCAATAAATGTAACATAATCAATAGCATTCCACATTCGAAATCACCATAACCAAAACTGATACAATGAAGAAAATCAGATAGGAACATATGATATAATATGTGGACAAATCACTACAAGTAATTCCAACAAGTTACAATACTAAGATACCATTTCTTCCCAAAACCATATACCGATTTATCTACATCAACTGCACAACTTACAAATGAAACCATTAACCTACCTACTTATTCCCGTCCATTTTCCCAACATATATTGCACCTTATACTTCTAATTATTTCTTCACAAAACTAGACAGGGAAAACTATTTAGAGACAAAATCTCCTTGTTTCTCCACTTACACCCAACAGAAAACATAAAACACAGTAAAGGGGACATAAATATCGAAAAAGACGATACATTTTAAAAGAGTTTTCTCGGTGATCAACACTCCCGCAGTATTACCTTGGCCTCGGTTGTGATCCAAACGACCACACTGGTCGAAGCAGCCTTTGAGCAGAAGGGCTTCCCAGTAACGTCTCCTGAGAACGAGTAACCATATCAACCATAGATGGTGTTTGATAAGCTCGAAGAAGGCTTGAACTGTCGGTAGAATCTCCTCTGGCCGTTGCCCTCTGCCAAGAATGTGAGCTCAATCCTGACAGAATATATGCTCTTCCTGATGCCTCGTAGACGTGTCTGCTCGCCATCCTCTCTTGCATTTCCTTAAGTTCTGCGTCGAGTGCAACACAGAGCCGATCGTGAGCTTTAGCCGACTCGGTTTCCGCCAGAAATTTTCGACACTTTTCAAGTATAGAAACAGCACCAGCCAAATCGCCATTTTCAGCCACGTTTCGTGCTTGTGCCATGGCCTCTGCGGCAAGAATCCTATTCTGTTGTCTGTCCACTTCTATTGAGATTGGTTCTTGTCCAGCCATTTCTGTTCTCTTGACTTTAACGACTTCACTTTCAACGCTCACTGTTTCATTAGTCAAAGGATCGTTGTAAACACACTTTACCATCAAAAGTGATGTTTCGGTGCTAGACAGTTGAGCAGGGATGTCTACGGAAATCAGAAAGTCTCTCTCCTCATCTGCATACAGATCTCCCACGTCAATAGATCCGGCACGCTGATTAGATAAAATGCGGTTGGGATAACTTCCTGCTTTTAAGGAACCAAAATGGATTCTTGGGTCGGCACTCTCAATTCTTACCTGCAGATTTTTGACCACGACACTTAAAAGCCCCCCAATGCACTGAGCAAATGCATCCTGGATCACGCCTTCAGTCTCAATGAAAGAAAAGGTCCCTCCAGAAATCTCTGAAATTGAATGCATGGATGATGCATCGTGATCTGCACCAAAGCCAAATGCATGAACTGGAATCTTGAAAGCCGAGGTTTCTTCGTCGGGTCGAATAGATAAAGGAAGGAGCAACTCGTAATTTGGTCTGTTTTGGTTGCCGCCTACGTTATTGACCGTATATGTATCTTGCCCATCGGATAATAATATTATACTTGCAACGGGATTCTTTTCTCTTCGATCTTCTACTATTTTAGCTCCCTTTCTCAAGCCTTCAGCAATATTTGTTCCTCCATTGGCAATCAAAGAATTAACAGCCTGCAGCGCATGTTGACGTCCAGCTTCAGACATTTTACGGAGGGGAAAGAGGCGCCTGGCAGTTGAGGAAAAGGCAATCACAGCCAACCTATCATTGGGACCAAGATTATGTATCACGAAGCCCATGGCTCGCTTTAGCAACGCAAGTTTGGTACCTGCCATGCTTCCACTGATGTCAAGAACCGTAACGAGATCAACAGGGGCACGAGGGGTTTGAGAGATTTTGGGCAACTTTGCATCAGTTGTGCTAGTGGTATCCTGCCGTGAATTTGAACAAGGAGCTTTGAGATGAAGCAAAACCGTGAAGTCAGCAAACGTGCTTGACCGCGAAACATTAGGGACTTCTGGGTATGTCTTGATACTGACTTTTCTTTGGTCATCACAATCAGAGGGACTCTTATTTGAAAAGCTTTTCTTGGAAGAATCAATTGCATGATCCAATGACTCGTCGTCATTGAAGACAGCCGGCTCTGGGGACTGAAACATTGGTGCAACGTGCCTAGTGGAATTTGAACGAGGTGGTAATCGACGGAGCACTGTCATCAAGTCATTATTTTGAGCCAAATCGACAGGACTTATTCTTGCTCTTCCTAGGGGAGAATCCAAGCTTGGGCCTTGAAATGGAATTTCCTTCCATTTTGCCCTGCAGACAGGGCAAATTTGGTTGCCGTGTTTCACATTAGAAGCAATGCACTGGAAATGGAAGGAATGTGAACACTCTGCAGTGAATATAGCTTGTCCATCTCCTCGTCTCATCGAGGCCAAACATATCGAGCATGTCTTCTGAAACGAGAATTAAAAGCCAGTGAGAAAATATTGACGGATAACAAATTAATGAGAGGTAACTTATGTGCAGAGGATTAGTATACTATATGCAGAAAAAGAAGAAAAGACACTTCTGCTTTTGTACTGCCAAGTTAAGGAACTGATGCACTTCATAAATAAGTGGGTGACCAAGTACTTGAAATAATCAGGAAGATACTGTCTCCAGTGACCAACAGGGAATGAATGTAAAAAGAAATACAGGAAGGAATAATGCCCTAACGACAGAACTGGAATCTCTATACTTTTTCCATTGGAATAAAAGAGAGCGTGTTAAATACTCGCACATCGCAATCCAGAACGATAAAATAACAGGAGAAACAAAAATAATTAACAAAACTTGACTTAAATTACCTTTGATACGACTCATATTTACTTAAAGTTATCAACTTGATTACCAACTGTCTAGATGAATCTGCAACTAAATCGAACTTTTATTTCCTGAAAAAATGGAATCTATGGATGGAAAGAAAGCTAAGGATTACGGTTTGTGCTACCAAATACTAATATACTGCTTGTGCTATGCTTCCTAAGTCAAAATGGAGTGCAAAAGAAGCCCACAGTTTCTTCTCCACTTTTGCAAAACCCTTTCAGTATTTCAATAGAGAGTAGAATTGGCATAGGACAAACGTCGATTTATCAGCAGAAAGCACAAAGATGTTGGAGGCTAAAATCAGAAATAGCGTAAAAGGTGCAAGTAAAGATTCCCAACATCAAAGTAGTTTGAATTGATTTTTTTGATACTAAAAACTATAGATCATGAATCACTATTCCTTTTCCAAAATCTAACCATAGTAATAGCTTTCTTGCGTGGATCATCTGTGCCAAGTAGTTGTATGACACTTATTCGAGATCTTAAAACACGGACGGTCTGTGACAACACACAAAGTAGCACAGCCAATCCGTTGTGCTTTCAAACACACCAAATTGCCAATATTATCAACTCTTCCAAGAACTGAGAACAAACACAACAAAGACTAAAACTACCCACTTATCGTTCCTATTCGCCCGCATATTTTAGCAACCAAACACATGAAACCAGCCTACAAAGAGCTAACAACTTCCTTTCTCCACCAGATTCCCTTATCTCCCATCCATATGAATACACCAAAGAAAAATGGACTCCTTCTCATATAAAAACAACCTTTAACCAGCAATCAAAACACAAGATAAAAACACCAAGCAAAAATCAAACACAAATCCACCAAGTCCACTAACAACAATAAAGAAACAAAACCTTTGAAGAAGATCTACTCAAGCTCTTTGAGAGCCTCAGCCTATTCGGAACCGGAGACAGCAGAGCAGCGTCGGAACGCCTCTCAGACGGAACCACAGAATCTTCATCTTCATCGTCATCATCATCATTGTCTATCACATGATTTTTGGGACTATAAACACACAAATTCACTCCAAGTGCCAGCTTCACTTTCCTCCACTTACTCCCCATTTTCAAGATCCCCTTTTTTTGCAAAAAGAACACACCTTTTCGACAAAACAAGAAACCCTTTTGAAGAAAATGTGCAAGGTTGATTATTATTTATAAAGTTGAGTTCTTGAACAAGAAACAAAAAAAGAAACCCAACAAGCAACTGGGTTTTTTAGCTAATCTTGCTTCAAGTTACAAGCAATTGAGAGAGAGTTGAGCAAGAAAGTTTCAAGCTTTTTGTGTTATTGCTGCTGTTGTTGTTGAAGAGTTGTATGATAACAAGTATATAAAAGAGAAATTGAACAAGTGTTATTGTTGTTTTTGGCCATGAGAGAGAAAGGGATAACACCAAAATGAATGGAGAGAGCTGACCTTTTGCTGCTTCTTTGTATTGTATTGGATTGTGGATGGGGATTTTGACCTTTGCCTGTGCTTTTGTCTGGAGAATAATTTGTGTATACAACAACATCGAATGTATGTATGTATGTGTGTGTATATACTAATAATATACTATAAAGTATAAAGGCAAGCTGGTACAAAAGAATACATACATTACATAAGGCATACTCGTGTAGCTTTTTCGTAGAGTTGTCTTTGACTTTTTTGTTTTCTTGGAAAATATTTTGTAGATTTTGTTTAGGATCTCTTATTTGTCAACTTCAAGCAATGGGACAGAAGATTAAGCAAGTCCGAGGTCTCGAATAATTCGACTCTTGAGTTTTTTTTTTTTTTTTAATGTACTTGGTATTAACTAATGCAAGGTTAAGAGGTCACATGACTTGTTTTAATGTTTACTCAGCCCAAAAAAGAATTAAAAGACTTGTTATAGTGTTGATAGAAACAAAAATGGAAAATTTGTTTTAGATTTAAGATCAACGAATGCGTGAATAAATAAGATTAGTCAATGCTCATTAATAGATTGTATGCTTGGCAAGAACTTTCTAACATAATAAGGTTCTAAAATTAGTTGAAGTAATTACATAAGAAAGAGTGATTTTATGTGCTCTTTGACTAGTATGGGTTTTTAACTTCATTGTTAGATAAGTCTTCTTACCCATTTAGATTGAATCCAGGACAATGAATATTCTCATCTTCACACAGGTGATAAGTGTAATTGTTTGAAGGGGTAGTTACATTTACACCTTTAAGTTTTGGTTTAATTACTAAACAATAATTAGAGAAGCTCTCATAAATTTATACATAAATTACAAAAGGGTTCAACATTACCAACTGTCTGAATAACGTCTGTGGAAAATTTAGGGAGCGTCTTTGTAATTTTTTTGGTTTTTTTTTCTAGAACTTTTCAACTTAAAAGAAAAATATAACTCAAGAGGTATAGATATAAAATAATCCCTTGTTTTAATATAGTGGTTCGTGTCTAATTAATAACACCACCATCCCCCAAAAGAAAAAAAGAAAACTAATATCTTTGACTAATAAAAATGTTCAAAAACGGGTATTTGACAAAATTCTATTTAGACAATACTAAGAAAAAGCTCAATATCATCATGCCTTTGGCGTCAAAAAGACTTACAAATGGTGAATTGAACGAATTTGACCCTTGATAAGGTAGCATTGTCGGCCAAGGAAGGGTCAATTGGTGGAAAAATTTATTTGATAAGAACACGCTTTGATGATTGGGTTCGCCTTCACGTGCACATCATTTCAATAATGACTTTTATCCTTTTTTGTTGAATGGTATAACTTTTTTATTGTTCGCGTAAAATTGTTGACAATATTGGCCTAGTCTTATTATTTGGGCGTGTTGGTTTTCTTTCTTTACTGTATATATAATATAAGTGAAAAAAAAAAACTAGTCTATGCTTGAAAGATACAATCCAAATTACATTATATTTAGTATTTACTCTGATCGCCCATTCTTTCTTCTTGAATGAAACTTACAATTATTTTCTCAATAAATAAATCTTAGGACTGAATTTTTTCTTGTCATTAATATCTTTTTTTCTTCTCAAAAGTCAAAACACAGATAATATAATTGACATAGTAGCGCTTTTGATGCCATAGAAGTTGGAAAACAAAAAGGAATTCAAAAAAACAAAAAACTGGATGAGTAGTGACACAAAATGCAAGTTGTTGTTTTTCATGGGTCCATGTATTATTTATATTTTTTATTTATGTGTCCATGTATTTCGAAACAAACAAGTTCAAGTTAATGATAATTAGTGTATTGCAAATTGTATATTTTCGTAAAAAAATAATTCATATATATGTTTGATTTCGAGATTGTTATAAACATAGTTACGTCACTTCGTTGAATGTTGTCGAGTTTACATCGAAGTTAATTGGATCTATGACCATGCACCATCTTATTTAATAGGTGATTTTATTTGTCAGATCAATAACTCCCACCAGTTATTTAATAGACCAAAAATTAGATATAGCTAGAGCCTTGTCTTGTGAGTTTGTATTTGGTACGTACACGTTAGTTGATTTTTCTTATTATGTAAATAATGCATAATTGTCATTATTTTAATGTCAGATCTTCTTTAGGTGAGTTTCATCATTAAATCAATTAATGCCCGGAAAAAAATTTGTGGACACAAAATGTGCACATTTTGCTTTTACATTTTAAACAAATAATTTATAACTCTTACTTGATACACAAATTTTAAATCGTGCACTTAACTTGATTATTCATAGAGCTTGTCAATGGAAACTTATAACATTGAACTTTCCAGCTACCTAGGTTGGTAAAACTCAACATTTGTCTATTAATTAATTAATTCCATGATATAAGAAACACGATTTAAGGGGGTCTTTTCTAAATTATGGCGACTACTCATTTTCTAATATAGACACACGTGCTTGTGTTTGTATTTCTATGCCTAAATCTTTGACATATAATAATAAATATTGTTTCGTTGCTAAGCGAGTTATACAGAGGTCATCGATTTCGGCAACAATAGTCAACATTTGGGCACTCGAGGAATTTTAAAAATTGTTACACGACTCTACTAATAAAAGACAGCGAAATACGTCCAACGAGGATATTTAATTTGCAATAAAAAGATTATTGCAGCTACCAACATGCATAGAATAGAAGTCCTGATCAACGAATAGTCTTTTTATTAAAAAATACTCTTAAATTAAGCATGTACAAAAATCTAAAAAATCACGTAGTCCAAAATTCGTGACAAAATCAATTTGTTTCTTTTTTTTCTTCTTCTTTAGCCATGTTTAGATATTGATCTGATTGCTCTAACCCACATTTTATCGAGAAAATGTGAAGCTCAACCTCTCACAACCTTTTCGATTCGTTTTATTTGAATAATTCTATTTTGAATAATGGACTATAGCTACAGTAATTCAGATCAAAGTAAGTTCAAAAATCTAAAAAGTCATATTCTCTTTTAACCACCAGGACCTTTTTTTAATAGTCAACTACCAGCTAATTTGAAGCTTTATAATTGTGCAGTATTGATGATTCTCGTTCTCAAAAAGATAGGATATATTCATGTTTACATAACTATATACAAAAATATAACTAATCACCCAATGACATTAGATAAATATGGAATGACGACGCATTTAGATTCTGTAGAATATGTGCAATTGGACTAATAAAATGATTCTGCATTCCACTAAGACTCTCTCTCTCTCTCTCTCTCTCTCTCTCTCTCTCTCTCTCTCTCTCTCTCTCTCTCTCTATCTATCTATCTATCTATCTATCTATATATATATATATATGATATTTTGTTTTCTGATGATGTATTAACATGCAGCATGTTAAAATCGCGTGATTTGTGTATTTATTTTTTCTGTTCTTATTATTAATTTCGCCATCCACATAATTAATTATATTATAAGATATATGTATACTCATATAAAACTAATATTGCAACATAAAATGGTCTTAAGAAATCCTCACTACAATTTATAGTAACTAAAATTGCCTTGAGGTCACTAGATACGTATTAGTCAATGTTAAAATATAAATATTATGTTTTAATTATTAAAACGTTTTTTGTTGCAATTAAATTGGCTATCGAAGTACAAAAAAAAAAAAAATAGAAATATCTCAATGTTAGATGTAATATATATGGAAATGGAAATATATATATTGCACCTTTGAAATATCTTCATATAATAGTGTTGATTATAGTAGCTTTCAACCCAAAACTAAAAATGCTAATAGCACTAAGGAAGCAATAAGTGGTGGACGAATTCACTTCCATATGAATTATTTGGAGAATAGGCATCAAAATAAAAATGTCCATTTGCATCAGTGGAGAATCTTGACCAATAATCTTTCATCCTCTCAGCCTCATAATTAGTGCAGAATCCAAATCTCAGTTCCTAAAATACGAAAACTAGACACATTATCCTAAAAAATAGTAAATATCCTCATTGCAGTTTAATATTAACTCTTAGATTACAATTGTCTTTTTACTCACAGAAATTAATTTTCACATAGACACGACTGTAACTTATTAAACATAACAATAAGGTGTATTGATGCGTGTAGTTCTCACTTCTTTTTACATATAATAATAGTTAATTATCTTTAAATTTCTATCATGTCATCCAAGAGTTTGGCCGCAAAAATTGCATTTAAATTTTGTCAAACCATTATAAACTGTTAGGTAATCATGTCTATGAACACACCCAAATTAATAAATCTCAATAAAATAAAAAAAGGGGCAAATAAATTCGAAGTGAGTAGTGGAATTTCTCTATTCTCTCCACTTTATATTTTACTACTTTTACTCCCTCAAAAGACAACCTTTTAAAAGTGAAAATGCATGCACTATCTTTTTTAAGCTGCAAAAAGCTTTTGTTATTCTCCCTCCCCCACAAAAGAACATCAACTATGTACCAAGACTGACTGTGATGACGATCCTTTTCATTTTGCACCACCTTTTGAGAGCTACCACACATGCTCCTTAAGCCAACCCATTAATTAATTAATTACATGCATAGTATAAATATAATTATAGATCTATATTTAAGGGGGAATCTTTTAATGCCTCTCTTTGTTAAAGGTATAGGATTCCCTTTTAGTGTCTCCTCGAAATTTGCCAGACTTTCTGGGGCAAGTCAACTAGAAAGCCTACTTTTTTTTTATCTCTTTTGCTTTCTTATTAATTTTTTTCTCAACTTTTACCTAAGTAATTATCTCTTGTGTTGCATGGTGCCCACCCACTAAAGGTGATTAAACTACGTCGTTTTATGCCTTTGCATACAAGAGATAATTACTTAGGTAAAAGTTTGCACAAGGATGGAATCGAGACTTGGGACAAACTTAATATTTTTCGTTTTATTCCTAGTTTTAAAAGATATTCCAACAAACCACCTAAATTTTTATTAATTTAAATCACTGTATATATAAATTGTATAACTTTGCTTACATGTACACCGCCTAGAGCTTGTTACATATATTAAATACATTCTTATTATATAAAGGGTAATTTGGTCCAATTTTTATATCGTTTAAGGGTAATTTGAAGTTCATGACAATTTCAAGTAGCATCAACAAAATCCATCCACATTCGACCTAAAAGTAAGATTTGTGTATGTTTGAGGGGGTCTCTATATAATTTTTCAAACTACAGGGGAGGTTCTGTGATTGCATCAAATCTCGGGGGTGTAGCTGCAATTATCCTTTGAATTTAACTCCTTATCCTTTTTGTTGTTGGATGAATTCATTAACTCATTATCCACTAGTAGCTAATTTGACTAGACTTGTATAACGTCAAAATCCAAATTGCAGTTTTACACAAGGATGGAATCCGAACTTCTTTTTTTTTTTTTCATTTTTATTCCTAAGTTTTGAAAGGTGTTCCAACAATCCATCTAAATTTATTAATTTAAATCACTGTATATTATCATAAATTTAGTTTGGCTGGACCTGAAATTTCAAAACACATTATTGATTCACCCATCTTATCAGTATTTTTAGTGCTCTAGTTACACTTTGTATCTTGAAGGACAATTGCTACTAAATCGCCAACACCGTAATCAGGTCTTAAAGATAGACTGTACAACTATTGACTCTACTTAAACGAAATTTTTGTCCGAATTCTGAACCAAACCAACTACTCTACCAACAACATTACCTTATAAAATACGAAATTAGTTACTTTTCCCCCTTTGTAATGTAACATAAATGGAATATTTTGACCGACTAGTGGTAAAATGATTCAAATTGATAAACACGAAGGGCTAAATAAAATATTTTTAGTTTGAGAAGAATGTAATACATTAGTAAGTTCAGAGTTTAATGAAAACAATTACAAATTATTTAAAGTTTCGGGCCAAAGTAAATTCTTCCTTGAGAATTTATCCGCTCCCTCTATCCACTCTAAATAGAGGTGGGTGAGGGATTTGATAGGAGGACAACAACAGTCGTTCACTCTAAATGTGTCTTGACAGTTATTCATGTTGTTGTCCTCATTTTTCCTATTTTAACCCCAAAATTCAGTCGAGACACAACATAATTAAATTATAAATCTTTTATTAACTTAAGTAGTAGAGAAGTGAAACGATTAATCACTTTTCCAAGTCGATCAGTTTTATTCTTCAAGCAAAACATACGAGATAAATATGGTGTAACAAGCGCAAATCTAATAAAAATATAATTAGAACTTGAAAGTTGATGAAAAAATTCTACCTCTTTAACCAATTTAGTTATCCTTCCTAACAAGGGAGATATGGTCTTTTATATATTGTGGTCTTTTCACACCTCAAGGTAAATGATTTTAGTCTTTTTCATTATTACATTTCTACCACACTTTCTACCTGGATACAATTGTTGGCGCATGACATTATAAAAAATAAAATACAATTGTACTCAAAGTGTTATTATGTGTGTAGGACATGCACAAATCATTATATCCCCATAGTGCCATTAGCTAGCTAGCATTATAGTAGTGTACTATGCGGACTTTCTTAATCTCCAATGCTTGTATAAACCAACTAATCAACTTGATTACAGTGAGAGACAATGATGTCGACATCTCCTAAAAATCGGTCTAATTATAGACATCTCTCCTAAGATTTAAACTTTTATAAAGATACTACCTGAAATTTGCACAACCATTACACATGTATCTAAATTTAATAAACCTATATATATATATTAATTAATGTCTGAGTGTCTTATGGGGTATCTTTCTATAATTATTCAAATTTACAGAGAGATTTTTAAGCAGATTAATTTAAAGAGATGCCACTGTAATTATTCCTGTATTTAATTATATCTTATGGTGTGTATATCGTGATGATGATATTGGAGATATGCGATAGATGTGATGATGATGCACGTAAGAGAAGGTAAAAGTGTGAGACATTTTAAGGCAGCTTTCTATGATACTTTTGTGGTATGGTATTATTTATTCAAGGACTTTTATTTTATGAATGTTCATCACAATTCATGGATGAATGAAGCTAGCGTTTTGTGTAGCTTTCTTCATTAATCATGATGTCACATGTAGAATGAACATCGACTATGTAAGTCAAACCTAATCCATCATGCACCCTTTGTCGGGCCCGTTGCATGTAAATCAATTAGCCGAGTTGTAAACCTATGTTGATCACTATCAATATAATAAATTCAACTTATCTACTCGATAGAAATGACAGCCAATAAAGTTTTGTTGCTCAGGAATAATAAAAACACCTTGTTTAGGCTAAATTTGTGAGTGAATTACAAATTTATGCTCGCATATTTTATTGTGTATATATATATATATATATATATATATATATATATATATATATATATATATATATATTATCTTAACTTTATTATTATTATTTTTTTTGACAAAATCCCGGTTTGACAAAAGTTCCTTAAATCTTATGTGTATTATCGAAAGAATTAATGGCCACTAGGCCAGTCAAACTACATATAAGAAAAAAAAAATTGTAGTTAATTAATTTTATTTATGGCAGCAACCATGATATTCTAACTGTTCTAGTGCGTGTAGTTGAATGCGAGAAATAGAATGAAATCATGAATGGATTTTGGATTGTATCCGGATGAAGCTTAATTACTCCATATAGGGATTGTCACCACTTAGGTAATTTATTTATATTTTAATAGAGTCAATGTCCTAGAAGATAAAAGGAATTAGATGCAAAAATCATGTGTTACTTTTAATCGGCCAAAAAAAACCTATGTTACTTGTAATAATTAAGATGTAGCTAGGCAAAAACTTTAAAACAATTATATTTATTTTTAAACAAACTGTTTATATTGAGCTAATTAAGTAATCAAATTAAAGAGCGCAATAAACATTTTAGTTGCTATGGACTCTGTAATACTTTGTAATTTCAATCTGTAATTTAGTTAGGGTTAATTGGATAGTAATTAGATTACTATGTAAAGCTATTAGGTTTTGGTCCACTAGACTAATCTTGCCTAGTTTGTTTTGATTCAAGGATTAGTTTGTGGAAAACCAATCCTGATTTTAAAGCTATGGGTAAAAGTACGCTTCTACTTTAAGGCTTATGCAATTTCATGACAATTTAAAATGAACTTCCTCATGTTTTATTTTGATTCTAACATTGTAATGTAGTACGTATTTACCTTATATACTTTCAGTAGCTTTCTGTATTTACATGTTGCAAAAAAAAGAAAAGTATAAAAGTAAATAATGGAAAGTCTTGTAAATTAAACCAAATTCTTGAATAAACTACTATGACAATGGTTTATTTAGGTAGCCTCTACAAACACACTAATGCTTTAGTCTAAATAGTTCCCGACTCATAAGTTTATTTAGGTAGCCTCAACAAATACTCTAGTCCTTTAGTGTCAATAATACACAACCCACAACATGATTATGATGTTGGAAATGTTTAGAATTGAGTCCGGCTAAATTGATTATGTGAATTTAAATTGCTTAATGAGAGAGGCAAGTGAAATTTTATTTATCTATTAGTTAAATAAAATTTTAAGTTACATATTTATATTATAATATAAAAAGTTGAATATTTAAATATGTTGTTACACACACAATGTAGAAACGTTTTAAAACGTCTATAACCAAAGTTTTAATTCAACCATTCACGACAGAATTAATTCTATGGATTGAATCCTCATGAATGTTTATTAAAAACTAAGAGGCTCCTCTTATCCTATATATAAGACGCTTTCCTAGTCATTTTCAATCATCAAAAAACAAAATGTCTTCTTGTATTTCATAGCATAAATACTTCTGAGTTATGCAAATATCACGATGTTCGAAGGAGGGGGTAGTTATGAGCTTCACATGCTAATATGGGGAAATAACATTGTACCTCTGGACGTCGGTGTCCATGAGGACTTGTAAATAAAACTAATTTTAAAATGTATTTTGTAGATTTGTCTAAAAAAAAGTATTTTGTAGATAAAAAGTTTGTAGCTGTTGACCTACTTAATTCAGATCCTAGACATGTTAATTTCAAAGGGTAATTTTGTCTTTATAAATTGAATATCTTTTGACATTGCTTATGTATTCTTAAGCTCTGTTACGACCTTATACGGAGGGGGAGGTACGAACTTCTCTTTTCTCTATGTTTCCGCTTAAATCTCCTGGCCCAGACGGCATTCCTGTTATTTTTTACTAGCAGTATTGGCATATTGTGAAACTTGATGTGATTTCGTGTACACTTTCGTTCCTTAATGATCATAAATTTCTTCCTCAAATTAATTATACACATATTGTCCTTATTCCGAAATGTGATAATCCTAAATCCATGGCGCAATTTAGACCCATTAGTCTTAGTAACGTTATTTATAAAATTGCTGCGAAGGCGATTACTAATCGCCTTAAACCTTGGATGAATAATATTATTTCTGATGCACAGTCTGCTTTTATTCCGGGTCGTTTAATTACGGATAACGTGCTTGCTGCTTTTGAAATAAATCATTTTTTGAAGAACAAAAAGAATGGCAAAAAAGGCTACATGACGTTGAAATTAGATATGAGCAAAGCCTATGATCGTATTGAGTGGAAATTCCTTGAGAGAGCTATGCTTAGACTAGGATTTGCTGAGCGTTTTGTTTCTTTAATTATGATTTGTGTCAAAACTGTCTCGTATTCTGTATTAGTCAATGGCGAGCAATGTGGTTTTTTCTATCCGGAGAGAGGCTTAAGACAGGGAGATCCGCTTTCCCCTTTTTTGTTTCTATTCTGTTCTGAAGCTTTGTCAGGACTATTAAAAACTGCCGAGCAGAATGGTTCGATCAAAGGAGTGGAAATCTGCCAAGGAGCGCCGGGAGTGTCACATCTGTTGTTTGCCGATGATACCTTCATTTGCTGTGAGGCCACGACATCAACAGCCCGAAATATTATGTCCATTTTGCAGGTGTACGAGAAGGCGTCTGGGCAGAAAATTAATGTGGAGAAGTCGATACTGGTGTTTAGCAAAAAATGTAAAGAGGATTTAATTGGAGAGATCCAGGATATTTTGCACATGGTAGTTGAAGAAAAACACGACAAATATCTTGGATTGCCGGCTATTATGGGCAAGTCGAAAAGGGAGGTGTTTGGGTATCTTCGGGATCGGATTTGGGGGCGGCTTTCTCATGGATCAAAATTTCCATACGTTGCCTCGAAAACTACCGAAATGTTTCTATTTTTTACTTTGTCGAAATAAAACTTAGAAGTAGTTTCCAATTCTATTACAACTATAACTTTTACGAAATTCTCGAAACATGTCGAAAAGCTTCCGAAAAATTACGAAACATTTCTAATATTTAGGAGACCGAAACATACATCGAAACCGAAACTTTAATCCATGGGCTTTCTGGACTTAAAGAGCGCTTTCTTTCCCCCCCAGGAAAGGAGGTGTTGATTAAAGCGGTACTTCAGACAATCCCGACTTATGCTATGGGTGTGTTTATATTTCCGGACAATCTTATTGATGATTTGGAGTCGTTGGTCCGAAACTTCTGGTGGGATGAAAGAAATAAGCGACGGATTCATTGGATGAAGTGGAGTAAAATGTGTGTTAGTAAGCGTGAGGGCGGGATGGGTTTTCGCAATCTAAAGTCATTTAATCTTGCTCTATTGGCAAAACACGCATGGAGAATCTATTCGGATCCGCATAGTCTCATCGCACGTTTATATAAGGCGAAATATTTTAATTCTTCAACCTTCATGGAGGCAAAAATTCCACCGAATTTGTCTTTCACATGGAAATGTATTGCTGGGCCTCGACCGGTGATTGAGGAGGGTATTCGTTGGAGAATTGGTAATGGGTCTAGTGTGAAGATTTGGGGTGATAGATGGTTGTTGAGGCCGCATTCGTTTAGGCTTTTTACACCACCTATTTCTGGACGTGAGAACGATGTAGTGTCAAGTTTGATTGATACTTGTTCGGGCACATGGGATTATGAGATGCTTTCAAAAATTTGGGAAGCTGATCGGGATGCAATTCTGCAAATTCCTCTCGGTAACCAATGTAATGACGATGTGCAGGTTTGGCATTATAGTAATGATGGGAGGTTCTCGGTTAAAAGTGCGTACCATCTCAATGAGGGCCGTGGGATTGGGTTAAAGAAAGATAGAGGATCGTCAAGTGTGAGTTCCTCGAATTGGTCTCGTTTGTGGCAGATTTCGGCACCGAACAAGATTAAGGTTTTTACATGGAGAGCATGTCGCCAAATTCTTCCTACGGGTGCTGCATTATGTGCAAGAAGAATTATCCAATCGGCAGATTGCAATTTGTGCAGCGGAGTGGTGGAAGATGTATCTCACGTACTCTTTGATTGTCATTTTGCACGAATGGTTTGGGCTTTGTCGCCTTTCCCTCATTCGATGTTTCAGCAAAATCTTTCGGAGGTGGTCGCATCAAATATTTTCTGTCTTTTCTTAATAAGGAGGAGGCGGGTCTGTTCATGTGCTTTGGTTGGGCGTTGTGGAATGCACGAAATGACCGGGTGATGAATGGGCTTGATAGGACTCCTTTGGATGTTGTCAACCTTGCGACTTCCTATCATCATCAGTTTTTAGTTGCAATAACGAGGGAGATTCGTGATAGCCCGCGAGAGAAGGTGTTATGGTCACCTCCACCAAGCGACTTTGTCAAAATTAATTTTGATGCGGCAATTTTCGTGACAGAGGGAGAAGTATGAATTGGTGTTCTTGCTCGGAATTCAGCTGGTGTTGTTCTTGCTAGGAGATCTCATCGGTTTCGGGGTTGTTTTTCTCCTATTTGTGTCGAAGCGATGGCAGCCAAGATGGGGGTGTTACTTGCGGTTGAGAGAGGATGGACGAAGGTTATTCTTGAAGGTGATTGTGCATCACTTATTCAGGAAATTGGAGTTGAGCGTGTGTCTATGGCTCCACACGGTCATATCATTGCGGATATTTGACGGAGTGTCGTGGATCTTCAAGAATTTCGCATTGCCTGGGTTAATAGAGATGCAAATGTGGAGGCTCACAATATTGCTCGACAGCTGGGGAGTTTCGAAATTTGAGCGTTCATTGAGTTTTGATTCTATTGTTTTTGCTTTGCGTTTATCTATATCTATCGGAATGATTTATGTGTTTGATATATTATCGTCTCTTTCTCAAAAAAAAAAAAAAAAAAAAAAAAAATTCTCAATTATCTTTTTTGGGGCAAGTTACAACCAGGGGAGGTCATTGTAATTATTCAAACCTCAGGGGAGGTCTCTGTAATTACATCAAAACTCAGAGTCTAGCTGTAATTATCCCTAAAACTAATTATAGAAGAAAAGTACACGTATGGAGATAAAATCTTAATTTTGCAGGGGTAAAAGGTCCAAACACAACAATGATACATACCTATATAAACTGTGGTCTTCTTTATATGCTTATTATACAAAATTGTTTAAAGTCATACAGTTTTCCATTTCAACTCAACATGTATGACTCCTTCCTTTGAATCTATCAAATGGTATTTCTGGTTGATACGCCCATTGCGCACCACATCTCCGAGATTAATGTCCACATGTCCTAAAGATTCCTACACATGTTCAATCCCACAAACACATTTCAGAGATAGATGTAAAATGAATTGTGTTTGTAAAAACTACAATAGATGAAAAATATGCAACTACCTTTGAATAAAAACTGATGCCTGACCGCTTACTCATAACATTTATGTGAATCTTCTCCTGCAACGGAGCTTCTTCGAGCAAGAACTGGAACTCTTCGTTCCATACAGGGTTCCGACTTCTTCTCATCATCTGTAAAACAACAACTCAAGTGCTAATTGATGCACAAATACAGAAAGATGGAACTCTAGATCGTTATAAATATACTTAAGCAACTTCACCTTTGATTTTTTCGTTTCGCCTCTAAAGATTATGAGCACGTAAGGATTATTGTGACGCGACCCTTCCAAGTCCGCTGCACCTTGAACGTTCACTAGAAGCAATCCTGCTCCCTTTGGGCTCCCGAAGCTAGACAACCTGTCAATCGTACTATCTTTCCTACTGTATCCATCCAAAAGCCCACTAAAACCATCACGATCATCTCTAAAAGGAGCGTAATGCAGCTCGAGAAAAATCTGCCCTCTTGGCTTTTTGCTGTGCGTCTCAGTCACGATACTCGTATCTTTTAGCAAGTCCAGCATTACTTCTTTTGGCTCGTTTGCTGTCAGGTTCTTCAAAGGAAACAGTTGAGTTCCCAATCTGTCGTGTGCACCTACCTGTTACAATGCAAAAACTCAAAATATTTCAAAAAAATTGAAGCAGTTATATTATGATTGAAGAAAGTGTGAGAAACAAACCTTGTCCCAATCATACACATTTATATGAAGCATTTGAGATTGAGGGTCCCTCACGGAAAGCTTAAACTCCTCATTCCACTCGGGATTCAAGGTCTTCTTTTTTATGGTGGTCTTCTTCGATGGAAGCTTCTCTCCACTAAGGCTAAGTTTGACGTAAGGATCAGATAAACCAAGTAAATCCATCTTCAGAAGCTTCATTGCACGTATGACTTTCACGTGCAGAATTCCCACAGGCTTTTTTACCGCCACCCTGGAATAACAACAAATGGGAATTTGAATCAGATAAAATATATGAAATGAGAAATCTAGGAATTATAGAATAAGTAATAACAACATTTTTATAATTTGATTAAAGACTTACGTTGAAGCATCAAGGACTGGTATTTCAAGAGACTTGGGCCAAAGGTAAAGATTTGCAACTTCTTTTTTAATTCTTTCCTGGAAAAGTGAGAAAAAGAAATCATTTCATGCACATTCATGTAATAAAGCTTTAGGGAAGAAACGAGAAAGAACCAAAACAACTTTATATGTAAGAAAAAAACAAACCGAACTCCACCTGAACAAATCGATAGAGGCCAGGAATGGACATGATATCTCCACCCAACACATTCATTCCAAAGTCTATATGTGGCTGTATAAATATAAAGGATTACAAACAAAACATACATTTCCATCCAAATAATAAATTAGAATCACTGTTACTAAAATATTTTCTTACCTTCTCCATCAAAGATACACTTATGTTTGCAAAACATGGTATAGTAGGCACCAGTGGTTTCAAAGTTATCCGTGGGGAAGCAAAGACTTGCAACTCTACCAACTGTCAAAGAAGCATATGTACTCTTTACAAGAACTCAATAAAACAAACATTTTATGAAGGAAATCCCAACGAGCTCCACTGACCTGAACCGTGACTTGTACAGAAGCAATTGTTACTGCAACAACTATATTTGGATTGCCCGCCCATCTTATTGCTGGTTCCATCACTAACTCCCTCTCGTTTGTCTCATAGACTTTAAGACCTGTAAAGAAGCAGTACGACAAGAATTGATTCTTGATCATTCTAAAGTCGAGATATTCAGAGAGGAGCCTAACATAACTTGAGACATCGATTCTTGTTGTAAACGAACATCAATTCAACTTTTACGTGTTTATAAGGTACACAATATAATACTAATTTCCGGAATAGAATCAGAAGAAACTTACCATGAAATGTTGGTGCAAGATTTCCCAGGCTTAAGCTCTCAAACTCAATGGATTCTATCTTAAATTTTCCAATGTACTCTGCAAAAATAGGTTCTGCTGTGCTTCGTATTATGCTACAAATCGCCTGGAAGTTATACTTTTTAGCAAACTATTTCTGATATTATCAGCACAAACTAATGTCAGGAGCTATAAAATTACCTTGTCTAGGAAAGGCCACATGTCTAATATTAACTTGTTCAACCAATCTACCTGCATATTACATAACCAGGCGGCATAAACTGTAACCAATTAAACAAAAGTTATTCATCTGTATGGAATAAACATGTTAGAAGGATACTCACTCGATCATAATCGGGGCTCTTTACCCACAACGGAATCTCAGGCATAAGATCTTCCAATGCATCTGAATCGAGCTCACAAAGAGGTCTGATAACTGGATCCTAATGCAAAATCATCAAACAAACTCAAAGTGTCTTCCTTACGTCCAAATAACCAATGAATTTCATTTTATGAATTCACCCAAATGCTACGAGACACCTAAGCTTGCAATTTAACATTAACATAAAAAATAAAAACAAAAGAACCCGTCGATGGCTATTTCCTACCCTTCAAAGCCATTGACAAAAGGATTCTAATTAGTGAACACAAAAATTCAACTAAAATCCAATTTCTAATAACTTACAGGGTAAATGAACAATCTATACTAATATGATGAATAAAGAGTTGATTAATCTGTTGCTGTGCTATCTCCTTCTACAGAACATATAAAAGAAAGTACTCTCATTCTTTGACAAATGAATTGAAATCCACAACAGGACTAAAACTACATAAATGAACACTGAACAGAACAAATGATTTGAATACTTCCATCAACTATATAGACAAAAAAAAAGCCTCAGAATTTTTAGTGCAAAATTTTAGTCTTTACTCAAATTCACTAAAACCCATTCAGACAAACCAAAGATCAAACACAATCAATTGATCATATCCTTAAAAAAGTTGCAAACTGCAAGAATCACACATAACACAGAACCATATGATTCAATAGTTACCTCAACTTGTTTGGACTTTTCATAAATGAAGAAGAAGAACCCAATCAACAGACCAAATGGGAACCCAATTCCAAAGCCAAAAAATCCCAACACACTGCTTAAAAATCCCATCTTTTTTCGAACCCCACCAAGAATTAGAAAAATGAAAAAAAAAACAGACAAAAATGAAAAAAGAAGCAAAATTTCGAAAAAGGAAAAGAAGAATTTAATGAATGCTCTGTTTGTTGCCTGGCTGGCTGTACAACGATAGAATCAATGAGGGAAAGTAGTTTACCAATGTTGAGTTTGAAAATTACGAAGCGACTCAACACTCAAAAACCGCCAAAAGGCGCATTACACGTGACGTTATCTCCAGCACTTCACTTGAGAAACAACATAATAATAATATAATAATAATAATATTTAATTATTTTAAGTTAATAACCTCGTACGCTCGAAATTTAAAATTATATTTCCAAAACATCCCCTCGATTATTATATTTCAAGAGTGTTTGGGAATTATTCTTTCACTTTATAATAAGCTTTAGGTGATACTATATATTATTGCAATCGTTTTACACAAATTAAGATTTTACGCGGTGTAGCATGTAACACGTTGCCTTTTCTTTTATTTTCCCCTCATTATCTCGATAAATCTATACTAATATATAACGAAAGCGGCATGGATACTTTCTGAAACCAAACTTTTAATTTCTAAGTTTGATCTTATAATTTATATTCTACTCTGATATCTTATTACTAATTTCTCAATTTAATCCTACAATTTAAGTTAGATAAAATTAGTTATTCTATTTACTAGAACGATGATTTTATTTTCCCTATAACTCATATTCTTTCAGTTGTGATTAATTTTATTAATGATGATTAACTTTTTCACTAATTCAAACTTTTTTCATCTAGGCAAATTGTTTTTTGCGCATTTTCTTTTTATTTTATCTTTTCATTAACATCGAATATGAGCATATAGTATTTTACACTGAAAAAATTAACGTGCGCGAAACTTCGCGTGCCCAGTTTCGAGTTATATCAAAAATAATCCAACATCTTGGAGTATTATTCAATTAGTGACTTGTATAATTATGGTGTTGAATAAATGATTGAATGCATTTACTCTGCTTGAATGGACAGGGAGATGTCAACTATAGTGCTTTGGCAAAATATCTCACCTAAAGTTTGGGGGAGAGCATAATGGAGCTAATAATAAGTAAATAAGTTACACCATTGTATTATATTATACATATTAGACCAATCAACCCTCTCTGAATATAAATAAGCAAATTAAAGCTACACGATATAATGTAGATTTATATTATACGGGAGTGTTTTGGGTCTTCCAAGTCAAATTACACAACAAGATGAGCCACGAGCTATTTTTTTCTTCTTCAAAATCACATAAAAAATATTTAATATTTTTTCTAGAAACGGAATATTCGTTGCGTAAGAACGGTTTGCTCTTAACCCTTTCTATCAACCATTGCAACTTATATGAAAGCTTCCACCACAATATTTTCTGATTCACGTTTTAAACATACATTTTACACAAAAAAAAAAAAAGAACTAATATATCAAGCACCAAACATTATTTTATCCCAGTGAAAAACTATCATGTTGAATTCTCATCAATTCAAAAATAAAAAATGATATATGCAAATTAGATTTTCAACTCGATTTGAAATAAGCGTGCGTGTGCGCGGAGAAGTAAGCAATAAGTTTAGTTGTGTTTTCTAACTGTTTCTAGTTATGTTAGGTTTTGCTTTGTTGTCAACGAATGTGCTATTTATTCTTGTCCGCATTTTAAAACATATTTTGAAGAAAGTTCTTTTGAATTATAAAGCACTATCTTTATGCGGAGTCAATTGTCAAAATATCACTATCTAAAAAAGTATTTGTCAAAATAACATTGTGCAAAATTAATACCAAATCTATCACCTCTTGCCACATGCTGCCACGTATGCGATTTTAGATTATATTGTATATTTCCTTGTTTTCTTTTTACAATTTTAAGTTAATACAAACTTTTCAGCTCGGTGAAAGCTTTTGCAAAGAAACAAAGTTCATCTGAGACTTTTTTTTTTTGGTGAAATTATGTTCATCTGAGACTTGGGTTCTTATAGTTATAGCCCGTTCAAACAACTGTTTATAATGTGAAGTATTCCTTATTGAATTGTGTTGCTGGTAGAGTATGAATAGGCTAGAATAGAAATAAGAGTGAAAAAGTCATAGAAAAAATAGCTATTTCTATGAATTATTTTATCAAACATTTAACTTGCTTATTCTATTTGTTAATAATCATAATAGAATACAATCAATGATGAACCAACAGGCTAAACCAAATCTAAAAGCATTCCGTGAATATTTCTTCCTAATACATAGTTGCCCAACTCAAAATAACTATTCAACCCGAAATTGAGTGGTAAATCCCTATATTTTTTTTCTTCAAATTCGAATGAAGTTATGAAAGTTTGTTATGTTGATTGGCTCTGAAGTATCCCTGTTAATTCAATTTCAAAGTGAAAGATTGTTGTTGATGATTTTGATAAAAATCAACTTGAATTCTGTGAAAAAATTGATTTTGTAAGGGAATTAAAAAGTTTTGAGTCTAGAAATATGTTTTGCTAAAGATACAGAAACTGAAATGAAATTAGTATATTAGAATTTTGAACAAATGGCAGTACATGTGACAAGAGGGTGATATGTTTGAAATTATTTTTTTTGATAGTTATTTTGATAATTATTTTTTCAAATAATATTCTTTTGACAACTTATTCCTATAAGGGGGGTCTTTTTACTCCACACGTATCTTTTTACGTCAGACTTCAGCTCTTATTGAAATTTGAAAATAATACAAATCCAGGTGACAATAAAACTCGACTTAGTTAGACAAGTCTTTTATTCATTATAATTAAGGGGTAAAATGCATCAAGCTCTCCAATCTATCCACTTTTTTTATAAGTTGTATACTCATTAAACGAAGATTTTTGTTATATATACGTGGACTGTAATATTTATAACAATGTTGCATGCTTTAAAAGAATATTAAATTATTATCAAATCAATACCAAATTATGCAACAATGAAAAAATATATTTAGTTATAATCTAAACTTTGTTATTACAAATCTTTTCATATAAAGTAGTTGCAACTATGGAGTCAAGAAATTTTGATATTCTTATAAATAACAAGGCTAATCAAAACGATGAACTAACCTTCACTTAAAGCATTGTACATGTTCAACATATTGTGAAGTTTGTTTTCCATTCATCTAAATAAACTTTTCCATAGTTAAAAGAATTTGGACAGAAAGTGAACTACTTCAAAGTTCAAACGGAATACCCGGTAAGAGTGTTCAATAGCTATTTAATTTTAGAAAAGAATTAGATAATTAAAATAAAACCTCTGATATAATCCATATTACTGTTAGAAAAAAGTCATAACTTATGAGCCAATGAATCTTCTTGGATCAGGTCAGTTGAAATGAAACTACATTAAAACCTTTATATCTATGTTTATTTAGTATCCTTCTAGTTACAAGTTACAATTAACTAATGTCATTTTTATATGACATTGTAAATGAACGTAATAGAATTAATGCAAGTATAATACCTTAAACATTAATTGAAAAAAGTAAAAAAACACATTGAACAACCGACCCAGTGCATAAGCTAGATCATCCCACCTCATAGTCAAACTCTAAAAACAAAACAATATCCTAGAATCAGGCCACGTAGCTTGCTACTTCCCACGTCAATGAACATCCCACCTCAACATATATTACACACACATAGCACAAAGTAGTACTCATGATCAGCTCTACAATTCATCATCATCATCATCATCATGGCCATGTCCTCCATTCTCCTCAACCCCTTCTTTCCTACAAACTTCACTTATAACAACACCAGACTATCCTTAACACCACCACTAGTACCCTCATTTGCATGCAGATCAATTAGAAAAAATAGCCCCCCCAACACCACCACCCCACTCATCTCCAAAGACCAAAACTACAAACTCTCATGGCAAAAAGAACTCCAAAAAGCATTCCCTTTCGAATGGAAAAACGACGACGGCGACGACGAACAATTCCAAGATTTGGTGGACAGGCGGTGTGTGGATAATTTGAGGATGTTGATTGTTGATTCTGTTCAAAAAGCGAAGGCGGGACATCCTGGCATGGCGCTGGGGATGTCGGAAGTTGGATACTTGTTGTACAGACATGTGATGAAGTACAATCCCAAGAATCCAAAGTGGTTTAACAGGGATAGATTTGTTTTGAGTGCTGGACATGGATGTTTGCTTCAGTATGTTTGTCTTCATTTAGCTGGATTTCAGTCGGTTCAGGTACATATACCTAGATATATGTATATGGCCTTAACAAGAAAAATATATTTTATGCAATCGATCGATGCATTACTGACGTGGTGCAATTGATGATCTTTTGATTAAATTATTTTCTTAAATTTGGGAGATATCCGCATTCTCGTCCCAATCATGGATCTACACAAATAACTGATTTGTTGTACCACTTAGTGTGAAATGGTTGCACGAAATAGTTTTCTCATTAATTAGCTTATTTACTTGTTTATTTGTTGTGAGTGTCCAATTGATTCATGTGTTAATTAATTAATTTTGTTTAGATTGAAGACCTCAAAAACTTGTGTAAACTTGGAAGTAGGACACCAGGGCACCCGGAGAACACGGTGACGGATGGAATTGAAGTCACTACAGGTACTACTTATTAATATAGCATTTAGCTAGGACAATTCTAGTTTATAGACAAATAACAGTAATTATTAGACCAATAAATTAACTTCATCTCTATTTTATATGTTTAGTTCTCTACTAATGACTAAACACATACATTACACTTTGAACACAAACCATAACACTTGATATTATCTTGGACGAATGATGGATGAGATTTTTGGATTAAATACAAGATGGGGTTTGATGGGGTGGACCTACAAATACTACCTCAGAACTTTTAACTATTGTAACGCTTTATTGAATTAAGTGGCACAATTACCATTTTTGGCTATACGTGATCAGGACCTCTTGGACAAGGTGTAGCAAATGCAGTAGGTCTTGCTCTTGCAGAAGCTCACTTAGCTGCTAGGTTCAACAAACCTGATGTTTCCGTTGTAGACCATCGAACGTAAGCAAAAAACGAACTAATCATTCTAACATATCAGAGATCAACTATTGTGTACCACTATAACTTGTTATATATCAATACAGATATTGTATTATGGGTGACGGATGTGCTATGGAGGGTATAGCAAATGAAGCCGCATCGTTAGCGGCACACTGGAAGCTCAATAAACTTACATTAATTTATGATGATAACGGCAATACTATTGACGGTTCCACGGACATTGCATTTACCGAGGATGTTTCGCTTCGGTTTGAGGCATTGGGTTGGAATACGATAACTGTGGATGACACTCATGGAAACATGAGATCATTGCAGAACGCACTTTTGGCAGCTTATAAAGAAACACATAGGCCGACTTTTATCCGGGTACGTTCCACTCTAAATATTTGTTACTCTTATTTCTAATCGGTTTTAAATAGTTGTTCTCAGAAATTCCTAACAATTCTCTGCATTTCTATTGCTTGTTATCCCATCATTATTAACTTATGGTTTCTTTCAAATGGTTATATCTTTCATATAAGTTGAGGATTCTTCTTCTAGAAACCGCGTTTCCTATACAAAAGCATATTATAACCGAAAAGATTTGCGTGCAAAACAGAGAAGTCAAGATAGTCCTCTGTTTCGTGTAGTATTTCATGCATTTTTGATTCTGCGAACACATAACAAACATAAAATATTCAGGTGAAGACACGTATAGGCAAATTGTCAAAGAAGGAAGGAACATCAAAAGCTCACCATGGAGTCTTTGATGAGGATGATGAAAAGCAGATGAAGCAGAAAGTTAAATGGGACGGGCGAGAGTCATTCCATGTAATTCCTATGGTATACAGGTAAACTTCAAGAGCTTATTCTATTTAGCCTACTACATATCAGTACAGTCGAGACGTTTTGAGTGATTCTTTTTCAGGGAAATGCAAGTTCAAGCAGATAATGGAGAAGCATTAGAGAGGGAGTGGTACTCCAACTTATACTATTACCAGACCAAACACCCACAAGAAGCTGCAGAATTCAAGGCTCTCCTCTATGGTGGGATGCTTCCAGGGTGGGAAGATTCATTGCCGGTATAATATGCTCGACTGCGTTTTTTAATAGTTAATTGCATAAATGTAACACATGTTATTTTCTTATGATATTTAAGTCATGTGATTTAGTTATAATATTGCTGTTATTTCATGATCAAGAAAGTCTGATATACTCGTTTTCAACGATGAAATTCAATTTTATCAGAATTGGTCTACATCCGATCCCCTGGATGCCACTCGAGGTTACTCAGAGAAGTGTTTAAACCAGCTTGCAAAAGTTCTTCCAGGTCTCATTGGTGGAAGTGCAGATCTGGCTTCCTCCAACAAAGTCCACTTGCACAATTATGAAGACTTTCAACAGCCCGCTTCGCCATGGGGAAGGAACATTAGGTATGGAGTTCGTGAGCACGCAATGGCCGGGATTTCAAATGGTATAGCGCTGCACGGTGGCGGTTTAATACCATTTGCCGCAACTTTTCTAATATTTTCCGACTACATGAAGAACTCCATCAGATTATCAGCTCTAAGTCATGCTGGAGTCATATATGTCATGACTCACGACTCAATTGGTTTAGGCGAAGACGGTCCAACGCACCAACCAGTCGAGCAGCTAGCCGGCCTCCGTGCCATCCCCCGCCTCTTAGTCTTCCGACCAGCTGATGGCAACGAGACCGGGGGAGCCTACAAAGTTGCTATTGCTAACCGCGACACACCTAGTGTGATTGCATTGTCAAGGCAAAAAGTGGCTGCACACATTGACGGAACCTCATCAAGCGATGTAGAGCGGGGTGGTTATATAGTGAGCGACAACTCCGGGCGTAACGTACCTGAAATAATATTGATTGGCACGGGTTCCGAGCTGTGTTTGTGCGAAAGTAGTGCCGACACTCTGAGGAAGGAAGGCAGAAGGGTGAGGGTAGTTTCACTTGTTTGTTGGAGGCTTTTCGATAGGCAGCCGACGGAGTACAAAGAGCGTGTCTTGCCCTCGAGTGTGTCGAAACGTGTTAGCGTTGAAGCGGGATCGCCCATGGGGTGGAGGGAATATGTTGGAAGGGAAGGTGTGATTCTTGGGGTGGAGGACTTTGGAGCTAGTGGAGCATATTTGGATACTTTCAACAAGTTTGGTTTTACAGAAGAAAATATAACTAGGTTGGCAAAGTTACTGCTCTCGGAATAAGGTTTCGACAATTGGCTTGCATGTGGATTTTAGTGTCCTCTGTGTACATGTATGATCTCTTTCATCAATGGGTGTTTTAGTAGAATTTTGATCGATGTCTTCAATAATAGTACGTAAGTGGCTTGAATAAAGGTTGGAATACATCAAAATGTACTGAAGATTCGAAAGATATTTGTATTTTTTTTCTTTTTTGAATCAGAAAGATATTGGTATTTGCCAAGGCCAATATATATCTGTATAAATTTATAGGAGGAAGAGGATGCTTGTTAATGCCCCAACCTCAGTAATGGAGCAGCCTAGCACGCCTAGCTACTCGTATAAGAAGATATTTTAAGTGGGCTGAAAACTACATTTGAAAGTGTATTTTTCAACGAGTCGTGTTTCTATAAATTATTATCTAGCATTTTATTAAGGGATAAAAGCGTCAAACCCCTGAACTATGGGGGTGTTGCGACTTGTCCCTTATATTTTTTTTTTGGGCAACGTGCCCCCTGTACTATGGATCAATATGTACTTTGCCCCCTGAGTCGTTTTTCCACCGTTGGATTTGAACACATGTCAGCATTTTTTGTCGTTGGATTTGAACTCAGGGGCAAAGTGCATATTTATCCATAGTTCAGGGGGCACGTTGCCAAAAAAAAAAGTATAGGGGGCAAGTCGCAACACCCCCATAGTTCAGGGGGTTTGACGCTTTTATCCCTTTTATTAAAGTGGATTTAATAGCATTTTAGAAAGAAGTGGTTGCTTAACTTTTAGTACTTTAAGTACTCCAATACCTGCAATGAACAGATTGTGAAAGTATCTTATTCTCTCTTTAATTAATTGACCTCTTAAGTTTCTTGAGTTTTGGTGTTTTTTTCTCCTAGTAGAACACATTTTATCATTAATTTTGATGCTTTCATCGCATTATGCTTTTAAAAGTCACTCAATCAAAAGAGTCAGAGGATTCTGCACCCGCGGGTTCACTCCATCTATTGCAAACTAAATCAGAGAACATTATATACTATGAAAGAAATAATGATGAATATGATGGCAGCTATTAAAAGGTGTTATGGAGCGTTTGTGCAAATCTGTCCGCTCATGCAATAGTCAACTTTTTGTTTTTTAAAATTGACTCACAAATTTCGTTCATCGTTCATTCAACCAATTATTTTGTTTCTTATGCATTGTTCTAAGAGTTTGAAACACTATTTTAATTCGTTGGTCTTGATATTTGCAGTGCTACGTACTATATCGAACTTTCAACTGTTGTATCTTGAAACACTATTACAAAACAACCCGCCGTAGCGAAGCTGTATTGCCTTAAAGATAAAAAAGCTCCAACTTTGCCTCCATTATCTTGTGATACGATCCTATTTTTAATAACGGTATATACTTTCAGCACTTGTAAAAAAGAAGACATTGATTTTTTGGGTCCATATTTTTTAAGTGTTTCCAATACTAATGTCTGCTTGTGCTTGTCTTAATATACCATAAAGGCACATGCCAAATAAACTATCTGCTTCTCAAAACTTTACATTACATTACATTCCATCACATTGCTATATTAGATTAACTAAGACTACCAAATTATTTGAGCAATGAGTTAATTAATTTTGAAGAAATTGTAGGAAAACAATAAAGACATTAAACAATACTCGTGAGATAACTTACTTTGATGTAAATGAAATTTGTGGCTAAATAATTAGGAAATGAAATGATTAGTGTATAACAATATTGCAAAATATATAACAACAACATTTTGTCAAATCAAAGGGAGATTCTTTTTATTCCTCGTAAAGTACAGCATCGATCCTTTCTTGAACGCCTTGAAGATGATATTGAGAATTACTAGAACTTCTGTTGTGATGTTCAATAGCTTTCTGATGGCACTTTTGTTTAACGTTGAAATTCTATTTATAGTTGATGATGTAGATTTTATACATAATCAACTTCTGAAGAGGTGACAAATGATTGACCTTTCCACTTTTCAGAATAAACTATGAATTCAAATAATTTATATTATTCATAACCCTTTTGAGTGGTCGAAACATGTCATTTTTTCTACATCCTTTGATTTAATTGGCCATATATATGAATTTGATTTGCCTAGCTTGAACACCACGCACACTCCACACCGTTTAATTGGCCAACAACTCATGTCAGAAAATTAACTAATTTAACAATTTAGTTTAGTAAAACTTCATTAAAAATTAGTAAACAATAAATTAATTCCTACTTATCTACACATGTCCTTATTTAATTTTGCATGAAAAGGTAACTGATGTCGACAACCTCCCATATGTTAATTTTCTATATTTGTTATTCATCACTAATGGGAATCTCTTATTGTTCCAAGAAATCTGGATTTCTATATGAGGTCGTCAACGAGTTACTCTTCAGGATATTATGGAAAAACAGTTCAAAAAAGTTTGTAAAATCTTGACTAATTAATATTCAATAAAGGGAACGGATAATCTCTTAAACTGAAAATATTATTCACAAATCACGTACGAATTGACATAATTGTTGCAATAATAAAAGCACATACTTTTTTTGATACAATTGACCTCTATAAATTGGTGTGGCGGAAACCAATTAGTGAACACAACATATCAAAAATAAAAATAAAATTGTGTCACAATTTTTTTTTAGATATGTATACCATGATGAAATATCTGGTAGCACTATGTCTCCTCCTTTGTGCCCATGTCGTAATGTCAATACCATCAGAAAAACGCTTTTGTGCTTTTGGTTACGGTACTGAACTTCATTTTGTTAATAAGCTCCCCCCAAATAGTGATCCTTTGGTCGTACGTTGTCAATCTAAGGACGATGATTTGGGATTTCATACGGTGAATTTGAACCAAGAGTGGGGCTTTGGATTTTGCTACAATCCTTTTTCGACGTTGTTCTTTTGTCGTTTTACATGGGGGAAAAAGACTAGGAGTTTTGAAGCGTTTAATGCACGTTGGAAGGTGCAGCCTTGTAAAGGAGTTAACTGTTACTACGATGCCAAGAGTGATGGTATTCATTTTTTGGGATATGATGGTAATAAGGAAGTAGGTGTATACTATTGGCAATAGTTATTTAAATAAGTGCATCACTTCGGTTCGTAGGTGGAAGTATGGTTGAGACTGTGTATGGAAATAAATCAAATGGTTTATCAGTGTGAATTCTATTGATTTTGTTCTCTGGCTTATGTTGAATTTCGTTATTGGGGTATTAAGAATGAGAAATTCTTACGATTAAAACATTCAAGTGGGGCATTTTCAAAATTGTATTGATTCACATAAAAATTAGGGATAAAAGCGTTAAACCCTCTAGGAGTGTAGCGATTTGTCCCCTGAACTTTTTTTTAGCAACAAGCCCTCTATACTATGGATAAACAAGACTTTTTGTCCCCTGATCAAATTTTCGGCTAATTTTCGCAGGAATTTGAAACGTGAACATGAACGTTCATTATTATTTGACCTCAAATTCAATAAAATGCCTTTTTTTAACTTCGATTTTTGTTATATTTCCTTAATGTTCAAACCATAGTTTAAATTATCAAAATTTGGGGATTGGAAATTCAGAAAAATATAAATAAAAAAAAAACGAAGTGAAAAAATGGCATTTTATTGAATATGAGGTTAAATAGTTATGAACCATCATGTTCACGTTTCAAATTCCGGCGAAAATTGGCCGAAAATTCGATTAGGGGGCAAATTATTTTTTCCGGTCAATAGTTGAGGGGGAAAAGTGCTTATTTATTCATAATACAGGGGGCTTGTTGCCAAAAAAAAAGTTCGGGGGCAAATCGCTACACCCCCTATAATATAGGGGGTTTAACGCTTCTATCCCTAAAAATTAAAGCCGTTTTTAGTTTTGCTACGATTTCAGTCCCCAACTTGTTCCACATTCGCTTTCAAAAATAAAAAAGAGAACTTGTTCAACATTGTAGACTGGAATCTTCAGTAACTGATGCATTTGAAGAATGGATATTGGTATCACTAGCTAGCTTCTATCTAATAGAAAAGTACCAGTAACCCAAAAACGCGATCATGCAATAGCTGGAAGATCGATCATCACATCCCTAAAAATGCCTCTAGCTCAACTGTGGGATAGCACCGACGCTTCGTCTAAATCCGACCTTCTAGAACTGGGGGCAGATACCTTAATAGGAGCCCAAATGTCGGCACCATTGCTGCTTTCAACTCCAATGGTGAACGAAATTGGCATAAGACACAAGCCTTTGGCTCGGAGGACGCATAGTTCCTCGTCCTACAATAAAAACACGTCAAAATATTGCAAAATTCATAATGCATAATTTCATCAAGGACTAAGGCAAAAATATTGTTTTCCTTTTCCCGAATATACTGACAAAAGTATCGTATATCCCGACATTGTACATGACAACCCACTACAAATGAACTAGAAACACTGAACGTGAAGAATTTTCGATGATCGTAATGTAGAAAAAATTGTCGTCTACTTAAGAAACAGACACCATCAGTGAGGAAAAAAGAATCAGAGTTGAAGGCAGGCGAAAATGAAGTTAGGCCAGTAAGGCAGTTTACTATATGAGACCAAAGAGTAATTAGTTAACTTGACACACATCATTTCTACTTGATTAGTGCCCACCTGTGTCTGTGCCGTTGGCGTACTATACAGGTATGGAGCGCTTAATACCTGAAGGAACCAACAAAAAACAAACAATAACATCGTAAGAGTCCCCTCCAATGTACAAGAGTTGCAACGTGTTTTCTCGGATGATTATCAGTACAGTCTTTTAGTAAAAACTAAAAATTTATATGGCCAGGAAAATCTCTTAACTTCCTGTCCTATGAATTGTGACTTCAACATCTCTAATTGTATTGTACTAGCCTTTCAATTTACGTAGCTTACTCTGTATCTAATCTAACTAAGTGAAAGCTATGATCAAAATATCGTGAACGACTATACGTTGTAGATACTCATGGAATCAGATGATCTTACAAAGAAATAACAGCGCGTCTGGTTGCTTACATCTACTATACTTTACGAAGAAAATGCACATAAGCAATTACGCGCGTTCGGTTAAAGAAAAATAATCTAGTCTTAACCAATATCCTTCGAAGTTAAATTCTATCAGCCTTCATATGATACTTGAGATCTGCAATTATTATAAATGTAAAACAATCAATAGCCAAGTTGTCCAAAGATCCTAAGTACTTCAGAACCATACCTTAACCTGTTCGTGAAGGAAATTTATGTATTCCATTGCTTCTAGAAGGACTGAAGCTGTATCCGTCTGTAGAATTAAAGCGAGAATTTTTATTAAAGAAACTGATTCGATGAAAAGAACTTATTAACTCAGTCATGTTGGAATAATTATATGCATAAACTTGATTTTTCCCGACTGCCACCCGCACTACATGAGAATCGCAAGGGTTGGATTCTAAGTCTCTATCAGAACAAGTGGATGTGTACCTTTCCATAAGGCGAGACAAGCTGCTGAAGCGCTGAAATTCGCTCACTAAACTTCTCTTTCTTTTCCTGTTCACAAGAAAAGCTCACACTTCATGGATAAGTATGCATATATATAGTTAAACACCAGATTATTGGAACGAGGATAATTGTTTGCTGGAAAAACGATAAAGTACTAACCTTGGAAGAGAGAGGTACATCAGTCTTTGATCGTTTTGGCACAAAGTCGATGAAACTGTTCTCTTCAAAGGTGATGGGGCTTCTTTTCTGCTGCATCATCTTCTCGATAAGCTTTGTCCTTCAGCTAGATTAGCAACCGGCGAAAAGAGTAAAGAGATATACAAATCCAATTCAAACTAATATGCGGAACATCAGAACTAGTCTAACATACCAAATATCGACACACTAACAGATAATAAGTCCATCTGCACTTTGCCTAAACGGCATAATCCTAACATTTGAAGAACAGGAAGCAAGAAGCTGAACAATTATAACCTTTTACAAGTCTCAATAAATTCAATTCTTATGCAGAGTTACATTCTTTTTAATCTGCACCATGGCAAATTATAAGATATAGCCTGATCAGATGATAAGAGTAATAACAAAACTCATTTGCGTTTCGATTATGAACTTATAATCCTCATTTCATTTTAAGATTAAAATGATACCCATTTAAGAATCCACAAACTCAATTGTGTCAGTATATGTAACAAAGCTATATCATAAGTTCATAACTTAAACCATGGTGGCAGCAAAAGAGCATGCATTTTGGGTCAAAACACATGATAACAATCACAAAATCACCAGAATAGTTTCAAGTTTTATCCATACCTGTTAAGAATTGCTCTACTTAAGACAATGTGAAATCAAACTTTGTGGTTTATGGCTAAAAAGTAAAATAGCAAGCAAAAGTATTAGAAGATAATAATAATATCATTACTGACTTTGTCTCCTACCTTTATTGAATTTTGATGCTCCATTGTATATTGCGATTGTGACTGAAAACAACTGAATCAAGAAATACCAACATTTGTGGGCCTAATTAAGAATAATTTACTATTTATCATGAAACATGAATGTACTCGTTTGTGTATGCAATCTTGTCATATTTTTGATGTGCCAAGTAAAATTACTATTTTAATAGTATAGAATGAAGAAATATTAACTATCTAAGAATTAAAATAACCACGCAAACTCTGGGTATGAATTACTAACATAAAAGTATCAAAATCTAGGATGTACAGACAAAAACAAACCACAATTCAATAAATTTGAATACAAAGTTTGGAAAAACAAAACAGCAGACAAGAGTTCAAAAAGTCATTGTCAGCAAACTAAGGATGTCTTAGTAACATGCTCTAAAAAAAACTATCAACGAGCTTTTGTCAACAACAAATCCCTCTTTATATACCTGTATAAAATAAGATACATAATCCTTAATTTTGTCTAGTTACTTTACATTTATTCAACCTATTATAAATAAAAAGGCTTTGCATCCATTTATAATAAATATTACAGCCTTTATAATAAAACTAATAAGTTGTATGGAAGTCTTTGCCTCCATATTAAACTATTGTTAATAGATTGTGTGAAAGGCCATGCCTCCTCGTTGTAATATTTTTATAGCTTCACAATATCTTGTTCCTTTTTTCATTTTTCCTTTACTTTTTGAATCTTGTTGTTTGTTCTGATTTAATAAACCTGCAACAAACTTCAATCTAAAGTACTCAGCTACTTTGGCCAATTAAAATTCTTAAGAATTATATCATAACATTTACTGGACATACTGACATTTGTTTAAAGTTTGATTCAAAAAGCCAAATAAATCTTAAATGACACATTATATGATCAACACGAATATTAACACATTTTCAGACTAGCCTGGAGCATCAATTGATTAACGTTCGAAGTTCGAACACAATACCATGCCCAGCAGCAAAGTAGAAGCACCTGATGAACTTAAACCATCGTTCTTTCGAAATATTTACAGTTGCTTCCGGGTTCCCAGGTACAACGACGATAAAAACAAGTAGAGAAATACCTTGATCTTAAAGCTAAAAGTTCAATAATGAGTTCCCTTTTGGGCCTTTATATATGAAAATGAACTTTTATGTATGTAGAAGCTCAACTACAACGAGCTTTAGTAAGTAAGATGGCCGCCCTGCCTGCTCGCCTTGAGTTTAGGTCGATCGACTTTGCCACTTTGTTCTCAACCCTGATGCATGGAGAAATGTAGTGTATGTTAGAAACAGAATTCCAGTGTCATGATATAGCAGTATCTCATTTAAATTCAGCATAAGTGTCTAGATAGTGCAACGAAAATTAACACCGGACAACGCAACATCCCAACCTAAGTCACATAATGCGGGTGCGCGAGCGCGTGCGAGAGCGTGAGCGTGTGCGCCAAATTTAAAATTTCATGAATATGAGTGCGCCTTAGTGCGTGTATTAAAAATAATTAAATATATATTTATATAAATATAAATGATAAAAGTAGCTAATAAATAATTATATTTAACACACATAAGCCATTGATATCTACTTTTCTATTCATAAATAGGAGTGAGTTTTGATTTCTAATGAGAGTAATAGAGTTATTTGTTTTTCTAATTTTATTTTGTCCTATTTTAGCTTCAACTTAGTCCAAGGAAAAGACACTAGACACATTAAGTTGGTGAGAAGTGTAGCAAAATGTAGATTTAAATGTGTATAAAGGAATAATTCTTAATACAAGAACTAACAATTTTTAGTGCGAGAACTAAGAATTCCTAAAGCGTCCTAATGCGGAGCACAGGCACTCAATTCGCGAGAGCGCGACTAAAGCGCAGTGCGTGGGCCAATGGAGGAGGATTATGTGACTTAGATCCCAACAAGTAGAGATGACTACATTTGCACACCTAATGCCTCGTTTGATTACAAAGGGTAAATTTAGCATTGCAAGATAAGCTATCACTAGAGTATGAACAATTATAGACATTAAATTTTGAAAAACAATGCATAAAGTCATTTTTTAGAGCTTCAGGTGACATCTCTGTAATTATTAAAACCTTAGAAGGAGGCTGTCTGTAGTTAGACCAAGAGCAAACCTTGTAAATGTGATTTTCCTAACTGATATTCAAAGGGATAGTAGATATCTTATGCTACTCCTAAAACAAAACTGGGCATCATTAATAAAAAAGATTGCGCCGATCTACCAGTTTTGACCTTGTAAAGGCAAAATAACTCAATCTGAAGATTTCAGTCTCTTGCAAAAGCACTATAGTACTTGGCTAAAGTACAACAAGATGTACTCTCTGTTGCAATGCATCATTTTGTGGTTATTATCAAGTGCCCTTCACGATATCAAACCACCCAACAATGAGAAAAATATCACATTCAGATCTATATTTGCCATTTGGGCTATTATATTTCAGCCTTTATAGTTTGGTGCAACTTTAGAACCGAACATAAAAAATAACATGTACACGTGGCCCTATTAGCATGTTAAAGAATGAAATAATACACACCTGCCTCCTCCTTCGGCATTGTACAATGTACCATGAACGAGCCACTGCATAGCAAGGAAGAAGAAAACCAGCTAGCTGAAGAGCTGAAATCTGGTACTGCATCAAATATATATTAAAAAAGGGTCAAATTTAGACGATGTTGAGCAAGAAAGGGACGGATTATGCAAATATAACAGATAACTACACGAGCTTCATATATTATAAACTTGACAAAGAAATATGAACTATTTGACATAAATATATATGTTTTGCTCCCATATGTCTAGTTTCACCAACTCTTTTATTTGGCAATGAGAGAAAAAAAACTATAAGATTGTGGCTCTGACCAACATAGTAATCACAGAGAACTATCAGAAACAGGATAAGTTTCGCCAATTCCATTTTCATTCCAACCACCATGAACATCAAATGCATTCCTCAACATCTTAAAAAACGTCAATTTAGACTTACATGGAAGAAAGCCGAAGATTCTTGCATCATCCCAAAGTCTCTTGTGACCATTAGAGTTTGACGTATTAGCAAGAGTAGCATCAACTGCATATATGAAAAGGCCCAAGTTTTCAATTTCTGACAAAATTAAAAAGAAATAATCACGAATATCAGACTGGACATGTTTTGGATGGCTTACAATGATAGCTATGGAGCGGAAACATGTAAGAGTCTCACTATTTGCCATTGCATAGTCATCATACTCTGCCTGCAGATATTGACGTTCAGCTGCCGCAAAAGCCAAGAAACGAGGGTCCCTAAGGTCAATGTGATGTCCCCAAGCTTGTCTGCAAGAAAGAGAAAATGGGAAATTGTAGCGAATTTATTAGGTTATAGATCAGTTGAGAAAGAAGAGAAAATTTTCAATAGGAACATAGCCACAATGGCATCAACACTTTCATGTGTATGATTCGAGCTAGTAGTTTAAGTAGTATTGAAACAATATTTTTAAAAATTTAGAAAATTATTCCCAATTTTATTCCTGAAGTAGATATAATCATAAAACATCCACTAATGTGTGACTACATGTTTGAGTAGTCACGAACACCCCTAAAACTTTGAGGTCATGCAAAAAGTAAGAGACTTGTCTCTAGGATTTTCTCATATGTCATACGAGGGTGTCTCAGTAATCATTCAAACAGAAAGGGAACATATCTTCATTCTTTCTTTAACTTTCGAAGCAATTTCTATAATTGATCAAAAGTGCAGGGGAGGTTTTCGTAACCAGACAAAACCACAAGGTACGTGAAAATAATGATTCCTTAAAAATAAGACGTCACTTGGAAATGTTAGGACATGCTGAAAACAAGAAAAAATGAAATCTCAGTGATATAGTTTCTCAGTTTCTCTCTAAGCTACCTCCTTCATCCAAGTGGATGCAAACTTCTGCACACTAATATTACAACATTTCTACCAACTTACAACACTTTTTAAGCTCATGGAATTATTCTATGCAAACAAAATGAGAGCTTACTTTTAAAGGATCAGAAGTCTTGTCAGCTCTTATGTGATTTTGCAGAAAAGTAAAAGAAATTTCAAAATTCTGCCAAGATAATGCAATTTGAAAAGAAGAGGCACAAAGTAAGACAAGATATTAACATTTTATTATATGCTCTCTCCTAAGTGAACCACAGGGCATCTTAGCTCATCCGACACAAAGCCAAGGAAATAACTGCACCACTATTCAGATCAAGACGATTGATTATCTTTTATGTGACTGGATATGGTGTCCAAGTGGCTTCATTTACTAATAAAAAGAACAGTTGGAGGCAATACTTTAATTAAAAGCAACACTCAATTCATTAATAAGGAAGCCTTGAGGGCTGTTTGAGAAAAACGACCCCCTTAAGGAAAAAGAACAAAAATGGCCAAGATGATCGTCCACAAAACGGAAAAGTATTAATTTATGGTTTTTGAGTTTTATTAAAGAATTCAATAATCACATTGTCAATGGCTCCCATCTTTAGAGGTTACCTTAGAGGTCACCTTAGACACTCCGTAGATGATCACTATATTTTATCTTCTTCTCCAGTTATTTGAGCCTCCTTTTCTTAACTATCCCTCTTCTGAACATAAAAGGTCTGATACTACATCTATCATAAACTTATCCTTCAACTACTCTCAGCTCTATTTACTTGTAAAAGAAAAGATTAGAAAGATGTGATAACTCTGTGTTAAAAGCACCATATTCACTAAAGTAGGTAGAACAGAAAGAGATTCCACAACCGAAGGTTAAAAAAGAGTTTCTACAGCCTAACAGAAACCTAAATTTTAGAAAAATCATAGTACTTGATTAAACTTAGTATCACACTTTTGATCATAGTATACACTAAATACCTGATATCAATAGCCATGACATCAACATTGCTTCTTGGTGGTGGACTCGTATAATTGGGTGAAAAAACCTGTTGATGGGAGAAGAATACCAGTTTTTAGATAAAGTTACTAAATTTACAGGTTAGATTTCATGTATAATAAGTGGAAGATACAAACCTGATTGCAGATTTCACAGGTGATATCACCTTTTTTGTTGCACCATCTCTGAATACACTTCCTATGAGCAAACTGAACCAAACCAGACACAATTCAAGTTAGAACTATTTCGGAATTCGTTAACCAATTAACTCAAAAACGCACAAGAAAAAGATTCGTATTGGAAATAATTGCTACTCAGAATAGATTCAAATTTGGTCGAATGGCCGTATAATAACAAAGCTTTATAGTTGCCAATTAAAGGAACGTAATGATAATTATAACTACAATACAAAAATCTCCTATTCGAGCTTTGGCTAAAATAAATGCTGCATTATACGCAACCAACTCAACTCACTCAATTTACATAACCATACGACAATGGCGGATTCACCAACGCAAAACAAAATACAAGTACTCAATCAAGTAATTAAGTTGTTACAACTAAATACTACACAACTATAATCTAAAATGAGAATAAGGACATTAAAACGCGGAAAGTATACGCAAACATTAGCTGCATACAGATATAACAGACCTTTGTGACATTGAAATGTGACCCAAATTAGTGCCCCAAGTATGGAAAAAGTAAACAAAATTGTTCAAAATCACAAAATATCCATAATCTTTTTAAGGCAAAAAAGAGTTGGCAACAACAATAAGACCATCCGCATGTGCATTACTATATATCACCTAAAATGTAAAGTTGAAGCAAATGAAAAAGAGTTTGAAAACATAGAAAACTATAGACTAATAGAAATATTCCCAAAGGAATCACATGAATCCATTTATTAACATAACATCCCATAAAGTAAAAAAAAAAAAAAAAAAAAATCCAATGGCAGAAGGATAGATATAGGCCATAAGTCGCAACTGAATATGACATCATTAAATGCATACCCCCACAATATCTAAACTAAAAAAAACAAATTATTCATTTTAAAATAAATTTTTAAAAAACAGAAACCTCAATTTAAAAAAAAAAATCTTTTTTTTGGATAACACTCGAGAAAAATGGAAAGATTAAATTTTTATCAGGACAAGACCAAGACATGCAACCCAAAAACGCAAAAAAAAAAAAAAAAAAAAAATTAAGGGAAGTTATCAAATTAGTACAATAATTATTTTGAAAACACCCAAAAAGTCAAAAAAGAAGAAAAAGATGAGATTTTGAAGTTAGAACAAGAATGAAGAGATAATAAAAATGTTACCTTGAGAGTGCCAATACAAGCACAAGGAGCCTCCATATCTTTCTCTTCATCTTCTTCTTGACAAATCCTGCACTCTCTTATAGAATTAATACTCCCTTTTGCTTTTTCATTTTCTCTCTCATTAATAATAACTTTGACTGATGATGATGATTCTTGAAAACATGTAGTAGTAGTAGCTGTTCTATCCACACAAACCATGAATTCATCCACCATTCTTGATCTTTTTTTTGTTATTCTCTCTCTCTCTCTCTCTCTCTCTCTTTAGACAAAGACTGAAAAAACAATGAAGATTGTTTATTTATATATTATTATTACATATATATATATATCTGTTTAGGATTATGTTAGAGTATTTAATATAAGTAGTAGTGGGGAGAGAGAAATGTGGGGTTTTAAATTATCTATTTTGTGCTAGTGGCGGAATTTGCGAAATAGGGGGGGGGGGGGCATGCGTGGTGATGTGCAATGACGAGAATAGCCTTGTGTATTGTGTTATTTACAGTGTGTGGACAAAAATTTGGAAATATCTGACTGAGTTGTTTTGGTTGTGGTGACACGAGGGCCTTGGTTAAATGACAAGTGTGCGGTTAATGTGAAAAGGTTACCTTGAACAGTGTGTGTGAGTTATTTTTTCATTGGGTTTGGTTGGTTGGTTTGTTACTTGGTTACCTAGTTTTACACCTTCCTCCATTGGCACTAGCAACTATGGTCTATAGGTTGTTTTTCTTTTTGGATTTGTAGTGAGCTACACTTCTATGTCACATGTGCAAAATATTTCAACTTCTATCTCGATGTAACTCACGAATAATGGGTATCCTATGGGCTTTCATACGATGCACCCAACAATACCTGAACACGACATGGTTGAGATACGACTGTATTTTTTGTAATACGAGTTTTTTAAACTTAAAAAATACGACACGATTGAGATACAATTGTATTTTTTGTATCAAAATATATAAAACATTATCAAAACATGCACAAATAGCATTCTTAAGTTCAAATAAAATACTCATTAAAACTTAAGTCCTAAATTCTAATATTAAATACAAAGTTACATTCACAGACCAAATTACAAAACAAAAGGTTATACAATACAATACTCAAATAAAATCTTTCAATCGGATTTTAATGCCACGATTTGGAGTAAGAACGATTTTTTTATGCTCGTCCTTTGTGCATAAGAGAAATGCATTATGTTTCTATGTGAGATTTTTTTTTGATGAAAGTTTCTATGTGAGATTTGATTGGAAAAATAACACATCTTTTATGTTTTTTTGCTACTTAGTTATTCAACATCTAAAAGTTTAATATTCGACCTTCTAATATTTTTATCTATATATTTTTAAAAAAATAAGTTTTAACCATAAATAAAAGTTAAGAACTACAAAATCAGCCAAAATGTGTTCGAACATGTCGGATATGTCCTTTAACGTGTCTGGCAACGTGTCCATTTTCCTTTTTATTTATTTATGTTAAGACATGTCATGTGGCATATTCGACATGTGCCGAGAAGTATCAGTGTTCGACACGTATCGGACATCGCATCAAGAGATTTTTTGGCGTATTGGTACATTATGAGGTTTCTTCTTTGGAAAATACCCGTCGAATTTTGATTGTTTGACAAATAAACGCTTTTGTCAATTGACTAATAGTCAACCATTTGTTGGGGGTAATTTTGTCATTGTAACCTTTTTTAAAGAAAACTTAATTATCAGAATCTCTAAAATCCAATCTCCCAGTTCCCTAAAATCTAATAGTCAAGGTTGGGGGTAGTTTCGCTAGCCTACACTTTTAACGAGTTGTTTATCAAGCATTTTTATTCAGTTCTTTTTCTTCTACAATGAAACTCTGGTACTGGATTCCTGTATTTTACTTTTTAAGGTATTTTAAACACAAGAATGTGTTTTATATTGTTAAAAAAAAGTTGAAATCACCTTATTTTATTTCCTCTTAAACAACTATGGATAAAAGATTTGCTTATTAAAATAAGTTAATTAAAAGAGTGAATAATCTACTTATTAAGGGTTAAACTGACTTTTAATCCAATTTGTCAAGTAAAGGTACAAAACTACCCCTACTCTTAGCCATTGACTGGATGGTCAACTGACATAAGGGGTATTTGTCAAAACTTGAAACTAGAGGGGGTTATTTGCCAAGAATGAGACCTCGGGGAGGTTGATGAAAAATACTCCATGAATAATACTAATGAAAAAGAAAAACTTTTTACTCAAAAAATTATCTGTACATATTTCTTGAAACAGTAAAACTAAAGAAAACAAAGAAAACGAAAAGGAAAAAATGAGATTAAATGAAAACGAATAGGTATGAAATTTGCATAACCATCATAACTAAGATTGTTTTCTGCTCTAAAGTAAAGAACAAAAGCCGTATTATGTCACATAATGTTCTGTTGCCTTTAGATCTATTGTAGGGAAACTTAAATTGCCTATCAATTAAAAAAAAAAATTGCCTATATATTCCTCGAAGTTTCACTCCCGCCGCTGGCTGCTAGTGTTAGAGTATGCTTAATTTCTAGTTTATAATTATAGGGCTGCCTAAGTCCATTAAGATATATTACGTGGGAAAGTTAGTTCAGTGGTGTTTCTATAGCTTCTTTCACCTATCAATATTTTTTTTCGAGAATTTAAAAGATAATAATTCGAGTGTTTTCAAGTACAAAATCTTAAATATTTATTTCAATTTCTACAAAATGGAAACCATGATTATAGTTTAATTATAACAATCAATGTCCACTATGTTTTTCAATATATAAGGGAAAATGCACAAAACCCGCAACCTGTTTTCTAAAGCATGTCTCGAATTCCTTTGTGTTACTTTTTTTTTTTTATTTTTTATTTTTTTATTTTATATTGTGTTTTCGAAATTTCTACACCAAACTTATTTTTAGACAAAACTCCACATCCATGTGGTAAAATGAATTGTCAATTTTTCTCCACTTATAACTTAAATTTTTTTGTAACAGTAGGGCTCGATGCAAGGTTTTTGACAACATGAAGAGGTTTCATGCATAGTTTTAGTTAACAAGAGTGGTTTGGTACACAAATTAGTAACGTGAAGGGATTTGGTACAGGTTTAAAGAAATTCATAGTATTTCATTCAATTTAGTAGGTATAATAGCTTAAAAGATCTAAATAAGTCCCATATACCACATTGTAATGCAACACTATGATAAAATAAGCAAAGCAAATATTTAGTACAGAGATTTTGGAAACACGATGATGTTCTATACAAGATAGATAACACGATGAGGTTTGCGAATGTTCTACTAAATATAGGGGCTCTTGTACATTTTTCTAATTTTTTTTATGGAAATTAAAAGTGCATATGAGCTAAATAATAAAGTCATTATAAATGTTCAAAATAGGAAAACCTCCATCACAAAATGAGATATTTTGGAGGTTTTGGTCGTTAAAATGAGTCGACCAATTAGACAAAAGGCCCATTTAACTAAATTTATTAAAACTTATGTTGAAACATTCACCTAAATACACCTATTGTGTAGTCGTTAGAATCCTTGCTAGAGTAAAATGATGGTAAAGGAAAATAGAAGACAAATTAGCCACCTACTAAAGTGCATATTATATGCTCACTCTTTTTCCCCCCTTTTCCACAAGTCCCACATCAAGTAAATTAGTAAGAAAAATGAGATGTAACTTTAAGTTAAAAGTTTGAAACTAAGGAGCTCCAACAGAATTTCCGTATTCACGCTTGTCGATGATTATAGGGGTGTTCAAGACCCACTCGACCTATCAAAACTCGACCGACCACATTCGAATTAGTCATGGTTTATTTTATAACTTCATCCTCTCGAGTTGACAAATTCGTAACCTGCAGAATTTGAGTATGGTCAAAATTTTATTAATCCGTCCAAACACGCCCACATACACCTCTAGTTTGTATATTTGTAGAGGAATAGAGAAGCAAGAATTTTTTTCGAAAATCATTTAGATTTTTCCAAAATACAATTATCAACAAATGTTTGATTATTGTTTTCTTGTTGATGCTACGAAGACTTATATGTTAAATGTGTTGTAGAGGGACTATGTTATGTTGGTAGTTATTAAACTAATATAATTTTTTTGTTACTTTTATATTATTTGATAATTGTTGTATTTGGCTGTGAATTGATTTAAATTGATGTTTTATATTTTATGCAAATAAAATTCTTGTTTATATCTTTATATTGTTATTTTAATTAACTAAGAAATATTTTCAGTTGTGCAATGCAGATCCGAGAAAATAGAATATTACCATGAAAGTTACCATATATAATTTTGTGAACTCCATATAATTTTACTTAATTAGTCAACTTTTTGATATGTTAGAATATAATTAAAATTGATATGCTAAAGTTATGCTGACAAGATAACTAATTTATCTAATCTAAAAAGGAATTACCCACCCCAAACCATCTAAATTAGGTCAGATCCCTTTTTGATATAAGTAAAGCAAAATATGTAAGAATCCTGACTTAAGATCTTGGCATTAATCATACTAATATTAGTGCAGAAGGGCAGGAAAGGAATTTGAACTTGATTGGCCAAGTGGGTTGGCGCACAATATAGAATTTGCTCCGATCTATTTGTTTGATATATACGTCAACCTTATTATAAAGAGAGAGAAAAGGGATATGATAGAATGATAGATACAAGGTGAAGTTTGATCCAATATTATTAGTTTTATTATTCCATTTGTCTATAACATGTGTAGTGGGAGGGAGACTTTATGATGATGCTACAGAAAGACGAATATTTCCTAAGGAGTGCAGGTGACAAAATCATTTATATTTTAGTAGATTAAAGATGGGAGACAAGTGGGATACGGAAGAAAATAGTTGGGTCTGAAGATCTTTCAGGAGAATCGAAAATATGGTCTTAAAATTTTTTGAGAATTTAAAGAATAATAAAATAGTTATATATATATATATATATATATATATATATATATATATATAGGTGTTACAATTTTTAAACATATGCCTGGAGTCGTAGAGAGCCACAAAGGATAAGTTTTGACTAGTATATTCGATGAAATTGTGTACACAAAATAATTAAGTAATAATTGGAATTAAATAATATTTATTTAATGTTTGGGTTTATATGCTGTGGCATAATTTTCTAAACATTTAAATACATAGACACTATATGAAATACGTATCCACATAAATTATCCTAACGTAAACATTTATGTATATATACATAGACTTGTAAAAAGAAAAGTGGTGACCAAGAGAGAGAGCGCTACTCTGGTTTTTTTTTTTTTTTTGATAGAACTACTCTGGTTTACCTCTTTTATGATATTATATAGCTCGGCCAAGTGGAAGTTTAGGCACAATAGATGCAAAGAAGGCCTAAGAGAATATTTTATTGAAAAGGGCCCGAAGAGAACACGTCTATCCATCCTACTTCATTTCAAAATTTGTTTTTTTTAAAAATAATTTAATAAAGAAATGTTTTCCTGATATTTTAATTAAATTATGAGAAGCATCTGATAGTCAACGCATGATAGGTATTAAATATAAATAAATACTGTTAAAAGTTAGTCTATTTACAGAAACTTTTTCAATTGTTTGAATAACTTAGTAGAACACCTTGAAAGTCAAAAGAAGACTTTATATACACTCCTTTAAAATCTGAACAATTACAAAAACACTCTTAGACTTCTGATAACCCTCTCATGTAGTCATGTTTAGTGTTTTTAAAGTTCAAGGGTGTGTTTGTAATAATTCAAATTTTAGAAGTTTTTATCCGACCAAACACAAGAAGATGTAGATCTAATTATTCCTTAAAGTACTTGCTAATAATAATAATAATAATAATAATTATTATTATAATAATAATAACAAATAATAATAATAAATAAAAATAAAACCTGAAACCTGACAACTCTATAATTCAACACAAAAAATCATATTCTACAGCACAACTACACACAACTTTTACTTGCAATTATTTTGTTCAACACAACCACATTCATTATATCATCTCTACTTACTTAATTAACTCTAATTGTAAGGATTTAGTTGCTTGCTCTTAATTTAAATTTCATATCGTTGATCAAGTTTTGTATGTCGCATCAAGATTCTTTTTTGAAAAAGGGAATTTGTCTTTGAAGTGTTGATTATAGTTTTAAGCATAAATATGAAAAGCTAAGCCGTCGATCAATTGTCATATATCTCTTAAAGTAAAAATTATGAATAATGAAGTTGTTGATGGAGTGTTGGTTCTAGCTAGTGTTAAAGACTAAACTTTGAAAAGTTAAATCATCGATGAAATGTCAGTTTTTATTTCAAGTGAAACCTTAAAAAACAAAATCGTCCTCGAAGTATTGACTATAGCTTTGAATATAATCTTTGAGAAGCTAAGTCGATAATCAATCGTCAATTGTTGATTTAAGTAGGAGCTTTACAAGCTAAAGCTAAGTTGTGTGTCAGATATGTGCCAATGCCACATGTTACTTGGTAAATCAATCGGTAGTTTATTTTAAGTGTTCATAGAAATCGCGTCGGGTTGTAGAAGCATTTTGTATATTTTTGAACAGTGACCATGCATTGAATAAAAGGAGATGAATATTAGGGATACAATTTTTGTAACTTCAATTTGTTCATCTCCTACTTGGCATGCTTTTTCGCGAGAGTTTTCATTGTGGCCTTCAGGCTCTCTTCACCATTCATCGTCACGTCTGGTGGATCTAGTTCTTGTAGATCTGTCTTTGAGTTGATCCTGATTGGAACCATACATATATTGGTATGTTTAGAAAATTATAATCGTCTCGGATTAAGCTTTCGAACTCATTTTGTAGGTCCAAACAATCTTTAGTGTCATGACAAATTTACTGATGGTTATGACAATACTTAAATGATAGGTAGTGTTTAAAAATACTTATAAAAGGAACTGAATGCAAAAGGACCTTTTTACCATTGACAACATTGACTTTTGCTTCTATTTGTCTAAAAAAAAAAAAAAAAAAAAAAAAAGCACAAGTCGCAAAAGTAGGGTCACGGGTGCTTCTCCAACTCCTTTTGAAAATATGCTATTTTTAAAAGGATAAAGTCACTTCTAATTAATTTTTGCAAATACCTAATTAATGCTTTAAGTAGTTTCTTAGAAAGATTTACAAACACTCTAGACCTTTTGTCAAAAGTCTCTCAAAGTAATTTTAAGCACAAGTAGTGAACAAGCTCCTTTTAGAAGCTCTCGCAAACATCACAACATTAGTTTTTCTAATATTTCTTAGTTCCTTTAAGAAAAAAACAATATTTCATAGTTCTTTCAGGGTCGGCACTTGCTCCGTGCTATGAAAATGATACTTTTTGGTAGCATTTACGGGCTGTAAATGGTATACACCATTTCCTGTCAGTGACCATGGACACCAACAGATAGAAATCTTTGATAATAGATCAATTTCTTTAGTCGATAGTGCAAACTTAATCAAATGCATTGATCGACGAAGTGTTATTGGAATAGGTTTTTTTTTTTTTTTTTTAAAATCGGAGATTTTATTCAAGCACATATGTACATAAGTTTGGGGGTGGTGGAATAGACGGTAATAAGTACAATAAAAGTCCGCCAAAACATACGGTCGTAGCCAGTCAGAACAAACCTTTCAATATTAAATTATTAAATTAAAGATTTACATATTCCTTAAAAAAAAAGGATATAATTGTCCTTTTTTTTGCTTACAAAACTGTCTCCACCCTCAAATTCGAGCAAACGAACTAAACACCCTTATATAGAGAGGTAATTTGCCAATCTTTAAAATTAATTGGCTACGTTCTCAAAACTAAGCTTTAGGTGAAAATTTCACATGGGATAATATTGTGGGCCCAATAACAAGCCAAGGGCATTGGAAATCTAATGTGTATAATAATAATAATGGTGCTACTTAATCAGAAATAGTATAAACCTTGGGGACTAATGTGAAACTTTTTCTGTTAATGTTATATCCATAAACCCCCTTTCCAAAGAATTGAGAATAGCTAGTAGCTATGCTTGGGGTTAAAACACACCAACCCTTTATCTCATTTTTCAGTCACAAGGTAACAACTCAATTTCTCATTAATCATCTGTTAGCGTTATAACTTATAATGTTGTGCCAAGTTTGTCTTACTTCATGTCATTTCAACTTAATTAATATATGCAGGTGCCTACTGCTCTATGTTCTTGGATTTGTGAAAATTTGGTCTTGTTTAAGCTGTAATTTGTATTGGTTCTAGTACATATGTGAAGATTTGAAGTGGATATTTTGAGTGTTTGTAGGAGGAGAAATCTATGGGATTTTATGTTAACTGCAGAATTTAAGGCTTGTATCCTGAACCCTTTAAGCAAAATTTTCAGATTATTTTGAAAGCTCAAGGGGAATTGTAAATATTTTTAGACAAATAATGATGTAAATTAGACATCTTTTTTTTTTTCATTTAGTATTTTCAAGTTTAAGAAGACCCAACAATTTGATCAGGCTAATTGAACAAAAGAAGCGGATAAACAGTTCTAAAGGAAAGCGTTTTTGAAATAACTAACTAGATTTAATAACTCGAATTTCTGCTGTGCTTAAATTCAATTAAAAAAAATAAAAAACTCTCTTGCCTATCAATTTTGTTAAGCTGAAGATATTAAATTGCAAGAAGTGAAGCTGAGGATATAGTGTAATCTGATCTTTGGTTTATGATAAATGCGCTTCGTCGCGTGAAGACGAAAGAATCATCTATTGCGTTCGAAAACATTGTGAAATTTAATGGGAAAGGAGTGTCGAAAACAAGAAGAAAAAAAAGTACCGATTAAGTCGTTCAATTCTTGAATTTCTCTTTTGAGCAGCTCACATGTTGATTTTTATGGCAAGTTGCATCTTTTCAATTTCCGGTGTTATGTTTGGGATTAATGAATATCCTTTTATTGCTGCTTTTGTGTGTCTCCATGTTCTATCTTTCTCTTCAGAAATTTAAATGCATCTCTTGAAAGTTTTTTTTCAATAAGATAAGATTGTATTATCATTTCTTTTAACCTTTTCTGATTTTTGAAATTAACTATACGCTTGCAGAATGATTCTTTCTGCTACAAAGAATTTGTAATACTGTTAGGACTAATGTTGAATTACATTCATTGATTCGTTGCTTACTTACTCACATGTTTATTGGGAAGAACAGATTGCTGCTATAACTGAAAGCCGGTTTAGAGATGTCCTCATTACAAGTAAACCTATCAAAACAGAATGCTTTCCTCGTAAGATGGAATACAGTGCCCATCCACTTCTAGAAAGGTAGTTCCGAGCGTCCCATAAACCAGTTAAAAATTCTGACTCATGTTTAGCTAATTGTAGCATCTAATCGAGAAAATGTTACATGCGTGACATTCAGCCTTACCAACTATCTTTGCCGTATGCAGGAATACCGATAAATTCTTACGTGCAGTCCAAGCAGTATCTTCAGGTACAAAAGAAGAAATATCTATTATAGTTCAGTGACAATTCAAAATGCGCATTTTCATAGTTTCTGTGGATTATTTCTTCAGGTGTTCAAGATGTAGAAGTGTCCTCTTCATTTGAAGACTTCTCTGTTACAACAATCTCTGCTGATAGTCATGACGAATTAAAGGTGAGTGAACATTACCGTCTTAGTTTGTTGTTTGCGAAGGCTTTTAGGGAATGTGATTTCATGTTCATACAAGTGGGGCTACTATCTCACGCTGGAATGACTTTTTTTTCATTGTGAAGCTGGATAACTTTCAGTTGGAAATAACATTTCCAAGCTTTGAGCTATATTTGTCTTGTTTATGAACCGAAATAAGTCATACCTTCATTTTTCCCGTTCCCTTTTTTAATATAATCGAGAGTCATGGAATTTTTTTGTTTACAGATCACTGTGGAGGTATCTGGCACCAAAACACAAGAAATATTCGATGTGGTATTCTCCAAAATGGTAGCTGATGCCCAGCCAATTCCAGGATTTCGGAGAGTAAAAGGAGGTAATCAGACCTAGAAACCTAATTTTCGGAATATTTTCCAACTTCAGATACAAGTCATTGAGCTGATATAGTGGATCCTGATACCACCTTTTTCGCTATGATTTTGTTATTTTACAATTTTAAAGTTTCTAACATGTTTGGTGTTCATTGGCGTCATTTCTCCTCCTCGAACAACTGGATTCTTTCAGGAAAGACCCCTAATGTAAGTTTCATAAGCTTCTATTCAACCTTTTCTGGATTACTGTTTATGGCCTCAATGTTATTACATACAATTCGTGAAACAGAAAATGCTTGCATGCCAAGCTGCTGGTTTTATATGATGCCCAATAAAGTTTTATATGAGTTTTATTTCACTAATGTTAAGTTGCAACACCCATTTGTTCTGCTGAGTAATGAAAAAAAAGAATTTGCATATTCTTTATGGATGAATAAACTTCTATTGATAAAAAGATGTAATTGAATGCTTTAAAAACCTGAATCTTTAATTTGAAATCCCATCATTTGCTATGCTAATGCATATTGTAATGGTCTTGCAGATACCAAAGGACATACTTTTGGAAATTTTAGGACCCTCAAAAGTATACGAGCAAGTTATCAAGAAAATTATCAACAGTACCATTGCAGAATATGTCTCTAAGGTAGAATTCATACTTATGAAGTTTTTTAGTTATGTATTACTCGTTTCACGTGCTCTTCTTATCATGTATCATGATGCATCTCCAGGTTTCTCCAATTCGATCATCATTCATTTACAATTTTACATTGGGCTCTTACTAGTCCTCTCTCTTTGGTATCTGAATAAATTTTTCAAAGTCGCATAAGACGACCTGTTTTCACACTAGTACTGAGATTATGAATTTGGTGTCGGTACTCGGATATTATAAGACTTGGGTTTGATATTAAATGTATTTCTCATCTAGAAATGAAAAGGAAAATAGATTTACTGCATTAAGACTATATCAAATGATTCATGTCTTTGTCATTGTTCTTGTGTTCTTATTTTATGTTTTTACTGAATCAACTCTCTCGATATAGCTTATTTACATTTGATGAATTTAACAAAATTGTAGGAACGACTAAGAGTTTGCAAGGATTTGCAAGTTGAACAGAGTTTTGAAGATCTTGAAGCAGGTTTTGAACCTGGTGAAAAGTTAAGATTTGATGCAGTTCTTCGTTGTCAAGAATCAGATTGAGTGGATATGGTGTTGAAAGTTCTCGCATTCTAGTTTTAGTCAATTGAAATTCAAGAGTTAACTTATTCATAGTCATATATCCATGTCAAATGGTTGTTTCCTTGTGTCATTATTTATAGCCTAGATGTGATATCAAAGATGAAGGGTCGCAATTTGGATTAGTTCGAAATTTATCCAAATTTGGACAAATTTAGTAAATCATGTTAAACAAAATGACTTAACTGCATGCATCCTCAACTAATTAGACAAACGAACACAAGGATGATCGAAGAAAACATGGACAAAAATCATACAAAGCAACAATGATGTTTAGAAACTCAAATGAAGACATTTAACTCAACTGAAAAGAGTGGATGAGAAAGTTCATGTGGTCAACTTGTCGTGACTCTCGTTTAGTTCAAATATTATATTTCAATTAATTTGCACTATTGGCTTTGGCTTGGTTGTTGTTGTGTAATAACATGGTGCAACAAATCACTTGAAACACAATATTTTTTAGGACATTAAATTTACAATAGTTTCATTTGGTCCATGGCTAATGTTGATAACTAAATTGAACTGAACTGATAGCAGTGCCATTCCATGACATCATTTGGTACTTAAAAACAAGCTGATGTCTTGAAAATCTTCTATTTTGACAACACTAAGGAACACTTAGACATCAAGTAGAGGAGTCTGCCAAAAAATAAACTGGCAGGAGAAGTTTTGAGTAGCAAATCTGGTGCGATATGATAATTGACCTGGAGCAACCATCGATCAGTAATTCAGTATACAGTACACAAAAGACAAATACTAAAGCAGTAATGAAAATCAGATACTGCGGTCATAAACTAGCTTTCAACAGAAAATAGAATAGAATAAACAAATACATGTAGTCAATGTAAGTAAAATAACTGTCTACTCTTTCTCCACAGTTAAAACCATATAAACAGGCTTTTGCAACAGTTAGTTCGACTCCTCCGTTGATTTCTCAAGCTCCAAAGTAGCGGTAAATCCAAAATCATTACCGGGGACGAATGCTGCCTTCAGTTCCTCAGCAGTTTGGATGGTGTTAATCTTGTTGTCTTTAACAGTAAGATTTTCCTGGCGATTAAATTCGTTTGAGAAATTAAACAAGTTGAGCAAAGTTAAGAAAAAGACACCATTCAATTGTTGTAACAAGGGCTTGCCTTCTTCGCATAGTCAGCCAGTGTTGTGCTAACAATTTCTTGAATAACGAAATTCGTGACTCGAGCTTCACCAAGAATTTGCAGAAGGAAGTCCTTAGGAACCTGCATTCAATTTTAAAAAGGAAAACTAATGGAGTAACAGAATCAAAATTATGATAAAATGAGAAACATCATTCAAACTTTCACCTGACATCATTATGAAAAGATTACTCTGGTTATTATACAGTAATACAACAAAGTACACATGCAACTACGAATTTATTCTATACCGTACACCTCGTGCATCCAAACTCAATCTAACAACCATTTCAACATGCCAAGCCCACTAAATTATTATTTTGTCTTACTTATATACATTCTTAAATCTTTTTTCCAAACTAAGTTTCAAATAGTAGGCTCTAAAATTATGAGAATCTAAAAGACACTGAACTAAACACCAGATATACCAAATACATTGAAGGTATACACGGATGGGATATGGGCTGACAATGAAAAGAACCCTCTGACATGAAAACATTCATACGGCCACAGGTAAGAGCTTCCACAAGAAAAACCGATAAATACTAATCAGAACTTCCAATGATGGGCTAAGTTATCCATTTTTGGTTATTAACACCTCAGAGGCATCAAAATAGAGCAAATTATTTGATACATAGTAAACTCCCCGAACAGCCTTCTCATCAGCTAAACGAAAAGGACAAGTTTAGGATCAAGTCTGCAATACTAATAATATCCAAAATAAATCAAAATTCATGTCAAATTTCAAATATGGAGAAATGTCACCTTTTACAATTGCATTTGAGCTTCTGATGAAAAATGTGGAATAAAAGAAGCATGCAATTCGCAACTCAAAAGAAAAACCTTGGCAGGTAGGTGTCAGAAAACAGACAATGGCCAAAACTGGATAATTTACCTTAGACGTCTTCCCTTCATAAGCCGCCATGCACAACAAAACAACATTAGATTAGAATATTGTATATACCAGGTAGGTCTCATTCAAAAAGCTTGTAAACATTTATAACATGGGTGGTATGGCAGGGCGAAGTACTTGAAAGACAAAAGCAGACATATAATCTTGTTGAGTAACGAATATCCCGGTGGCATTATAAGTATACGCTCTACCCCTTGCAAATAGCTGCTGAGCATCTAGACTAAAAGAAATTTTTAAAATGAAAACCTCAATTCAAGCTTGTGCCGATGGTACAAACTACAAAAAAATGAGGCTTCCATTTATTAACTTATCTTCATGTTATCCAATATATGTCCAAGTTCTTCTTGGAAAGGATCCCAGCTTATACTTTACAACTTCAAAAGTAAATTACTATTCCTAGCATTCCTCATCCTCACTAGTAGCCGCATGCATCTGTCTAGAACATTAGTATTGGAAAAAGAAACAAAATTTACACATAAATTTGCAAATTTAAGTCACATAACGTTCACGAATCTCAACTACGCGTGGGATACTACTTTATGCTAAAAGATGAGTGTAGCTGATATGCGCGTGCAATGATGAATATGAGGCAACATGAGGGAAAGAGTGAGAAAATGAAGAAATCTGCAACAAGATAAGTGTAGCACCAACAAAAGAGAAAATGCAAGAAAAGTCATGAGGTGTACGGCCGTATACCAAAAGATGCACCAGAATGGGGCTTTGGAACCTTCATTCAGATTTAGGACAAACATTAAAAATGTGATATGAGCGGAGGAAACTTGAATGGAGGTCATACGACACGATATTGTCACCAAAGTAGTAATGCAAAACCTTTGCTCAATCGGTATGACTGGAGAAAGAGAATTCACGTGTTCAACTATCGATTCCTTCATACAACCTTTACCTATCCTAACTGGGACAATAAGCTTGGTTGTTTGTTTGTTAACAAATCTCACATATTGCCCACATGCAAATTATTTGCTTTTATATTATGTGGGGATGCGAGTTGGGGTCCGGTGTTGATAATACTAATTATGTAACTTGTAACTAACTAAATAAGTAAATGGAAAATATAAATGCAACTTTTTCATCTGGTAGTCACTGATCATGCTAACTTCAAATAAAGGTCTCCTTTACCAGTCGGCGAAAGTTTTTTTCTACTTATCAATTAGGGGACCAAAAAAAGTCTGACAGTGGAACTACATGAGTTGGTTCTAAATACAAAATATATGCGAATGATTACCTCCTTTCTCTCTTCGGAAACCAGGAACTGGTGGTGCTGTACTAGCCAAGTTTCTCAAAACTTTATCAAATACTATCTGCGTCTCCTTCCCTGGCAATTCCACTCTTACCTGACCCACAAAAATGGGCAAGTATCAAAGGATATTTGATCACGAGAATTGATATAAGGAACACAAGCTATCCAAGTTATAACCCAGATCTTGCAGTATGTATGCTTTGTTCTACTTTAACCAACCCAAATGCAAATCTATCATCCATCTAGTTTGTATTTGCAATGCTTGAATCCCTTTACAGGAATTTAATTTTCTAGTAAACATGTTTTACACAACATATAACCATGATGCACGAATGTGGACACAAAGATACAAACATGAGAGACCATTTGACAAAAAAAATGGATACAATACGTTTATGATGTGATAATATATAGGAAAGTAAAATATAAATAATATAACTTAAATTTATAAGGATAAAACTGTATATATATTTATGCATCATTATTTGTATGTAAATGTATCTTTATATTGAGAATATATAACTTTATGCATCATTAGTTCAGACAAAAGGTACCATTTGAACCATGTAAACATCAAATGTACTCAATGTTACTTTTAAGTTTTATCATCTAGTTAGTTGCTAATCTAAATTCAATTATTTCAAGGCCTATAAACTTGAGATTCAAAATGTCAGGGGTGATTATGAAAGTTCAAGACATTCAGCACTAAATGACACCCACATAGGACTTAACAGGAAAGTAACAATGCGATTTAATCAATTTTCTCATGACAATATCTGATGCATGTTGGACGCGCATCTAGCAATGCCCGAGGTGAATCTGCCTATATTCGCTCTTTTTTTTTTTTTTTTCTTTCTCTTTGCTGCACTCGTGTCTTACAGTGTAAGTTGTTGAGAATAAATGTATTGTACCTTATACCAACAACTTAAAATATGAACCAGACAACCAACTAGCACTGCATAATATATAAATGTTACTGAAAATATATCGACCATTTCTTGGATGGTTTAAATTTTAAGTTGTCATCTTCTAGGAATAATGATGCCTTCACATTTATATACGGTGTCAAACAGGAAAATTGAATAGAAATGGATAAAAGATTTAGTAAGAGATGCTCACTTGCATCTTCTCTTCATCTTTGGACTCCACGACTATCTCAACGTTTTTAATACTCACTACATTGTCCTTCGGATCTGTTATTGAGGCCTCTAAACCTGTACTTACATAAGGGATTCTTGTTTCAAGCAAAGAAAAGAGTAGGTAACAAACATAGTATCCACTATCCACATAAGTAGTTAGTATTACCTGCAGAGCCAACTGCAGATATTGGCTTGACCAAAAGTTTCCTATCTGTCCTCGAGGAACTGCAGTATATTAATGACCTGAAATTCACTGGGTAAAGACTTGGTAATGTGACAACAAAGCGTGCAAAAAGGTGCAGTAAGAAGTCTAACAAAACGTAATAACAAATGCAGAGAACTATACAACGATGAACCACAAACTGAATATCAAAAGTATGAAAAATTGGGAAAGCACTATCGAGTAAACAATAAGTTAGTTTCAAACAAAAGATTTTGTGAAATATAGTAACATTTTTTAGGGCCTACATTTTTATACCAACCATTAATTGTTTCCTTCAATTTATCCTACTGCACTACCGAAAGAAAAACAGGAAAACAATAATGACAATGTTACAGAGATAGCGAACTGTACTAATAACTTGTTTTGAACCTTTTTACTTATGAGTCAATATTATCAGGGTCCCCCCGCCCCCTCACGCGTGTTGTGCTAAACAGGGATATTACCCCCTTGAAAAACAAGAGACTAATTACTCCGTGTTATGCTAAATAGACACACTACCCCATGTTAAAAATGAACAGGAAAATTATCCCTTGTATATATACTTTTACGCGTTGCAGAATACCCCTTTTATATGTAAATGGTACGCAACTTTTTCAAAACTCAAATTGGCCATCACAGGGGTGTTAACGTGCCTATTTAACTATAACATGGTGGGCAATATGTCTATGTAATGAGAGATTATTTCGTGCAACCGTTGCATGATGAGGCGACACAACAAGTCGGTTATTAGTGTAAATACACGGTTGAGACGAGATTGTGGGGTGGTTGGTGCCTACATTTTAGGAAATTATTATTATCTTGACCATTGGTTGCACCACGTCAGCAATGCAACGGTTGCATAAAACAATTTTTCCTTTGTAACATAACAAAGGAGGTAAAAAAAATGTCATTTAGCTCATATTATCACAGTTTATTGTATCAAATTGTAATCCAAACAAAACCACGACGGCCGCGGGTAGTTGCTTGACTCTTGAACTGATTCTTCAAAGAACAAGTGCAAGAATATAACTGATAAATGCAAGTAGCAACTTTAAACAAACTAAAAGCGACACTAAAATTTATCTACCTTGGGCAGGAGAATTTGGGTCTAGACCAATTGTTAATAGACAATTTGAGTTCCTTAGGCGGGCTAGTAACAGCTAAATGCTGAGACCATGAAAACAAAATAACATCAGTAAACAAATACAAGTACAAGTACTACATTGAATGTGAAAATAGGAATTAGTTAAATGCATCATACTTGAAGAAGCAATCGAGGAGATGGAGACGACGACAGTGTCATGGATGCCATAGCCGTTTTCTTTTCTTTTGTTTGTGTGTTAGTTAGATAAGAGGAGAGGAGAGGCAAATGAAAGTGATGAGGGTGAAATTGGAAACACCAATATTTATTTCCTAGGATAAACAGATTTTGAAATGGGGCTAATTGCGGCAAACCACCAACCTATTGTGTCTTTTGTACTAAACCTCATAACTTATGAAAATGTACGTATGCCTCCCAACTTATTGATTTTTGTGCGATTTTCTCTCTGAGTCGTCGATCGATCGTTTACTTTGAACACGTGTCTGAGCATTGTCCGTTGGATTTGATCCCACAAAAGTAAATAGGTTGGAGGTATAATGCATATTTTCAAATGTTATGGAGCAAAATCCAAAATCACCCATAAATTGGGGGTTTGCCACAATTTCCCCTCTAAAATATTAAAGCCCGGCGATGTTATCATAGTAATTACCTCTATGAAGTTTAAATGTCGTTAAATACTTATTCTCTTAAGTCTTACCAAGTCCCCCGCTAAATATTAAAAGCCTATATACTCTATCATATATAATTATGGGTTTTTGGCAATTTACCTCCACGTGTTGTGTCAAATTGATAAATTACTCCCTGTGAAAAATAAATAGGCAAATTACTCCCTGTAAAAAATAAATAGACAAATTACCCCTTTGTAATTTTGAAAATTGGCACACAAACTCTCTGGAATTTTTTAGTGTCTTTTTATATTTAATGACCACACTACCCTTGTTATTTCTAATATTTTATTTTATATAATCTCAAATTTGATTATAACCTTTTTAAAATAAAAAAGTAAAAGTATAAAAAAAAATATTATAAACATACATATAGTGAAATCATAACTAATTTCATATTTTTTTTTTTGCATTTTTTTAACAAGTTAATGTATTAAACCAAAGATTTTACACATTTGTTTGAGAAACAAATGGTATAATTGTCTTTCTTTCGCTAAAAAACTATCACCACTCTCAAATTTGAGCAAGTGAACTACTCCTTCGTATATAAGGAGGTAATTTGCCAATTTTTTAAATCACAGGGGAGTAATTTGCCTATTTATTTTTCACATGGAAGTAATTTGTCAATTAGCATAACACATGAGGTAAATTGTCAAATCCTATATAATTAATTTCATGTTGTTTTAGCATTTGACTTTCATGTGCGATAATTTGGTATCGATACGTGGCACGCTCGGAAAAAGTCATGCTTTCATATGTTGTTGTTGATATGTTCAAGGATACAACTAAGAAAGCTTACGCGACTCATTGGAATTTATATGGATCAACACTGTGGAGATTCATATATCATTGGAAAGCCACACGTGTCTATTATATTTTGACCTATAGTCCCAAGTCCATACAAATATCTATAAATACCCCAAGGCACGGCAAAAAAAGGGGAGGGGAGAAGTTCACAAGACTTGATTTCGAGCTGTTATTTCAACCAATGAATTCAACTTTTAATTCTATGAATTTTATATATCTGGAAAGCCTCTGAAGTCTAGTTTTCAAATCCCAAAGCGGATTGAGATTCCGACATCTAGAGAATGAGATATAGCCAAAACAGTGACACTGCGCAAAGCTGAAGTTTGGCCAAATTCGAGCTGTTTGGGCCAATTCGAGTTGTTGGGCCAATACAAATTGTTTGAAGGTCTAATTCGAGTTATTCTAAAACAACTCTAATTCGACTTGTTTGAAATTCTAATTGTATTAGAACAACAATTCTAATTACTTAAGAAAGCTTATGCCTATAAATACAAACCCTAATTGTCAATATGAGGTATGTAATCATCATCTTATAGCTTCTAGTTCGAGTTGTTTTAATCGAATTAGACTTATTTGGCAATTATGTTTGACTTGACAGAATAGCTCTAATTCAACTAAAATTATTGCACAGTTCGAGTTGTTTTGAGTGTTTTGTTCGACTTGTTCTCACACTCATTTTGACTAGTACAAGTGTCTGTTCGAGTTGTTCGAGTTATTCAATTCGACTTGTTGTTTTGCGCAATGCAATCTCATATTCTGGTTTATCTGACTTGAGCATCAGAGTGCCTTTGCCGGGTGAGCCCCGACTTAATTCACGTGTGGTGTTGAGTGTAGGTTCTAAACTCAAAAGCTGCTTAAAGATCCATCAGGGATTGAAGCAGTTTGACGTGGAGCGTTGACGAGCGAACACATAACCAGACGAAAATACTCCGCATCTGGCTTCTTTTCTTGTCCGTTTTTCTCATATATAACAAAAAATGATGTAAATATTTGTTATTATGAGAAAAGAAAACTCTTGAACACATAAGCTAATTAAGACAAAATATCAAGTGAGAAAAACAGCACAGTTACACAAATATTTAGAGTTGTATGCTGCTTATAGAAAGAAGTGGTTCATTACCTTCACTTAAAGTTATTTTAAGGGAATTTTCACAAAAAGTTGGAAATTGCAATTTTTTTTTTGAAAAACTACTTAAAGTATTAATTAGACATTTTCAATAATTAATGAGACGTGACACTTCCTTTTATTCTTTTTCAAGAAAAATATATTTTTAAAAGCAGTTGGAGAAGTACTCCCGACTCTTGTGCTTTTGAAACTTGTGCTTTTTATGACTTTAAAAAAAAAAAAAAAAGACAAATATAAGCAAAAGTCAATATTGTAAACAATACAAATGTAGTTATGCAGCCACAAATGTCGATAGACTTTTCTAATAAGCATTTGAAAACACCACCTTAATAGGACATGCTTTTCTTGATCAACTGAAAAATTAATGCCACTTTATCCTTTTTTTTTTCAGATTTAAAGTGTAGTTGCCCAAACTTTTTTATATTAATAGCCTCTTTTCCTAAATATGTCTTATTGTAACTTGGGTATTTTATTAAAGTTAATCCTTTAAATTTATCAATGTCCACTTATTTTCCTTTAGACAACACATAACGAAAATGTGAAATCAAAAACACCATGTGTTAGCTATGAAGAAAACCGGAATCCACAAGAATTTGAATGAATTTTTTATTTTACTAAAAAAATAATCAAAAACTAACTAATACACAATAACCGTACTAAAGTAGGAAACAAAATGCTACTTGAGAATAAATTAGAAAAAAAAAAAGTCTTAGAAAGACCTTATAAGTTATAATACTAAAATCCTATTAAAAAATACCAAACAACTAGAACTCTAATAAAATGAGAACTATGTCATAAAAATTGCCTTTCTTCGAAACTACCTTAGATGAGATTTTTTAAATTTGACGTTGCACAATATTCATGTGATATTATTGAACGCATGGAAACAAAAAAAATTGGCCTCTTTCAGAGGATCAAAATTGAATCAAGCCACAGCGTAGGATCATTTTTGATAAAATCCCACAGATAAACAGTCAAATAGAATTTGTTGACTGTTGAAAAAAAAAAGTTGCAATGTAAGAAATAGTCAACAAAGATAAAATAATGTAAGAAAAATCATTTGGGCAATGGCGGTTGATATCGCCAATATATTATTCCATTTTCATGCTGACGATCAGGGTCCTTAATTGTTTGTCTTTGTTCATGTTTTAGGAAAACAATTCATAAACTTATAATTTTAGTTTAATTGGAATTTAGCGAAGTCTAGTGAGTGTAAGGTTGACCAATAAATATATGACTAGTGATTTGCAGGTGGCTTATGAAATGTGTGTATGTGTGCCTATTTAGAGCGTTGAGTGTGGCCTGATTGAAGTTTTTAGAAATGAGGCCACCTCATATTTTTCACTAAAATGTCTTATTAAAGGGAGTGTGAAACTCATTAATATATAGAAGCCCATAAGAGTTCTCAAGCAATTTGGGTTAAATTTCGAGACACCCCCTAAAATGTAGATCGGAATGAGCATCGGATTCTAACACGTGGGTTAGAGGCAAGTCCAACATTAACTTGGGCAGAAGTGGCTCTGATACCACGTAGAAATGAACGCCCTTATATTTCCCACTAAAACAGAGTGATGTATAATGTAGATCGAAACTGTTGAATTGCTTTATTTTGAAAATTTTGGATAAACTGTAAAAAACATCTTCTTAAATGTATGCGGGAGTGAATTGCCAAACTAACACTTTTGAAAAAAATAATTGCCAAACTAACACTATTGAAAAACTAATTCCCAAAATAACACTTTTTAACAACCTATTACTATTCTACCATTTTCCCTTTGTCTCATAATTAGCAAAGTAATTCAAAGTTCACCCAAATGGCCAAATGTAAAGTAAAACACATTACTGTAAATATATAAAACATATTTGATGTACCATATTTTGGTACTGCCACGTCATAATATTCGATATAATATATGAGCATATTTTGGGATTATTATGCCACGTCAGCACTATTATTTTTTAATGCAAAATTACAATTCAAGGCAAAACACGGAAATCGGCCCAAGTAGGCCCAAATTGAGCCCAAGCGAGACCTATTTGGGCCCGAAAAGGCCCGATTCGAGCTATATCAAGCCCAATCCGAGCTATATGGGCTCAAATTCGATCTATTTGAGGCCCAAAAGCCAAATTCGAGCTATATGGGCCCAAATTCGATCTATTTGAGGCCCAGGAGTCAAGTAAGAGCTATATGGGCCCAAATTCGACCTATTTGATGCCCAATTCGACCTATTTGAAGGCCCAATTCGAGCTATTTCAAAATAGCTCTAATTCGTCCTATTTTGAGTCATAGTTCTACTTGGATTGCACTTTTAGACGAATAAGGACTCTTATTACTATATAAGGGGGTCCCATGCCTCATTCTAAGGTACGTTTTTATTTTCTAGCATCTAATTTCGAGCTATATACATCGAATTCGAGCTATAGAGCAATAATTTCGAGCTATATTGCAATAGCTCTTCTTCGATCTATATAGAGTGTATTTCGAGCTATTTGAGAGTAATTCGATCTATTCGGGTTTTCTCATCACGGTTCTCAATACCATTTCGAGGTGTGCTAATTCGACCTATAGAGCTCAAATTCGACCTATTTGGGCATATTTAGAGCTATTTGAGGCCCAGTTCGACCTATCTAGGCCCAAATTCGACCTATTTGGCCTAAATTCGACCTATTTGGGCCCAAATTCGACCTATTTAGGCCCAAATTCGAGCTATTTGGCCTAAATTCGACCTATTTGGGCATATTTCGAGCTATAAATTCGAGCTATTGTCTCTGACGACAATACCTCAAATTCCGACCTATCTGACTTGAGCGTCGGAGTGCCTTCGCCGGAGGAGGCACCGGCTTAGTTTACGTGTGGTGTTGAGTGCAGGTTCCGAACTCAAAAGCTGCTTAAGCATCCAGCAGGAACTAAAGCAGTCTGACGTGGAGTGTTGGAGAGCGGACACGTATCCAGACGAAAATACCCCACATCAGTGGCGCCGTCTGTGGGAACCTTCTACACGCACTTAGTAACAAACACTGACACTCAATGGCTCAACGGAGAGCAACGGATAAGAATGGAATGGCTGGAAGGACTAGATCACGGAGGGAGGATGATAATCGGGCGCCTGATGCTTCTGAGCGAACATCAGTGGCAGCGCACATCACTCCCCTTGATCCTCCAACTCACACAGCGAATCAACCTGACGTTCCTCCCACGGAACAACAGCTATTGAATTCCGCTCAGTTGGATCAAATCATGGCGGCATTCCAAAGGACTATGGTCCCAATGATTGTGCAACAATTGGCTAACACTTCTGTTTTACAAAATGCTCAAGCTCCAATAGCACAACAACCAGCAACACAGCCTGCGGCACCGCAGCAAGGAAGGACTCATCCGACCCAGCGTCGTGATGATTCAAGGCAGTATACGCAAACTAGGATGACAAGACCAAGGGATCCATCTCCCTGGCTTGAAAGAAGGAATCCTCGTTCAGTGAGGACTAATGCTTACAGAGCTCCCAATCGAGCAACTGGTCGAGATAGAGAAGTAAGGGATGGAGAGGTGAATTCAAGGCAGAGAGTTTCTGATCATCGACTTGCAGCAAGTCGAACTGCCGGAAGAGATAGGGACTTGCCTGAAAGAGTTGCACCAAGATTAGAACCTGTTGTGGCAGAACATATTCCACTAAGGGAGAGGCCGAACCCCTTTTGTGAGGCAATCAGTAGATTAACACTGAAGGAAGGCACTATACTTCCTGATATGAAGAAGTATGATGGGACGACTGACCCAGCAACGCATTTTGATGACTTGGATGCAGAACTGCAAGTCTTGGGGTACAATGAGGATTTAAGGGCAAAGCTGATTTCCCTTAGTCTAAGAGGAACTGCCAAAGAATGGTTCAAGAATTTGCTTCCACAAACTATTAGATCCGCAGAACAGTTCAGGGAGATGTTCGTCAAGAAATTTGCTACTTATCGGATGAAGAAGAAATCTCCCAGTACTCTGTTCAATATTCACAGAAAACCTGATGAAACTTTGGGGAAGTACATAGAACGCCTTAATATAGAGATTGGACGAGTGCAATCTCCTACTGCTGATCTAGATATATCTGTACTAGAAAATCGATGTCAAAGTAAAAAGTTGGTGGAAGTGTTAAATTGGGAAGCACCAACTACTATTGAGCAAATCATGGATCTTTCTCGCAGAGTGACTGACATGGAAGAAGCTACTCTGAACCAAAGTTTAGTCGATTCACCGACATCATATGGAGGTAAAGAGAATAGAAACAGGAGAAAGGATGACAGAGGCAAAGATCGTGATCGAGGCCGATTACCTTTCGAGAGGTTTGATAACTATACTCCTTTGAGAAAGGACATTGCTGAAATCTTTGCTGTCACAAAGGATCGTGGGATATTCAAAGTACCTAGACCCTTCAAGGAAACTGACGAGATGAAGGAGTCAAGAAAATATTGCAAGTATCACAGACAGCATGGTCATTATACTAATGAATGCAAGGCCTTGAGGAACGAAATTGAACGACTCATTCAATATGGAAAACTTATTGAGTTTGTCCTTGAGGATCGAGAACCACGAGACGACAAACCATCTGGGGGCAGAAAGAGGAGTCGCTCTCAGCAACAAAAGGAGGATGAACCAAGGTGCAAAAAGGGCAACCTCAGCGATGTTGATGACAATTGGATCAACGTAATCTCAGGCGGATCAATCTGAGATGAGGAAGTTGGTATCAGCCGCTCGAATCAATCAATCTGTGGACAACGCAATCTTGGCTAAATCTAAATTTTTCGATGCGCAAAGCATGAATACTACAAGTAAGACACCAATCATTCCAATTCTTTTATTGTCTTGTTGGCACATTAGGGCCGTAGTTTGGATGTTATCATTACTTTTTATCTCATGGATTACTAGTATCTGCATGGGAACCTCAATTGTAATCTTTAGCACTGAACTACGTGGACTTGATTCTTGACCATCTAAGCATGGCAGGATACGTAGGCAACTCGGAAGTTACTCGAGCGCAGTCCCAAAACTTATAAAATTTCCTATTTTATTCAAGTTTGATTGTTCGCCTACATTTAACTTACACATTATTTAACTTACACGTTATTTAATTTACACATTATTTAACTTACACGTTATTTATGAGTTAACACACTCGTAAAGCCAAGCAAAGCCTCGCACACTTAATATGAGTTCACACACTCGTAAAGCCGAGCAAAACCTCGCACACTTAATACGAGTTAACACACTCGTAAAGCCGAGCAAAAGCCTCGCACTCTTAAAACGAGCACAAGCCTCGTAAAGCCGAGCACGAGCACTCGGATAAACGAGCACTAGCACTCGTAAAACGGACGTTAGCCTCCGTACGATTGAGCACTAGAACTCAATCACTTATTAGTAAGTTTATACACTTGCAATATTTTCGAGCACAAGCACTCGGATAAACGAGCACTAGCACTCGTAAAACGAGCACAAGCACTCGTAAATTTGAGCACAAGCACTCAAATTCGTAAGTTTCCACACTTATAAAATTTTCGAGCACAAGCACTCGTAAACTTTAGCGCAAGCACTAAAATTCGTAAGTTTCCACACTTACAAAAATTTTCGTGCACAAACACGCAAAGTATGAGAACTAGCCTCAACTCATGAAGATTTTAATACCCTAAGCCACAAGCAGCTTAGTTGGTAAACACACAAAATCCAAAGCCAAGTAGCTTCGAGGTTAAAGAAATGGGAAATGAGCACTAGCCTCGATTCAAGAAACATATAGACACCCTAAGCTAAGCAGCTTAGGTGATAAAGATCAATACCCTACGCCAAACAGTTTGGTCGCTATAAATACAAGGCCCAGAGACATGCAGTTTACCTGATCATGAAACTCGACTAATAAAAATCTTACAGTGTAAAAGACGTCATTCAGTAGCAAACTCACGTCATGAGTCGAAAATCTGAGTTTTCCAGCCGGAACTCTGAGTTTTCAAATCTTTACGGACTCGTTGCACGATTATCGGAGTTTCTTGAGATATTATAGTTTGTATGACCAATGTTTCTGCACATTACTCTTACAAACTGGGGGACTCCATGATGTACCATATTTTGGTACTGCCACGTCATAATATTCGATATAATATATGAGCATATTTTGGGATTATTATGCCACGTCAGCACTATTATTTTTTAATGCAAAATTACAATTCAAGGCAAAACACGGAAATCGGCCCAAGTAGGCCCAAATTGAGCCCAAGCGAGACCTATTTGGGCCCGAAAAGGCCCGATTCGAGCTATATCAAGCCCAATCCGAGCTATATGGGCTCAAATTCGATCTATTTGAGGCCCAAAAGCCAAATTCGAGCTATATGGGCCCAAATTCGATCTATTTGAGGCCCAGGAGTCAAGTAAGAGCTATATGGGCCCAAATTCGACCTATTTGATGCCCAATTCGACCTATTTGAAGGCCCAATTCGAGCTATTTCAAAATAGCTCTAATTCGACCTATTTTGAGTCATAGTTCTACTTGGATTGCACTTTTAGACGAATAAGGACTCTTATTACTATATAAGGGGGTCCCATGCCTCATTCTAAGGTACGTTTTTATTTTCTAGCATCTAATTTCGAGCTATATACATCGAATTCGAGCTATAGAGCAATAATTTCGAGCTATATTGCAATAGCTCTTCTTCGATCTATATAGAGTGTATTTCGAGCTATTTGAGAGTAATTCGATCTATTCGGGTTTTCTCATCACGGTTCTCAATACCATTTCGAGGTGTGCTAATTCGACCTATAGAGCTCAAATTCGACCTATTTGGGCATATTTAGAGCTATTTGAGGCCCAGTTCGACCTATCTAGGCCCAAATTCGACCTATTTGGCCTAAATTCGACCTATTTGGGCCCAAATTCGACCTATTTAGGCCCAAATTCGAGCTATTTGGCCTAAATTCGACCTATTTGGGCATATTTCGAGCTATAAATTCGAGCTATTGTCTCTGACGACAATACCTCAAATTCCGACCTATCTGACTTGAGCGTCGGAGTGCCTTCGCCGGAGGAGGCACCGGCTTAGTTTACGTGTGGTGTTGAGTGCAGGTTCCGAACTCAAAAGCTGCTTAAGCATCCAGCAGGAACTAAAGCAGTCTGACGTGGAGTGTTGGAGAGCGAACACGTATCCAGACGAAAATACCCCACATCAATATTATTAAAAATCTCAATTAGGTTTAATAAACGAAAAGGTTTTTTTCAATAACTTTGTCTTCCTCAGCATAACACACCCCGCTGCCCTTCTCGCTGCCGCCGCCTACCCCAAACCCTCACTATGCATTTAAAAGTTCTAAGCCATTAACAGATGCATTTGTGAAGGTAACGAATGCACTGAACTTGACATTGACAATGGTCCATTAGATTGTTTACAGAGGGGCTTTTCTTACCGTTGAGATCGTTGTTGGGTGGTTGTGTGGGGGAGGGGCGGGACTGGAGTAGGGGCTGGCGGGGGTGGGTTTGTGAGGAAGATGAGTTATTTGTTTTTATTTTATTTTTAAATTAAACTAATCTTATTTTCTTTAGATACTTTCTTTTAGATTAAACTTTATTTTAAATTTACTGTGTTACACATGTAAGTATGCTAGTTTAAACTAAATAAAAATGTGTTCTTTCAAAAATTTGAAACAGGTGTTTTTATTTCTTTATTGCTTAGTTTTCTTTATAAAGTTTATAAAGAAAATATACGTTTCAAGAATATACTGCTAAAGTTATGAATAAGAAAATTCCTTTTAAATTTGATTAATGAATTAGAATATTTAAGATTTTATTGAACATGAAATTAATACATTTTTAAAACTTATATAATATTTCTAGTGATTTTTTTTATTATAAACCAATTTTTTTTATATATATACACACTAACTACACTTTAGTATCTGTTAATTATTTGACAAAAGAAAAGGTTAGAATTGGAATTTATTGTTTAAGAGTGTTATTTTGGGATTTACTTTTTCAATAGTGTTAGTTTGGCAATTATTTTTTCTAAGAGTGTTACTTTGGCAATTCACTCTGTATGCGGTGTCTTTTTCAATTTTTTGAAAGGATATCCACATAATTAAACTTCCCCGTGACGAAAAATGTGATTTAAATTATTATTTGTTTCTCCAATTACCGGCCTTGAGCGTACTAGACATTCATACTTGGTTGGGCTGGAAATTACGCATGAATCCATCCGCTCTTAGTTTTTTGTTTTTGCCATATAGGCTAATAATTAAAATCTCAATGTCAGGCTGATTCAAGCGCCATTAACTCTAAATTAACTTAAGTCCAAATAATCTGCACACTACACATAAGCTAGATCGGCCCGACGAACCATAGGATCTTCGATGATTAAGCCGGAAATCCCCCGTATAAAAAGCTGAGTCTATAGGTCAAAATAATATTATGTAATAAGTCCTTTAATAGTTAGCAATAACTTCAAGAATAACCAATAAATTCAATATACTTTTATCGACATTCCCTATTTTCTGATTCTGACAGCATATTTACTTTATTACGTAACCCTCAAGACAATTACTACGTACGTGATTATTTGGTCAAACTACAAAAGAAAGAAATCAGTAATTGCATAAGTAAACCAAATATTTACCTTAGAAAAAGTGCAGTATCGTGGCCACTGAAGTCAGAAGTCCAATTTATTAACTACTGTTGATTTTTGGCACCAGAATGTTAGAGACGTCCACGTCTTTTGTGTAACGCCCATCCATCCTAAGCAATTTGTTTAGTCAATTTTAGATTCTTGACAATATATATCCGTACTTCTAGATTGACACACATAGATCTGTATATGTCAATATAAGTACGTAACATCGACCTGATTGAAACCATCTGCACTGCACCGGTATATTTGGCTCACGTTTAAACACCACGATCACATTATTTAGTATGTTTATATAAAACCTAGTTATTAATAAGTTTCTAAGGTTTACAACTATTCAAACAACTTTAGATTGAAATAAAAGAAGAAAAAAAAACATGTACAACTTGCAATCACAAAGAACTGAAGAAGTAATACTAGCGGAAATTACTTGATTGAAAACGAAAATCTCCACGGCTCAAAAATAGACTAAAGTATGTAAAGGAGGCATGTATCTTTTCCCGTTGCGAATGTTCGGTTTTAAATTGTAATATTGCTTGTAATTAATTAAGTGTTCTTTTTCTTTATTAACGCCAACTCCATCTGTTGTAACAATTGTAATAGTAACAAAACTGATATTGATTTTATTTTATATATAAACAAAATAACAGTTTGCCATTTTCTATTTATGCCACAGTTGGGCTCATTTTTACACAAGTGAGCTACATTTCACGACTACCTGAGCAAATTATTTGTATATATATATAGTAAAAAACTACATATTAACGTGATAATGGCATATTTGTCTTCTATTTTGTATATAATTGTACAAATTATCCTACATAAACGTAAAAAAGGTAACATACAACTCTTATTTGTTGCAAAAAAAAAAAGGGTTTATGAGAATACTTTCGTCTATGCATTCCAAAATGTAGGAAAAATTCTTTTTCTTTTTTCTTCTTCAAAATTATAAAGAGTTATACTTATTTTTATGTGAAGATAAGTGCATAATATGAACAATATATATGAGGTGATTTGCTTTTAGCCCCAGTTTTAATAGTTGGTTTTATACACTGTCTTCCCAGTTCCAAATATAGTTTAATTTGAGTTTGACGGACTACACATCAAATTCCCTACTTACCACATGTAATTATTAAAATGTAAAAGAAACAAAGGACCATAAACCAAACATGCTTTCTCAAGATAGTCAGTTCGTCCAAATCCACAACTAATGACTTTCAAACGCAAATCAAGCCAATTAATTAACAAATGCAATTCAAAGTCCAAATATTATTTTTAAATTTAATAGTTTAATTCCAAACGATCCTTCTTCGTGGACTTTATAAATTAATTGACAAAGTCAAGAGTCTTCCCGTGTGCAAACCACAACATACCGAGTACCAACTAGTGGCGGCTATAGTATAGATACATGATTTTTCTCCTGTTTTCTCACTATCATGCACGATTAAATACATCTATATAAATCTCCCTGATCCATTATAACTTCATTCCAACACCTCGAGTTAATTTAACACCCCGAAAAAAAAATGGGATTTTTTTCCTTTAGTCATAAAAAATCTCTTTTAACACTCACACTTGCAACTATTTTTCTAGCAATTGTGAGTAACGTTTTGAGTCAGAACTGCGGCTGTGCTGCGGACTTGTGCTGCAGCCAGTGGGGATATTGCGGAACCGGTAGCGACTACTGCGGCCGAGGTTGTCAGGGTGGACCGTGCTTTGCACCACCTAGCAGCAACGGTGTGTCGGTATCCGATATTGTGACCGATGCGTTCTTTAACGGGATCTTGGATCAGTCTGACGCGAGCTGCGCGGGGAGAGGATTCTATACCCGCGGAAATTTTCTCGACGCGCTTGGCTCGTATCCGCAGTTTGGTACGGTGGGTTCGAGCGACGATTCCAGGCGGGAAATTGCGGCGTTCTTCGCTCATGTCACGCATGAGACTGGACGTAAGTTCTTGAAATTTATCGCACATCGCTTTTAAACTATTATTATATATTATGTTTAATTATTAATAACTATATAGTAAGGAATTTCGATAAAAGAACATAGAGGAAGTGCTAATTTCTTATCATTCAGTTGATCATAATTTCATTTTCGCAATTCATGCAAGTTTGTCGGTAGTCTAACAGCTTATTTATTATTTAATTAGTTAAAATTTTGTCCAATGTTTGTGTTCAAAAGCGGGACACAAAAGTCCTCTTACGAAATTTCCTAGATTAAATTACAAGGCATTTAAAAAAAATAGAAAATTCACAAAAAAGTGCCCTTACATGTACGTAGATATTGTTTCTGTGACTTTTAATTAATTGACGTGGTCCTGTACTTTTGAAATTAGCTGTCATTTGACTTTTGCAAAAGTCTTAATCTCATATTTTCTTAAAAGTACTAGGTGATGAAAAAACTAACTTCATACTATATATTTTGGTTAAAAACGAATTTAGCTAGCTAGGCAATAACATATCTTTTCCCTTTTATTAATCTCTCGTATATAACTGAAACATACCTCTTGAGTAATAAACTTTCGTGTTTAATTTGATGCAGATATGTGTTACATAGAGGAGATAAATGGTCCGTCAAGAGACTATTGTGACGAGGACAACACACAATATCCATGTGTTCCGGGCAAGGCTTACTACGGTCGTGGCCCGATACAATTGTCGTGGAACTTTAACTACGGCCCAGCCGGGAGCAGCATAGGTTTCGACGGTCTGAACAATCCAGAGATCGTGGCCACAAATCCGACCATATCTTTTAGGACAGCATTGTGGTACTGGATGAATAATTGTCACGATGCCATAACATCTGGACAAGGATTTGGGGCTACTATTCGTGCCATTAATGGTCCGCTAGAGTGCGATGGAGGAAACTCGGACACAGTTAGTGCTCGTGTCCGATATTATACTCAATATTGTGACCAACTGCAAGTTGATCCAGGCAATAATTTGAGATGCTAGAGTAGTGATTATTTTGACTATATATTGTTTTTTTATTTTAATTACTTTAATAAAAACATGTTCGTTGTGCCTCTGTTTGGAACTTGACTCTGAGTGTATGCAAGAGTGAACTATAAAAGCTAGCTACTATTGTTGTTATATTTAATTGAAAATTGTTTTTGAATAGTTAGTTATGTTGGATAAATTATTTTGGACAATGATGCCTAAATGAAATTACTTAAATTCAAAGTGAGTAGCCCAATTGTGTGAGCCCAAATAATTTTGAAGCGTGAATGAAATTGCATTGAGGCGAATCTGTGAGTGGAAAATGTCCCACATTGGAAAACGTTCACTTTCGAAATGGGTTTATCTTCAAACATGCTTCAAGAGTGTGTAGTGAACTTGAGAAGATTGGTTCCTCGTGCCGTCGTCGTCCGGCCCGGCATGCCGCTAAATTCGTTTTTAACCGATTCGGTTGTCCCATTGAACTTGCAAATTGGGGTTTACAATTCAAGTTGGGTTGTCATTATGGATGGAAGTCTTTCATGGGCTTCAATCTCATTCCCCTCGATGAAGTCTCTACTCAATGGGACAGCCGAATTGTGGGGGTGAGGTGGAACAAAGCACTCGGGGAATCGAGTCCCTAACCTATTCCTATGATGAAAGAGTGATAAACCTATACACGGTGAGGAACACTTAAGGTTGTAATGATCCTTAACTTGTGAGTATAAGTGGGGTATGACACGATACTTTTTATGAGAGATCACATATACCGAATGCGAAGGGGGCCGCTTCTATGAGATGAGTTAAGGGGCTAAATCTCTAGAGCGTTCGATGAAATGTGTCCACGGCCAAAACGAACAACAATGGAGCAAAGTGATATTGGAATGAGTTGTGTGAGTATCATTGTCTTGGTATACGCAAAACGCCAAATAGTTCAAGGCCTCCACTGATTGACAAGTATATCTGATGATATTTCACTAAGCAATGTTTAAGACTGATAACCACCTTTCCTGATGCAAAAAGTTCCCGCAGAACTCTTGAGTTGCATATAGCATTGTTAGACTCATGTGCATTTCAACCAATTACAATGAGACCTAAATGAAATTACTTAAATTATTGGAAGTAACCATAAAAATTATTTTCCAAAATTAATTGGCATTTCTTATACTTTACATTAAACTTGTGCTGCATCACTTCTTATCTCGCTGTTTAAAATGTAATATACGTAATAGTCATAATGTACATATCTTTAATTATAATTTGCCAATTTTCACGATTCTTATTCAGTCTTTACCCGAGATAATCTCAAACATCTCAAATCCAATGGTAGCACACTAGCACTAAAGTGAACGCAATTTAGCTAGCACATAAATGGTGTCTCCATTTGTCATCCTATCTGGTGTTGATCAACTTCATAAATTGATACTGAAAATCATATAAAGCAGTATTGGGTTAATTTTTAGTGCCCATTTTATGCATTAGAGAAAATTATGTGTGATCGCTAACTCTAATTGATAGCAATGAGTCCAAACCACATCTAACGACGTTAAGCATCAACAGAAAAACTTTGTGGTGCTTGCTTGATATAAACGTTTACTTAAACATTACCAAATTTGTGACCTTGTACTTCCATTAATAATTTCCAAGGTTATAAATACTCGTCTTGCTATGTGCGGGGTACCTCGGTAAATGGCTTCCACGACCTACTATGTACATATTTTAAAAAAATAAAAACCAGCATAACTATTACAACAATCAAAAGTTTCTTTCAAAAATAAATGGATGATCTGTTGAGATTTTTATATGTGAATATCGCGGGCTATACAGTTTGATACTATCTAGGAGGAAAATAAAGAGTTTTACGCATGAAACATGATAGAGAGTTTTACGTATTTTTAACATAAATAATGTAATGACCATCATTTTTGAACTTTATCATTTTAATTTTCTTACAATATCATCATAAATAACTGAATCTTAACTTGTTCATTTGTAATCTCACAAAAATATATAGATGCCAACAATTAAAATCTGAATCAGCATGCGTTAAGTGTCATTAATAGTGGTTTTAGTTCACTTTAAGATTGACCTTCTCACTATGTTATACAACTTAGCACTTACTATAAAGGTAAGAATAGCCTCAAGTACAGGGAAAACAGGAGTTCGTGGTAATAGTTGGGAAGGAGTTGGTTAAAATATGGCTGGCGATATTGCCAAAGCAAAAATTGTTGCAGTGAGAGCAAACTTTATGTTATGTCTAATTTACCCCTTCCAACTAAGGATTTTTCCTTAAATCATGCAATACCAGTTTTCCTAATTGGCATCCTTAAATTCACCAAGGTTTATATTCAGTTAATTGTTCACGTTGCCAAATTATGTTTCTTAAAAACTTTTTAATTTAAAAAACATATTGGCCAACTATTAATTTTGACATAAACTATTAATTAAAGGTGCTATTTAATATGTTGCATTAGAAAACAAACAAAACAACCATTTGTTAAATTTCACAATACACACACACACACACACATATATATTCGTAAAGACCATCTTAATTTAAGTGATTATTAGACTAAAGTAACAAGTCAGATTATTTGTATAACATGATTTTGGAATATATATTTAAACGTACAATTGTGATTTCAATAGCTATATAGATTCAGATTTTGTTTTCTATTTACTTTCGTTCTTCTCTAGAATATCATAATTTAATCATTATTTTAATCAATGATGTTATGAAGTATAAAATCTAAAATATTGTAGCAGAGAAAAACTCAATCTTGAAATATTCAGAAATTTATTTTCTGCTAACCTGGATTAATTAACAGATGTGAGAAAAGAATAATAAACCTTAAATATGAGAGAGAGAGAGAGAGAGAGAGAGAGAGAGAGAGAGAGAGAGAGAGAGAAAAGAGAGAGAGGAGGAAAGAGATTGCTATTGCTATAATTAAGGGGAGTTGATTAAGAAAGTAAATATATTTTAAAAATTTATTTTTATATGCCTTAATTGAGAAGGGTAAATTAGAAATAATAAAAAGTTTGCTCTGCCTCCAACAATATGTGCTCTGGCAATATCGCTAGCCTTAAAATATAGACTCAGATTTCTGAAACATAAACCGCGTTTATAATTTACAGTGACTAATAATGTGAAATTGAATGATAATTAGTTTCTAAAAAAATCGTTGTCCTAGTTAACTGCAAAAATTTACATATTAAGGTATATTAAATTCATTTATGGTCTTTCAATATAAAATTAGGATAAGAGCATTAAACCTTCTATACTTTACCACATATTGTACTTTGGCCCCTGTCTTTATTTTGGCAACTCGCCTCGTGTATTATAGATAAATAAACACTTTGCCCCCTAAGTCGTTTGATTTGGAATCAGAGGATAAAATGTTTATTTATCCAAAGTACATGGAGCAAATTACTAAAACTAAAAGGATATTGGCAAAGTGTAATCAAGGGCTTAGTATAGGCTCTAAGCTCATTCTACTTTTGTAGATTGTAGAACCCTATGCTCATTCTAATTTTCAAAACATAATTTTAGGGTTAGAATAAAGTGCGACATACAAAAGAAAGACTGTGAGAGACTTGAGGACAAAGATCAAGGAGCCTGTTTAATCGTTGTCGTGCTGTTGAGGTTTCTATCCATCCCAATTTCCAAAGTACGTCAACGTCATAAATCAAGTTACGGTTGAAGTCATCTTCCATTAGCTTAAACCCTTAAAACATAGTTTTCTTTCTTTGTTGTATCGTTACTAACATTAACGTCATAAGAGGCATCTGTAATGAAACAAACCCCTGCTGCCACCACCACCTCCGCACTCACCACCCCAAAAAGTAAACAAGGGAAACAGAAAAACTACAATATGCTTGTGCTACAACAAGAAAGTCTTCTTCTTCTTCACCATTTCGATGTTAATTTGCAAGTGAAACATGGATCATAAATTTAAGCGACGTATGAATCCATCAAATGTGTATCAAATGTCCTGTCCTCCCCGCACATATATGTATCATCAAATACCGAGCAGGGGGGTGCTTACGGCCAGAAGCCATTTTATCACCATCACACCCCAATATATAGATATCTTGTGGCCAAGTGATTCAACTATTCGTAAATCCAGCCCAAAACTCGATATTTCATTCAATCCAGTTTCATCCAACATATTCTATTTCACTTTTCATATTTATGTTTCTTTCTTTTATGATCATCATAATCTTTTCCAGATCCACGATGAGATCTGCTGGGAGAATCATTTCTTCTGTGCCTGTGGTGCTTTGAACGCCTTCTGCTACTACTCTTTTCCCCAGAGGATCGCTTCTCCTTTCTTTTGGACCTTGACCTATCTCGATAATCATCTGAATCAGATCTATCATTATCTGAACTGCTGCTTCTGCTTCTACGCTCAAGCCTCAAGTGTTTTTTGCTCTTTCGATACTCTGATGAACTGCTATCCCGATTGTAATTCCTCGTTTCTTCTGGAGCTTTTACGAATCCAGTTTCTTTACTAACATCTGTGAATTTATTAGGAATCATGCCCATACCGACGTTAAAAGTCCCAGGATTGCTCATACCTTCTTGAGTACTCAGTAGATCATCAGACTTGCTTCCTTTTCTTTCACTATCGGTGTTTTCAGTGTTTGACCTCGGTTTTTGAGAAAACATAATATTTTCGCTACCCTTATCAATATTAACAGTTTCCTTGTTTGTACCCCTTATTCCCGCTTTATTTTCTGAGGGAGGCAAATCAGGAGGAACATCTAGGCCTAATTCTTTGCCCAAAGACTGTAAAAAGTCCCCAGCCATCAAACGGTTTAGAGTTGTATTTGCCACTTCAATCTTCTTTTGGGTATCTTCCACTTTGGGTGCAGTATTTTCCAACTCATCTTCGGAGTCATCAGAAAATATAGCCTGAAAAAAGACACTCATCAAGCTGAAAAACCCACCCACGACAAAATGGAACATGCAAGGGAAACAGTAGCTTTATTAAGCAGAGAGGTTGATCGTACCTTATATAGATCAACGGGTCTCTCCACATTCTCAACTTCCACCTCACTCTCAACCCCTTCCTCTATTGTGTCTCTACCTTGTTTACCACCGTCTGTTTGCGGAAATGAAGATGATTGTCGTTCTTTTGCAGCATGTTTCTCCTCGTTTGCAGTTTTTATGGAGTCTGGCATGAATATGAGAGAGTCCATTTTGCTCCTTACACGTGGGGCTGGGGGTGGCTGCAACCAGTCATATGCATGTCATGGTCAAGATAACAAAATGTACAAACCAAAATAAGAAATAGTTAATATAACATCCAAGAAACAATAATAGTTTCACATCCAAGCACCGGAAAAAAACTGGAAACCAAATAGAGTTCAACGGAGAATATAGGTACAAATTTGTGGATGGACCGACATATATATCATCCACAATGAACTATGGTTCATATTCTTCAGATCCGAAAAAAACAAGATGGGTCATGAATCATCCTCCACTAATTCAACTTCCTCTATCAACATAGGAATCAGAGTCCAAAGTGTACTACAGTTGGATAACGAATCAATCACATGTCCAATGAGTAAAAGACACCGAACAGTGGGAGCACATTATGCATAAAAAAATCACAGGTATATTCCTTACAAGCAAAAGAAGAGGAAAGTCTCCTTCCCATACCACATGTACAAGTTCATCGAAAAAGATGCCAACGAAGAATTTCTAATAAAATGCTTATTGTTACAACACATTAAGAATTCGATCTAACAAACATGACAAAAGAAGAGATCTAACACCTTCTCACAACCTTGCCCCCAGAACTCGCTTCTCACAACCCCGTGTAGTAACTATAGCTATACTCATTGAAGTTAACAAATGAAAGAAGAGAAAACTCTCTGCCACCCGCACCCCCCACCACCCCCAGCAAGAACATCAACAATCAATTTCCTCAACCTTCTGCTCCACCAGACTTATAAATGAGAAATTTGTAAAACACCACCTAGCATTAGTAATTACCCGAGAAACACCACCATATTGAAAATTCAACCCTAATATGGCTAAAAACATAATCACCAATGCTCCTAGGGACCCAATATTTAGCAATATGATAAGTATCCAAATTTGGGAACTTCTATCCCTCAATACAAAAACGGCAGGTCCAGCACCACTTGAAGTACACTAATTGTGAAGACAATAAAATTTTACATCATAACTATCAAGGACAAACTAAGGAAATTATACATCAAGGCCAGGGATGAAAGGAAAAAAAGCAGACTGTCAATTAATTTTAAGAAAGGGCCAATGACTACCTTGCCCATGTAAGGATCAACCAAATCAAAGCGCTTGCACAAAATGGGCGCCGGTCGCCACTGAAACTCCTCTCGTCTTGGATACATGGCCTTAACTATCAATTCATCATCTTGCTGAATCATATCTTTCTGCAAATATAATTCAAGTTCAAAATTATGGTGTGGAAATGCAAAATTATAACCAAGTCTATATTTCACTAAACACACCTCTACCCCACCACTAGTAAACTGTAACCCTGCATTAGTTGACAACCCCGCGAGCAATTGACTGGTATCCTTGCTATCTTTTCCTGAATTTCCTTTCACCATGGCTTCAACTGCAGATTCAAATTCTAATCTTTCACGAGCACGAGCAGCTTCAGACATGTTACTGGAGCCACCGGAATCTTTAGTCCGAAGACCACCTTCGTACTTCTCCTTCAGAAACTGCTCAAACCTTTTCTGCTTTCCAGGATCATCCTGAAAAGGCTTTATGATATCCCGATGTCCATTCTATTCAAAAGTTAGAACAGAGGTTAAAATGAATGAGTATCACCTACCTGAATTTGGTGAAGATAGATCAAAATATTAAAATGTTCATATGAGTAATTATAATTAAAAGTACAAAATGCATTCCGAATTTGTGATAAACCAGCTTAAATGTTTGAGTAACTCACATCTGATGCAGGTTTTGTGAATGTGTCTGAAAGCTTAAATTGGACATTTATAGCTTCAGTAGAAGCAACCAAAGAACTTGAATCTTTTGTGCTTCCCTTCAAAGCTTTCTCTCCAAGAATCTTCCCACGTTTTTCAGCTGTCAGCTTCTCTGGATCCTGATGCACTTTTGCATCCCACAACCTTGTGTGTTCACCACACTTTTGACGCTGTTCCCAGAGCTTCCTCGCATAAAATTCACATCCACTTCCTCCACTAAGGAAGCTAAATAACGGGTTTGACTGGTTCTTCTCCCTAGAGAGATCCTCAAACAATTTCCCACAACGGGCTACTAAAGTTGCGACCCCTTCGATCAAGACCTTGAGATTGTTATCTTCTGGAGGAGAGACTTCAGGGGGAGGGATATCAGAAATTTTGCAGTTATTCCCAAGCGGGGCAGGAAACTTATGATGAGGAACAAAATTCTCTGGGATTGCAGGAGGATCAAATCTGTAAACACCATGTGCAATGATTACTGTCTCTCGCTTGAATTGACACCCATGACAAAAGTAACATGTAGTAGCATGTTAACACCAGAAGTCTCAATAAAAGTGTCATTTAAGTAAATGCATAACAGATTATTTTCATATGGTGTAATTGGTTTGGCATGATTAGCAACCAGCTTTTGTACCTCTTTCTCTTCCTAGGACTTCATACATATGTGAAAAGACAATAACCATGGATGTATTACTTTGTATATGTTGTCGAACAAGATGGTGACCAGATTCGCACCAAATAAGATAGCAGGATAAGAAGAGGAGGAATAACGCAAGAGCGTGTTGTGAAAGCCCTGGCAGATTTTTGTAGGATGAATCATCCAAAGATTTAACAGAGTCAGAGTTGTAAACCGGACCTTGAATTATGAAGTCATTAAATACAAGGGGCATTTTCACTCATTATAAGAGTGTCACCTCTCAACCAAAATGAAAAAAGAAGAACCTCAAAATAATGAGGTACATTGCAACACATTAAGGTTGAACACAGGCTGCCTTTCAATGCTGAAGAGTAAGAGAGCATATGAGCTAGGTTATTCAGGGGATCCATATTGAGAAACAGAAACCACAGGCCTCAACGACAGGGAAAATGGATACAGATAATTTAATCAAGGCCAAATGGCTTGGAAATTATAAGTTTGTGGGTCCTTATACGCTCTTGGAGATCTAAATAAGATTACCTTAAATTTATTAATATATGACATATCTTAGATGGTGTATAGAAGATATCTTAAGGCCCAAAAACATGCATCCAATATTAGGATTTCAAGAGATGAACTTTTCAACGTATTAGTAAGGTGGTATATTCTAAGCTGGTGTTTGCAAACGCTATGAAAATGACTTGCTCATTTTTTCACCCACAGAAGCACTTTTAAAGTGTCTGTATCACTTGCTTATGCATTTGCTTGTCTTACAAAAATAAACCAAAAGCAAAAGCCCCAAAAAGATGTGTCTGAGGCACTTCTCGAAATAGAAGTTTATCTATTACCTTAACTATGTCAACTAACAATAGTAACGACAACCAGAGCAACTTATAGAAATAACTTTAAGAAAATATTCTTATTTTTAGTTTTTTAAGACAGTCTTAGTAAAAAAATAAGAGAAATGCTATTCTTTTAATCTTTTAAAGAGACCATCTAAAGCTATTTTGAAGCTTCGCAATCACAATCATACCTAAAGAATTTTGCACTGATTCATCAAGATTGTCATTAATATTATTTTTGTTTATTGTTCTGCAGGATTACACTTCGAAACATGCTTCAAAATTTTATTTAGGAACTCCAAAACCCATCCTTGTCAACTTCATATCTCAATGCTGATCATCAGCCAAATTTATCAAGATCAAGTGCTCAAATAATGTATTTACTTAAGTCTGAAATATTACTGTTCTATCAAACCATTTCCAGTCGAATGATAAGAACCAACCTCCAACAGCAATTTGACTTCCACAAACAAGCTTAAAATATCCAAATGCAACTAGATTTTGGAACAGCTTGGTGTTTTCCCAATGGGTAGCATTATGGAAGGGAGTTTTTTTTTTTCAGATTCTCTAAATTACTACCCAATAAATGACATTAAATCAACTTCTGGCAAAACATTCTATGTCCTTATTATGGAACTGAGTAGTCCATGTCTTTTATCAGACAAAATTTTTGAAGATTGAATAGGGTCCCCAAACTACTTTACGTCACGGAAAGGGGATGGCGGAATATAATTAATCAACACCTATTTCCAGTACAAGGATCTTTTCTAGTAGATACCGGTGGTATCTTTCTCTGTGTAATTGATGGAAAGCAAAAATAATATAAGATATGCTAACAAGGATTATCTTCAAGGTTCTTCCGGATTTTAGTCCTATCTAATGTCAGGATTTACGAGTTTAGTTCATTTTGAACATAGGGCATAAGATTTGTTCTTGCTCAACTTTGGATGATTATTGGCATTGCCAAGTTCATTTTCTCCCTGCTAATTCTATCTTTTAGCTCCTTTTCCCTCTTCTAATTCTATTTCTCCAATTCCGCTAACTATTACCCAAAATTCTTCTAACTCTACTTTTTTTCTTCTCTTTTTTGTAACCTTCATTCTTCTCCAATTCCCTTATCTATATCAGAAATCCCACATGTTGTAAAACCGTAATACTCTAGCTTTTACAAAAGAAATAAGGATATGTCATATACAAAAAACTCAACTTTTTTAGATGCTCTACTTTCACAAAACTCACATCTGATTTAAGAAGTCCAACTAGGATTATGCTAATCTGTAGAATAAGATTATCAAATTTATTCACCTCTTTATTTCTTAATGTTTAGGTTTCCTATCTTATTTTAACACCAACAAAATGATGATGATGACTATGCTGGTTAACATCAACACTCAAAAGAGTTATAGGACATGAAAAGCTTCGAGCTCAGTAAAACAAAATTCTACAAACAGGTACCTCCAAGATATGCTTTCAGGATTTGATGCGACTTTAAAACCATGCAGAACGTCATTTTTCTTTTTATCTAATATCCGCAAAGTATCCATGTTCACTCTTGACGGCTCTTCTATCTCTTGCACATAAGTATCTTGCAAATCATAACCTGTTCAGTGCATCAGGTGTGATTAGAGGCAATAACTTTGTAACAGAAGGCATAATGGTGTTAAAAAACGGTCGCAAAATTGTGGCAGGATCCAAAACATAAAAGAAAACATGTTGAAAAGCATCGGTATGGCATTTTATGGATTTAGTAACAGACATAAGTCCTCTCCAGATGCACACGTCATTCATCAACCTTTATACTCTTGTCCCCTCCCCCCGGGTTCTTTTCCAATTCTTTGCCTGCTAGCTTTCTCCTCCTCTAGCCCTACTATCTGTGATCTCTTTCATCCTCAATACTTCCACAAAACAAAAAGAAGCTGCACACTCATACAATCAACTTTTCTAATAATTTTCGTATTCAATTTTTGATGTATGATCTTTATGCACCAGGGTTTTATTCACACTAAAACAATAGGATTTTATGGGAACTGCAAGGGGTTAGATTTTGTCATTCCTACATCACTCAGCAACCAAAACGCAAGAAGGAAATATGTTCAAATTTTCACATGATTTCTGATTCCTGAGAACAGTCAAACACTATTCCAACACTGGGCGGATAAACTATAATCTCATATGAGTTTGACTAAACTCTAATCAAATTTACTGTAGCCAGCTGGGTTTTGAGGATACATGCGCACTGACAAGTAGACCACATCAGATTTTAAAATTGCATGGTGCTAATTCTTCATAACTATTTGATGTACCATATGCAAGAAACTCTATTCCAACCCAAAGTACAACTCATTCTTTTTAAAAATGACTGCAAAAACACCAAGTTTGCCATCATTTCCAGCAATAGACAGAAATACTAAATTTTCACCAAGTACTCGGTTTAATATTCTCATTCTACAGGAAGGAGCATTTGAAAGAAAAAGACTTCACTAAATTTTATTTACAGTCAACCCAACCTGAAGCATATATATCTTCATCTTCTGCATCTAAATCTTCAAGAGCGCCAATACCAAAACCAGGACCGACCTTTCCTGCCAGTTAATTACAGTGGACACATTAGAAGAGGCCTAGGCAAACAAATGACGCATGACCAAGTATGCATTAGGCTCATGACCATTAGCTCTCGTGCTTGAAGGATGAGAAAAATACTCACCAGAAAAGCTCACCTTTCATGGAGAGAGACCTATTACGCTCCATATCTCCGTACCCAGATCCTCGCTGTCTTTTCAATTCTGAAGCAAAAGAAAAACAGTTTAACTTCCAGAGGAAACACGCAAGACAGGATAAAAAGTCACACACCCCTAAACTCCGGCGCTTGCTTGAATGGGTCATAGCCTAAGCCATACAAGTCCTGTTTCGGGTTTAGCACATATGCCTGTAAAGAGTGAAGTTAAAGAGAGCGTCTTAGTCATCTGAGTCAACAGTTAAACGAACAGCCAAGTTACTGCAGGGTCTCGACTGTTAATAAGCAAATACAAGTTTAAACTATGACTCCCAGCCAGATGAGACTATAATTCAAGTAGGTACTCTTTATTCCATTTCCACCATGACACTTTGTAAGTGGTAAACAGCAACCTACATGTCTAAAAGAAAATGTCAACCTCCAGATGCTTATAATGTCAAATCTCTACTCCGCCAATTCTCCAATAAGGGTTTTTGTGAAGAGACCAAAAGTACCAGTTTCATATACTCTGTTGGATTTGGAAAACAAGTGAGTGAATAAGAGGGAAAGCGAAAATCAAAGCACAGGTACATCTGGTTTACAGGAGGCCAACAAGATAACACAAGTAAGATAGTAAATTCGTTTCAGCCGAGAAAGAGGAAGAACGTGGATCAAAATGACACTTTTGATATAATATGTATTATCATGTACAAGCACAAGAGGTTGTGATATACCTCATGCACAATGTATAGGTATGCACCGAACTAAATAAAGTATTAGAGATATACTTTCCTTGATTATGGCAAACAACTTTTCTGGAGATATTCTATAATTCCTCTAGGCAAGATAAACTTCCGTGTTTCTTGTCCTTTTGTTATCCATGGTAAAATGATACAATGACATAACCCATTTACTAACATCACAATATAATTTCTAACTCAAGTTTTGCTAAAAGATTTTACACCCAATTCAATAATTATTTACCAACACATTGCAAGTTCTCCACGAGCTATTTCTTGTTAAAGCAAGAGGAGACCGAACTGGAAATTTGAAGTATGAACATAATACCAAAATTTACTAATAGATTAACTTTCAATGGGAAATTAATACAGATTCTTCTGAGAGTTGATGCTCTCAAGCTCTAATTCTTAGATGACTCCAAAATTATCACATAAACTGTGTATCAATTCCCTCTATTAAAGAAAATAGAACAGGCATATACAAAGGTAAGGTTGGTAAAGTCTTAAGTTCACTAAACCATACAACCAATGTATTGGTGCGATAAACAAGGATTCGAACTAACAGGTGTGCTTTTAGGGAACTGATCATCATTGTCAGTAGGCAGATCTGGAACATTTCGAGTATCTCCTTCATCCAACCGCGGACCTTCAAGCTGCTCTGATGAAAGTGCAAGAAAAGCTTTTCTTGCTTCCCTACGAGCATCTACATGAAAATGAGGAAACAACAGCATCAGCAAATGGTGTATGGAGAAAATGATACCACTTTCTGAAGAAATCAGAAAGATACATAACAGGAGAAAAGACTTCTAAATAAATGGGCACGTCAGCGAAAAGGACTTTACACACGAATATACAGACCACTTGAGATGTCCTAATTTCCTAACGACATTATCTAAATTTGATTGATACCCTGCGTTCAGGATTCATTTTTCTTCTAATATGAAATTATCAAAGCATTATCAAATAAACACATTAATAATATGCAAGTACAACCCAAAACAGAAACAACAGGATAAACCATATATTAGTTACAGCACTATGTGCTCCAAGAATCAGCTCACTGGAAGTCTGACATTGAAACAAAAGCCCGTGTCTTCCAAGAGGTAGTGGATTATCAAGCATTCTACTATATAAACGTATAGGATATAATTCAAGTGCCATCAGTGAATTATCGTGTATGTCTAAATGAATAAATTGTAGATGATACATCTCTACATATACACATACACACGCAGAAATCTAGCTGCTAATTAGGTTACAGAGGAATAATATCTACCTAATCAAATATGGAATATATGTGATGTAAGTATGGATCCTCGATTGACTGTTGATTAATCCTCATTCAAACCATCAAGAAGGGAGCTAACAATCATTACCCGTTTGTCAAAATGTATTCCGAAAGCAAGGTAAAAATAATTTGAAAGGCAGCAAAGTCATGATTGATCGCTTGAAGAACTATTGCAGCGGGACATAGATAAGTGGGTCGTTTGACACTGGAATACCTATTCTAAAACACATTTCCGAGAATAAATGATCCCGACAGTAACGACAATACTTCATTTTTCATGTGTAACTGATAAGAGATCGAGAGAAATTGATCATGATAGTATATAATCTAAACATGAATTAGAACTCAAATTAAGAGCCTTGTAACTCATAATACAAACAATATCTCTTAAAATCCTATACTTCGCTGCATCTTTTGCAACTGAAGTATCCAAGTTTTATCTCATAAGTCTCTGTCACAAGCTTCACAACAGCTGCAATCGTTTCATATTGACTCCGTACATAATGTCATAATCCAACAAAATAAGGCTCTGGTTCCAGGACTATATAATAAAAACAGAATGAGAAGGACGAAATGAAAAACTTAACTAAATACCAAAAGAAGAATAATATTAGCTCTATCAGTCATACAAGACCTTTATCTTGTTTGTCCAAAAAGGAAGGAATTGTTTCTATTACTGACATAGAGAGTAATCGACAATTACAACAGATCCCACAGTTTACATCCAAATAACAGATAATAATACAATTTTAAGATAAAATTGAAGACAAAACAAATGTGCTTCAAAGTAATACCATTGAGTGAATTTCTGTTGGAATCCTTAATTGATCGACCCTGACGCCACCCCATCTTTAACAGCAGTTTGACACCTTGATCACAGAATCATAAAAATCTCAGAGGGATGAAATCGCACCATGAAACAATTAATATTTATAATATAAGGATCTACATGTGCTAGAGGAGGCGCAAGCACCCTAAAGGCTGCAGTACCTCATTTGCAGATGAGATCCATTCAAAAGTTCTAGTAGAAATTAACTTGGTTGACCCACCAAAACAGATATAAGCATCAATATTTCAAGCAAGGGGACCAAAAAAGCTCCTTATTAAACTGATAATAAACCAATGATTCCTATTTCCAGTATTTATGCATAACTGCAACTATTATTTAGGGTATTAGGACTTATAATTAATTTACTGCAAGCATAGTTTTTACATGGTGCAAGATATGGTACTCAACAAACCTATAGATTCCGTAGCGGGGATTATTAGTTCATCGGGAACAGGTCCGGGAATAGTCGAGGGCCTGAAATATATGTAAGAAAATGTAAATAACCTGAAAGACAGTACCAGTTTACAACAAAGGGAGACAGAATCCAAGAATGAAGAAGATTCAGTGTCATAGGGATGAAGGTGCAACATATGGCACCATCTATCAGAATCACAAACTTTATGTCTTGATCATGAAAGTGAATCTAAGCCTAACTAAAAAATAATCAGAACAGATAACAGCTGATAAGAGCCAGCTACAGAACTATATAACAGCAAATATTGTTAGAGGCAACTTCTACAAGGAAAGGACATAAAAACCAATGAGTGACTTGTCTCTACAGTATCGGATAGAACTGCCCAGCATACTGGAATGTCAACTATATCTGAAGTTGCAAAAATATGTGGTGAAGGTACATCAAGCTACATTTGACACTAGGCACATAATAATCTGTGTATACACTTGAATGTTTCAACAATATGCTCTCAGATCCATTAATCGATGTGTTATTGTTTTCAGTTGCAATTTTCCATCATTTAGCAACTATTTTACAGAAAATTACACCATGTGTTCACAGAATTGGTTGAAGGTCAAGCATTGACAGAATTAGAACAATAATCAGTTTATATTAACCTAGATATTTCAGATAAGAAGGGTAAAACCTTTTTCCTTGTTCCTTCTCGGCTTGTTTGCGTGCTAACTCAGCAGCGGTAAATCCAAATGTATCAAATTGCATGGATGTTCCCAGGGATCGCCCTTCCAATTCCTTGCACAATGAACCAAGAATGTCAAAGATAAAAATGGAAAAGTAAATGAAAAGATTCTCAAATAACAATTGATCCTATTAATATATTCGAGTAAAAGGAATTGCTGGAACATATACTCTTCCTTTCAAGACAATAAAATACCAAAAGACGTATTTTTCGAGTTGATCTTGACAAACTCTAGAAGAGTACTTTTTTATCTACTGAAGCTCTCAAGTTTCACTTAATTTTGACAACTTTTCCTATACAATTATGCTCCAACAATATCTGCTTTTTCTTCTCCAATACTATGCACTAGGCGATGTACCAGATAAACCTCTTCTTCTGAGTTTCATGCCAACTAGGACATACTAAAAACAAAAAATTACAAGTTAAAGCAGAGTTTAATCCACATTCCACAGAAATTAAGGACACACTCAAGATGCCATTCTATACTCACTCTTTCCAAGTTCTTCTAAAAAAAAAAAAATCATAGTAACAACTAGAAGTTTAACTCCATATAGTCTAAAATGCACTGAACTATTCATCTCAAAATCAACAATCCAAAAACCCATACTTCCCTCCCTAAATTACTTCGAGTAACTTCGTTACTCATCAAATCTCCCTAACCCAATACCTCAAGGGTTCAACCCAAAATTCTTAGTGCTGTTGCAAGACTAAATCCTCCTCAATCAACCTCCACCATATACAGTACTAAATCATCCAACGTACAAAAACAGTCTCACGAATATCATTAATCCAATTCCAAGTCCCAAAAACGCATACGAGCATATCTTAATTAGTGTAAACACATTCTCCAGGAAAAACGCAAGATTAAAACTCAAACTCATACAGATTTCTCATCCTCATCCAGGAAGTTAAGTATGTCCTGCTGTTTGACTTCAGCTCTATTCTTCCGAGACGACGTAAACGACTGTGGAGTCCATCCTGCAACAAAAAACCACCATCCATCACCACTCAAACCAATAACTTCAATTTCATCAAATCAAATCACTATATATGACAGCACAGCTCACCTTCTTTGGAGCCAACACTGTTGAAGTAACCAGCAGAAAATCCACCAGTAAATGCTCCATGAAACCTTCTCCTACCTTCTTCGTCTGTAACCTAAAAGATGATCAAAACTCATTTCATCGTTAAGATTGAAGAAGCTAATCTTATATATAAACCCTAATTTAAAAAATGGATGATCAATTCGTCAAAAACCTCTTGTTTCCAAGGGGCGAGAGCAGTTCTGAGCTGACCGGAGGCTTCAGCAACCGCCTTCTTCTTGCGAGTCGTGATTTCTTCTTCGCGCTCGATCGGCGTACCGTAGAACACCAAATCTTCATCGTCGCTCGACATGGTTTGATTTGGGGAAAAAATTAGGGCTTTTTTTATTTATTATGACGTTCTTCTTCAGTTATATATATATGTCTCTATGATTGTATTTTTGGATAATCTTCTTCAGTTAATTTTTTTTTTTTTTGAACACGGGAAGCTTTATTTATTCAAACCAAAGTATACATGAGTTGTCGTGGGATAGGGGATCGTGATGGTCTAGTATATGTACAATGCAAGTCTGCCGAAGCAGCAAAATGGAGCCTAGCTGAACACACTACCCTATATATACTACAGTCATCCGGTACGGCACCGGGCAAAAAGCTAGCTCTACACGATCCCAATCTAGCAAGCAGGTCTGCAACTCCATTAGCCTCCCTATAGCAAAAGGTGAGTCGAATCTGGGCGAAGTCAGTCGAGCTCCTCCATATGTTCCTGAGGAGGCTCAGCATCTGCACCGGCGGGTCCCGCGCCTGGGTCAAGCTAAAAATCAAGTACTGAGAGTCAGTTTCAATGTAAAGCCGAGAAATGCGTAAAGATTTAGCAAGTAAGAGTCCTGTTTCAATGCCCACACTTCCGCCTTATTGTTGGTAGTGTCTTCCAAGGGGATAGTAAAAGCACCAAGGACCTTTCCGGAATTGTCGCGTAGGACGCCACCGATTCCAGAAGGACCCGGGTTGCCTAATGACGAACCATCAATATTAAGTTTGACCCACCCTGAAGGTGGCGGTTCCCACTTAATATTGATGGTATAGAGCTTGGGATGAGGAGTCCAGGAGCTGGCACTTATACCTGTACAAGACGTTAAAATAGCATGATATAAACAAGAAATATTAATAGGTTTATTTGCGAACACCGATTCATTACGTGCGCGCCAAATGTGCCAGCAAATTACAAGAAAAAATCCTTTAGTAGGATATTTCATATGATTAAGAGCAATAATAATGTTAGAGTTCATGCATGTAGGGAAGAGGTGGTGGAGTTTGCATCGTAATTCTTGAAATAGGGGGCAAGAGAAGAACACATGGTGAGTGTCATCCACATCAGTAAAACAGAGGGGGCACTGCGGGTTAGTGAGCACATGTCTGTTATATAAATTAAGAGCTGTAGGAAGCGCATTGTGACCCCAGAGCCACCCGAAAAATTTCACGCGAGGTAAAGTGTTTATTTTCCAAAATGATTCCCATGGCAAATTTGGAAATGTGGTATTCTTAGTAGAGAGCCATTTGTAGGCGCTCTTGACTGTGCACTGTCCACCGGGATCCCACGCCCAGTGGTAGTTGTCGTCTTGAGGGGTAGAAGGAATATGTATGCCAAGGATTTGGCGGGTAATAGAGAGAGGAATATAGTTTTCGACAAGGTGAAGATCCCAATTCCGGGATTGTGGGTCAATGACCTGTTAAACAGTTAGGTTCTTGAGATGGATGGAATAGACGTAATATAGTCCGTTATAGGGGAGGGGCCAAGCCAACGTGCGTGCCAGAAATTAATGTATTCACCAGTGCCGATAGTCCAGGTAAGGGAGTTAGCCAGTGTAGGGAGCATGTTGCGAATCGATTTCCAAGACCAACTACTTTGACGAGTGTTAGGGGCACAAAACAAATGGCAATTAGGAAAGTATTTATTCTTGAGAACTTGAGCCCAAATAGACTCTGGTTGGGTAAGGAGACACCAAACAAGGCGCATTAAGAAAGCATCGTTAAGATGTTCCAAATTTCGAAGCCCCAGACCCCCGAGACTCTTTGGTTGGCAGACTCTGTTCCAACCCACAAGAGCTCGTTTGGAGGTAGGATTGTGTGCTTTCCATAAGAAAGATTTTTGAAGTTTTGTAATAGTAGTAAGAACAGTTCGAGGAAGACGCATAACGGACATGGCATGTCCAGGAATCGATTGGGTTACAGAATTCAGAAGGGTACAACGACCAGCATAAGAAAGGAAGCGCTTCGACCAGTTATTTATGTTAAGGGTTACACGGGTGATCAGGGGGTCGAAAAGTTCTTTGCGAACTCGTCCTTGCCAGATAGGTATACCAAGGTATTTGTCAGGATACGTAAGAGGCGACATATTGAGCGAGTCCAAAATCTCAAGGCGACGTTGAGTGGTAATGTTAGGAGAGAAAAGCACCTTAGATTTTTCGCAGTTAATTTTTGGACCCGCAAATTTTTTGAAAAAGGCCAAAATTTTTTTAAGGATGAGAATAGATTCAGCATGATCCTCACAAAAAACAAAACAGTCATCAGCAAAACTAAGGATGGGAATTTTCGGCCCCCTACGACTTACTTTAAGGGCGTGGAAGTCTCCCTGCTCCGAACTGGCCAAGAACATATTGATAAACATATCCATACACAAAATAAAGATATAGGGGGAAAGGGGGTCGCCTTGCCGTAGTCCACGTGCCGAAGCCCATTCAGTTGATTGCGTCCCATTAATCGCAATTTATATCGCGTTGTAGTGATGCAAGACATAATCCAATCAATAAGAAGGGGGGGGGGGGGAATTGGAAATGATGCAACGTAAATTTAATAAACTCCCAGTTTAAGTGGTCATAAGCTTTGGCGAGATCAAGTTTGAAACCAAGAAACCCTTTTTTGCCCTTTTTTTTATTATTAATAGTATGAATTAACTCTTGAGCAATTAAAATGTTATCAGAGATGGCTCGTTTAGGGACAAAGGCATTCTGATAAGGTGATATCAGGTTAACCATGTGAGGGCGCATCCGGTTGACAATGATTTTGGAGATGATCTTGTAGCTAACATTGCAAAGACTAATGGGACGATAGTCAGTCACCAATTGGGGATGGTCTTTTTTGGGGATAAAGATGATGGTAGTAAGATTAATATTGCTAGGCATAGCACAAGAAAGAAAAAAATTGTGTATAAAATCATAAACATGATTGTTAAGGATATACCAATATTTTCTGTAAAAATGTCCATTAAGTCCGTCAGGACCGGGAGCTTTTAAAGGCCCAATACTAAAAACAACTTTAAAAATCTCATTATTAGTGATGGGTTGAGTAAGGGTCGGTTGAGTAGGCGCAGTAAGAACATGGGTTGAATTAGTGGGGAAGTTATCCCAGTCCAGGGTATTATTACTTGGTTGATAGTGGAGTAAGTTAACAAATTTATAAATAATATCATTAGTGTCAAAACTCCAAGTATCATCAGCATTTTTGATACCCTGTATCAAATTCATACGACGTCGATTCGACGCATAGGCGTGGTAAAACCGAGTGTTATTATCACCATCGGTAATCCATTTTTCTCTAGAGCGCTGAGCCCAGTAAATTTCTTTTTGTCGGAGTAACATCGTAATTTGATTACGAAGATACACCTCATTATGGAAATCTTGGGGGGTGGGGTGATTAGCTAGGTTAAAAAGAGTATCTTTTAAATGCGCACGAGCAAGATTAATTAGGTTATCACAATTACCAAAGGTACGAGATTTCCATTTCCGGGCTTTAGAAGCGAAAAGAGAACACCTATCTGCAAAAGAGAGAGGCTGAATAGGATTCAGCGGAGCATTCCATACCTGAGAGATTAAATTAGTCTTCAGTTAAATTTTGTTATATGAATATGACTGACATATGACTTGTGAGTAATCTATCAATTGTGTAATTTACCATTTATCTTCATTTCTTGTATCAATATTTCCAAAAAGAAAAAAGGGTATATATAGAATTGAGTTATTACAAAAAACCTAGAGGATGTGAAAGTGTTTGCTTTTTAGAAAATGCAACATGGTTAAATATTTATATTTTTAGGGGACTCTATTCATGGTCAATTATAGTTAGCTAGGGTATCAAAATACAATTATTCAACTATTCATTCGGTTTTTCTTTATGATAGTATCCACTAATTAAAGTTTACATTTCATTTTACATATATATATATATATATATATATATATATATATATATATATATATATATATATATATATATATATATATGAAAAAAATTATAAATCTCTAGTGAACGCGAGAAGTTCTCTAAACAAGAAAATAAAAATCTGAATGAGTTGTATGTGCACTGTTTTTGTTAGTGGATATAAAGAATATGAAATTAAATAATATAACAGTGCACATACAACTCATTCAGATTTTTATTTTCTTGTTTAGAGAACTTCTCGCGTTCACTAGAGATTTATAATTTTTTTCATATATATACTTGTCTTCATAGTTCATATAGAAAAATATTTCGGTGTTTGAGCGGACTCACTAGTCACTTGGCAAATCTGGAGGGTTAGCTCTTCTTTGACGAAAAATATTGTGAAGTACGACTTCTTAGTTTCTCAGTCAATCATATTGACGCTTTTGTGGAAGAGAGTAATGATTGTGATGATTGGCAATTATCGGGTTTTATAGTGAGCCCGATGCAGCAGAGTGGCATCAGACGTGAGAGTTACTTAGACGTGTTCATCATGTTTCACGTAAACCTTGGCTTTGTTGTGGCGATTTTAATGAGGTTCTCCATCATGAGAAAAAAAACTGGGTGGTAATCTTCGAGCTAATTAGTTGATCCGGAATTTTCATGAATGTGTTGAGTCGATGGAACTCAGTGATTTGGGTTTTTTCAGGCCAAAATTTACGTGGTGTAATAGGCGGAATGAACCATTCACGATTTGGGAATGCATTGATCGTGCATTTGCGGACATGAGATGGCAAGAACTTTTATCGACCAGACGTGTGGATCATATTGAATTCCATCATTCGGATCATTGTGCTCTTCTTATCTCTCTTTGATTTGAGATTGGAAGGTCTAGGGAGCGTCGTCGGGTTCACAGATATATGTTCGAGACTCTCTGGCTCAAGGATAATGAGTTTGTGCAAGTTGTTGAAGCATTATGGAATGGTGAGGCAGATAATGAGGGTCGTGATCTTCATCATAAGCTGGATTCGTGTCGAGGCAGGATTGCTAAGTGGAACAAATACTCGTGCTCTAAAATTAAACGCCGTATCGACGAGTAGAACAAGAGAATAAAGTTATTCGGTCGGGTATCATCTCTGGGGTTAGTAAAGAGGAGGAGAGTGTTCTCACGCAAGAATTAGAGATTTTACTTGACCACAAAGAACTGTTTCGGAGGTCAAACGGTTAAAAGAAGGGGATAAGAACATGAGTTATTTTCATCGTTGGGCCATTGAAAGGGAAAATAGAATTTCAGTCAAGGGCTTCGACATAATAATGAGAAGTGGTGTGAGGAGACGTCTGAAGTTCATAGTTTGGTTGTTGATTACTTTCGTCAAATGTTCAAATCAAGAAATTCGACGTAGAATGCTTGAGAACGTTTTTCAAGTAATTCACATGCGAGTCACCGAGCCAATGAATCAGGCCTCGTTCAACCTTTCACAGCCGAGGAGGTAAAAATTTATATCTCAAACATGTACCGTTTTAAATCCCCAGCTCCGGTTGGTTTCCCTGTTGCATTCTATTAAAAATTCTGGAATGTTGTTGGCTCTAATGTTGTTAAGTTTGTTTTATCTTTCATTAATGAACAAATTCTTTTGCCTGAAATTAATTAACTTTACACACATTGCGCTTATCCCTAAATGCTCAAAGCTAGAGAGTGTCTCAATGCGCCCATTAGTCTATCTTATATTAGCTACATAATTGCTTCTAAAGTTATTTAAAATATTGAAACCATTTACTTTTCTATGATATTATCTCTTATTCTAAGTCTGCTTTTGTACCCGGTCGTTTAATTATAGACAACATTTAGTTGCTTTTGAGCCTGTCTCAAGAACAGGAGGACGGGGAAGAGTCAAATGACACTTAAACCTGACATGTGCAAAGCCTATGACCGTGTCGAGTGGTCCTTTCTGGAAAACGTAATGCTTCGTTTAGGTTTTTGCTTCTAGTTTTGTTTATCTTATTATGTTGAGTGCCAGGACAATGTCTTTTTCAGTTCTTGTGAGCGGCTGGGAGTGTGGTCCCATTGTGCCGTAAGGGTATTTGACAGGGTGATCCTTTGTCACCTTATCTCTTTCTTTTTGTTTTGTAGACTCTTTTGGCGTTGATCAGGGAGGCAGAATTTCATGACTTATTGCGTGGGGTGTCAATTTGTCGTAATGCTCCTGTTGTGTCCCACTTATTATTTTCAGATGATATGTTGTTGTTTTGTGAGGTGAAGAAGGAAGTGACCGAGATTCAATCAATTTTACAAAAATATAAGTTAGCGTCGGACCAATAAATTAATTTCACTAAATCGCTTATTGTTTTTAGTAAGAATACTTCGTGGATACGATTGAGGCTATTATTCAGGAGGTTCTGGGTAGGCAGGTTGAGGGAAAGCATGCAAAATACTTAGGTATGCCGACATTTATTGGTCCTTCGAAGAAAGAAATTTTTCCTACCTTCGTGATATATAGTGCATGGGCCCGACTTTCAGGATGGAAAACTCAAAAAATGTGAGGAGCGGGGAAAGAGGTTCTTATCAAAGTTGTTTTTCGATCAATTCCCACATTCAATTTGAGCTATTTCAAACTTCCCAGACTCTTTGATTGGTGAGTTAGATGCTATGGTCAGCCATTTCTGGTGGGGTCCGCTCCACCCCTCCCACTAGTATATATAGATGTAAATGATAAATCTGTGTGAAAATCTTTACATAATAGAGTGTTAAAACCAGTTTTGATTCTTTCATTGCTGGAGAAGAAGATTTCAGATCCTGGGGATTTGGGGTTTGCTTCTTTGGTAATTAAGGGAAAAAACTATATATGGTGGATTTAGAACAATATTTGATTCTTTATTTAAGAAGGTGATTGCAGATTTTGGGTGAATTAATGGACTGGTATGTGGATGGGAAGACCTTAATTCACATATTTGACCTTTTAATTTAGTTTATACTAAACAAATTTTTGTTCTATACATTTTTGGGGTATTTTATTAATTTTTATAGACAACTAGCAAAAGATGGTACCAATTTCCCTATTTAATACTTTTTTCATATCCTTCTCATGTAATTGTCAATGACAAAAAGAATAAAAGATAATCCACATAATAACGTGTTCACATTCTTCTATACTTTACAACCTTTTAACATGTACTTTTGATATAAAAATTAGTGCAAACAAAATAAAATAAACTATTCTGAGAAAATAATTTCTTGTGTATCACTTCACTAAGACAACTAACAAAGAAGTCACTTAGATTATAACTTTAATTTTAATATAATACATGCGACTTCTTTTTTAATATTATATGCGCAATATTTTATTTTTCGTGGCATAACACTTATAACTGTTTATGTAATTTTTTTGTTGGTCATTTTTACGAATACTAAATATACACCCTTTTCGGATTGGTGGAAAGATATATTAGTAGGAGTGAATTTCAGATTAAGCTTAAAGGCGCTTTTATTATTTTTTTCTTAAGGGATAAAAGCGTTAAACTCCCAATACTATACCCCCGATTGCAATTTGCCCCATATCCTTTTAATTTTGGCAACTTGCCCCCCGAACTATGGATAATAAGCACTTTGTCCCCATGAGTCCAAATCTAACGGCAAAATATTCTGACACATGTTCAAATCCAATGGTGAAAAAACAACTCAGGGGGCAAAGTGCTTGCTTATCCATAGTATACGGGGCAAGTTGCCAAAAATAAAAAGACAGGGGGCAAATTGCAACAGGGGTAAAGTATATGGGGTTTAATGCTTTTATCCCTTTTTTTTTATTATACAAGTATATTCTTTTTTAAGTTAGGTACTTGTGTTTTTCATGATAAATTACTATTATTATATTGAATTGGATATAGTTAGTTATAGAAATTTGTCATTTTTCTTGTAAATAATTTATGATTCTACAACGAGATTTCGCCCCCCCTAAACGATATTCCTGGCTCTGCCCTGGGTAGCGGTGAACGTGATAAAATCTATTAATTCCTCCTTGTTTTCTGCTTACTGTCTGGTGCTTTTATGCTGTGTTCTCGTTTTGCAACCTTGTTGGGGGTGAAGGGGGTGTTAGTCTTTGCTCTTTCTAGCTCCTCTTTGTCTGCTCGTCGTAAACTCTTTTGCCTTGATGGCATTTTTCCTATGAAGGTTTATCTTGTTTGCTCAAAAAAAAAAAAAGGGATTTGAATCATGAAATAACTCCTAGCTCGTTTAATAACAATTCCGAGAAGTTAAAAAGATCTAAGAAGTTGAGAGGTGCATACCAAATACCGAAGAGGTCAAATATTATTTATTCTATATATTAGGTATTGACGGTGCAGTCGTACAAGCTACCTTCTTGATTTTTACAAACAAAGGAAAGAATGAAACAATTAATGAAGTAAAAAGAAAAAAAAAACAAAGAAACTGCATATATAGCAAGAAACTGTTCAAGAACTTTATGTCCCTCTATATACACCCAAATGAAACTTGGTCGGACTTAATGGCCAGGTCCTTTAGGACTAGGTCCTGATGCTAGCCGTTGGAACCAAGTAGACATCGTCACTTTAGCGCTCTCGTATACAGTCGGAAACGTAGCAAGGTGGTTCGACCCGGCAAAATCCTCCGATAAAATCCTAGCTGCATCCACATGAACTTTGGTCATGAATGTGGCATAAATGATTAATATTATCAAACAAATGCTTGCTCTTCGGGAGCTCATCGCTTTAAGTTGCTAAAGGTCGTGAAGAAGAGAAATAATAATATGATTCTCTGATGGAATTTGAGATTTTTCAAAAGCTGCTGGTGAATTGATATGGGAACATATGCATGGCCTCCTCCTATTTATAGGAAGAGTTTTCTTTGGGTCATGGTGAATTTCTTTGAATTGAATTTAAGCTATACAGTCGTGGAATTGAATTGTGTGAATTTTTTCTATGTTTTACGTCTTGACCACACAACATGCACTGGAAGAGGTCATTCACGTATGTTGATTGCATAACATTTTTTGAGTCAAATTAGAAATTGTGATCAGTTTATATGAAATTTGAATCTGTCAAATGTGTGTGAAATGACCTTCAGATTTTTGAATTCAAAGTAAGGCACATGCGCAGGCTGATGACATGTTTGGTTTTTTTGTGAACTAACTTGGAAAGTACTGATATAATTATATCGTTAAGTGGCTACGCACATAAACACGACTTTATCTAGTCATCAGCTAGAAGTGCAAAATATACGCGTCGTATGTCACTTGAATGAGTTGTTCTTTTATTATCAAATGAAAACAAAAAAACTAATAACGGTTTATTGGTTTTTTTTTTCCTCCAAAAAACTCACCATATATATTAACTCAAGTGAGTATTTAGTGATTTCTCCTCGAGTTCTCTCTCTCTCTCTCTCTTGGGGAAAAATATTGGTAATTGCTTCTTTTTAAATCTTTACTCCGAAAGAATGCACCATATCATTATATATCCTTTGACCAAATAGAAAATGTAATAAAAGAGGCCATAAATAATTAGGAATAATAATATCAAATGTTATTTAATTAATTATTTAGCTTAATTACAAAATATGTACATCTCTGTGATTTGTAAAAGTTATAGAAACTTCGGTAACAAATTAAAATTATAAACAACCTAAAAGAGTTGGTTAAATAACATTGAGGGCTTTTTTAAATGTACAATAAACATATCAAATAATAATAATAATAATAAGATAAAAATAACCTTAGTAATTTATTCAGCCCAAAAAGTTGCGATTAACTCATAGGGCCGGTTAGGATACGGATTAAACTTTTTTCTTTAAAAAAAAACTAATAAATTAAAGTAGTACCCACGGCAACCGATCACCAGATCAAATTATGATGGTTATTATCATATATATATATATATATATATATATATATATATATATATATATATATATATATATATGTATATATGATAATTTTAATAAAACATCTTTTGTTATTTATATTTCTTGTTACCTGGTCCATTAACTTATAACTTACTGTCAAAAATTAATACTTAAGGAAATGCTCGAGCATTTCAGCTGAGTCATTCAAAACAATTTGATTACCCAAATTTTTCATGGGAAATTTTGTAATCATATGACACTAATTATGAAACCGCAGTCCAAGTCAAAGTGGTCATGCTACTGAATATGGAGAGCTGAAAACTAGGTAATAGACCGATGATAGTCATTCATGGGATGGGAGGCTAGAAAAAAATTTACTTTTAGTATGGATTAGGATATCTAAGAATTTTCTAAATTTGTTAATTGGTTCGGGAGCCAGCGTCTTGTATTAGACAAGTGTAGTTTTTCTATTGTGTTCTGTTGCACTTTAATTTGTTCTTATTTATTTATTTTTAGTTCGCGCTACTGATACTCCTTTTAGTTTTATTTGTTTATGTCCGATCAATTCCAAAAAACTAATGACAAGTATCTGAATGTTAGTATAATTAAACTTCGACTCCAAGTTCAAATATAATATTCGGTATAAATTCTACAAAAAAGTAACAATGACATGCCACGCGTCCACGAATGACCTTGCTCTTTTAGTCCGACGATTGCGGCTACGCCTTGTTCTTCGAACCCCACAACACATAATGACAAGTGTTGAAAACTCTTAACCCTTACCCGACTCCTCATTCATTCGAATCGTAGACCCATGAGATGATTTCAGTATGGTCACGACTCTACTCCTATCGCAACGAATCCTAATTTAGATTCATATACCTAGGACTGGCAATGGGTAGGGACTTACCCTATCCTTATCTTGAAATTAGAGTGTGGGTCTGGACCCTTACCCTGTCTCTATGAAAATTTAAAATCAGACCAATCAGGTTCTGGGTAGGGTAAGGGTCTAGATGAGGAGTTCATCATAAGGGATTTTGGCACTTTTAAGTATATTTTAGGCATTGAAGTTGTCGAAAACAAGAATAGGATCACCGTTTTCTAGAGAAAATATGCTCTTGACATTCTCACAAAAGGTGGCTACTTAGGATCCTAACCTTCTAGCACTACTATGACATCTTCAACTAAACTCAAAGTTATTGCCAACAAACTTTTGGAGGAACCTGAGATTTACATGCGCGTTGTAGGAAGGCTTCTGTACCTTACAATCATATGACCCGACTTGAGTTTCAGTTTTCCTTGTCTTACCCAATTCATGGCTAAACCCACTATATACGCACTTGGTGTTGCTCGCAAGGTTCTTCGGTACATTAAATCAAGTCCATTGAAGAGTATTTTCCATCCCTCACAGGATGAAATTCATATTAAAGTCTTCTCAAACAGTGAGTAGACAACATGTCCATATACTACAAAAGTGTAACAACTTACGAGAAAATCACATTTTTTGTGCCTTAACTTGGCACAAGTTCGTTTTTGGTGCCTTAATTTGGCACGCCACGAAATTTGTCCCCTAACTTGGCTTTTTTTTCGATTTTGGTCATCCGGCGGCGACAATTTGAAAAAGTCGTCGGATTTTGCCACGGTGGACGGTTTTTGGGGATTTTGACCCAGTCAAGATGCCACGTCACCCAAATGCTTTAGTTGGCACGCCATGTGGAATTTTAAAAAAAACAATGTTAAATTACAAAATTAACAAAAAAAATATTATAATTTCAAATTGATGTAAACTAAAAAAAAATTGTTAAATTACAAAAAAAACTACAAAATTAACAAAAAAATATTATAATTTCAAATTGATGTAAACTAAAAAAAATGTTTAATTACAAAAAAATTTACAAAATTAACAAAAAAATATTATAATTTCAAATTGATGTAAACTAAAAAAAAATATGTTGAATTACAAAAAAAATTACAAAATTAACAAAAATATATTATAATTTCAAATTGATGTACACTAAAAAAAATGTTAAATTACAAAAAAAATTACAAAATTAACAAAAAGTATTATAATTTCAAATTGATGTAAACTAAAAAAAATGTTAAATTACAAAAAAAGTTACAAAATTAACAAAAAAAATATTATAACTTCAAATTGATGTAAAACTAAATAAAAATTAAAATGTAATTATAAAAAGTTTTTTTTTTATTTCATAAAATATTAATTAAAAAACCAAAAAAAAAAAGAAAATCAACCCGATTCACCGGCTCCACCACGCTGCAAACGCAAACGCCGTCTCCGTATCGAGCCGCCGCTCTCCGCCCTACGCCACCAGCCACCAATTTCCGCTTCAACCTCAACAACCTCGTCCTCAAAATCCCCAAAATTCAACTAACCCTAATCCCCCCAAAATTCAACTAACCCTCACGTTTAGGGATGATGAGCCGAGGAAGACGGTGGATGATGTGTGGAGGGAGATTCTGGCTGGGAAGAAGAAGAAGAAAGAACAGCAGCAGCAGCCTAAGGAGGAGATGATGACTTTGGAGGATTTTTTGGTGAAGGCGGGGGCGGTAAGGAGGAGGAGGAGACCCGATTTGCTTTTCTTCTTTTTTTTTTTTATTTTTTTTTTATTTTTTTATTTTATTTATGCCACATGGCGTGCCAACTAAGCATTTGGGTGACGTGGCATCTTGACTGGGTCAAAATCCCCAAAAGCTGTCCACCGTGGCAAAATTCGGCGACATTTTCAAATTGCCACCGCCCGGAGGACCAAAATCGAAAAAAAAGCCAAGTTAGGGGACCAATTTCGTGGCGTGCCAAATTAAGGCACCAAAAACGAACTTGTGCCAAGTTAAGACACCAAAAATGTGATTTTCTCAAGAACTTACTGTATTGATCTTGGTCAACATTTATTTCTTGAAAAGCAAAAAAACATCAAACTGTAAGTAGTTCATCTACCGAGGCAGAGACATAGCCCTTGCTAGCACCATTTGTAAAATGATTTGGAGTGCTTAACTTCTCAAATAATTTCTTAGTCAACAACTCAAAACTCCTATCCTCTTCATTGACAATCTAAGTGCTTAATGCATAGCAGTTAATTATCTTGTTCGTCATGAGCGTACCAACGCACACGAATCGACTATCACTTTGTTAGAGAAGAATTCCACCAAAATCTGCTCAAAGTCATTCACATTTTAAATGATCACCAAATTGCAGATATTTTGACAAAACATTTCTCTCATCAACCGTTCAACAAGATGATGCGCAATATGGGTGTGATTGACATCCCGTCCCTCTTGAGGGGATCTTAAATTATGTATTTTACAATACTATCCATTCTAGAAAACATTTCATAATTCTGTGGTTAGTTACGAACATCTACTTTCCTATTATAGTAAGCCGATACGTTAATTTAATTAGCTTAGTTTTAAGCTTAGTTTTAGTAAGTTATTCTTTTGTATAAATAGTTGATAGGAATGAGAGTCGAATCACTCATTTCAATTCCCAGTTTCATGTATTCATCAACAATATTTTTCTCTATCATCTCAACATTTCAATGAAGGTTTCACAATCCTTACAATATTATACACACACACACACACACACACACATATGTGTGTGTGTGTGTGTGCGGGTGTGTGTAAATTAAGCCTAATATTTTATAAGTAACGAATTCAATCTTTGTAAAAAGGAGAAATTCTTTCCTACTGCAAATATTTCAAGAGTTTGATTCTTTGTGTCCACAAGGGGAATATAGACAATTTATCATACCACAAAAAAACTTCGTACAACTTTTGGAACCACATGAGGTTTTATGCATTTTCCCTTCAAGAACATCACAATGGAAAAGAAATTTCAATCTGCAGTCCCGAGACTTTTAACAAGAATTAAGAACTCCAAATTCGATGTATATGAGGTAATGATTTGTTTATTTTATTTACTCGTAGATACCAGGCTTCAATTGTTTCTAGAAATCTAATTATAGTGGGATTTATAACCATAAAAGTGCAACAGATCTTCTATCCCATTTTTGAACGTAGATCCCAAAAAATTATTATGTCCATGCATAAAGTTTTGAAATGAGAACTCCCTGCCCTATATCTTTCTAAATAAAATTTGAATTAATTTTGAATTTTTCTAAAACTTGAGGACATTGCAGCTCGATTATAATCATGAACGTAATTTAAATGAAAAAAAGACAGCATTTGTTGAAGCGTACGACCTAAATAAAACATTATATTCCAAATCAACAAGGAGATCATTTATCATCCGGTTCTTCATCTGTAGCAAGTGGGGCCAATCTTAATTCGAGATGGACTTCACCCTGGAAACACCGGGCCTTAGCTTCCAAGCCGATAGTTATTTTCTACTATGCGAGTTGTGATCTCCGTCACATCTTCAAAGTTGAGAATCATGGTGAGAATATAGAGGTGTTAATTATTAGGGATAATATCACTCACACCCCTTAATGTTTAACATAATATCAGATACCTCTCCCGAGGTTTCAGTAATATCAGTGACACCCCCTGAGGTTTGCACCATCATATCACATAGGTTCATCATTCCCTTTTCACCCTTGGTCACCTATGACCACTTGTTAGGATACCTATTTGATATTCACATTAAAAAAAAAATTTTAAAAAAAGAGAAAGAAGGCAAAACAATTCTTTTGAATAAGCATTTAGTATTTAATGTTTGTTTTTAAATATATATAAATATCGAATTAAACATTAAAACAAGAAAAAAAAACTAAAAGGTTATTAGAAAACTATAATTTACTTAAATAAATATTCAAAAGTTTTATTTTATTTTTGGATATATATATAGTTTGAATAATAGCGGTTTATTTTTTCATTTGCAAAAGAATATTAAAAAATCAAGTTCTCTCTCTCTCTCTCTCTCTCTCTCTATATATATATATATATATATATATATATATATTCATATTTTCTCTTTTATAATATTTTGTGTTGCATATACCTTTTGGATTTTGTTTAAATATATTTATCAGTTTTAAAATGTTATATTTTAGAAATCCAACATTCTTATTAATCTTATAAAATTTTATGTTCAAATAAAACTCTATGTTAACAATTCTCAAAGTTGTAAATATATATGTATAAAAAGTCATAGTTAGAATTTGAATAAAAAAATTACTTTAATCTTAACAAGTTGGGTGAGCAAGGGCAAAAAGGTAATATTAAACATATGTGATATGTTGGTGCAAACCTCAGGGGGTGTGAGTGATATTATCCCTAATTACTCAAACCTCAGGGGGTGTGAGTGATATTATCCCTAATTACTCTTCTTCTTCTTCTTCTTCTTCTTATTATTATTATTATTATTATTATTATTATTATTATTATTATTATTATTATTATTATTATTATTATTATTAGTTTTTCTTTCGTTGGTCACACGTGCAAATCTATAGTTCAATCTATAAAATTAATTATAGCATGATCATTCGGGTTATTAGATGGCTACTCCCCAAATTTATTTAATTAAACTCGATGGTAAAAATACCACGTTACCCCTCATTTAGTAGTAAACTTGCATGGCCTATACGTATTTATAAAATTCCAGAACCACACCCGTTGTTTTCATTTTTATTTTTTTTGTTTTGCTTAGAAAAGATTAATATTTGTAGAGTTAGCACAAAAATTATTAACTCCAGTAATTATACCTATACCTCTTCTCTTAGAGTGATATTCTGACGCCTCAATGCTTTGAAGCCTTTGACAAGCCAAACAATTTGGCCTGGACGTCAAAAGTTGGTACATTTGAATATTGTCTGCGCGAATCCATGCATTTTCCATGTCAAGTACGTGGTTTTTCAGCTGATCCTCATCAGCCTACAGAAAGATTAAAGTGTTAGTCTTTATTCTTACCAGTTCTTTGGCAACAAAGTTTTGTGACATTTAATTTATTTCTATAGTCAGAGTCTATTTCTATAGAATATCACAAAACTTTGTTGCAGAACTGGTAAGAATAACGACTAACACTTTCTTTTGTGAGCTGATAAGAATTAGGTGGAAAACCACGAGCTTGACATGGAAAATGCAAGTATCCGCGCATATTCAAATGCACCAACTTTTGATGTCCAGGTCAAGTTGTTTAGCTTGTCAAAGGCTTCAAGCCTTGAGGCGTCAGAATATCACTCTAAGAGAAGATGTATAGGTTTAATTACTAGAGTTACCTCTGAATTTAATTTTTGTATAAACTCTACAAATTTTGACATTTGATAAGCAAAAAACAAAAATATTTATAAATACGGCAGGTTAGTTTGCTACTAAATGAGCGGTAACATGGTATTTATCATTGAGTTACGTTTAATTAAATAAATATGGGGGAGTAGTCTTCTAGTAACCCAAATAAACATGATGTAATTAATTTCATACGTTGGATTATGGATTTGCACGCCTGAACAGCAAAATAACAACAATAATAAAAATTTAATAATGATAAGAATAAGAATTAACACCTCTATATTCTCACATGATTTTCTGCATCAAAGAGTGAAGGACATCACAGTTCGCATACTCCAATATTATTATCGGCTTGGAGGAGGAAGTTTCCTGGATGAAGACCTCAATCACCCTCAAGTCGACCTTGAACTGAGATTGGCGCCAACAACTACAAGTGAAGAATCCGATGATGAATGATAACCTTAATTTTAATTTGGAAGAATAAAATTTTATTATGTTTTCTGTATACTTTTAGGTCGTGCATTTCAAGAAATGCAATGTTTTTATTTGATTTATATTCATGCTGCAATATCCACAAGTCTGAGAAAAATTCTCTATAAAATTCGAATTTTAAAAAGTATTTGAAAAGTCTATGTATGGACATACTATTTTTTGGATCTACTCTTTTTTTTTTTTTTGTTATACTTCCCTGTGATGTAATTAGATTTCTAGAAACAATTAGAAAGCATGGTACCTAAAAGTAAATAAAATAAACAAATCATTACCTCATGTACATCAAATTCGGAGTTCTAAAAGCCAATCGACTGTGGATTGAAATTTCATTTTCATTGTAATGATTTTTAAGGGGAGAATGCATATAACCCCATTATGTTTCAAAACCTCATGAAAACTCGCTCTCGTTTAATAATTGTCTAGAACTCTCTTGTGGTTCTATAAACTCTGCAGAAAATTCCATAATTTGTAAAAACACCTTGTGTTTCATAAAAATGGGATTTTAGTGCAGTGTATATGAAATCACAATGCAGTTTTAAATAATTAACAAACTACGAAGAGGTTTATGGAGGTTTTTAAAACCACAAGGGGATTTTAGTTTGATATGATCACGCGAAAGCCTACAAAATTCATGTTTCAAAATAATTAAGTACATATGCTTCTTATAATTATATAATTTGGTTAAAATGAGTTATGCTATATAAAAGTTTTGCATAGATTGGAACCCCCACTATTTTAACATTGAATGGAAAATTTGCAATGAAATTAACAAATACATGTTCTGGAGTCTGGACCCAATGTAACCAAATTTTGACATATCTGTACTAGGAAAGGATTTTTCCTTGTTACAGAGATTGATACCTTAGGCCTAATACACACATACACACACACACATCTATCTAAACATGCATATAAGATCATCAATCAATATCATATCAGAGTTATTGGAAGATGATGCTCTATATTTGAATCTCACGTAAACCTATTTATAAGAGTATCACATTCTAGGCTACATTTTTTTTTTGAAACAATAAATTATTGAGTAAATCTCTCTAGATCAAGATTTAGATGATTTAACAATATATAAGCACGTTAAAAGAAGTTACCACTTATATGTCTCATCTTCAGAAATAAGGTTTTCTTAGTTATGAATGTTCATAATTCCATAGTTTTGTTAAAAGTATTGCCAACAATTTCTAAATACTTTAATAACTAATCCAGGGAATGAAACATGAGATTGACAAAGAAGATTCACTTCCTTTTCATGTAAACCTTTTCATCAGACAAATTTTATAAATGTACGAAACTAGCAAAAATTAAAAACACTTCCACACCATTTTAACTTGGCCAATTAAGAATGAAGGAATTACTTAACCAAAAAACTCAATTACTTGATGAAGAAGGTTGAATATGCTTGAATTTAGTATTTGTTGGCTAGGACATCGGGCATCACCTGAAATAAGTAGAGAAACAAAATTAGATATTAAGTCTATTTGTTTAGAAACCCAACAAATAGTATCATCGAAGATGAAAGACGACTACCACAAAATACAAGGAAAAGAAATAGTACCGTAAAAAACCTAGTATGGATCTAGAACTCAAGTTTCTTGGTTGAAAATTATAACACATCGAATGAAATTTATAACCGAGATTTGTACGATAAGTTACTAAAATACCCTTATACCATAATACGCCATTTTGATGGTTGCAACTTACACGTTTTGAAAAGGAAAATTTATTTGGAATTATTGTATACGATAAGTTACTAAAGTGCCCTTATACCAATTTATACACTCTTTTGATGGTCGTAAATTATACATTTTGAAAAGGAGAATTGCTTCGTAACTAATCCGGAACGTGAACTCATTCATCATATTTATTCTGTATGCTTCAGAAAGAATTATCTACACTGATAAAATATTATACAAAAAAATGAGATACCAAATAAATTTAATTACATTGAAGAATTTTTTTTTACATATTTCCCGTTTCTAACGCTTATTTTGGCCAATATTATTGGTTAGATACTCGTCTAATGTGATAGCCAAGAATGCTAATAGGGGATTTCAAACTCATTGTTGGCCCATTTTAATTAAAAAGTCTGGCGGGAGATAGTTAATTCTAGTGCACTTTTATATCATTATTGAGAAATATATGTTAAGAATAAACTTTACACAATTCCTCTAAGCCATTCTACCACTGAGAAGAATATATTTTAGTTATTCATTAATAATTAACTGAGGTTTCCATCAGTTTTTTCTATTATTCATTACTCAAAATTCTGATTTTTTCATATAAGTTGTTCATAGTTAGTGCTAATTTGATCCTTCTTTACTCCTGTAATATAGTTTAGTTGAAAACTGAAAAATATATAAACATACTGTATGACAATTTCAGAAAGAAAGAACTAGTGGAGATTTAATACGTTGATTTTATCTATTGTCATGCTTCTTATCCTTGTAATATACTAATATTAGTTTAATTAATTTGAAGTATCAGTGAAGGGTAAAAATGAGATATTGATTGATGAGTTTGTTTAAGAAATCTTTCATATATGGAAGTATCCAGCTGGGATCTTTCTGGCAGACTTTTTTCCATTTTGTCTAGACTAGGAAAAAAGTTTCTGTATGTGGACCAATTCATCGTACAGATGAATGTGAATTGTTGTAAACGGATGATTAAACTTAGTAAGTATTTTAAAGAGTAGTTCTATTTTTAAAAGGTAAAATCTATTATATATATGGAAGGTTTAAGGATTTGATTGTGTTAGTTTTAGTAACTACAACTCTTCTTTTAGAAATTTACAGGTTGTTACATGACTAATTTCCTTGAGTGAGTTGATTGTGTAGATTTTATCCATTAAAGCAGTCATACTTTATAAATCTTCAAAATGATGCCAGTCATAAAATGATGGCATGAGATAATGCCAACATAAATGTGTATCTGATACTATGTTTTGGCATGAGATCTCATAGCTTTATTATTGTAAACCTGTACAATAGCAAAAGTCACAAGAGATAAACGATTATCAATTTTTTTTTGAGTGGTATTTATTGTATACCACTCCTATCAATTAAAAATGGAGGAAATGCAAAAAATGCCCAATAAGTTTGGCGATTTGGCATTTTTCCCCAATATCTTTTCGGGCCGAACTTTTGCCCTGTAGGTATCGACAATCGCCGCAGAATATGCCCAATCGGGCTCTGCATGGGCTTTTTGCCTACGTGGACACCCAGCGGCTAAATCGTCATTCCACCTGTAAAATCGCGCGCCACATGTATTTGCCACCTGTAAAACACGATTTTTACCAAAAGTTATTGGGCATTTTTTGTAATTTTGCTTAAAAAATTTAAATAAATTCAAAAAAATTATATTTTTAATTAACAAATTTAATTTACTTATGATTTAATAACTTTTGACTATATAAAGTCCCAAATAAAAATTAAAATCATTTAGGTTAACGTATTATACATTGTATCAATTAAATTTCATGGACTTAATTAATATTATAATTTTTAATTCTTATTCCAAATTAATGTAAATGATAAATTTGTTATAACAGATTTTTGCAGTTTCAAAAATTAAATAATAACTGAAAAAGAAAATAAAATAAAAATTTAAAAAATAAAATAAAATAAAATCGGGGAGACGAGTCGTCTTCCCCGATTCACCGCCGTCGCCCCACCCACCACCAAACCCCTCCTGACCTCATACGCGAATCTGAATACGAAGATGATCAAAACTTACTTTGGATATCCGTACAACTTTTTGTTTGAAAGCATATTGGTGAAGACGCTGGTTAATACTAATGTTGGGTATAGAATAGACGGCTGGTATTTGAGGCCAGGAGGGGTTTGGTGGTGGGTGGGGCAGCGACGGTGAATCGGGGAAGACGACTCATCTCCCCGATTTTATTTATTTATTTTTTTTTTTAATTTTCTTTTTCAGTTATTATTTAATTTTTGAAATTGAAAAATTCTGTTAAAAACAAATTTATCATTTACTTTAATTTCACATTAATTTGAAATAAGAATTAAAAATTATAATGTTAATTAAGTCCACAAAATTTAATTGATACAATGTACAATACGTTAACCTAAATGCATTTTTTTTTGGGGACTTTATATATTCAGAAATTATTAAATCATAAGTAAATTAAATTTTTAATTAAAAATATGGTTTTTTTGAATTTATTTAAATTTTTTAAGCAAAATTACAAAAAATGCCCAATAACTTCTGGTAAAAACGTTTTTGAATGTGAAAAAGTACGCGTGGCAATGCGTTTTTCCACGTGGATTGACGTTTTAGCCATTTGGCATCCACGTAGGCAAAAAAGCCCGTTTAAAGCCCGATTGGGCATATTCTGCGGCGATTGTCGATACCTACATGGCAAAAGTTCGGCCCGAAAAGATATTGGGCAAAAGTGTCAAATCGCCAAAATTATTGGGCATATTTTGCATTTCCTCCATTAAAAATTGTGTAAAGATAAAGTTTGGTAATTTTCTTGTCAAGGAGTAGCAAAGGGGCCATAAACACGTTTTAGACTTAGCTACAACAGGGCTTGGTACATCCCGCTCTCACATAATGTGTGGGATCCATGCGGCCCCACTTGTGTGTCCCACATGTATGTGTCTGCAGGGTGTGGTGCACGCTACTATACATAAGACCAACTCCATAAACGCATGGCACAGTGGTAGCTAAATTTTCATAAAGTTAGTGTTATATTGAAGTTGTTTAAAGATATTTAAAGAAAATTTATGGATATAGATTGAGCTTTTATTTGAAAGGTGTTTAAGTATGATATACTTTGCACCTTTTTTTCTTTTTTAAGAAAAGAATATCATGTTTCAATCGTAACAATGATGCAAAGTGTATACCAATATAATGCTAAAAATAAGTTTAATAACTAAAATTATTAAGAAAAGCCGTCAATGAAAATAGTCATGGATGGATGTTGTCATCTCTAGCATTACAAAATTTGAATGAGCTTATTGAATATTTACGACCGACGTATTTGCAAATCGAGAATTTCACAACTTTAGTCCTTTAATACGCGTGCTATCCAACTTTACTCCTTTAATGTGGATTTTCTCTAAGTTGGCCCTCTAATGTGTAATAATTCCTAAAATGGTTATTTTCCGACTTAACTCTAAAATAATTAAGGAATAATTACACAAAGTACCTCTGAACTGTAAATTACACAAACTACCCATCATGTTTGGCAAATTACACAAACCACCCTTATTTTGAGTTTGGCATTAGAGTTACCCCTTACGACATTAAAACTAATGAAAAATATAAAGTCATCAAAAAGATTCCTGAAATTCCAAAATTGCCCTCAAATAAACTTTTCTTTAATTTCATAAATTATAGATATTTCCAATTAAATTTTAAAAAGATAAAAAAAAGTCATTTTTATTAAAAAAATTACATTTTATTATTTTACTATTCATTACTTAAAATATTTTGACCTTATTCATATTTTGAAATACTTTAATAGGTTCTTTATTTTCATAATAATATAAACAAAAAAAAAAAAAATGAATCTTTGTAGTCATCTTCTCGATTCACGATTCGGCAGAATCGGTCAGGCAACAGCCTGGCCTGGGAAGGTCACACTGTTGCGCAACCTCAGGTGATGGCCGCTGCAAGTGTCTAGCGACCGATTCCGACGAAAATCTTGGTTGCTCCACAACAAAAATTGCAAATTTTTGCTGTCTTTTTTTTTTTTGGGCCACAAGCAACTTGAATTTGTCGCAGTGGCCAGAGCTTCATCGCAACGTGATGACACTGTCAAGTTTGCGGGAGATGGGTTGGGGTGGGGCAGTGTAGGTGTTGGGCTGGGTTAGGTTGGGTTTCGTTTGTTCTTTAATCAAACATGAGGGGTAGATTGTGTGGTTTACTCATAGTTCAGGGGTTATTGGTGTAATTCTCCCTTGATTATTTTAGGGTTAAGCCAAAAAATGACCATTTAAGGAATTGTTGCACATTAGAGGACCGAATTTGGAAAGTTCACATTAAAGGACTAAAGTCAGAGAGCATACACATTAAATGACTAAATTTATGAAATTCCTGTCGCAAATAAGTCCAACCATGCCTTGGAGGATGAGAATTTTTCAACATTAGTCATTGAATTTGAATGTGTACCCTACAACTTTAGTCTTTAATGTGTTCTTTCAACTTTTTGGTTCTTCATTGAGCGAAAATTCCAGAACTGCTCATTTTTTGTTGGAGAACACTATTACTCGCCTAAAAATGCACGTGACCTGTACATGTCTGTAGGAAAATCAAACAAACTATCCCTGAACTGTGAGTGAATTGCAGAAATCGCTCCTCGTGTTGGGGAAAGAACACAAACTTCTCTTTTTCTATGTATGGTATGGCACTTACCCTCTTATGATATTAAAATTACCAGAGAAATATGGCATCAACAAAAAATTACTTAAATAACATACTCTTTAATTTCAGAAATTATATTTATAATCTAAAAAAAAAGTTTTAAAAAGAATCACATATTAGACCTTTGACGGAACTCTAAGCCTCAGCTTCTCCGGTATCTCTTAAATTTGTCAAACAACAACGCTCTCCTAGGCGGAGATACCAATGGAACCAACTATTGAGACGCTACCGCCACAACCGTTGCCGAAGCAGAGCCGAGAGCCCGCTGGATGAACCAATCAAATCTGGGGTGGTGTAATCGACACCATTTTTGGTCAACGAATTCGGGCCCCTTTTTAGGCACACCACATTGTCCACAAATGTAGTTACCCAGGCGTGATGGCGAGGAAAAATTGGAGGAACAGATCCGCCATGGTGGGTCATCGATCACCAACTCTGGTCGTGCGATGACGCAACCAAGTTGCTCCGGTAAGGAGGAAATAAGGGAACACGATTCCCCAATTTTGCTTTCTTTTTTTATTATTAATTATAAATTCTAATAAAAATTACGTAAATTTGAAGTACAAATAAATATAATTATTTGTTCTTTTTTATTTTTAAAAACCTGTCATTTTGTTTTTTTAATTTCTAGATAAGAAATATAATTTCTGAAATTAGAGAGTATGTTGTTCAAGTAACTATTCTGTTGATGTCATATTCTTCTGTTAATTTTAACATCATGATGGAGTAAGTGCAATAACAAACAGAAAAAAAGAGTAGATTGTGTTCTTTTTTTCAAACATGAGGTGCAATTTGGGTAATTTACCCATAGTTCACGGGTAGTTTGAGAAATCTTCCGCTATACATGTGCCCGTCACATGCGGTTGTTTTAGGCAAGGAATAGTGTTTTTCGACCAAAAAGGTCTGTGGAATTTGTGCACAATAAATGATCATAATATTGAAAGTTCATAATAAAAGACTAAATCTATACAGGGTACACATTAAATGACTAATATTAAAAATATCCCCCTACGGTATGTACACATTTTTCTTTTGTAATCGTCTTTATGTGTTTTAGCAATTTATGTACTTCATTTCAACAATATTAGTCGTCAATTTTTCCATGAAGTGATTTTAGACCTCAAGTAATCAACTTTCTAATATTACCTTTCCAATTTCCCAAATAGATAATTGATTATATTTTAAGAATGCTAATACATGTCAAATCCCTGCTTGGGTATATGAAAATCTGGAATTACGGAAGAATGACATAAATCACTACTTGTATAAAGATGAATGATTATATTTACAAATAAATAGGGATATGACTTTTAGAGGATCGTCGCAAGGTGCATGATATAGAGTTGGGGAGTCTGCATCCCTTAAAAAAAAGGGCACCTTAGAAGGACCACTGCATTCCATTTGGATCATACAATTTATGTTGAGAGTTAATTGAGGAATTTTGTGAGGAAAGAGAATTTTGCCAAGAAAAGTGGATTGCGAAGAAGGAAATAGGAGCTGTTAGCTACCTTAAAGTTGTAAAAACAAAGCGGAATTTACTAGGGTTGGAGAAGACACTGTGGAGGAATGGAGAGGATTGGAATACCAACAAACAAAGCGGCACATGTAGCGTTGGGGTGGTGTAGCGGGGGGGGGGGGGGGGGGGGGGGGAGAGGATCATACTCATAACATCACAAGAGAAAGAAAGAGTTCTCAAAGCTCATCAAGGAGGCCAAAAGATGGAGGGAAGGGTATTTGGGTACATTAGACCAATTGTTAACAAAGGAGTTATTGTGGGAAAAAATTGTTTTGTGTCAAATCTAAAAACTATTTCTTTGTTCAATTAACAGTTGCAACTGTGATAAGATGAGTTTTACCTTTAGGACAGAACAATAAATAAACAGACGCATAGGATTTTAACGTGGTTCAGTAAATTAACATAATCAATGAGGTTTTTGACCTTTTGCCCAACAGTGCATAAAATTGAAAATAAATATAAAAACAAAAGAGTGGAATGAAAAAGCTTTCCAACACAAGAACAATGTTGTCAGTGATTGTAATAGGTAGTAAGGTAAAAATGACAGAAATCAAATATTGAAAAAAGAGCAAAAATATAGAGATAAAAAACTAAAGAGAAAACAAATAACCAAAACCGCTCGATTGTAAATCATTGAACATTAATATCTAGAAAAGAGAGTGAAATTGAAGAGTAAGGGACAAATTCTTCGTTTTTACAAGAAAATAAAATAAAAATAAAAGGTATAAAAAGATACAATTACTCAAAAACAAATTTTAACTTCGACGGATGGATACATACATAGACGTGAATTACGTATGCATGTTAGTTTACATCTTAGTTCGATAATTAATATACTTATTAATGTTGTTTTTATTATTCTAATAAACTCATTAAAGTGCACTCACATTCATGAAATTTCAAGTTTAACGCGCTGGTGCACACGCACACTCGCGCGCACATCCGCATCATGTGACATATGTGTTGATCAACTATTAGATTATTAGGAAACGACGTAATTTCCATGAATAGAGAAAAATCTTCCATCTGAAAGTAATAATGCTTATCTGGTGAAACCAAACAAGAACTGAAAACAAACATAAAGTAGAGAAGATTAACCCTTTAAAAAATCGAAGATCATAAAAAAGTTTACTTTTTATTAAAGAAAATCTTTAGAATGCAAATACATCTCTTTGAAATCTTCATACAATTCTACGTAGTAAAATCCTTTTATAAAATATTTTTCATAAAATAAACAAAAGGAAATATAAGGTAAATCAAAAGACAAATCATTTTTGACAAAAAACAAGGAAATAAACACATAGGACTCACGGTCCTAACATCCATAAAGATGCCAGTCATAAATGATGAAGATAATGCCAATATAAATGTGTATGATGCTATGTTTTGGCGATACTTGCTTTTATACACATAATCTTGTCATGATATCAAGCTTTTGCAATAGCAAGAGTCACGAGAGATAAACGATAATTAAATCTTATTTTGATCGACAAAGAAAGTCTTTTATTAATAACATGGAGAATAAGAGATACTCCGAAGACAACAAACAAAGATTAAAGAATACAATTGAGGGGAGAACAAGACAATTCGACAAACGAGTAACAAAAAGAACGCAAATGCGATATAAACCAACACCAAGCACGGACTTTGATGGACTCAACTGCTTCATGTTCATCATGCTCTTTACCGTTGAGCAAAACATTATTAGTGATTGAGCGAATTTCTCAAATGACAAAGAACCAAAACCAGATACATCTCAAGCTGAGATCTTTTTTAGAGTTCTGCAATAAGCCTGTGAATTGCGTGAAAAAGGATGAAGGTTTTCGCGCAACTACAGATTCCAAACCTAGCCAGAATTTTTATGATCTTCGATTTTTACGATCTTAGATATTTATGGGGGTTCCGTGCAAAAAAATCGAAGATCATAAAACTGGGGGTTCCCCCCCATTTATATATACATGCAGATATTTATATAGACATACAGATTTTTTTGGGGTTCCCCCCCAATTGATCTTCGATTTTTATGATCTTCTACAGTTGTGACTGCTTAATTTCAATGTGTATTTACATCCTTTTTTTACATGCCCAAACGAATTTTGAAAGGTTAAACTCTAGAAATTTCATTATTATGCATTTACAGCCCAAAAAATTAAAATTTTTATATGTACGCACCATGTCTTTCAAAAAACCACGTTACACCCCAAAAAATTCTCAAAAGTTTTTTTTATTATTATTATTGTTATTATTATTATTATTATTATTATTATTATAAAAGGAAGTCCATGAGCAATTTGACATTACCAGCTTACCTTCAAATTAACACTCTTTGGCTTTTCTTTTTCTATCTAATTAAGATCATAATAAACATATCACGAAAACATAAAACCAATAACACGAATAATAAAGTAATGTTGCAATGCCTACACTTCTTATACAATTTAAACTCAAAACTCTATCCAATGATTACATATTTCAAATAAAGGAATTCATGAATTGCAGATTTCATGGACAGATATACATCTTATTACAAATGAAAAGATACAGCTGTTTACATGCATCTTTACAAACTAACTATTAAATAAAACAATTAATGCCAAACAAAAATCTATTCAACAAACCCTTTAGAAGAATTTCATTGATGAACTCCATAAATACAGCCCTTTCCAAGGTAAAGTATCAAATCTACCCAAGTCCAAACCACTCTCTTGTATATTCGTAGCAGTGCAGCGCAGTCAATGGCTTCTGACAGTGGATCCTCTTCTGATTCGGATTTCTCGACTGAACCCGTTTCTCAACGGGATCAGCTGGAGAACATCGAGCTTCGCATGGAGAATGCAAGGCTCCGTGCGGAGAATTTCCAAATGCACCAGCTTTTGATATCCCGGCAAAACTGTTTGGCTTGTCAAAGGCGTCAGGCAGCCTTGATAGAATATTTCTATCTAAGAGAAGAGGTATAAGTTTAATTGAGTTTGCTCTGAATTCGTGCTAACGTTATAAATCTTAATATTTGCTAAGCAAAAAAGAAAAAGGGTAAAAAAGTTGGGTTCGACATCCTCTAATACCCCGAATGAACATGCTATAACTAATTTCATAGATTAAATTATTGATTCGCAGCCAACAAAATGATGATAATAATGGTACCAAAAAGAATTAACACCTCTATAATTTACTATGACTTTCAGCTTCGAAGAGTGACGGACAGCACAGTTCGCATACTCGAAAATCATTTTCGGCTTGGTGGAGGAATCCTCCAGGATGAAGACCCCAATCACCCTGGGGTTGACCTGGATCTGAGATTGGCGCCACCTGCCACAAATGAAGAATCCGATGAGGAACGATCCCCTTAATTTTTAATTTGGAAAAACAGATTTTTGTTATGTTTTGTATTTTGGTCTTTGCATTTTGAGGAAAAGAATGCGACATTTTTATTCCAATTATGTTCATGTTATAATCTAGTTGTAATGTCCAGGGTTTTAGTAAAATTCTCAATAAAAATTGAATTTTATTTTGAAAAATACAAGGCATGGACTAATTTGAAATGTTAATGCATCAGCATCACATACTATTTTGGGGATCTTTGCGTATGATTTTCTGTGATTAAATTAGATTTCAAGAAACTATTAGAAAGCATGGTAACTAATTCGGAATGCTAGAGGATTTCCGCACGGTTCGTTCGCGATACACATTGCGTCTGCCTATGCATTTGAGGCAGAACTTTCAGCAGCTATCTTTGCAATTCTTAAGGCAAAAGAGCTTAACTGGAGATACTTGTGGTTAGAGAGTGACTCGTCTTATGTGGTTAATTTGTTGCTTCAAAAATCAGAGAAGGTGCCGTGGAGATTTAGAACTCGGTGGACAGATTGTTTGCACTACATTGGCACTATTCATTTTCAGGTTTCGCACAAGTATAGAGAAGGCAACAAAGTTGCGGATGCTTTAGCAAATTTTGGTGCTCGTCATTCAGGATCTCACTGGTGGCCGTCGTGTCCTGCGTTTGTTTTTAAATTTGTCAATGATGATTATTGTGGTACAGAGAATTTTAGATTCTGTTGATCTTTGATCATGATAAACTTCTCTTTGTAACTCCTTTTTCCTTATTTTATATATGAGTTTCGGTGGCTGCTGCGCGCTTCCTTCAGGGGCGTTCATCATCTCCGGCCTCCATCTTTCACTCAAAAAAAAACTAAAAGTAAATAAAATAAACAATCAATAACTCAAGTACGTAATCAATTTCCGAGTTCTCAAGTCCTTGCTAAAACATATGCGTAATGTTGTGGCCACAAAGCACTTCTTATTAGATAACTCTTGGTTAGACTAAGTTATGCTTCTTATTAGATGACAATTTTGTCAATCACTTGAAAATTTGCAATGAAATGAAACAAATACATGTTAAGGGTAGAAAGTGTCAAAATTTTGACAGATCTGCACTAGGAAAGGGATTTTCCAGAGAGAATTTGTTACCCAGAAAATGTTAGCCAGCTTAATGTTCAAATGCACATATACAGGTAGAAATATTCTTATACAAATTAAGACCGCTTCATATTTCCTCTAAAAGACTTAATTAGAGCAAGTGAGGAAGATCATTAATATATAAAAGCAAAAAAGAGTTAGATTTCAAGACGCCCCTCACGTATATATAGACCAAAAAGAACATCGAATCTTAACATGTGGCTCTGAATTTCAAGAGTTCTAATAGAAATTTTTGAATCAAACTAATCAAGTCAGTTTCCATAAATTGTCAGATTTACATGTATTAGTGTTTGGTTGAAGTACTCTGTACCAGCTTAGCCCTGCCATAAGATCAATAATCAATCTGATATCAGAGTCATGCTAAGAGAATGCTATTTTTGAGTGACTCGCCGTCCTATATGAAAGATTAACACATTCTAGGCTACAATTTCTTTTTTCCTTTTACAATACACTCGTGAGATACTCAATATACAATAAAATGCACACCTATATAAGTTTCCCAGTTAATTAATCATAAGACAACATAAAAGTACCATACATGGAAGTATACCCTATCGTTGAAGGGAGTATTAATCTGAAATGTTTCAACCATATTTAATAAAACATGATTTGGTTTAAAATATTGTCACTAACCCGACATGATCCAAAATTTGGAGAAGTTTAGATTTTTCAAAAATTTATATGATTCCATAATCGGAGATGTAACATTACCGAAAAGACACTAATAAAATATCGACAATACCACATTTCATCTTTCATTTTTTCTTATAATTAAACCTAGTATTAAATAATCCACTTACGGATTCTTCATGTCCTTGGTTATAACTTAATAAGCATATCCAAAGAAGTTACCCCTTGTATATATGTCGCATCTTCATGTATAAGCTTTTTTTTGGTTATGAATGTTCATAACTCCATTATTTGGTTTAAAAGTATTCCCATCAAATTCTAAATAGTTTAGTACCAGATACAAGGAACGAAATAGCAGATCGACGAAGAAGTTTCACTTCCTTCTCACGTAAACCTATTCATCAGACAAGTTTTATAAAAGTATTAAACTAGCCAAATTTAAAAACTACCACACCATTTTTGTTTTGCCAATTAAGAATGAAGAAATGCTATAGCAATAATAAAAAAATTACTTGATGAAGAGGTTGAATATGCTTGAATTAGTGTCGGTTGGCTACGGCATAGGGTATCATCTGAAATAAATAGAGAAAAAATAAATTAGATATTAGATCTATTTGTTTAGAAACCCTAGAAAAATAGTATCATCGGCGATGAAAAACGACGAGCACAACAAACAAGGAAAAGAATAGTACCTTTTCTCGTAAAAACTACTATGGATCTAGAATTCAAGTTTCTTGGTTGAAAATTGTAACACGTCGAATGAAATTTATAGCTGAGATTTATATGACAAGTTACTAAAATGCCCTTATACCATACTATGCCATCTTGATGGTCGCAAGTTACACGTTCTGAAAAGGAATTTTTTTCCGTAATTTATCCAAACGTGAACTTAGTTGTCATATTTATCGCGGATATGCTTCAGAAAGCATTATTTACACTGATACAAAATGAGACAAAACACTATGTGATACCACATAAATTGAAGTAAATTAAGGAATTTTTCTTACATACTTTCGTTAACGCTTTTTTTTTTTTTTTTTTTTTTTTTTTTTTTTTTTCATTTTTGCCCAATTTTAGATACTCGTCTGGCGTGATAGACAATGAATGCCAAAGGGAGCTTTCAAACTCTTTGTTGGTCCATTGTCAAAAACCTGGCAGGTGATGCATAACTAATTCATGTGCAGTTTTATATCATCTATTGAGAAATGGGTTAGAAATAAGCTTTACGCAATTCCTATAAGCCATTTTACCACTGTGAGTAATATATTTTAGTTATTCATTAATATAGTTCAATCAGTACTTCTATTGTTTACTACGCAAAACTTTGAAATTATTCATAAGTTGTCGTCCATAAGTTAGTGCTAATTAGATACCAAGGTACTCCCGAAGCATTGTCTTAATTTGCTGGGTCGGAAACTATTGATTAAGCAAAACGTACTCTATGTAAATCTTTGGTTGAATACTGAAAAAAAAATATTTTGCACGAAGTTTATATGAAAAGAGAAAAACAACTATGACTAGTGGGGAATATGTTGATTTTATTTATTGTCATCCTTTTTATCCTTTACAGGTAGTAATATTAATTTAATTAATTTGAAGAGTAGGTGAAGGGTAAAAACGAGATATTGATTGATGAGTTTGTTCAAGAAATCTTTAAATGTTTTGTAATCCCTGGATGAGTACTGGAGATTTTCATTTAAATCTGTTCCGAATAAGAATAAAATTTGGTGTATACGGACTAGTTCATCGTACAGGAGCGTGAACTGTGGTAAATCGATTAACTTAGTAAGTATTTTAAAAATGGGTTAACATTATCTGTTTTATTAGGTAATATCGATTATATGGAAGGTTTAAGGATTTGATTTGTTAGTTTTAGTAAATACTAGCTACAACTCTTTATTTAGAATTTTACAGGTTGCTACAGCCTACATGACTAATTTCTTTTGTGAGTTGATTGTATAAATTTTATTCGTAAAAACAGTCATACTCTAAAAATTATCATAGGGATAATTAAAATAACACCCCTGAACTTGACAGATCACATTTTTGATACCCCAATTTGACTTTCTTTTTTTCAATTTAGGTACTAGTTGCGGCTATTTCAAAATCTTGTCGGATTTTGCCACGGTGGACGAAGTTTGGAGTTTTGACTCCGGACAACTCAATAAAATTGCCACATTGGACTCCATGTGGAAAAAATAATCAAAATTAATTCTAAAAAAAATTAGAAAGAAAATAAATCCCGAATTAGTTGTGGCTTAAAAAAAAGGTGGCGGTCGAAAGTACCCCCTTATAATAATATGTGGAACTACATATATAACTTTATATTTATATAGACATACAGATTATGTATATACATTATAAATGAAATTGACAAAATAAATTAATTTTGTCCAAAAACTATAATAATGAATATTAAGACATTCTATAATATAAGATCAAAATAAAATAGATGAAATATATCTTACCAATTGAAAGAGTATTAGAAACAAAACTAATTGCATAAGAGTATAAAAGAAAAAACTTGCATATATATAATTCTATAGATTAGAAGGAGATGAAGATGAAGTTTACAAAAATACTAACACATTATATTATATAAGATTGAATAAAATAATATTGATAATATATCTTACCAGTTGAAAGAGGAAGAATGAGATGGAGAATTAATTGCATAAGAATATTAAAGTCAAAACTTTAAATAAATTAGAAGGAGATGAAGATAAATATGAAGTTTATGGAGAAAGGAGAAATTTGAACAAGGAGATTTGTATGAATTTAACACTATGAATAAAGAGTGATTGTAGGATGATATATATAGAAGAATATTCTCATTATTTGGTACGAATTTACCACACCTAAAAGTTTTGGCACAATTTTGAAAAAAATCAAAAGTTCCTCCAAAGTTTTGCTGAAAGTATTAGGTATAGTAGATCTGTACCTAAAAGTTTTGGCGCAATGGGGACAATCAAATTGTTGGCAAACATTTTTTGAAAGTATTAACTATGGTATATCCGTACCTAAAAGTTTTGGCGCATTGTACAAAATCAAATTATCGACAGTTTTTCAGCGGAAAGTATTAGGTCCAGTATATCGATACCTAAAGCTCCATTATTTGAAATAAACATTAGGTACGGATTCCACACCTAAAAATTTAAAAAATAAAAAAGATATTATAATAATTTGGTAGGAAGTTTGCACTCCTAGTCTCTAAATTCAATTCTTAATAATTAAGACCAAACATTGATTAAACTAATCAAATTCCCATATGTTATAAATAGTTCAATGTATTCCATATAGATCAATTCATACATATAAACATACATTTATAGTACAAATTTATCATTTCATACGAAAAATCATATCCTACATATATATATAAAACAGATAATCACATGATTTGACGCGATTCGTAATAATCAAGAGTGACTACTTCAATGAAGAGCAATAATCATTAGAATTGGCAAATTTACGAATCATTTAATATAATTCATATAGCACATTCATGCATATATACACGCATTTATAATAAGAATTTATTTATTAATATGGGAAATTATTCAATTTGGTTTATTCATTATAGAGTAATTAATTCAACAAAGAATAATTATTTGAATTGGTCAAATTCTAACATAACTACAATAATTATAGTAACAATTTATTTATTAATATGAGGAATCATTCTATCTAATTTATTTCACAATAACCATAATAACTAATTCAATGAAGAACAATAATCATTCAGATTAGAATTTGATCAAAAAGCATATATATATATATATATATATATATACACACACAAATATAGTAAGAATTTATCAATTAATATGAGAATCATTCGATTTAATTGGTTTATATCGTAATAATCAAGAGTAATTAATTCAACAAAGAACAATAATCATTCAAATTGGTCAAGTTCTTACATAACTAGCATAATTAGTACAATACAATATAGATCGATGCATACATATATACACGCACTTATAGTTGCAATTTATCTATTTATATGAGGAACCACTCTATCTGATTATTTACAAGAGCAATAATCATTCGAATTAGGACAAGTTAGTTTAATATAATTCAAATAGTTTAAATCACATATACACACATATAGATATATGTATGTATATTTGTATACAAATATAGTAAATTTTAACAATTAACATGAAAAATCATTTGATTTGTTTTATTTCATAATAATCAAGACTAATTAATTCAATGAAGACGAATAATTTTTCCAATTGGTCGAATTCTTACATAATTAGGATGAATACGTGGTTCTTCATAATGCCTTTCTTTGAGTCATATCAAATGCTAACTTAAACACATCATTTGCTAATTTAAGAATATTCATCTTTATATATTTTTATATCCAACATATACATATTCTGAAAGAATTTCATTTGCTTAATTGGGATACGAACCATGAAATATAACTCCTCGTGTAATAACAATTCCTAGAAGTTAAAAATATATAAGAATGTTGAGAGGCGCCAAATACTTAAGAAATCATATATTATTTACTCTACATATCTTGATGTACAAAGGAAAGAATGAAACAATTAAGAAAGTTTTCAAACAAAAGGAACTACATATATATAGGGTAAGAGAAGTCATGTTCTGGTAGTAAAAGTTCAAGAACTTTATTCTCCTCCATATACACCCAAAACTTTGTCGAACTTAGTGGCCGGGTCCTTTAGGACTAGGTCCTGATGCTAGCCGTTGGAACCAAGTAGACATCGTCGATTTAGCGCTCTCATATACTGTCGGAAACGTAGCAAGGTGGTTCGACCGCGCAAAATCCTCCGACAAAACTCTAGCTGCATCCACATGAACTTTGGTCATGAATGTGACATAAAAGATTAATATTATCAAACCAATGCTTGCTCTTTGGTAGTTCATCGCTTTAAGTTGCTAAAAGCTCGTGAGAAAGGAGATATAAAAATATATTTTTCTGATGGAATTTGAGATTTTTCAAAAGCTGTGTATGCTGCTGGTGAATTGATATGGGAACATAAGCATGGCCTCTTCCAATTTATAGGACGAGTTTTCTCTGGGTCAGGTGAATTTCTTTGAATTGAATTTAAGCTATACAGTTGTAGAATTGAATTGTGTGAATTTTTCTATGTTTTTACGTGTTGACCACCTACATGCACTGGAAGAGGTCATTCACGTATGTTTTTACGTGTTGAACACCCCACATGCAATGGAAGAGAACATTTTTGAGTCAAATAAGAAATTGTGATCAGTTTATATAAATTTTGAATTTGTCAAACATGTGTGAAATGAGCTTCAGATATTTCAATTCAAAGTCAAGACACATGCGCAGGCTGATGTCATGTTTGGTTTTTTGTGAAATAACTAAGAAAGTACTGATATAATTAAATCGCTAAGTTGCTGTGTCCGGTATTTGCAAACCCGACTTTATCTGGTCACGAGAAGTGCAAATATACGCGTCGTATGTCCCTTGGTTCTTTAAGTATCAAATGAAAACAAAAAAGTAATAACGGTTTATTGGTTTTTTTTTTCTTTCAAAAAATATGAACTCAAGTGATTATTTAGTGATATTTCCTCGAGATTCTTTTTTTTTGTTGGTTTTTTATTCAAAATTGGTAAATGATTTTTAAAAGCTTTATTTCCAAAAAGAATACATGCATTATATATCTTTTGAACAAACCATTTAGCTTAATTACAAAATATATCTCTTATTATTTGAAAATGATAGAAACTTCAATTAACGGGCGAACAAATAAATATTATATGGAACCTATAACAAAGTTGGTTAAATAACATTAAGGGTTTTTCCTCATTTTAAAATAAACGTACCAAACAACAACAACAACAACAACAACAACAACAACAACAACAACAATAATAATAATAATAATAATAATAACAATAGTGAAATAGAAGATAAAAATAACCTTAGTAATTGATTCAGCCAAAAAAATTTGGTTTTTTGTTCTTTTTGGGGGTAAACAAAACGTGAAAACAAAAACGCCCTTAGGCAGTATCCAAAAAAAAATATCCGAAGTTAAAATAGCTAAAACATCATAAGGGGGGGGGGGGGGGGGGGGGGGTAAGCATAAAACTAATTCCACCATCCATATCACAAGGACCCTTCGCCAATGCATCGGCTAAATTATTTCCGGATCTAGATATCCATCAAAATTCCTGACTCCACAGCATACAGAGAAGCGATCGGCATTCCTCAATTTCTGTTGTAAATCATGCCCTTGAATAGATTCATCAGAGATTAGATTGAACGCCTCTTGGGAATCTGTCTAAATTTCCAGCTTTTGTATCCTTCTTTCCCAGTACAATTCAAGCCCCATGCGAATTGCTTCAATTTATGTTTCAAGAACCGTAGGGCAGTGGAGCTTTATAAAAAAAAAACCCCAAATCCATTCGCCTTTCTCATCTCGTAGAACTCCCACTGCGGCAAATAGGGCCGATTGCGATACGGATTAAACATTTTTTTTTTTAGAATATATAAAAGTCCTACCCACTACCCTAACTCACCCATTTCTCTTGACCTCCACCTCTCTGTTTTGGTCGATGAAACACCGGTAATTTGATCACCAGATCAAATCACGATGCTCGTACCACAATTTATTAACAAGACTTAACATACATATATATATATATATATATATATATATATATATATATATATATATATATATATATATATATATATATATATATATATATATATATATATATATATATATGTATATGTGTGTGTGTGCGCTACAATTTAAATAAAACATCTCTTGTTATAATTATTGTTACCTGATCCATCTAACTTATAACTTAGGTGGTGTTTGCAAATGCTTATTAAAATGGCTTATTGATTTTTTACGACCGCAAAAATACATTTTTAGCTTTTGCAACACTGACTTTTGTTTCTTCGTGTCTTGCAAAAAGTCAGTAAAAGCACTAGTTGCAAAGCCACAGGTGCTTCTCTAACTGCTTTTGAAAATATACTATTTTAAAAAAGTGTTTAAAAGGACGAGCTTCTCATTAAATATCTCAAACACTAATTAGCGCCTTAAGGAGCTTTTTAAAAAGTTTTGCAAACACTCGTGATTTTTTTTCAAAAGTCACTTTAAACAAAAGTGGTGAACAAGCTCTTTCTATAAGCTCTTGCAGACACCCCATTAGTGTTGCAAATTAATACTCATGGTCCGAGAATCTTGAGCGTTGTGGAGGATTTAAAACATGATTTCAAATAGGATTCGAGACAGGGTTTTGCAAGAGTAAATACCGCTCTTCAACGAAGTCTCAACAACCTAACCAACTTAATTGCCAAGCAAAGTAGGGCAGGAAGGATAGCGGGATTTCATAGTTTTAGTAGCGATAATTAGGAAGGAATGTCGATTAGATTGGTAATATCTTATTTCATGATGATATGGAAAATAATAAATTTCAAGGTGATTCTAATATTCAAGCCAAAATCTCGTCGTTCTACGGAAAATGTGCGAACTGAAGATTTCTTAGATTGGATTTCCGAGGTTGAATCTTTTTTCAAATACCCCAATATTCTCGAAGATCAAAAAGTAAAATTGGTGGTTTAAAAACTAATGGGTTTTGCTGTTGTTTGGTGGGAAAAATCGAAACTCGATAGGAGCATAGAGGCAAAACACCAATTCAATCCAAGATGAGAATGAAAAAGATGATGATGAGTAAGGTGGTGGTTGTCGATCATCAGAGTTTTGTAGAATAGATTCCTTGGATGGAAGAACAGAACTCTATCATTAGGTGGGCGTATTCTTATGCTTAAAGCGGTTCTTACAGGCATACAAATTAAAATAGAAAAATTGCTTGGATTAAATGGGAGACGATATGCAAGAATATGGAAGCAGGTGGCTCTGGAAATCATCACCACCAACGAGGCAATGTGGACGAAAATCTTGGTTGCGAAATATGGAGATTACAACCCGAATGCCTATCTTAGAGGCGAGAACACCCGGCGAAGACCTCGATCTGTTTTGTGGAGTGACGTTCATGGACATGACAACGAATGATTAATTGGTTCGTGAAGAGTCTCAAGTTTAGGTTCGTCCAATTTTATCAAATATGAAAACTAACTTTATTTTCCAAAAAGATAGATTTAATTAGAAGTTTAATTCATATTATATAACTTTCAGCAATTTCAATTAATAATTGATATTTTACTGAATGTTTGGAGTAAAGTACAAAAATTAACTTACATAGAGAACAAAAAAAATTGAAGTTAAAACTAATATTGCAACAACTTTTATTTTCACTATCGAATTTTTTTCATTTCAATATTATTGTATTAAAATTAGTAAAAGTTTATTTCGAAGGCCAAATAGTTAAGTAGTCACTAATATTTTCTCTTGAGTCCAGCCAAATAATTTATCCAAGCACCGAACACCACAATCTATTGCACACATGCAGTAGTGCATCTCTATTTTTGTTTTTCTAATCTAATCTAATCTAATCGCATCCATAGAACACGTGGCGGGTTATTAAATGGGCCCCTACCCATCTCCTTATTTATTTCACAAACCCGAACCGGTCTAGTGTCGTGTGGCGGGTCTGAGTCTGACCCGAACCTATTGCCACAATTTGACTATTATTACGCAATCCAAACAAGCCTCATTTTGATATTTGTAAAAGAAGAAATAAATTAAATAGCCTCAATAAAAAGCCAAAGGTTAGTTGATATCGTTATCCATTGAGATTGAAACTACTGATAAAGAAACAAACAGAGCTCATTTTGAAAAGCAAGACAAATGGCTTCATCATCAGCGTCTTTATTACTTCCACTCGGTAAGACCACAATTTGCTCATTTTTCCAAACTGTCTTATGTTTCCATGAATTTACTACATCATATCTGCTACTTAATTGGCTATTATATTTATGTTTTATTTGGTGAAACTTATATTAGTTATAAGCTTCTATGATCTACACAACTTCACTTTCAGATGAATGCCAACATTGTGCCATTTTCTGTTTGAGTGTTGGAAAATTCAAAACTGTAGTGAGGTAAATTACTCTTAGGAGAATCTTTTGTGTCTGTGTTGAATTACGAGATTGAGGGACGGTGGATGTTGGTGAGATTTGTGAAATAAATTACTAGCACACTTGTGGTACGAATACAATACCGCCACAAGAAATGGCACACGAGTTTGTCGATGCAATTTGCGACGTTTCTGGCACCAAAAATTGCGCAACATAATTTCAGATTAGGGGCAAGTATGAGTCGACATTGGTAGCAGAAATGTGGATGTCAACTGACAGGATTGGAGTTTAGAATGCTTAGAAAGAGTTTAACATTATATATTTCGTTGGATCACAATGCAACTCTAATCGTTATTTAAATTGTGAAAATCTTTGTGTCTCAAGAAAAAGGAAAAAAAAAACAGCTCCGCGTTTCTTGTGGACCAATGGTGGCTAAAACTAATGAACATAAGTTCTGTTGACTCTTTATTTTTGATTCTATAAAGCTTTTATGACTTAAAATATGTGGTGTTTTGACGAATTTCACCTTAAGCTTCTTTTTGACGAATTTCACCTTTGTTCACTTTTTTGTTTTTCTTAATCTTTTGCAATGTTCCCTTTCTAGTGGGTTCAACAATTGCACACGTCATAGATACTAGTATAGTTGGAAGAGACAAAGTTAATCATATTTAATTTTGAACTGGTGCTCTTAATTTGTTTAATGGTATTTTTGTGGTTTGAATATCCACTTAGTAGCTCATGATAGACGTATAATCACCTTCATTTCTTTTCAATATTTTGTGCTCAGGCTCTGCTTTTTGTAAGAGTAATTACGTTGGCCCTCGAAGAGCTTGCAAAATTTATGCAGGAGGTGTTAGAACAGAATCCTTTCCTTCAGAACCAACATTAGGAATTTTAAAGAAAACCGAGCAGTGGGATGAGTGTGCCTTCACTAATCGCAGAAATTTGATCAACGCCGGTTTTGGATTAGTAAGCCTCTTGATTGGTTCTACTAATGCTGAAGCAGCTGGGCTGCCCCCAGAGGATAAACCAAAGCTTTGCGATGATGCTTGTGTGAAAGAGCTTGAAAATGTATGGTGAGATTACATGTCTCCCTAAACTTTTAAGATTCTTCTGTTATTTTTCAGCACATAGAGATTAGTTGTGTGCCATGCTCTCAGTATGTATCAGAAAAATCCAATTCTTACTCTCTATATTTATTAAATGCAATTGTTTAATCTGAGGGAGCGTGTCTTGGGTCTCATTATTAGAGAAATCATAAGTTCTTCTTCCTCTTTTGTGTATCTTAATAAATCCAAAGTGTTGGATCATCAGTAGTGTTTAACCTACAATTCTTGAAGATTCTAATATTTGGTACTTGCATTTCTGCCTATGTCGCATTTTTGCATTCTTTTGACATCTCAACATAGTGGTTAATTTTTCATATTTTCATTTAATCAGCAGATGTTTGCATATAAGTGCAGCATTTAACAATACACTTTTATGTTTTAATATAGTATAGGCAATATATTTTCAGTTCTTCTGTACTGCAAACTAGTTTTCACATTTAAGAGAAGTAACCCGCAGTCCATACTTCTAAAGATCCCTTCAGTGGACAAAAGAGAATGTACTACGACATTTGGAATTTAAACATCTTAGAACTAATTTGTCTTTGAAATAAAAGTCCTTGGAGCTTAAGTTTGATGTTGTGTGTAAGGAAGGATTCGAGAAATATAATATTTTTTTATGTAATAATCCATCTGATGTCAATATGTTGGGCTAACTCTAAAAGCTTTATATTGTTGAAGGTACCTATGGTAACTACTGAGTCTGGTTTGCAGTACAAGGATATCAAAGTTGGTCGAGGACCTAGTCCTCCTGTTGGATATCAGGTATGCACATATGGTTGCAATACTTTTATGTCATAGGAAAAACTAAATATATTAAGACAATTATTATAGATTTGGTACAGGAGTTTTTTGTTGATAAATTTATTATGGAGGGGCTTCTTGTCAATTTTAAAGAGCGCAGAGATGGTTTTTGCAATACGGAAGACAGTGTTTTCTTTCATTGACATGCTTGCATTATCATATGTTTATGCAGTGCTCGACAAACTCCAAGCAATTTCATAGAGGCTAAGTTGCTGTTTGTTTTCACATGTTGTGCATTGTTGGTCTAGACAATTGTTAGCTGTCTGTTATATAGCACAGAAGAGGGACAAAAAATTGTGTCTGCCACAAAATTGAAGTGTTATGGAGCAATGAATTCAAGAAAAGTATATACCTTTACAACAAAAAGAAGTTAATGTAATGTTTTACTGTGAACATTGTAATGGTTGAAAAATTTATTACTAAGCTTGTGTTTCTTTAACAATATGAATGATTTTATAACTTAGAATATGATCATGATAGAAGGGAAAATGTATGAAAAATCAACATATTGTCTCTGTAAATCTTTTCGAACCACAGCCTCCTATGAGACATGAATACTGAAAATTTCCCCTGATAAGAGACAATATCCATCTCACCAGGTAGCTGCAAACTATGTAGCCATGGTTCCCTCCGGCCAAATATTTGACAGGTAATGGTTTAACTTCATTTTCCAGTTGCAAACATTTTGTTCTGTTCTTTCCTGAAGAAATATTTTTCCATCTGGTAGGTCCAACCAAATCAAATTATTTGAGAAATCACCAAAACCATCATTTCTTGCGAAAAAATGAAGTTCACTGGAGCCAAAATAAGAACTTTTTGCAGTAAAATTGATCCAAATGTTATGAGAAAGTACTTTCTTTAATGAACATACTGATTGGCGATATTTTCTAAATGAACTCCTGTGATGTAAGCCTTGTTTACTAACCCCACAAGCTTGCATGATCCGTGAATCTTTGTTCATGATGAATCAGGATAGCATATAATTTCAGCATAAGGTAACTCATTAATTTATTTATAGGCTCACTTGAGTCTTTTTTTTTTCCTTTTGAATGTCATAGTTCATTGGAGAAAGGACAGCTTTATATATTTCGCGTTGGATCCGACCAGGTGAGATTTCCAGAAGTTTCTGTTACTATAGTGACATAGAGACCGTGTATTTTCTTTTCTGTGATCAGCACCTTTACTTGTAATTGTCTGAGGCACTGTACTTAAACCTTCGTCGGAAGATCTCTGGTATTTTTCATAGCAAATCTATGAGGACCAACAGAAATTTTATGTGAAGAAAGTAAAGATTAAACAAAAAAGGTTGCAATTTCCATTTTTAATGAAGTTGTTTTTAGGTATTCGTTTATTATAATTAAACTGATCCAAAATGTTATCAAATCTACAAGTCTGAAACTTAAGGCTTCAATTCTTGATTACCAAACACTAGGCCAGAGTTCATCTTGACTGGAAACCGAAACAGAGCTTAAAAAGGATCATGAAGCTGCAAATCGAAGCAAATAATATTGATAATCTGAAGGGGCAGGATGTACCATTAGTTAACTCATAACGTTTGCTTTTTCTCTATAATAATTTCAAATTTGTGTGGTATAGGTGATCAAGGGACTAGACGAAGGGATCCTCACCATGAAAGTTGGAGGGAAACGCCGGCTGTACATTCCAGGACCAGTAAGATCATATGAATACTTTATGCATGCTCATTCTTAATACGAACTACATTAGTTTCAAATTTTGAGTGTGACATGTAGAACTGCTAATACAAGATTAAGGGACATTCGGGGACTAGAACTACATATAGACAAGGGATGGTTATAGTTACAAAAACCTCTTATACTGTTCGAATAAGTAGGACAACTCCCCTGGGAAATTAGAAGACATTGTAACAACCTACTCGGAACTGACTCTAACTTGTTCTTATTTGACCAGTTAGCGTTTCCAAAAGGTTTGACGTCGGCTCCTGGACGGCCAAGAGTGGCTGCCAATAGTCCAGTTGTTTTTGATGTTAGTTTGGAGTATATTCCAGGCCTTGAAGTTGACGATGAGGAGTAGTTGGTTAATAAGTGCAGTCGTCACTTTTTTTCCATCTTCAACAATGACCACTATGTTGTTCTGAAAATCCATTCTTTTGTATTATACGCCTATTGTGTGTACAGCATCGAGATTGTTTCAACAAGCTGAGGTGTTTTCATATATTTTAAAAGTGTCACTCCAAAAGAAGAAAAGAAAAGAAAAGAAAATGCATTTCAATGTATTCTCTTTTGAGATATGATACTCTGAAATTGGAAACCGGTTTTGGAATTATTGATAGTACTTCTTTTTTTTTTTTTTTTAAATTTGTATCTTGATATTGATGTCCTTTCTTCAAAATTATGTCTTGAAGGGCAATGATTCTTCTTTTGGACATTCGATTTGTTTATTTACAAAGGTCATTTGAATTTCTTTCATATTTAGAGAGGAAATTATATTTAGGGTAAATCCCATTAAATCCCTTCAACATGTACTTTCTTTTACAAGTTGCCACTTGCCACCTAACATATTACTTTTACAATTAACTCCTCAACCTATTGAGAAATTGTGCGAACTGCCCCCTGAACTCAAATTCAACCGTTGGATTTGGCCACATTTCTACATTTTTGTCTGTTGAATTTGGCTTCAAGTGCAGTTCGCACATTTTTCAATAGATTGGACAGTTAGTTGCAAAAAAATAAAAGATTAGGTTGGAACTTGTAAATATGTGTATAGGTTGGAGGTTTGATGCATTTTACCCTATATTTTAATGTTAATTTGAAAGCAAGGTTTTACTAACTATTCCATACATCTATTTTAGTTTATTTTGTAATACTAAGTAAATTTGGTTTGTAGGTAGGCACTAGTGATTTTTGTTACACTTTTTGGTTAAAAAAAAAAAATCAACACATTATTCTATAAGCTTGTTGCTAAGAGCATCTAATACATGAGAAGATTGTCACATTATTATCATTACACAGTTTTCATCTTCAAATAATAACTCCTAATCACCAATAACTAATGGCTAGCGATATTGCCAAAGCATAAATTGTTGTTGCCAAAGCAAATATTTAAAGATCTCTAATTTACCCCTTGTAATTATATAACGTAAGAAATTAAGCTCCCAAAATCTCCATTCTTTATTAGAATTCCATAATTACGGTATTATGGAATTCTGTTGTCCAATACATTAGTATGCTCTCTCTCTCTCTCTCTCTCTCTCTCTCTCTCTCTCTCTCTCTCTCTCTCTCTCTCTCTATATATATATATATATATATAAAATTCTGTTTTCAAATGTAGAGATAGTCTATTTTGTAAAACATAAGCGCAAATTATTATTATACTAAAACGAGAACAAAACGTGACACCTAAATCATCAATTATTTATTTAATTAATATCTTATACATATATGATAATAAATATACGAACATGAATACATATCCATGTTAATTTAAAACTAAAAGTAAAGTGTGGGATTATATATATATATATATATATATATATATATATATATATATATATATATATATATATAGAATTTCAAAACATAAATATTAGTGAAATGTAGGAAACAATCTTGACATGTGCACATATAAATTTGAATCGTGCCTTAATTTTTAGTTTCTTTTGTTCTTATCTAGACCTATTCTTTAAAATAAAGTAAAAAAAATAATTATTATTCGACAAACGATTTGTGAAGTTCATACTAATTTAAATATTATGATAGGTGAAAGTTGTTTATTCTTGTAAAAGGTGTTTCTGTTTGAACTTCTTTTCTTTTTTAATGAATGGCGTTTTAAGTTTTTCGAGAATTGAGTTTGCTTATAAACAAAAATAGATAAGAGAAAAATGAATTAATTAATTAATTGTCTATAGTAGGTCAATAGATCTCGATAAATGATTTTGACATTTATTTTTTGTGCAAATACACTACCGTGTATAGAAGAAGGAGAAAAATAAAATGTAATTAGTTAAATGATAAAGAACTCAAGTTGGTAATTGCTATAATTTAGGACTGTTGTTTAGAAAAATTAGATACTGCAATATTTGGGAAACATGATTTATTACATTCCTTAATTTGATAGGGGTAAATTAGAGATCGTAATAAATTTGCTTTAGCAACAACAATTTATGCTTTGACAATATCGCCAGCCATAACTAATACCACAAGAAAATTTACACAAATTGATTAAAACAAACAAACACAAAACACAAAATGTTTAACAACAAAATAAGTAAACATTTATGATTTAACCAGCCAGCCCAATATAAACACTCGCAGCCACACCAAGCGCGTACGCCCCAATCGCCGCCGCAACAACACCCCTCCCCTGTCCCACCACCGCCCCCAACCCCGCAATCCCCGCCGCCCCAAGTGGGACCCGCTTCAAGACCTCCCTCCCAGCGCCCGAAACGACGCCGTCCGCGAACACCTCCGCCGCAAACTCCTTAAACGCCACGTCATCGAGCAACATCTCCTCTTGGTGAACCGGGTTCGACCGGATAATCTTCTTTAGAGCCCGGTCCACCTGCTCCCGACCGGGCGGGTGCGGGACCCACTTGGAGATTAGCGGGAGGGAGAGGGATAGGGTGCGGTGGAGGTCTACCGTAGCGGAGAGGAGCTGGTACGGTTTGACCCCGTTGAAGGCGTGCTGTGATAGGGAGAGGCAGGTGTTGTAGGCTGAGTCGCAGGCTGAGTTGAACTCGGCCGAGTTGATGAGAGTTTCTTTGACTCGTTTTGAGGCTGAGCCACCCATCGGCAATAATATTTGGTTTGATTTTAGATAGGGGTTAGAGAATAATTTTTTGTAATTGATTATGTGAAAGTTCTCTTTTTTGTCGAGTTTTTTCGATGGGAACTATGATGTGAAGTAGCTCTCAATTTTCTCAAATTTTATAATATTTAGAAAACGTACATGAAAATGAGTATCAAATAACACCATTCATTATAATAAGAGATATTTTTATTTACTAATGAAAGGTGAGAGAGTAAGGGAGTTTTTTGCATTAGTAGTCCTGCAACTTATCACTTTTACAAAAATAGTCCTATAACTTTTTTAACTATATTTTTAGTCCTCTAAATTGGGACATGTTACAATTTTGGTCATCTGACCAATTTTTGTCGGAATTTTCTTCTGTTTTTTGGTCCAACTTTCAGTCAGTTTTGACAAAGTAACTTCCTTGTATTTTTAGCAATATTATTAAATTAAATGAAAAAAGAGCAAAATTTGACAAAAGCTGGCCAATTATTGATTAGATGGCCAAAATTGTAACATATACCAATTTAGAGGACTAAAATTGCAATTGAAAAAGTTACTCGACTAATTTTGTACAAGTGCCAAGTTACATGACTATTATGGCAAAATTCCCTAGGTTTTTTGGTGGAGTGTTTAAGATATTAGCAAGAATACACGCAGAGTTCTCGTGTAATTTTGTTCTTTGTGTTAAAATAATTTATATTAAAATAGTTTAGTTATGATACATTCTCTTTTGCATACATTATGTTAGGAATAAAATAAAGTTGTATTATATGTAAATCATTTTTATAAAAAGTAAAAATCATGTCTCAATTGTTCAAAAACAATAAGCAAAGAATATGCAATTTATGATTATTAGAAAGAAAAATATGTTATAAATTCAATATTTAATTATATTAATTTAATTAATTAACTATATATAGATATTAAATCGGTTGTAAATTAATGTCCTGACGTAACTCAACTCATTTGTCGCACACGCTTTAACAACTATTTACAGATATATCATTATTGACACTCACTATATTCTAAAATGTAAATTATCTTTTCCGAATTGATAATTGTTATTTGTTAGGACCGTTTTGTTCTTGCATTTTTATTTCCTTCTTTTGCCAAAAGTCGTTTTAAAGAAAGACGTGTTTTGATTATTTACTTTTGAGATTTTATTGAAATATGTTTTAAAAAGGAGTGTGAGTATTTGGGAAGAGTGAAAAAGATTCACTTTTATCTTCAATATCTTATTATTTGGAAAGTGAATTCTTATCAATCTTTGATCTTTATCTCTAAAGAGATTTCTTCCTCTTATTGCTTATTTTCGCCAACATTTCAGATTTGCAAGATCATTAACTTAAAGTTCAAATTCTGAAGGTTCAAATTTCACTTTGAAGAAGTGACGAGACGAGTTCACTAGTAATTGAAGGGAGTTTAAGTTCAACGGGAGGTGGTCTTTTTTGGAATTCAAACGGAGTAAATTGGTAAAAGTGTCTAATTGGTTGTTAGCTTTAGATGGTGTACTCTAGTTGTTAATGTAAAACTAATGTTGTAAAATCTTTTGATTTGTTGAAAGAAGTTTGAATTCTTGGGCGAAAGCCACGTGGATTAGGACGGAAGTTTGAACCACGTTAAATATGCGCATCTGTCTTTATTAATGTCGCAACTGATAATTTTAAGTAAAAATTGCAGACTTAAAATCTAACATTGTTGTTTTATTAAAGGCATCGACTTTTAGTTGCTGTAGTACTTGCGACTAGATTAGTGTTGTGGTCTCACAAGTAATTACTAATTAGACCATTTAATTTAAAATTTATTTTCACAAAATGAAAGCATTCGTTATTGTATTTGAATTTAAGAATCTTTAGTCATGAAGTCGACAAATACATCAAATAGAGGTGAAATATAACGAGTACATGCATGAAAGCATATATAATCGAAGTTATTCTCTTGATCTTATACAGACTCTTAGATATTGTAATGATTCCTGGTACAAGTTTCTAAATCTTGGACTTGAATATAATACTGCTGCTGGCCATACATTCTTCATCCCAAATTTGTTATCTCAAACAACCCTGCAGAACGCACAAAAAAAGAACAGCGTCATTTCAAATAAAGTAATTGCATTTCATATATATACATGCCATAATCTCGAAAGAAAACAGTGATAAATAGATTTTAGTAATAATTACGTACTTTGAGCAATCAGTTGAAGGGCTGATCTTGTATGGAATGTTGACACCACATTGAGATGGTAGTCCAGCAGCTTTGGCGGGGTTGATGGCAGAGTTTGAGGAGGATAGTGATTTCAGACAGCCGCACACAGTTTGGCGGTCGGGCGTGGTCTTAGCCGCGGCGTTAAGTCCCTTAACACCACCACAACAGCCACCCAATGGAGCATTGCCCACCAAATAGGGAATGCATGGACTAACATATGAAGCCACATTGCTGCAGCTTATCGCCGCCTCGCCTGCAGCGAAGAAAACTGCGGCTAGGAGCACAATGCACATTGCCTTGTTCATTGCAGCCATTGCACCTAGTACGTAAAAACAAGTTTATAAGTACTGAATGAAATTGAAATATTGAAAACGTTTTAGTGTTTGTGTGCAATAAAGCATGAGTGTTGGCATGCTTATATAGGAAAATATATGTTGAATATTGGAAGAGTACGTACTAAGAGTAGGATATATGGTTGTTAGTTGGGTGGAAAATTATTAATTAAAGTCCACACCCGAAGAAAATAGTCCGACTTCTTCTCTTCGTGGCAGCATGAGGAACGATTTCATGCAACAAAAGTCAATATTGTGTGGCATTACGAGCTGCCCTTGAGGCTTGAGCTGCCGTCAAATTTATTGCAAGGAATCTGTGTTCACATAACGGTTTCCAATCTATGATTGCTATTTAATATTTTATTTAATTTCTAAATAGAATTCAAGTAATAATATTAAAATTTTAAAATGATTATTATGTGGTTAATGCCTACACTATCGAAGGGAAATTGTCAAGTTGTTCAAGTGTTCTTAAATTGTCATTTTGTGATTGTTATTTTAAAATTTTATTTAATTAATTAAAACTCATATTGATGATCTTGTAATTACTTTAGAGAAATCTATGATGCTAAGTCCTATACGTCATTTTCTTCAAAATATACATATTGTTGAGAATGATCACAAGATCACCAATTTTGTGAAGGAATTATAGAGAATATCTATTTAGTGTATAATTTACAATGAATAAGTACTAAAATATGTAGGCCAGTGAATGTCTACAAATAAGGAGTATAATTCTATCTAAGACAAGAGATAAATTCTAGGGATAAAAGCATTAAACCCCCTATACTATACCCTTGTTGCACTGCTCCCAGTCCTTTTATTTTTTTGCGACTTGCCCACTGTACTATGGATAAATAAGCACTTTGCCCCCTGAGTCACTTTTTCACCATTGGATTGAATACGTGTCAACATTTTTTGCCGTTGGATTTGGACTCAGGGGCAAGGTGCTTATTTATCCATGGTACAGGGGGCAAGTTGCAAAAAAACAAGAGGACAGGGGGCAAAGTGCAACAAGGGATATAGTATAGGGGGTTTAACGCTATTATCCCTAAATTCTAATGCAAGTTCTTAATTTGATTTGATTGCACAAAAAGATTTATTACGATCTAAAGCGATAGGATTGAGTTTCCTAATACACCCCCGCAAAATGACCATCTCACCGGCTAGGACTACTTTGGAATAGAGTATAATGAAGCTTGTACAATGCAGAGCTTTAGCGTGTGAGTTGGCTAGTTAATCCGGAGCGCTTATGTGGGAGACAACTATGAAGTTGTGCACCACAATGTCACGCACAAAGTGTATATCAATGACAATGTCTTTTTATGCGCGCGTGCATCATTGAATGAATAGAAGGGTGAGTGGCTCCAATGTTATCAGAAAGCACTATATGCTTGGAATGAAGAGGCATACAAAGCTCGGAGAGGAGACTCCAGACCATCAGACTTCAGAGGTAGTAGTGGCAAGACCTTGATATTCGACTTCTAAAACACTTTGTTTATGGGAGCTCTAGGAGATTGAATTAGCATCTATGAAGAGAATGAAAGGGAAAGTGGATGTTCAATCTAGAGGATTACATGCCCAATCAACATTAGAATAAGGCAAATATTGAAGTCGGATCGACGTCATAATATAATTAAGACCATGCCTATGAGGGCCCTTGAGATAGCGGAATAACCTTTACGGGGTGTTGGCACCACATTGAGAAACTCATTATGTAAGATGATGCACAACATAGTAGGAATTATAGAGGAGTTTGAAGATAAGGACAAAGATAATTCTTAAGCAATTTAATTGACATCGTATGATTTGATCAAGTCACATTCATGTCCAATGAGGATAGGTGTGGTGGAGAACTTATGAAATAAACTTAAAATTTGGAAAACTAAAAAAATCCTAGGAGTTCTTGTGAATATTTTTTGAGGCGCGAGTAACCTTTATCTGTTATTGCATGCTTTGCGTTTTAATGGGCGCTCGCAGCTCTTTGGTTAGCATTGGTAATGTTGAACTGTTAGTTGGCGGACGTTTGTGGCATGTAACTAAGAGTTAGAGGACCCTTTTCATCTCGAAAAGATAATTTTCAAAAAATATGAAGCATTAGAGATGCAATAGTAGGCGCTTATAGTGCCTTTTATCCAAATCTTTTCACGTGCTGGCTCCTTTGATAATCCTTGTGGTGCCTCTTTTAGAATGACAACAAAATTCAAGGTGTTCCGGGCTCCTAAGTAGATACTAGTGGTGCGTTAGCAGGGGCGGATGTACATATAGGCTTGGGGGGGCTGGAGGCCCCCCAAGATTTCCTACCAAATTCTTTACTACATATTAAGTATATATTGGAACCTACCAAATCTTTTACTAGATACATAACGTATATATCAAAATTTACAAACTCATTTCCATATAAACTTTCCTACAAAATCCTAACTAATCTACCGAGATTCTCATTATCTTCAAAATTCATAATAAAAACATTTTGTCTTTAAAAATCTAATGCTTCACTTGCTCCTATTAAAGAAACATTTAAAAAAAAAAACATTCGAAAAAATTGATATAGTTATTGTAATTATGTTGCTACGTGCAAGAGTCCTCAAATAGTACTTGGAAAGTTATAATATATATAAAATTCACCCCTTCAATTTATTTATTTTTGTGTTGTTTAGTGAATTTTACAAATTTACGATGTAATATTTTTTTACTTTCTACCATTGTTTAATGTGTATTTTTACTGTTTGATCACTTTTATATCTAACTATTGTATATTACTTGGTTACTAAATTAAACTTTTATTACTTATATTGGTGTTATGTATGTACTTTGACTTCGCAAAATATCTTTTTATACAAAACCTTATTTAAAAATCGACTTTTGATATTTGAAAAAAAAAAAAAAAGAATGACCAAGCTAGCCCCCGCAACAAAAAATCCTGGATACGCCACTGTGCGTTATGGATAGCGAACCTTTTCATAAGAGGCATTGCCGGCTGCTTTAGAGACTTTGGTGTCTTATGCACTTGCATTGCACTAGTTTCAAATCTTCTCATAATTAGTAAGAATTGGTTCTCCATTAGTGATGCATTCTCTCGTGTTCAATATGATATTGAAGTACTTCTTTTTTGGCTATAGCTTTTGAAGGAATATCTTGCTTCTTCCCTATCATTTTCACAGCCATACATGAATCGTTGAGTGCTTTAATGGTGTTCACTTGCGCTCGTACATTTTTCTCTGTGTTGCTCGACAACAAAACTTGTGTATTTACCATCATTTGAGAAGTCATTCTCCAATTTGCGTCTCAATAGTTTTAATAGAAGCCTCTTGTTTTTAATCTTTGGCTTCCATTTGAGATAGACAAGCGTCTGTCTTTGAATTGAATTAAGTCAATATTTATTCCAGATTTGTATTTATCTAAGTAGGCTGAAGTCTTTGGCGTTGCCTAGTTTGCTGGTAACCCTGATTTGATGACGTTGCACATCATGTTGGTAACTTTATGAAAAATTAGATGAAATAGCCATCCCTGGAGGGAACAAGATCAGTGTTTTCTAGAAAAATATACTTTTGATTGCAATTCGAGACTTTCTTCTTTTAGGAGACTTTGTGATAAATGCCACTCTTGTCTCAAAATACTTGTTACTCCGTTCTCCCATGTCTTTAAAAATAAAAATAAAGAATCTCTAGAATCTTCACCAGCATATTGGTGATCATGCTCTTGATGCTTGTTGTTAGATTTTTACTTTGCAGAATAAGTGAAGGCAAGGACACATGACTGAGGGATATAATGAATACATATATTTAGTTCTGAAATATATATTTCAAGTTGTATAAGATTAATTAAGGTAGTACTTAATTAGCTCGTAAGTTTTGACTTCATAAGTTATTTTTATACATAGAATTCAATCATATATGAAATAATTATTTCTACATTTCTTTTTTGATTTCTATTGGTATTTATTATTATCTGCATCAGATTCAAATAGTTATGGTTTATTAGAAAGAAAAATATGTTATAAAATTTAACATTTTATTATATTAATATAATTAATCAACTAAATGTACATAGACATAAATTGGTTGTAAATTAATGTCCAAATTAATGAAACTCAGCTCATTTGTCACGCAGGATTTAACAACCGCTTTATAGATATACCATTTGTATGACATTCACTATATAAAAACCAACATTATACTTTTTCCTAATTGATAATGGTATTTTATAAAGAGCATCGATTCTTAGTTGCAGTAGTACTCCTAGTGCGACTTGATTATTCATGTGGTGGTCTCATTTGTAATTAGACAATTTAAATTGAATCTATTTTCAGAAAATGAAAGCATTCGTTAATGTATTTGAATTTAAGAATTTCTTTTATCGTAGTTTTTTATGCAAAAAATGAAGATTTTTTAGGAAGCCATGAAGTCGACAAATACATCAAATAGAGGTGAAGTATAACGAGTACATGCATGAAAGCATATATAATAGAAGTTATTCTCTTGATCTTATACAGACTCTTAGATATAGAAAGACGGATTATTGTAATGACTTCTGTTACAAATTTTTAAATTCTCGGACTTGAATACTGCTGCGGGCCATACAATCTTCATCCCAAATTTGTTAGCTCAAACAACCCTGCAGAACGTACAAAAAAAAAAAAAGAAAAGCGTCATTTAGAATAATTAATTGCATTTCATATACATGCCATAATCTCTAATAGAAAAAAGGGATAAATTGATTTTAGTAATAATTACTTTGAGCAATCAGTGGAAGGGCTGATCTTGTATGGAATGTTGACACCACATTGAGAGGGTAGTCCAGCAGCTTTGGCGGGGTTGATGGCGGAGTTTGAGGAGGAGAGAGATTTCAGACAGCCGCACACGGTTTGGCGGTCGGGCGTGGTCTTAGCCGCGGCGTTGAGTCCCTTAACACCACCACAACAGCCACCCAATGGAGCATTGCCCACCAAATAGGGAATGCATGAACTAACATATGAAGCCACATTGCTGCAGCTTATGGCCGCCTCGCCTGCAGCGAAGAAAACTGCGGCTAGGAGCACAATGCACATTGCCTTGTTCATTGCAGCCATTGCACCTAGTACGTAAAAACAAGTTTATAAGTACTGAATGAAATTGAAATATTATTGCGTATTAATTTTGTAGCTGTTGGAAACGTTTTAGTGTTTGTGTGCAATAAAGCATGTGTGTTGGTAAGTTTATATAGGGAAAATATATGTTGAATATTGGAAGAAAATTCTTACGTGAGCCGGGTCCATGAGTGTACTCATGGACCTTGTGGCTCAAAATGAAAGATGCAATTTATAAATAATTCCTTTCACTGTGCTCCAGCTTTCCTCCCCCTTCTTTTCCAATAAATAAAATAAGGATCTACATGGATGGTTTATGGTTGATTTTTTTATTATGCTTGCTATATATGTCTCAAATTTTGCATGTTCATCCATGTATTTTTTTTATCTCCCCAAAAATTGTCCCTACCAACTGAGTTTCGCCATTATATAAAGATACAAATAAAAGAAGGTGTTACATGGATGATTTATGTAAAAGAAGGAAAACACCGAAATAAGTAAAGTCTTTTAATGATTTTTGCATATTTCATAAACATGTTCTGGTACAAGTTATATATAGTTACAACAGGATTAATAGATATAATTTCAAATGGATATCAAGATTATCTTAGGTAGATTGGCTTCCTTTAGTTTAGGAGAGTTATTGGTGGTGATAAGATTTCTCTTCAACAATTGTTGATAATATCTCCCAATTATACTATATTTTTGCAAAAAAAGAACTAATCAATCTTTTGAAGAAGCATTGAAGGCATTTAACCCCAAATAGAGGAAGTAATAATTGAATTTAATCAACAAGCGGGGGAGTAACTCACTTTAATAATCACTTCATTTTTCATGTTTATTAATTTTGATGTTTTTCATATACAATTTTTTTCTTATTTTTTTAAATGGGGGGGGGGGGGGGGGGGGGGGTGGAACAGGGTAAAAGAGTTAATGGAGGAAAAGTGTTAAGTTACTTATAAGCCATTTTTTATTGTTTTATTATATAAGTGGCATCTTTCATTTTGAGCCACAAGGTCCATGAGTACACTCATGGACCCGGCTCACGTAAGAATTTTCCAAGAGGAGTATAGGATATATGGTTATTAGTTGGGCGGAATATTATTAATTAAAGCTGCTTGATGTAAGTCCACATTCGAAGAAAATAGTCCTACTTCTTCTCTTCGTGGCAGCATGAGGAACGATTTCATGCAACAAAAGTCACAATTTGGTGGCATTACGAGCTGCCGTCAAATTTATTGCACGGAATCTGTGTTCACATGACGGTTCCAATCTATGATTGCTATTTAATATTTTATGTAATTTCTAAAAAGAATTCAAGTGATAATATTAAAATTTTAAAATGATTATTATGTGGTTAATGCCTAAACTATTGAAAAGAAATGTCATTATTATGTGATTAATGCCTAAACTATTAAAAAGAAATGTCAAGTTGTTCCATTCAGTGTTCCTAAATTGTCATTATTTGTGATTGTTATTTTAAAATTTTAGTTAGTTAATTAAAACTCATGTTGAGGATCTTGTAATTACTTTCAAAAAAACTAGATGCTAAGTCCTATATGTCAATTTCTTCAAAATATACATATTGTTGAGAATGATCACAAGATACCAATTTTGTGAAGGAATTATAGAGAATATGTATTTTGTGCATAATTTACAGGTGAATAAGTACTAAAATATGTACGCCAGTGAATGTCTAAGGAGTATAATTCTATTTATAAGAGATAAATTCTAATGCAACCTCTTAATTTGATTTGATCACGAAATAAGATTTATTACTATCTAAAGCGATATGATTGAGTTTCCTTATACACCCCCGCAAAATTTTCATCCCACCGGCTAGGACTATTTTGGAACAAGGTATGATGAAGCTTGTACAATGCAGAGCTCTAGCGTGTGAGTTTGCTAGTTAATCCAGGGCGCTTATGTGGGAGACAGTGATGAAGTTGTGCGCCACGATGTCATGCACAAAGTGTATATCAATGGCAATGTCTTTTATGCACGCGTGCATCATCGGATGAATAGAAGGGCGAGTGGCTCCTAGCTATGTTGTCAGAAAGCACTATACGCTTGGAACGAAGGGGAATAAGGAGCTCGGAGAGGAGACTCCAGACCCACCAGACTTCAGAGGTAGTAGTTGCAAGAACTTGATATTCGACTTCAGTAGTAGTGAGCTAAAACACTTTGTTTTCTGGAGCCTCGGGAGATCGAATTAGCGCTAGGAAGAGAATGAAAGGGAAAGTTGTTGTTCAATCTAGAGGATTACATGCCCAATCAACAGTAGAATAAGGCGAAGATTAAAGTCGGATCGACGTCATAATATAAGACCATGCCTGATATGGCCTTTAAGATAGCGGAAGAACCTTCACGGGGTGTTGAGCATAACTCATCAAAAGATGATGCACAATATAGAGGAGTTTGAAGATAAGGACAACGATAATTCTTAAGCTATTTAATTGATACCGTATGATTTGATCAAGTCAAATTCGTGTTTAATGAGGATAGGTGTGGTAGAGAACGAATTAAATAAACTTAAAATTTGGAAAACTAAAAAAATCTTACGAGCTCTTGTGAATCTATTTTTAGGCGCGAGTAACCTTTATCTGTTATTCCGAATGCTTTGTGTTTTACTGTGCGCTTGCAACTCTTCGTTTAGCATTGTTAATGATCAACTGTTGGTTCCGGACCTTTGTGGCACGGAACTAAAAAATAGAGGACCTATTCATCTCAAAAATATAATTTTCAAAAAATATGAAGCATTGGAAACGCAATAGTAGGCGCTTATAGCGCCTTTTATCAACATCTTTTCACGTGTGAGGCGTCACTGGCTCCTTTCATATTGCTTCTGCTGCCTCTTTTAGAATGACAACAAAATTCAAGGCGTTATGGGCTTCTAAGTAGACACTAGTGGCGCGTTATGCATAGCGAGTCTTTTCGTAAGAGGCATTGCCAACTGCTTCAGAGACTTTGGTGTTTAATGGTGTGAACTTGTGCTCGTTCATTTTTCTCTGTGTTGCTCGACAACAAAACTTGGGTATTTACTATCATTTGAGAAGTCATTTCTCCAATTTGCTTCTCAATAGTTTTAACAGACGCCTCTTGTTTTTAATCTTTGGCTTCCATTTGAGATAGACAAGCGTCTGTCTTAATTTGTAATGAATTAAGTCAATATTTATTCCAGATTTGTATTTATTTAAGTAGGCTGAAATCTTTGTTGTTGCCTAGTTTGCTGGTAACCCTGATTTTGATGAGGTTGCAGATCATGTTGGTAACCTCCCTATGAAAAATAAGATGCTATAGCCAATATCCTTGGAGCAGAAACAAGATTACTTTTTTCCAGAGAAAGATAATTTTGATTGCAATTCGGGATTTTCTTCTTTTAAGACACTTTGTGATGAATGCCACTCTTGTCTCAAATATTTGTTACTTCGTTCTCCCATGTCTGCAAAATAAAAACAATTTCTTAGAATCTTCACCAGCATATCGTTGATCATTGATCAGGCTCTTGATGCATGTTGTTAGATTTTTACTTTGCAAAATAAGTGAAGGCAAGGATGATGACGCGTCACTGAGGGAATCTATATTGTTCTGAAATATATATTTCCAGTTGTATACGATTAATTAAGGTAGTACTTTAATTCGTACGTTTTGACTTCATAATTATTTTTATACACAGAATTCAATTATATATGAAATAATTATTTCTACAATTGTTTTTTGATTTCTATTCATGTATATTATTATCTACATCAGATTCATATAGTTATGGTTTATTAGAAAGAAAATTATGTTATAAATCAATATTTTATTATATTAATTTAATTTATCAACTAAATGTACGTAGACATAAATTGGTTGTAAATTAATGTCCTAATGAAACTCAACTCGTTTGTCACGCAGGATGTAACAACCGTTTATAGATATATCATTTTTATGACATTCGCTATATAAAAATCTACATTATTGTTTCCTAATTGATAATGGTATTCTTAGTTGCAGTAGTACTCCTAGTGTTACTTGATTAGTCATGTGGTGGTCTCATATGTAATTAGACCATTGAATTTGAATCTATTTTCAGAAAATGAAAGCAGTCGTTAATGTATTTGAATTTAAGAATTTGTTTAGTCGTAGTTTTTTTTTTTTGGAAAAAGGGAGAGTATGAGAAAGCCATGAAGTCGATAAATATATCAAATAGAGGTGAAATATAACGAGTACATGCATGAAAGCATATATAATAGAAGTTATTCTCTTGATCTTATACAGACTCTTAGATATAGAAAGACGGATTATTGTAATGACTTCTGTTACAAATTTTTAAATTCTCGGACTTGAATACTGCTGCGGGCCATACAATCTTCATCCCAAATTTGTTAGCTCAAACAACCCTGCAGAACGTACAAAAAAAAAAAAAGAAAAGCGTCATTTAGAATAATTAATTGCATTTCATATACATGCCATAATCTCGAAAAGAAAACAGTGATAAATAGATTTTAGTAATAATTACGTACTTTGAGCAATCAGTTGAAGGGCTGATCTTGTATGGAATGTTGACACCACATTGAGATGGTAGTCCAGCAGCTTTGGCGGGGTTGATGGCGGAGTTTGAGGAGGAGAGTGATTTCAGACAGCCGCACACGGTTTGGCGGTCGGGCGTGGTCTTAGCCGCGGCGTTGAGTCCCTTAACACCACCACAACAGCCACCCAATGGAGCATTGCCCACCAAATAGGGAATGCATGGAGTAACATATGAAGCCACATTGTTGCAGCTTATTGCCGCCTCGCCTGCAGCCAAGAAAACTGCGGCTAGGAGCACAATGCTCATTGCCTTGTTCATTGCAGCCATTGCAGCTAGTAAAAACAAGTTTATAAGTACTGAATGAAATTGAAATATTATTGCGTATTAATTTTCTAGCTGTTGGAAACGTTTTAATGTTTGTGTGCAATAAAGCATGTGTGTTGGTACGTTTATATAGGGAAAATATATGTTGAATATTGGAAGAGTACAACGTACTAAGAGTATAGGATATATGGTTGTTAGTTGGGTGGAATATTATTAATTAAAGCTGCTTGATGTAAGTCCACATTCGAAGAAAATAGTCCTACTTCTTCTCTTCGTGGCAGCATGAGGAACGATTTCATGCAACAAAAGTCACAATTTGGTGGCATTACGAGCTGCCGTCAAATTTATTGCACGGAATCTGTGTTCACATGACGGTTCCAATATATGATTGCTATTTAATATTTTATGTAATTTCTAAAAAGAATTCAAGTAATAATATTAAACCTGTATAAATGATTATTATGTGGTTAATGCCTAAACTATTAAAAAGAAATTGTCAAGTTGTTCCATTCAGTGTTCCTAAATTGTCATTATTTGTGATCGTTATTCTAAAATTTTAGTTAGTTAATTAAAACTCATATTGAGGATCTTGTAATTACTTTCCAAAAATCTAGATGCTAAGTCCTATGTCAATTTCTTCAAAATATACATATTGTTGAGAATGATCACAAGATCACCAATTTTGTAAAGGAATCGTAGAGAATATGTATTTTGTGTATATTTTACAATGAATAAGTACTAAAATATAGATGGGTCATGAAATATTTGTCTCTGGATTTCGGATTTAGGATGCCATGCTATGCTGAGAGGGAGGGGGTGGGTGGGTGGGTGGGCACGTTGCTGTACTATTCACTGCGTCTCTAAGATAAAAGGATTACTCAAAGTACATGAAACTGCATCTTTAGAAACACTAATATCCATCTATTTTATATGTGGTTTAAAGTTACCTTTTTCTTTCAGCTACCGTAAACATGTCAAGAACACGTTCTAGTATAATAGCACGTCCTTTTAGTTTGCTACTCTTTAAAATGGCATGTGACTACAACCATATGAAAAAAAGGGAAGAAGTAGATCAACTTTTCTTAGGAATTGGTGAATTTCAGAGACACGCCCTACACTTTGAACAATTACTCCCTTGTAGCTGATTTGGTTACTAATACAACATGTTAAATGAAATTCTTGCATAAATAAAAAATAGAAGGTAAAAATCTCAAAAGAAACATTATACATGCCCTTAATTGCTTTAAACTAGGAGACAACCTATTTTAAAATTTTGCACCTCCTTCTAATTATTAGTTTTGTTAAAACTTAAACTGTGGAAAAATAATATTAGACCAATAATTGGAGATCGATACATGTTGAACACGTTCATAACATATTTAAAAGTTTCTCCAACTTGCATTGTAAGTGATATTTATTTGCTTGTAATGCGTTTAATTGATTTGCTTGTAGTTGTGCTTAAATTTATAATTGCTGATGTTGCATTTCTGCTTGAATTTTAGTGTCATTATTTATTGGCTGTCAGCAATTTTTGAATACTTGATTTCTGAGTTTTCATACTCTTCTGTAGCCAAATTGTATCTGTATTTAAAGAAATTTTGATTGTTAATGGTTATAATCAATTAGCGTAAAATAATTTGTGTATGTTAAATCAAAGGGTTAATTGCAGCAAACCCCTAACCTATAAAAATGTGTGAAATGACCCCCAACCCATTGATTTTTGTGCGATTTGCCCCCTAGTGTCAAATCTCACGGACAAGAAAATGTGTCCAAAATGAACGGTTGATCAACGACCCCCTCCCTCTCAGCATAGCATGGTTAAAGGATCTTGAGCATCAAGTAGCATGGTGCAAAGTTTTCAAATCCTTATCATAAGATTGTTCATGTCTCAAGCCTCATATCATCAAGTAGCTGACATTTTAACAAAGCCTTATCATAAGATTGTTCATGCCTCAAGTGATCATCAAGTAGCATGGTTCAGGCCTGGCACGAATTTCCTCATGTTTTCAAAAACTTTGCACCGAATTCTCTCGTGTTATCTTTTTACACGGAAATTCTCTTCCCGTTTTCAAATCATGCACCAGACCTCCGAATTAAATATGAAATGCAAATTTTACATTCCCAATTCATGAAAATTTTTTAATAACATATGCATAGCTTTTTTTAATAGGAAGGGTTTTCGTACAAGTTTCTAATAAAAAGAGGGAGTTTGGTGCAAAAAAGTACCACGAGGGAATTTAGACAGTTCTTAAAAATACAAAGAGGTTTGAAAAATTTATACGAAAGAATTTGGTGCAGATTTGTAATAACACAAATGGGTTTTATGCATTTCCTCTCAAAAAAATGATGAAATCTATCGTTGTATAAAAGAATAATATACCGTTCTTTAAATTATTATAGACAAAAATACTGTTTGGCAAAAAATAAAATAATATCCATGTGCTGTGCTATGTTGCACGGACACTTCAAAAAAATTAAAAAAAAAAAAAATGCACGTGTCGGACACATTTAGGACACGACACGCGTCGGACACGTGCCCGACATGCCATGTGGCGTGTTGATAATTAAATTAAAAAAGAAAAAATATGGACCTGCGTGTCAGACACTTTTTTAGGGCGTGTCCGACACGTTTTGGACGCATATTTATTTTGCGAACTTTAAGTACTTTATGGCCCAAGATACAATACCTATAAATAAAAGATAAATACACAAAATTACAATCAAAAGCTAAGAAAGAGAAAGTTGAAAGTTTAATATCAAACTTTGAAAATTCCTTGTAAGTCGACTGTTAAAAAATCTTTAACTTCAAGCTTGATTTTTTTTCTCTTATTTATTGTGCAAGCTTGAATCTTCTTTCTCTCTTTAATTTCTTCCTTTTACTTCTTCAAAATCAACTGGTTTTGCTTTTAAAAACTCTATTTGCATTTATATGTAATACTTGAGTGTATATGGATCTTTTACTTCCATTTATAGTTTTTATTCGTGTTTGAATTTATATATGTTTAGTCTTAGTCTTAATTTGGGAATTAAATCGTTTTTGGTGCCTCAAATTGTCACGATTTCAATATTGGTGCCTTATTGAGGCAGCCATCAAAATTGGTGCCTTAACTCGAAATTTTTATCAATTTTGGTGCCATGTCGCCGGAAAATTTGAAATTTGGCCGGAATTGCTTACGTGAACGTGACATGACAGAAAATTTAGGGATTTTGACCAAAGTCAACCCACCACGTAAGCAATAATCCACATATACAGCCACATGTGCAATTAAAAAAAAAAACTTAAATCCACATATTTATATAAGGAATTGTATTTATAAATTTGAGTTATAATTATTTAAAATTTTAAAATCTGATTTAATGATAAACAAAAAATCATAATAAAAAAAAACAAGAAATAAAAAAAAAATCCTTCATCTTCACCACTTTACCCCAAAAAAATTATTATGCATTTAAACCCTAAAAAGAAATTGAAAATTTTATATTCATGCACCATATCTTTCATACAACCACATTTACACCCCAAAAATTTCTCAAAAGATTTTTTTATAATCCAGAATAAATTTTAAAAAGTTACAAACTTTATAATTTCATTATAGATAAAATCATAGGTTAGAAATAAATAAACTGAATAACACAAAACAGGTTTAACTAAATGAAAAATCATAACAATTAAAAATAATAATTTTGGGGATAGTCATCTTCCCCAATTGAAATAGTCGGACTTCTTCTAAAGGAAGGAGGTGGTGGTGGACTGGGAATAGGGTTTTGTAAACGTGGTGATGGACGTCGTTCAAGTAGGAGGTTCGGGTAAGAGGGATGGGTTCGGGTTCGGGAGGGTCGGAGGAAGAAGAAGACAAGAGGCGGAGGGTGTAGAGGTGAGGGCGGGTTACAGGGCGGAGGTGGTGGTCGGAGCCCTAATCTCGTCAAATTCGCCAATTTTACAGGAGCTCCGTCACTCGTCCACACTTCAATTTTAGGTTTTATCTTGGTGGCTGGAGGAGGTGTGCTTCGGGTGTATAAGGGGTCGTATGTGGAGTCGGCTGCGTATAATCCGAGTTTGGGGTCGGTGCAGGCGGCGTTGGTGGCCTATGTGAGGTGGTGGGTATGAGAGGATTATGAAGGCGGTGTTGGTGGAGAAAGAGGGTGCTAAGGTTTTTTTTTATTTCTTGTTTTTTTTTTATTATAATTTTTTATTTATCATTAAATCAAATTTTAAAATAAAAAATAATTATAACTCAAATTTATAAATACAATTCCTTATGTAAATATGTGGATTGAAGTTTTTTTTTTAAGTGCACATGTGGCTGTATATGTGGATTATTGCTTATGTGGTGGGTTGACTTTGGTCAAAATCCCTAAATTTTCTGCCATGTCACGTCCACGTAAGCAATTCCGGCCAAATTTCAAATTTTCCGGCGACATGGCACCAAAATTGATAAAAATTCCGAGTTAAGGCACCAATTTTGATGGCTGCCTCAATAAGGCACCAATATTGAAATCGTGACAATTTGAGGCACCAAAAATGATTTAATCCCTCTTAATTTGTGAGTACACTTAAAAATATTAATAAGACGATTATATATATATATATATATATATCTATATATATATATATATATATACACTAAAAAATTAAAACGTGTCCATGACGTATTATGTCCTACAAATTTTTGAAAATCCGTTTCGCCGTACCCGTATTGTTTCGTATCTATGTTCACGTGTCTGGATGAGGTTTGGAAGAGAGAACTCCACAAATACTTTTCATGCCATCAATACTTAGAAGAGAGAACTCCACAAAGAACCATAAGGTTTGAAGTAATTGTAGGTACACACCCTCGTGTTTTTAAAATTACACATAAAACACCTAAACAAACACACTACACTTAAGGCACCTAATAATCACACATTACACCTAACATGCCTTAAAAAAAGGCACATTACACCTAAATAATACTTGCGGCACTTAAATGACTAAATCCACTAAAAACCACACCTTACACCTTAAACCTTACACCTAAATCACCTAAAAAACACAAACTACACCTAATCACCTAAAAGGCAACATAGGCCACTTAAACCACCAACAAAACATACACAACAACAAATCATATAAACAAAGACATACTACACCTGAAAAATGGATAAGATGCTTAAGACACCTAAAAGTGACTGTACGCATAAAACACCTCGAAATACATACATTAATACTTAATATGAGTATATGATACATTACGGTGATATATATCTATATTAAAAAATATAATTATTTTACGACATGAATACTCTATTTAAATTTTCATATTGCATAATATAAATAATGTCATTTATATTACATCCATATTTACTCTATTATATATATTTGTCATGCATTAATAAAATATAAGCATACAATTAATCTAATTATTTAATACAATTGTTATTTTAATGTACAAAATATTTAATAATATTTGAATTATCCATGCATATCATTTAATGTCGGAGTTGTATGTGTGCATGTAAGTGGCGGGGCGTCATGGCAGTGGTTCATGGTGGGGTGTCAAGGGTGTGAGAGATTAGAGTTAGAGAGTGTGAGAAGTAGAGATGATTTCAAAATTGCTTAATTGGTTTAGTGCATCCACTCGTGTCTTTTTGTCTTAAATAATCTTTTTTCTTTCAATTTTTTCCTCCTCATTTCTCATAAGTCGCCTTCAGACTTGCATTACAATTTAAAAAATACAATAAAACTATGGTCCAGATATTGTAGAATCACATCGAAACCAATTTTGTTATCTCGCCTTCTACCAATTAGCATAATAATTTTTCAGTTTGATAAAATTACCGTACTAATTGAACGGTTATGATCGGTACGGTAAGTATTTGTTATTTTGCTCACCTCTATGTTTCACAATCTTAATTAACAAGCCGAAGTAGATAGTGACGTGCTTAATTGAATCTAACAACACAGTTAATTAAGTGTTGACCTTTTCAAGTCAATCATAATTAGAGTAGGTACTATTCACCTAAGTGCAATTATGCATCTTTGTCTCTTCTAATATTAAATGTATTTGCAAACTGTATTTCTTGTCCAAAAAAGGAAAAGGAAACAACTGTTTTGTAGCGTACTTAATTTTACAGCACTATAATAATTAATATTCATAGTCAAAGAGATAAAGACAGTTAATATTACCGATAAACATTTGGGGGGAAAAGAAGAAAGAGACAAATCTAGGTTATTATGTCAACGGACACATTTAATTTTGTTGCTCAAATTTGGTGAAAAAAAGCTATGAAACTCACCTGGCATTACAACTCGGAATCCAAACCCAAAACTGAATTGGATTTAAGGAGAAATCTTCAGGTCCGCCTCAGTCTCAGTACGAGTACCTATATATATTGTTGTTGTGTTTGTGTTTGAACTATTGGTAAGAAGTTCTAGCCTCAGAACAATAGACTAAAAGGACGACATTTTTAGAGACAAAAAACTTGTGATTTCACTCAAAATCTTTTAGTGAGAGAAAAACAATGGGGAAATCATGCTTCAAATTCATCACCTGCGCCAGCAATTCCGCTGATCACGATGATATCGGAGTTCCCAAAGTATATTACTTCACACAAAATTTATTTAATTGTATATGCTTTTAATTTTACAATCTGCATTTTATTGTGCTCTGTTTCAAATGTTTAATAGTCTAAATTTAAGTTTAGCTTTATTTTGTGATCACAGAAAACTTAGTGATGCCTTTTTCCTTTTTTTTTTCTTTACTAAATGAAATCCAATTCGAGAATATATGAAGGATCTAAGGATGGCTTTATTTGTCGTCGCGTAATTAAATATAGAATCTAGTGTGGAGAATTTAATCATTCTTCTCTTGATTGAATTGTCATTTTTCGTAATCAAGTTCAAGCATGTTAGGAGGATTTCAGGATGCCTTAACGTCTTGCCGCGTATTTTAATTTGGAATTTAGTGTGGAGATCTTGATCATTATCTCTTAATCCGATTGTCGCTTTCGTGTCCGAACTCAAGCATGTTAATTTTTATTTGTGGTTTTTGTGTCCCAATTCAAGAATTTTAGGAGGATTTAAGGATGGCTTAATTCGTTCTTGCGTGAAATCTTGTGTGGAGTATTTAATCTTAGATCTCTTAATTGAATTGTAATTTCCGTGTCTCAATTGAAGAATGTTAGGAGGATTTAAGGATGGCTTAAATCGTTGTCGGCTTTTATAATTTGGAATCTAGTGTGGAGAATCTAATCAATCTTCTCTTAGTTGGATTGTTGCTTTCTTGTCCCAATTTTTTAAAAAATTCATTCGATCACCTCTGTATAAGCACGCGCATTTTTTGCAATGAAACTGAGGGTAAGTGAGTAAAGTGTTCAAGGGTATGGTAGCAGTGTGATTTAGATATTGATAAATTATGTAATATGATTAACTTCAGGTTGGTGAGACCAACCATATCTATGTCATGGGTTTGGCCGTCTCGAACTGATTTTTCATTACTTAAGCTTCTTCTAAAGTTGATGATCAAACTACTTTCCTGTTATGACTGAGCATTAGTGATGGTCTATATTCTACTTTTTAAAAAATGAGCCTGCATCCATTAGCCATATGTGAATAACTGATGCCTTTTGGTATAACATACAAGATAACTTAACCAAAAGTTTTTCAAATCTGAAATCTTCTTGCATTTGCTAGATGTTATATGTATGCATGTGTCTGATTGAGTTGATGCAATCTTGTGAATCTTGAATGAGCTTGAGATGTAAAGATAAGTTTGTATTTTGGGAATGCTGAAAATTAGTTATATCTAACAAGTTACGCGTTTGCCAGAGCAAGGCTTCAAGTGGGCGCGGATGGAGCTTCCGGAAAAGATCCCCGAGACATCAAGTATTGAGTAACACTGGTATCTCAGAAGCACCGTTATCACAGAAGCTACAAGAATCTGAATCTGCTATACAGCAGCATAAGAAGGAAATCTGTGAATACCCTGACAGCAAAAAGGAAATTTTTGTTCCATTTGAGTGTTATTCTGGGTCAACTGTCATAGAATCTAGTGGGAGCTTATTAAACGAGGCATCCAAAAATGATGACAAGTGGGTCACTTGTGATGCAAACAACTTGGACCCCAATTCATGCAAATCAATCGCACCACCATTCAGTCATTCTCACCTGCAGGGTGTTGAGGAATCAAATTTAACTTATGAGATAACAGAATCTTATGCACATGAACTGCGCACCAAGAGCAATAGTTTGAGTTCTTGCGATGAGTATTTAACTCTTGAGATAACATATTCTGCTCCTATTCAGACACAAGAGACAGGTCAGATAACACGAATTGATGGTGACATACCTGATTTGGAAAACTATTCTGCTGAGCAATCCGACTCTGAGGCAAACAAATATTCAAGAAAGGCAAGTAATCCATCTTTTGCTGCCGCACAGTCAAAATTCAAAGAACGAAGTTCAGCTGACTCTTCTTTAATATTAACAGCTTTATCCTTACAAGACCCTGGAGTTAAATACATTTTGGACAGAGTTTCTTCTTCTACTGATCAATCACTCAGGTCTGAGGAGATGGGATTGGCTGACAACACCATTTCTAATGCTTCGGTTGTCCAAACGGGTGGGTCTGAGTGTGGGACTGAACTATCCATTTCTTCAAGCCTTGATTCCCCTGATAGGCCAGGGATAGAAGAAAGTATGCCCGCCAAGGAATCCAGCATTTTCGGATCCGATCCTAAATATTCTTCCTTACTTGCTGTAGACTCTGAGCAACTTCAGCAGAAGCCAGACGCAAATCCAAGTGGTGTGCCACTGAAGCTGGAGTCTGAAGCCACCCATCCGATGAAAAAGTCATCACCTGCAGCATCTCCAACAAGTTGTAGAACCATCCTGGAATCGAAGAAAGGGAGAGGTGAGAAAGGCGAGTCCAGTCAGAAGAGCTGGTCTTCATCAGGTGATAAGACTTCAAGAATCACCTGGGAGCAGAAGGAGCGTCAAAATGGAAAGAGACGCAACTCTTTTGGTTCAATGAGATCCTATTACCATGCAAGCCAGGAACCCAGAGATAGTAGTAGCAGTAATTCCTTACCAAGTTACATGCTAGCTACTGCTTCCGCAAGAGCCAAAGCCATCATTAACAGTTCTCCAAGATCAAGTCCAGATGTGCATGACAAAGTTATCTACATCAAAAAGAGACTCTCTCTCCCTGGAACCGACGGAAGGCAAGGATCTTTTCGTATCCAGCGCTCTCTGTCTCAGGCGCAGCAGAAGGCCGAGGGAAATGAGACCCATTCTATACTAGGTATTATCTTATCTGATGCAATGTTCATACTTTTTCTGTTAGATTCTAATACCAATTGAATTGAACAATGGTGCCGTCATGGTTTATCCTAGTTGCTGCTGAGACTCTAGTGCTTTTTAGATAGTCTAAAAATTTGAAGTCATTACAGAGAACAGTTTTCTACAAGTCAAGTGGTATATTAACTTGTTTGTGTTACCATCTAATTAACAAATTTCGCTGACCTGTATTGGTCTTGATCCGCCTTGCTTTTCCGTTACTTTTACTTGGAATCATACGTATGGCAATACATACACATTAACAACCATCAGCAAGATAAGAACTTCTATGCAGTCCCTGAAAATTATTTCGTCCAATTTGTTTCATCAATGTCCTCGAAAATTACTGTATGTACAATTATAAGTTAATTCTTCGTATCACCCCGTATTAACTTTTAGCATGTTATGTACGCTGATTGATGTCATTTTACTTGTTTCAGATCGGAAGTGGTGGCAGTAGACATAGCACCATGTGGAGTTGGATCGAGCTAATTATATTGGCTTTTATAGACTGGATGGTCTTTGGTAGTCTCTGCTACTGCACGGATTCTGTTGCATGTGAGGCTGAAAATAATATGCATGGTTGTTTGATTATTGGTTGGGGAGATTTAGAAAGTGAATTTGCATATAAACTACATCGATTTTTTATTTGACGACATTTTGTTTTGCCAAAATGGCCATACTACAACATGATGTTGCTTAAGTATATGCTGAGATATTTGTTTTCGAGAAAGCAGTCGTCTTAATGATTGCGCTTTAATCAGTCTGCTTTTATACCTCCAGCGATGAATTTGGTAATTGTATTTTTTATGTCAATCTTAAAAATTTGAAACCCTTACAAAACCTCAAAAAGAGGGGGAAATTTGTACAACCCCTTGTACAATATATCCTTATGTTTTCAGTAACTTTGCACTAAATCTCTGTGTGTTATTATTTTGCGCACTTTGTTTGTGTTTTCAAGTTCCTTTTGCATGAAATTCTCTCGTCTTTTTAAAAACTTTGCACTAGATTCGCTCAAGTTATTTTCTTGCCCAAAAATTTCCTTGCGTTTACAAAAATTATGCACCAAACCTTCTAATTATATATGAATGGGGAAATTGTAGGAGGTGTTAAATGTTGGAAAAATAGTATTACTGCATGCTATACCAATGATTTTTTATTTCAAAAATCACTCTGTTGGGCGTCTCGAAGGAGAGTACATTCGGCTTTGATAATAAGAAAAATGTTCGGAATGTTCAGAACGATATGCTACCAGTTCAGATAGAACTTCTTGGATCAATTGGAAGATTTTTGTAGATTGGGAAGGCATGAGAGTTCGTAGATGAAACCACTAATGTTAGGATATAGAATCTTAAATATATTCTAATTCAAATTTAAAATGAACTCCTAATAATTAGAGATGAGAGGGGATAGATTTTGATTAAGATATATTTTATTTCTTCTTATCCTCTACAATACATTCAATTATGATTTACAAGCAAACTACGTAACTTCTTCACTAATACAACTAATTATATAACTTCTCCATTAACACAAACTCCTACACAATTTAATCTAATACTTACTTAATAGACTATTAAAATAATACATAAATATATATATATATATATATATATATATAAATCTAATATTATACAAATAGATTAATGCTTATAATCTATATTAAGCTTGGCTCGTATCATTACCATCCTTCCTCCTCCAGATCCTTGAATGAATATTTATTTCATGTAACGGGTGTAAATGGCGTTAAATATTTTCTTTTATAACATATGCGTGTGATGAGATTATAAAACATGAGTTTTGTTTTTTGATAATTTTATTTTTACGTGATTGTATTAATTAATGATTTTTGTTTATAATTATTATTTTACTAATAGTAGTTACAGAAGATTTCTTTTGATATACTCACTTGTAAATAACATGTTGGAAATAAAATGGTTGTTGATAAGGAAAATATATTTCTAAGACTATTATCTTGAGTACAAATTCAATGAGAAATTAATTTATTAAGCACGTACATGGTAACTTACTAATGATAGATGTATTAAATGAAAACCTACAGACGACACAGATAGAACCCACATAACGTGTATAATAGTGTGGTTCGATATGATTCCATGCAAATACAATTCAGATCGATTCCAATCTAATAAAATTGGCTATCAATATTGCCAGAGCATATAATGTTGCTTCCAGAAGAGCAAACTTATCAAATTGTCTAAATTGCCCTTACTTACAATTTACAAATCTGTCAAAGTTCTAATTTTAGAATTTAACTTTCATACCATTATAGTATACAATATTCATTAATTATTTCAAAAGAACATCCTTAAAGCATGCTTGTATTTAGTTTTTCCCCTAACAGTACGTAGCTACAAAACTTGGAAAGTATTTAACAAATTGCTTTTCAAAGGTTGATGCAACTAGTCCACAGTATATTAATATAGTTTAATTTATAATGTGTATTTTATTCATAGTAGGCGCTTTGGTTTTTTATTTAATTGTTGTAGCATTATTTTATTTACTTTCAGCTTGGAGTAATATTTCTTTTCTATTATATCGTATGACATTAGCAACTTTAAATACATCCAACAATAAAAAACATTTTAATTTTGAAACACGTCGAATTATAAAAACTTATGATTCACTAGGCATTATTTCCAATTATATTGTTTTCAGTATAAAGTATATGGCAAGCAAATAAATCTTAACAACCAAAATTTGTTGCTAAGAACAAAACATTTTTATTGAAATTCGAATAATGCTTTTCATTTGGTAGATATATTAATAATTACTAAAGAATTTATGATGCTATAAATTTAAGTGAATAATACAAATAAATATCTCTAAAAGTACACGTGAACTAAAGTCAGAAAATTATTAAATTAAAAGCTAATGTGAACACAAATTTTTTGTAGCAAAATGCAATTTTAAACTAATTAATATAATTATATTAAATACACATTACAATATAGATTCTAGAAAAACAATTTTGGTTTGGTGTTTTCCTTTCAAAAACCATTTGACCCGATTTATTTCCAAGTTTAAGGCTCTTATCATATAGAAAGTCAATTACTAACAGAAACTAAGGAGATTTTTTAAGCAACTAATATATCTTACACATATAGAGATTTAACTTTAGGTGATGGTAATTTTGGCACTTCAAAGTTTTTGTTCTGAAAACAATATTATTTGTTTTGACAATATCGCCGGCCAATAAGATTACCGTACCAATTGAACCGTTATTATCGGTACGGTATGTATCAATTATTATTTTGCACACCTCTATGTTTAACAATCTTAATAACACCGCTGAACTGAATGGTAATGACTGTTCAATCGAATAAAATCACAAGATTTATTAAGGGTTGACCTTTCTTACGTATCTCTACACTTCATATTAAATGTGACTTGCAAGTTTTATATGTTTCAAGTGTTTGTTGTCCAATAAGGGAAAAAATTCAATATTTTTGGGTCTTAGTTATTTTGCACTTAACACATTTAATAATATTCCCAATAATGCACTAAACTTTTCATTATGAGTTAATATGCTTCTAAAGGTTTTAAAATTTTTCATCCCCGTCAATGTATTGCATTTGTTTTTCAATGTATGTATTGCATCCATTTTATCGATGGCATGCATGCATCAAATTTCAAAAAATGTCAATTTATACGATATGCACATACATACAATACGACTATTTATCTATTAGTTCGTAGAAAATTAGTGTTTGTAATTTTATAAATAAAATTTCAAATCATTAATTACACCACTTTACATAATTTCTTTAACAATAATTAAGAAAAGCTATTTAAAAAGGAGAAAAAGATTCTACCATATTACCGATAAACATTGGAGGGGAAAGAAGAAACAAACAAATCCAGGTTATTATGTCAACGGAGACATTTAATATTGATGTTCAAATTTGGTGAAAAATCTATGAACTCACCTGGCATTACAACTCGGAATCCAAAACCAAACTGAACTGGATTTAAGGAGAGATCTTCAGGTCCGCCTCAGTCTCAGACTCGGTACGAGTACTATATATATTGCTCCTGTGTTCGTGTTTGAACTATTGATAAGAAGCTTTGGCTCAAAACAATAGACTTAAAAGACGCCATTTTTAGAGACAAAAAACTTGTTGAGGTCACTCAAAATCTTTTGGAGAGAAAAATAAAAATCAATGGGAAAATCAACTTCATCATGCTTCAAATGCATCACCTGTGCCGGCGGTTCTGTTGATCACGCCAATATCGGAGTTCCCGAAGTATATCAATTCAACTAAATTTACTTTAATTCTATATGCTTTTAATTTTGCATTTTGCATTTTATTGTGTTCTGTTTCAAATGTTTGATGGTCTAAAATTTGACTGGATCTATAAGTGTGTGTTTAAGTCTTGTTTCAAGCCTGGATTTTGTGATCAATGAAAACTCAGTGATGTCTTTTTCATTTCCTTTTTACAAAATGAAACCCAATTCAAGCATTTAGAGGGGATTCAAGGGTGGCTTAATTTGTCGTGGCATAGTTAAATATAGAATCTAGGTTGGAGAATTTGATCATTCTTCTCTAGATTGAATTGTCATTTTTCGTGTATGAATTCAAGCATGCTAGGAGGATTTAAGGATGGATGAATTTGTTGCCGCGTATTTTAATTTGAAATCTAGTGTGGAGAATTTGATCATTGTTATCTTAATTGGATTGTCGTTTTCGTGTCAGAATTCAAGTATGTTATTCTAATTTTGTCGTTTTCTCATGTCCCAATTTGAGAATATTACGAGGATCTAAGGATGGCTTAATTTGTTTTCCCCGTTTCTTAATTTGGAAATAAGTGTGGAGTATTTAATCATTCTTCGCTAAATTGAGTTGTCATTTTTGTGTATCAATTCAAAAACGTTTGGACGATTTAACGATGGTTTAAATCTTTATCGTCTTTTATAATTTGGAATCTAGGGTGGAGAATTTAATCAATCTTCTCTGAATTGGATTGTCGCTTTCATACTGTTTTGCTAAGAGAGATCTTATATCACCTCTGTGCTGAAGGTTCAAGGCTATGGTTTTCATAGCAGTTCATCCTTTATTATATTGATTAACTATTTAATATGATTAATGAAAGTGCAGTTGTTTTACATCATTTTTTGGTGCATGAGGAACTTCAGGTTGGTGAAACCAACCATATGTCATTGGTTTGGCTTTGTCGAGCTAAATTTCGTTACTCAACTTCTTCTGAAGTTATGATCAAACTGCTTTCCTGTTATGAGTTTTATGACTGAGCATTGGTCATGGTGCATATTCTATATTTAAAAAATGAACCTGCATCCGTTAGCGATATGGTGGATAAGTGATCCCTTTTGGGATCGCATTCAAGACAACTTGACCGAAAAGCTTTTGAAATCTGATTTCTTCTCGCATTTGCTAGATTTATATATGTGCACTATGCATGCGTTTGAATTGAGTTGGAATGATCTTTTGAATCTTGACTGAACTCGAAATGTAGGGAAATCTTATATTTTCGAAAGGCAATTTTGTTATTTCTTTACAAGCTATACGATTTTTTTGGCAGAGCAAGGATTCAAATTGGCGTGGATGGAGTTTCCGGAAAAGATCCACTAGACATCGAGTATTGAGTAACAGCATTATCTCGGAATCATCTTCTAGTGCAATTCAAGAAAATTCAGAATTAGTTGCTGCGAACTCTCTACTGCAGCCTAATGTGACCATTTCCGAGAATACTTCTGTGACTCAGTGCACAGAGGAGATGTCCGAGTTGTCTGCTCAACCACTCCCTGAAGTATCAGATAGCATGGCTCCCGCAGAAGATGCAACAGTTGATGATTCTAGTATCATCATAATCCATGCTGCTATTAGGAGATCTTGGTATGCCTTTATGCCATCTTTTACTTCTTTCATTTCGAATTAGTCAGAAAAAGTTGTCTATCATTCTTCTTGTTTGTTACCAGGCAAGAAGATTGCTATTGAAGCATAAGAGCGTAGTCAAATTGCAAGCACTTGTACGAGGACATATAGCTCGAAAGCAAGCTGTTGAAGCTCTTCCAGGTGTCCAAGCCATCGTCAGAAATGGGGAGACTGGATTGGCTGATAACTCCATTTCCAATGCTTCATCTGTCCAAACGGGTGGCTCCGAATGTGCCACTGAACTTTCCATTTCTTCAAGCCATGATTCCTCTGATAGACCAGGGATAGAAAAAAGTACGCCAGTGAAGGAATCCAACGTTTTGGGATCCACTCCTTCTTACCTAATTGCTATAGACTCTCCGCAACTTCAGCAGAGGCCAGACGCAAATCCAAGTGGCATGCCACTGAAGCTGGAGACTGAAGGGACTCACCCGATGGAAAAGTCATCACTTGTAGCATCTCCAACAAGTTGTACAACCATCCCTGAATCCGAAGCTACACCAACTAGCCAAGTTTCAGTCAAACCCAAGAAAGGGAGGGGTGAGAAAGGCGAGGCCAATCAGAAGAGCAGGTCTTCAACAATCACCTGGGAGCAGATTGAGCGTCAAAATGCGAAGAGATACTACTCTTTTGGTTCAGCAAAATCATATTACCAAAGATAGTAGTAGCAGTAATTCCTTACCGAGTTACATGAAAGCTACTGAATCCGCAAGAGCCAAAGCCATCATTAATAGCTCTCCAAGATCAAGTCCAGGTCTGCATGACAAAGATGTCTACATCAAAAAGAGGCTCTCTCTCCCAAGTACTAATGGGAGGCAAGGATCTCCCCTTCTCCAGCGCTCTCTATCTCAGGCGCAACAGAAGGCCAAGGGATATGAGACCCACTCTCTACTAGATCTAATCTAGTGCAATGTTCATATTTTTGTGATTACTAGTGTCTGGTAGATTCTAGCGCCTTTTAGATGGTTTAAAAAATTTGAATTCATTACAAAGATAATAGTTTTCTACGAGTCAGGTGGTATATTTGTGATACCATTTAATGCACAACTTTAACTCATGACCCGTATGTTTTTGGTCTTGATCCAGCTTGCTTTTCCTTTAATATTAGGAATCATACGCATAATAATAGACACATTGTTAACACCATCAACCATGTACCAAATTTGCAGTTCCATGACGAATTTCTTTCATCAATAGTACCCTCTTATTACAAGGGGAATATACTTCGGTCAGTCATTGATCATTAGTTTCACATATATTGTGCAAATTCTTTTGCCTCCGTACTTTCATCTGGGTTGTGGAAAAACCTGTAGGATCACAAGTAGGTCTGTCCATATTGAGTGGCAAAGCAAATTTTATGGGAACAATTACCATTTGTGTGAAGAATTGTACTTTTTGGCATGTTATTTCCTTACACAATGTGGCATAAATGAATGGCTCAATATCAATATTAATCAGCATCTCCAGGTACTTGGTTCACTCTGGTACACACTTGCAATAAGTTGCTATTTAAGAACTTCTACACTGTCCTTGAAAATTATTTATGAACAAATATATGTTAATTCTTCATATCAACTAGTACTAACTTTTAGCATGTCATGGGTGCTGATAGATATCATTTTACTTGTTTCAGAGCGGAAGTGGCGTCGGTAAACCTAGCACTCTGTGGAGGTGGAGCTAATTATATTGGCTTGTACTGGATGGTTTTTGGTACTTTGTGCTAGCTGTCGTGCGGATTCTGTTGCATTGGTTGTCTGTGAGACTGAAAATAGTATGCATGGTATTTTGATTTTAGCGTATAAACTACTGTGATTATTTATTTGATGACATTTTGTTTTGCCAAAATGGCCATACTACAGCATGATTTTGCTTAAGTATTTACTGAATGTTTGTTTTCTGAGAAAGCAGTCGTCTTTATGACTGCACTTAAATCTGTCTGTTTTTTTTATCTACCGCGATGAATTTGTTTATTGGCTTGTGCAATCTTAAACTTGAAACTCTTACGACAAACCTCAGAAAGAGGGGAGAATGTGTAAAATCCTGTGCACAAAATCCCTTCATGTTTTTAAAGACTTTGCACAGAATTTCTTCTTTAGTTTTTTTTGCACGAAATCTCTTTATGTAAAATTTTAATGTACTGAAATTCTCTCATGTTTTTAAATTTTTTTGGCACCAAATTCACTCGTGTTATTATTTTTGCCCGAAACCTCCTTTCGTTAGTCATGCACGAGACTTCCTATTTTAATATGAATTGTATATTTTACCGTCCCCAATTCATGCAATTTTCGTAACATGAGAAGATATAATGCATAGCTTTTAATAATAGGAAGGGATTTTGTGCAAGTTTCAAATAACAAGAGAGAATTTGGTGCAAAGAATAACACGAGAGACAGAGTTTCTAAAAATACATAGCTGTGAAAAATCTATACAAAAGGATTTGTTGCAGATTTTTAATAAACACAAATGGGTTTTATGTATACATGTATTGTAAGTTATAGTTCTAATAAAACTGGCAGTTTTATTTAATTTTCACTTAATAAAATTTTTGTTCTGTTCTTATTTCACTACTTAATTTGATAATAATTTATTAATGACTTGTCATACCATACTACTTTCTAATATTTCAACTTATCTTTTTCTAATATAAATAAAGTCAAAGATGTTAGAAACACTTCAAATCAAAATTTTAAAATTAACAAAGCCTGCAATAAAATAAAATAAAAATCTAAGGCAATTGCAAATAAGCTTCATGTGACATATGTGTAAACTGTAATAAGAAAAACATGTAATAGGAAAAACAGTCTGACGAAAAAACAGACATCTTAACTTCTTTCTTTAAACTTACAAGGTGGTTTTATTTCTTTTTTCATGTCAAATTACTATTTTTATAACGAGCTAATAATACTTAGTTATATAATTACATATGTTAATGAACAAAGAACACGAGTATCTTTTTGTGCCTAGTTATCTGTCACGTGCTTTTTTTGTTACCTGTGCAAATTGCAAAAACTTAGAAAGGTTTTTTCTAGGTTTTATTTGTTTTTTATTTGGTCTACCAATTGAGGGTTTTCGCCTCTTACGAATAACAGGGTATTTGTGCGATTAGCTCTAGAAATCACATTTTATATTATTATATATACAAAAATGTAAACCAATATTAGTTCTGTGTGTTTTAAACCGTTTTCTACAAGCAAACAGATATAACATTTTAATTAAGAATCAATAAAAATTTAAGAAAGCCTAGAAGTAGATACAATATCTCAAATAAATGGTATATAAAAGAAAATGGTAAGAGTCTCAGTGGCTAGACTTTAGAGTAGGGTTGTGATTTTATCCTTACAATGCATAGCGAGTCTTATTCACTTGCATAGCACTATTTTCAAATCTTCTCATAATTAAGAATTGGTTCTCCATTAGTGATGCATTTTCTCGCGTTGAAATTGATATTGAAGTACTTTTATATTATGTTCTTTTTGGCTTTTGAAGGAATATCTTGCTTCTTCCCTATCATTTTCACAGCCATAGGTAAATCGTTGAGTGCTTTAATGGTGTTCACTTGCGCTTGTAGATTTTTCTCTGTGTTGCTCGTCAACAAAACTTGTGTATTTAATATCATTTGAGAAGTCATTTCTCCAATTTGCTTCTCGATAGTTTTAATAGACGCCTCTTGTTTTAAATCTTTGGCTTCCATTTGAGATAGACAAGCGTATGCATGTCTTTGTAATGGATTAAGTCAATATTTATCCTAGATTTGTATTTATCTAAGTAGGCTAAAATCTTTGGTGTTGTCTAGTTTGCTGGTAACCCTGATTTTGATGAGGTTGGATGATGTTGGTCCTTATGAAAAATAAGATGATATAGCCATCCTTGGCAGCGGAAACAAGATCAGTGTTTTTTTAGGAAAAAAAATACTTTTGATTGCAAATCGAGACTTTCTTCTTTTAAGACCCATGGTGATAAATGCCACTCTTATCTCAAAATATTTGTTACTTCGTTCTCCCATGCATATCTGCAAAATAAAAGCAATTTCTCTAGAATCTTCACCAGCATATTAGTGACCATCTCTTGATGCCTGTTGTTAGATTTTTACTTTGCAGAATAAGTGAAGGCAAGGATGATGATGCATCGCTGTGGTATGTAATGAATACAGATATTTAGTTTTGAAATATATATTCCAGTTGTATAAGATTAATTAGGGTAATACTGTAGTTCGTAAATTTTGACTTCATAAGTTATTTTTATACATAGAATTCAATCATATATGAAATAGTTATTTCTACATTTCTTTTTTGATTTCTATTCGTGTTTAATATTATCTACATCAGATTGAAATAGTTATGGTTTATTAGAAAGAAAAATATGTTATAAAATTTAATATTTTATTATATAAATTTAATTTATCCAACTAAATGTACGTAGACATAAGTGGGTTGTAAATTAAAGTCCTAATGAAACTCAACTCATTTGTCACGCAGGATGTAACAACCGTTTATAGATATATCATTTTTATGACATTCACTATATAAAAATCTACATTATTGTTTCCTAATTGATAATGGTATTCTTAGTTGCAGTAGTACTCCTAGTGTTACTTGATTAGTCATGTGGTGGTCTCATATGTAATTAGACCATTTAATTTGAATCTATTTTCAGAAAATGAAAGCAGTCGTTAATGTATTTGAATTTAAGAATTTGTTTAGTGTAGTTTTTCTTTTGGAAAAAGGAAAAGTATGAGGAAGCCATAAGTCGACAAATATATCAAATAGAGGTGAAATATAACGAGTACATGCATGAAAGTAAGCATACATAATAGAAGTTATTCTCTTGATCTTAAACAGACTCTTAGATATTGAAAGACGGATTATTGTAATGACTTCTGTTACAAATTTCTAAATTGATGGACTTGAATACCGCTGCTGGCCATACATTCTTCATCCCGAATTTGTTAGCTCAAACAACCCTGCAGAACGTACAAAGAGGGAAAGAAAAAAAAATAAAGAACAGCGTCATTTCAAATAATTAATTGCATTTCATATACATGCCATAATCTCGAAAAGAAAACAGTGATAAATTGATTTTGGTAATAATTACTTTGAGCAATCAGTGGAAGGACTGATCTTGTATGGAATGTTGACACCACATTGAGAGGGTAGTCCAGCAGCTTTGGCGGGGTTGATGGCAGAGTTTGAGGAGGATAGTGATTTCAGACAGCCGCACACAGTTTGGCGGTCGGGTGTGGTCTTAGCCGCGGCGTTAAGTCCCTTAACACCACCACAACAGCCACCCAATGGAGCATTGCCCACCAAATAGGGAATGCATGGACTAACATATGAAGCCACATTGCTGCAGCTTATCGCCGCCTCGCCTGCAGCGAAGAAAACTGCGGCTAGGAGCACAATGCACATTGCCTTGTTCATTGCAGCCATTGTAGCTAGTAAAAACAAGTATATAAGTACTGAATGAAATTAAATATTGCTTATTAATTTTCTAGCTGTTCGAAACGTTTTAGTGTTTATGTGCAATAAAGCATGTGTGTTGGTATGTTTATATAGGGAAAAGATATGTTGAACATTGGAAGAGTACGTACTAATTATGAGTAGGATATATGGTTATTCGTTGGGTGGAATATTATTAATTAGAGCTGCTCGATGTAAGTCCACACCCGAAGAAAATAGTCCTACTTCTTCTCTTCGTGGCAGCACGAGGACCTATTTCATGCAACAAAAGTCAAAATATGGTGGCATTACGAGCTGCCCTTTAGCTGCCGTCAAATTTATTGCACGGAATCTGTGTTCACATGACGGTTCCAATCTATGATTGCTATTTAATATTTTATTTAATTTCTAAAAAGAATTCAAGTAATAATATTAAGGGATAATATTACTCACACCCCCTGAGGTTTGGTGTAATATCAGTGACACCCCCTGAGATTTCAATAATATCAGTGACACCCCCTGAGGTTTGCTTTCCAAGGGGGTGTCACTTATAAAATGATACGTGTACCCTTTAGTTTAATATTACCTAAAACTCCTCAACAATAAAAGACACAAGTATATACCCTTTATTGTTCAAATCATAAAATCAACTAAGAATATTGGTGATCATCATGCATAAATTAAAACAATTCCTATATTTAATAATTTTAAGATTAGGTGACCCCTTTCTTAGTATGAATTATATTACCGAAACTTCAGGAGTGACTCTATATAATACTTCAATAATATAAAGTTAATATCATTATGAACAATTATTATATCTACAAAAATAGTTTCGTAGTTATGAATAAAGACAAATTAAATTTGGTTGGACTACGTTAGTGTTCAAATCAAAATATTATTTATTTTACTAATAAGAGAACTAAGATTTTTGATTTAACAGGAAAAAAACCATTTAACAAAATGTAAAGAACAATAAAACAAAAAAAAAAATACTGGTAAAAATGCAAAAATCGAGGTGGGTGGGACCTTTTTTTTTTCTTCTTATAATTAAATATATGAGTTGATTTAATTTATTATATTCATATTTGTATTTATAATTTGAACAATAAAGGGTATATACTTGTGTCTTTTATTTTTGATGAGTTTTAGGTAATATTAAACTAAGGGGTACAAGTGTCATTTTATAAGTGACACCCCCTGAAAATCAAACCTCAGGGGGTGTCACTGATATTATTGAAACCTCAGGAGGTGTCACTGATATTACACCAAACCTCAGGGGGTGTGATTGATATTATCCCTAATATTAAACCTTTAAAATGATTATTATGTGGTTAATGCCTAAACTACTAAAAAGAAATTGTCAAGTTGTTTCATTCAGTGTTCCTAAATTGTCATTATTTGTGATTGTTATTGACTTATTGTAAACTTTTAGTTAGTTAATTAAAACTCATATTGAGGATCTTGTAATTGCTTTCATAAAAAACTAGATGCTAAGTCGTCGTATGTCAATTTCTTCAAAATATACATATTGTTGAGAGTGATCACAAGATCACCAATTTTGTGAAGGAATTATAGAGAATATATATTTTGTGCATAATTTACAATGAATAAGTACTAACATATGTACGGCCAGTGAATGTCTAAGGAGTATAATTTTATATTATATATAATTGATAAATTCTAATGCAAGTTCTTAATTTGATTTGATCACGAAATAAGATTTATTACGATCTAAAGCGATATGATTGAGTTTTCTAATACACCCCCGCAAAATGACCATCCCACCGGCTAGGCCTATTTTGGAACAGAGTATGATGAAGCTTGTACACAGCAGAGCTTTACTATGTGAGTTTGCTAGGTAATCCGGGGCGCTTATGTGGAAGACAACGATGAAGTTGTGTGCCACGATGTCACGCACAAAGTGTATATCAATGGCAATGTCTTTTATGGGTGCATGCATCATCGGGTGAATAGAAGGGCGAGTGGCTCCAATGTTGTCAGAAAGCACTATACGCTTGGAACGAAGGGGAATACGGAGCTCGGAGAGGAGACTCCAGACCCATCAGACTTCAGAGGTAGTAGTTGCAAGAGCTTGATATTCGACTTCAGTAGTACTAGTGAGCTACAACACTTTGTTTTCGGGAGCCCTAGGAAATCGAATTAGCATCTCGGAAGAGAATGAAAGGGAATGTGGCTGTTCAATCTAGAGGATTACATGCCCAATCAACATTAGAATAAGGCGAAGATTAAAGTCAGATAGATGTCATAATATAAGACCATGCCTGATAGGGCCCTTGAGATAGCGGAAGAACCTTCACGGAATGTTGGCACCACATTGAGCATAACGCATTAAAAGATGATGCACAATATAGAGGAGTTTGAAGATAAGGACAACGATAATTCTTAAGCTATTTAATTTATCGTATGATTTGATCAAGTCAAATTCGTGTTCAACGAGGATAGGTGTGGTAGAGAACGTACAAATAAACTTAAAATTTAGAAAACTAAAAAAAATCCTACAAGTTCTTGTGAATCTATTTTTAGGCGCGAGTAACCTTTATCCGTTATTCCAAATGCTTTGTGTTTTAATGTGCACTTGCAGCTCTTCGTTTAGCATTGGTAATGCTCAACTGTTGGTTGCAGACGTTTGTGGCACGTAACAAAGATTTAGAGGACCCTTTTCATCTCAGAAAGATAATTTGCAAAAAATATGAAGTATTGGAGACGCAATAGTAGGCGCTTATAGCGCCTTCTATCCAGATCTTTTCACGTGTGAGGCGTCACTGGCTCCTTTCATAATGCTTGTGGTCCCTCTTTTAGAATGACAACAAAATTCAAGGTGTTCCGGGCTCCTAAGTAGACACTAGTGGCGCGTTACACATAGCAAGTCTTTTCGTAAGAGGCATTGCCATCTGCTTTAGAGACTTTGGTGACTTATTCACTTGCATTGCACTAGTTTCAAATCTTATTAAGAATTGGTTCTCCATTACTGATGCGTTTTCTGGCATTGAATATGATATTGAAGTACTTTTATTTTAGGTATTGAAAGAATATCTTGGTTCTTCCCTATCATTTTCACAGCCATAGGTGAATTGTTGAGTGCTTTAATGGTGTTCTTTTGTGCTCGTACATTTTTCTCTGTGTTGCTCGACAACAAAACTTGTGTATTCACTATCATTTGAGAAGTCATTTCTCCAAGTTTCTTCTAAATAGTTTTAATAGACGCCTCTAGTTTTTAATCTTTGGCTTCCATTTGAGATAGACAAGCGTATGTCTTTGTAATGAATTAAGTCAATATTTATTCTAGATTTATATTTGTGTAACTAGGCTAAAATCTTTGGTGTTGCCTAGTTTGCTGGTAACCCTGATTTTGATGAGGTTGTAGATGATGTTGCTAACCTTCTTATGAAAAATAAGATGATATAGCCATCCCTGGAGCGGAAACAAGATCAGTGTTTTTTTTTTTTTTTTTGAGAAAATATACTTTTGATTGCAATTCCATACTTTCTTCTTTTAAGACACATTGTGATAAATGCCACTCTTATCTCAAAATATTTGTTACTTCGTTCTCTCATATTTGCAAAATAAAAATAATTTCTCTAGAATCTTCACGGGCATATTAGTGACGAGACTCTTGATGCCTGTTGTTAGATTATTACTTTGCAGAATAAAGTGAGGGCAAGGATGATGATGCGTCACTAAGGTATGTAATGAATACAGATATTTAGTTTCGAAATATATATTTCCAGTTGTATAAGATTAATTAAGGTAGTACTTTAGTTCGTAAGTTTTGACTTCATAAGTTATTTTTATACATAGAATTCAATCATATATGAAATAATTATTTCTACATTTCTTTTTTTATTACTATTCGTGTTTATCATTATCAACATCAGATTCAAATGGTTATGGTTTTTTAGAAAGAAAAATATGTTATAAAATTTAATATTTTATGATATTAATTTAATAAATCAACTAAATGTACGTAGACATAAATTGGTTGTAAATTAAAGTCCTAATGATACTCAACTCATTTGTCACGCATGATTAACAACCGTTTACATATATATATATATATATATATATATATATATATATATATAGAGAGAGAGAGAGAGAGAGAGAGAGAGAGAGAGAGAGAGAGAGAGAGAGAGATCATTTTTATGATTCACTATATAAAAATCTACACTACTTTTTCCTAATTGGTAAATGGTATTTTATAAAGAGCATCGATTCTTAGTCATGTGGTGGTCTCATAGGTAATTAGACCATTTAATTTGAATCTATTTTCAGAAAATGAAAGCATTCGTTAATGTATTTGAATTTAAGAATTTCTTTTATCGTAGTTTTTTATGCAAAAAAAGAAGATTTTTTAGGAAGCCATGAAGTCGACAAATACATCAAATAGAGGTGAAATATAACGAGTACATGCATGAAAGCATATATAATCGAAGTTATTCTCTTGATCTTATACAGACTCTTAGATATTGTAATGACTCCTGGTACAAGTTTCTAAATCTTGGACTTGAATATAATACTGCTGCTGGCCATACATTCTTCATCCCAAATTTGTTATCTCAAACAACCCTGCAGAACGCACAAAAAAAGAACAGCGTCATTTCAAATAATTAATTGCATTTCATATATATACATGCCATAATCTCGAAAGAAAACAGTAATAAATAGATTTTAGTAATAATTACGTACTTTGAGCAATCAGTTGAAGGGCTGATCTTGTATGGAATGTTGACACCACATTGAGATGGTAGTCCAGCAGCTTTGGCGGGGTTGATGGCAGAGTTTGAGGAGGATAGTGATTTCAGACAGCCGCACACAGTTTGGCGGTCGGGCGTGGTCTTAGCCGCGGCGTTAAGTCCCTTAACACCACCACAACAGCCACCCAATGGAGCATTGCCCACCAAATAGGGAATGCATGGACTAACATATGAAGCCACATTGCTGCAGCTTATCGCCGCCTCGCCTGCAGCGAAGAAAACTGCGGCTAGGAGCACAATGCACATTGCCTTGTTCATTGCAGCCATTGCACCTAGTACGTAAAAACAAGTTCATAAGTACTGAATGAAATTGAAATATTGAAAACGTTTTAGTGTTTGTGTGCAATAAAGCATGAGTGTTGGCATGCTTATATAGGAAAATATATGTTGAATATTGGAAGAGTACGTACTAAGAGTAGGATATATGGTTGTTAGTTGGGTGGAAAATTATTAATTGAAGTCCACACCCGAAGAAAATAGTCCGACTTCTTCTCTTCGTGGCAGCATGAGGAACGATTTCATGCGACAAAAGTCAGAATGTGGTGGCTTACGAGCTGGCTTTTGAGCTGCTGTCAAATTTATTGCACGGAATTTGTATTCACACGACGGTTTCCAATCTATGATAGTTATTTAATACTTTATTTAGTTTAAATATAATATTCAAGTAATTATAAAAATATTGAACGATTATTATGTGGTGAATGCCTAAACTATTAAGAAGAAATTGTCAAGTTGTTTCATTCAGTGTTCCTAAATTCTCATATTTGTGATTGTTAATTTAAAATTTAAGTTATTTAATTTAACCTTATTCAAATATAGCAATTTTTTCAATTTTGGTACCGGCGCGATTTTAAAATTTCGTCGTAATTTTTCACGTGAGGCTGAATTTGGGGATTTACTCACACACTTGCACCTTGGAATTTGTCTTTTTGTTATTTTGTTTTATTTTTCTATTTTCTTCCAAGTGGCGTTCGAGATTGCAAATGGAAGAGTTGAGAGTTTGACTGTGATCAAAATCTCCAAATTTAGTCCCGCGTGAAAATTTTAGGCATTATTTTGAAATCGCCACCGCCGTGGCACCAAAATTGAAAAAACTACCAAATTAGGGTACCAAAATCGTAATCTGCCAAGTTCATGTATGAAAAAATAAATGGTGTCAAGTTAGGGTATCAAAAAGCAATTTTTTCAGATTTTACTCATTGTAACATTACTCTTGTCTGATATATGTGGTTTTACCTGTTTTCATGTATTTGAAATTACCACGTTTATTTCTCTAGATAAAATGCAGTCTCGTCATATATTTGCTCTATTTACTTTATATTTTTCTTCACTTTGCTTGTTTGAAATGAAGCCCAATATGAAGCATATTGGTGACTTTTGTGGACCTAACAACAGTACAACTTATACTATTATTACATGTATTTTACAATATATATTCGACAAAGGTAGTAATCAATACAGTATTAGGTCCCACTGATTTTATTAAAAGAACTGGTAAAGCCAAATTTTTCTTACCAAATGTAACAAAAAATTATCATAAGTGGTGTCTTATTTTCTTCAACATAAAGAAGAAATTTATTGAATTTTAATGATATATGTTGACAAGGATTCTAGAGAGTCAATAAATGAGAAAAACAAAATAATATATTCACATTACTAAGACATATTTGGTAAGGTTCATATATGGAAAAACTACTAAAACTTTCTTCAGGATTGCATTATAACAATAAGTGCAATTAAATTAAATATGATAGTTAATAAAAATCCTGATTCTTGACTCTTTGGCATGATTGTTTAGGTTATCCTTGTTTAACAATGATGCTTATAATTGAAACAACACATATGGGCATTCATTAAGAGGATTCGAGCTCCTCAAAATATGAAAAATCCATTTGAAGTTGGTTTTTTATGAAAATTAATCACAAAATATTTACCAACAAAATTAAGACAAAACTACCCACATGTTTTGAACGAATTCAATGGACCATATGTGGGTCAATTCAATCACCATGTGGATCAATATTATATTTTAACTAATCCCCACAAAGAGACACATGAATCGAATTAAATAGTTATATTGCTATCTTATAGGAACTATTGATCTTGGTCTATTTTAACATAAAATTGTTAAACAAGAATTAATTGGTTATGCAGTTGTACGTTATCAATCAAACGCACATAAAGCTATCTCAAAATGGATATGTATCCACATATGGAGTACTGATATATCATGGCGTTCTCAGAAACAGACATATACTAGTCACACTTATCGAATCACGCTAAGGTAATTGCACTTCATGAAGCAAGCAGGGTGTGTATGTGGTTATGATCAACGACACATCATATTAAAGCAACATCTCATTTACCAATTATGGAATGTCCAACAATATTATACAAAAATAATTCTGCATGTTTAATTACTCATTTGAAAAAGGCTACGTAAATTAAAGAGTGATAGGACAAAGCACATACCCCCGAAGTTCTTCTCTTTTACTCAAGAACTTGAAAAGAACAAAGGCGTCAACATTCGATATGTACGGTCGTGTGACAACATAACTGATTTTTCTACAAATTTACACTTATATAACATTGGGATGCCAAAATTGAATGTTTTGTGAAGAAAGATTACATATTCCCAGTGTTTTTAAAATCGGATCGGACCATCCGGTCGAACTAGTTGGACAGTGATCCGCTCCCTTGTCTGGACACCGGTCGGACCGATTCAACCGCCGGTTCTACTAGTTCGTCGGTAAAACTAGTGAACCGGTGTCCTCACCGATTCAATTCCCAGTCCGGTTTTAAAAACACTACATATTCCTACTTGACGGGAGCAACACATGACTGTACTCTTTTCTTTTATTATGGTTTTCTACCTCCAGAGTTTCTCTATCAAAGTTTTTTACGATGCAACATTAGACTTCTGCCCAAAACTGATATACTCCTTTCTTTAACTCTAATTTTGAGACGATCAAAAGGGGGAGTGTTGAAAATATCTTGACAACCCTCTTTCTTTTTTAACACTTCAAATGTATTATTACTAAAAAAAAATAGTGCTACACTATTATTATAAATAGTATTTCCAAAAGTTGATGTAAGATTTGAAAGCTCTGTTTGAAGTGAATATGGAAGACACCAAAATATTCATATGCAAGTATCATCTCATGTTGCATTCTTTCTCTAAACTTTTCAAACTCTCTTTTATATCACACTTCTTTATGTTAGATAACAAAATTTATATATTTGCTCCATCTGCCTATAATGTAACTAACCTTTCGGATATGGACTTTTGTCAACCAAAATGAATTATAAACTAGGGATAAAAACTTTAAATCTTCTATACTTTATCCATATTACACTTTGTTTTTTATCTTTTTAATTTTACAACTTGCTCTCTGTATTATAAATAAATAATCACTTTGCCCTCCAAAACATTTTTCAGCTATTGGATACAGACACATGTCACCATTTTTTTATCCTTAGATTTAGACTTAGGGGAAGAAGGTGCTTAATTATCTATACTACATTGGACAAATAGTCAAAAATAAAAAAATAAACTACAAAACGCATTGGGGCTTAGTGCAGGAGATTTAATACTTTTATCCCTATAAATTATAGTCCGAGCCAAACCCGCCGCAACTCTTAGTCCTCACTAGAACAACACACCATTATTCAACGTCGAATCAAATCCTATTCAACCCAGTTACCCAGGTATATATATACACACGCTGAATTGCTTGTTAAATTTAGAATGTTTCTTTATCTCTTAAGCATATGAATTGCGTTTTTGAGTTTGCATCAATAGGTGTAATGGGCAGCTTCAAGATTGAGTTTTGTCAAATGGGTCTTCACCAAAACCCCCAAAATCCCACCTTTTTTCGCTCAGCAAGAGTGAGTTGTGGCTTGAGAAACGGGCCTCGAAAACCCATGTGGAGGACACAAATACTCTCTACTGAAGCTATCCAAGTTGTACAGTCCTTGAAATTGTCACAAAACTCCTCGTCTAAACTGGACCATGTTTTCGCCCATAAGCTCAGCAGGCTCTTGAAGGCTGATTTGTTGGATACACTGGCTGAGTTGCAGAGGCAAAATGAGTTGGATTTGGCCCTTCAGGTATTGTTCTTAGTTAGTTTGTTCTGTACTTAAAGCTTTCATTTTTCTTGAATATTTTGGGACTTTGTATTTGAATTCAGTGTGTGTGTGTGTGTATGTGTATGTGTTATATTCTTTATTCGTATTGTTATGTTTTCGTAGTGGCTATTGTCGATCAAATCGAATAGTGAAAAGTTTCGGCTTTCATTCTTGATGTACAAGTCTGCTAAGTTAAGGATACATGTGTATTGTTTTCGGAATTGTGTCGTGGAGGAAAGCCTGTTTTGTATAGTTGCTTGATCTTTTGTTTAGCTCCTTATGTATTGAAGCTGAAACTTGAGTTGAGCCTTGTTTTGTTATTTGCTTACGCCTGGTTGTTGTAGATAATTCCTACAATTTAATTGATGAAATTTTTCCTTCTGAACTCTGAAGTATGAAAAAGTTTCTTTCTACGCCAATTTTTCTCAAGGAACTGAGTTCAGGACCATCCTGCTGTCTAGCTTCTCAAAATTTAGGTGAAACAGATAAATCCAAGTTCTTGGGGCGTAAATCTTTTGTTATTCATTCTTGCAGAATAATGGTTATGAGGTAAAATGAAAACAAAGTGCTTGGAATCAGCATATGTAATATTTATTTGTTGGAACGAAACATTGGTGTTGCCTAGGTACATCTAGAGCGGATAACCAGAGTTTTCATTGTCTTTAGCGTTTCTTTTGAGAGCAGTTCATGTGAATAAGTATCCCAATTGTAGTGGAAAAGAAATTTCGTACCTTTAATCCTATATTGTCGAAACAACCACGTGTTTTGTTGTATGCATGTGCTTGCATATAAATATAGTTTTGATTAATTATTGTGGGGGGTGGGGGGGGGGTGTGGAGAGAATACTTTTTGGCTAGTAAAATCTGAGAGGCAAGAGAGATTCCAAACCCTTTGGGAATCGAAAAACAAAGCAAATTTCAGTAGTAGGATGATTTCAAGATGCAGTCTGCTGACGTTCTTGATCTTGCTTATGATTGTCTGTTTGTGGGCTATTATTTGCTTTACTTGAAAATTATTTCTTACCAGCAATCCACCCATCAGTCTTATGGAATTTTGAGCCCTTCATTTGGTGATGTTCTGGTTAGAATGTTAGATGAATAATCTTTTTCTTCTAAGTTCTCCCTGTGAGCATTCCATGGCTCCTTTTTTGAACACGCAATCGTGGATCTACTGACAGCAAAAGTTTTCTTGACCCCTAGTAAATCCCGACGAATCCAAGTTTAGGTACTGGTTTCCTGTTGCATTGTGCAAATATATACATCTTTTGGATGAGCTGTTCATTTGCAACTTAATTGGTTTCCTCGATACATTATTTTTGGCTGTACTTTGTCATACACAAATATTCTAGGTCTTACCATGAATAAGAGCTATTTGAATCTTTTACCATACCCATTTCCTTACCTTGAATAGTTCTCTTCCCCCACCAAAAAAAAGTACATGACAAACATATCTTATGTTGTTTCTCCTAATTTGAGAAAACATTGATACTTAATCAACCTTTATGTTTGCCTAACTGCTGCTCTCCGATGGAGGATACCTCTGAACTAGTCATATAAAGTATGTAGCCTGTCAACTCCAGTCCCGCGAGTTGTTTAACATATTACAGATGTGACACGTCTAATTTCTGTTAATGATGCAGCTTAGTTTTGCTTTCCTCTCACTTGATGAAAACAAATAGACTAGTTTTGTGTTATTGCCAGCTACATTATCTGAGGCTTCAATATATATATATATATATATATATATATAATAATGAGACTACTGATACTTTTTCTTTTGTTTCTTGCTTTTATTTTTTTGGTTACTCTTCCTTGTTTTATCTTTTTATTATATTTAGATTTGGTGTTTTTCTGAAATTCGTCAGGGTTCAGGTGTTTAACTTTGTCAGGAAGGAACACTGGTATGTACCAGATCTATCTTTATTCAACGACATCATTAGAATTCTTGGGAAGAACAAAATGATTGAGAAGGCGGAACAACTATTTCTGGAATTGAGGAACGAAGGCTTAGAACCCGACACCAGAACTTATACTGAGATGATTGGAGCATATTTTAAAGTGGAAATGATACAGAAAGCAATAGAAACATATGAGCTTATGAAGAGCTCAGGTTGCGTGCCGGATAAGTTAACATTGACTATATTGATACGGAATCTTGAAAAGGCTGGAGAAGGAGCTGTTGCAGAAAGCATAAAGAAAGAATGCTCGGAGTATTTTGATTACCCGAAGAAGTTCCTTGAGGAAGTTGAAAAGAAATTTGTAAGTAGTCACATCCTTCATTCACATTTCTAGTGCCTAAGTTTAAAGTGTGTTTTTGTTTCTAATTTGGGTTGTCTGTCTTCATGAAGCCAAAACGGAAGTCATTAACCCTCTTATGAAGATTCCGCATGAAGACTTGCACGTGAACTTATGTTCTCACATAACAAAGAGGATTTTAGCCACCTCATATCTTTTGCGTTATTTCGGCTTTAGGGTGATGACTGGTTTCGTCAACAGATACGCGTAATTTTATATATCGCATGATAGCTAGGACCATGTAAGAAGGCTTTCAATAAAAATATGATGGTACATTCACAAATTCATATGTTATAATATGTTTATGTATACATAATATGATGTCTAGTAGATACTTTTACTATTGCAAATCCTCCACATACTTATATGCACTGACTATGAGATACATAGTTGATTGTGTTCATCATTTACGTATCTGTTTAGTTTTGTTGTAGCAGCACTGTTTATTATCGGCAGATCGTGAATGTTTGGATTTAGATCCATTTATGTTTTGATATTGTTAAGAATTTTAGATCCTTAACATCCTTAACAGAAGCTACAAAATCAAACTCGGACTATATGGAAAATGAACATGTTCAAAATAAAACCAGACGAGAATACAGGCACAATGATGTAGCCGAAAAAGAAAATTTAAAAAAGTGATTTGAGGCCTAAAGTTTAAAGGCCCAACTCTTTTACCACGTGATCAAAGGAAGTTTAAGTTGGGTCCTCATAGCATTTAGAATTCTCTTTAAACATTTCCCAATAGCAAAAGAATTACTTTATCCAAATTTAACAAGAGAAAATCAGTTTCGTCAAGAAGTTATAGTTTTTATAGGGGTCACTGGTGTTCCTACATAGATCTATGAAGCTTTTATAAGTATTGTGGTTATACATTAACATGTCATTTGAGATGAGTACAGCACAAAACTTTAAGCATAACGCATATAATTTAATCCACTCACGAAAAATTCTAGTTATATGAGTGGACAAAATTTCCTAATTTTTTTTTTTTATCTTAATTTTACTAAATGATGAAATTGTCAATATTCCGGTTCCTTGATAAAAGTGTGTGTTTTTTATCCATGCAAATGTATAAAGTCGAACCGGTGGAGGCACCGGTTCACTAGTTTTACTGGTCGAACCGATTGAACCGGTTCGACCGGCGTCCAGATAAGGAATTGGACCCCGGTCCAACCGGTTGGACCGGCCGGTCCGGTCCGGTTTTAGCAACATTGCTAAAAAGACGGATGAATTATATAAAATAATTTCATGTGAGATAATGTTAACTAGTCAAAAGTACTCTTTTTCCCTTTCTTTGGATAAAATCAAACTTAATTATTTTTCCACAGAAACATTATCTCGTGTCATTTTCATGTAATACATCAAAACTGGCTGTCCCAATATTCTTTTCCCATCATGAATTTGCTGAATTTGCAGCAGAAGCCATCAACATAAAAAGGCATCGTAATAGTCCCATCTGCAAGCAAACTTTGGCAGACAAATAATACTGCAAGCCATGTGAATAAAGTTACAAAAAGGATCTAAATTATGGAACCCTCAAACTACATATATATCCTTTTTCCAGTTTCTATCCATTATTCACTTTACAATTGTTACATCCACTTTTGTGAATTCCAGCTCTAAAGTTCTGCAAATGTAGCTGGTCCCTTCAGTAAGTTACAGCTAATCTGCGATTACCCACTTGTTAATTATAAGTTCTTTAACTAGACAAAGTCCAACCAAGTAAAGCCTAAGTACCTAATTAAATATGTAAGTATAACTGTTATGTAATAGGAAATGGGCCTATTTATTTATACATAGAGTTAATCATTCATATGGTTTAATTCCTGAATCTAAGTTAGTTGACACTTAACAGAACCCTTTGACGTTTTGTAAACTTTAAAAGCTACCCTTGTGATTTATTAATTAATACTTAAAACAAAAGATTGGTGAAATCATGCATGCGTACACTAAAAACTATGATGAGGACATGTCACTAATAGGAAAACATCAAAGATCATACAACAAATATCAATTTAAATAAGTTAAAAAGGAATGCAACTCGACCTAAAGAAATTCATCATATTCATAGATATCTTGATACAATTTAAGTTACGTCTTCTAGGGTGAACTTAATTAAATCTCATTATTGCCATCTTTTAAACTTGTATGTATACTTATCTTGCTTCCACTTCTGTGATTTTAAATATTTAATTCAATTAAATTTTCATAAAATTATTCGAAAATTTTATGACAAAAATCAAATAATTTTATGCTCTTTTACCTCAAAATTGTATACTCGTCCAAATTTTTTTCTCTTTAGCGTGGCTACCTCCTCATATCATGCATACATCTATTATCGCACGATATAAATCACAAATTATATCTTCTAAGTTCTAAGTTCCATTAGTTCTACACGAGGTTGTTGAGAATGTGGAAAAGCTAATTTAGCCACATGTAATAACTTCCTTTATAATTTTCGCAAAGAACCAACATTCGTCTATAGTTCTTTTATAGGAAACACACTATCATCATCACCATCATCATATAGTTCAAACCCCTTATGCTTTTTCTTCTTTTTTCCTGGACATAATCACAAAATTTGTTCTGTAGCAATCTCTTTTGCTACAATTCTTTTTTTCTTGGGATCAATGGGTCTTGTTAGAAGTGTATTCACCAAAAGCCGCTCTATTCAAAGACAAAAGTCACAAAACAGCTATGTAAGTCCACAATGAACTAACAGTACTTGTTGCATTATTAACTCCTTAACTTTGATATACAATGTACGTGTGTTTTTTAATTGTGTAATAATGAACAGGGTAGAAACAATTCATTGGAGAAGAAAAAATGGAGAAGTTCGGTGAGATCATACTTGTGCGGTGATGAACATAATTCAATTCTTGCGGCAGAGGATTCGGAGTCGTTAAAAAGTTTGAATCTTGAAGATGAGGTGGAGGACTTCTTGTCTTCATTTAGTAGCAACGCAGCAGCTCTGGCTACGACAAATACTAATACTGTCGATGATGAGGAGACGGTATCCGTAAAGAGTTCGGAAGCTACTGTTAATCAACCTGTAAATGGAGATCATTTGAAAGATCCAATTACGGAGCAAAAGCAAAACTCAGCTTATACACTCTTCAAACAAGATGATGCTGCATTGATCATCCAGTCAGCATTTAGGAGATTCCAGGTTAATACTTTAATTACAATCAAATGTCTATCTATGCTCAGTTGTCCTTTTTCTTTTGTAAAGATTTCAGAGCGTTCGATGATGTTACAGTGATCAGGGGCGGAGAACATTTTAAGTCTTTATCAACATTAAGTGTTTGAATAATTTTTGCCTGTTAACGAAACTTGAGCGTTTATGAATTTCAGGCGAGGCGTGCGAAAAATGATCAGAGAAGGATGGAAGATGAGAAGAATATTAATGAGTGTACTAAAGGTAGTCCGTGTAGGGAGTCTATAGCCACATCTGTTGAAGTTCAGACTGGAAATTCTTCGGATATTTTCTCGTTACAGGAGGAGGAAGCCTTTGATGTTTGCCATCAAATGCGGAATAAAGCACGATCCCAAGTGCTCAAACTACAGGTACAATTTCACATTATTGGTTGATGCATTTGAGAATTTCGTAATTATTAGTTTAGTAGGCAGTTAAAAAGTAGAGTAAATTGTTACTACAATCTTTAAACATCGGTGTGCAGGAAGAGTGGGACGATAGCACAGTCAGTAGTGTGATATCGAAAATGAGAATTCAGAACAAGCTTGAAGCAGCAACCAGGCGCGAGAGAGCTCTGGCGTACGCTTTCTCACAACAGGTATACATATGCAATCAATGCACAAACAACTCCAAACCAACTTCGACGAAACATTTAACCCGAATTCTTCACTTTATCAGCTAAGAATATGTTCCAAGAAGAAACAAAGCGCGACCAACAGCAACGAAACGAACATGGGCTGGAACTGGCTGGAACGATGGATGGCAGCACGGCAGCCAGAAATGCTATTGATGGAAGATCAGATATCCAGTTGTTGTAACCAAACAACATTAGCAAGTAAAAGATTAATGTTGGATGGAGCAGCAATAGAAGAGAAGGAAAGTTGTGGATCTAATGAAGTTTCTTCACTAGTTGAAGTTAGCATTATTAATAATAATGTATCTGTTCCAAAGAATGTTCCAAGGCCAGTGAAGATTAGAAGGAGTAAGGTGACCACAAGCTTGTCAAGACAAAATTCTGCTACTAGCCAGTTGTGTCCAAATGAATCAAAGGTGAGCTTTCAAATTTTATTAAAATATTGTTCTAGGATAGTTAAATTGCAATAACAAGATTTACGTTTGGTCAAAATTATAACACTTGAGGATGATCGATGTACTTCATCATTTTTATAGGATATGAAGAAAGTATGTCATGTGGAGGATGAGAAAGACAAGAGGAAAAGACCAAAGAACCATGGAAATAAAAGAACTAGAGTGCCAGTGGAGCTTGAGACCCAAGTTTAATTTCTACATTGGATATATCTTAATTACCATTTTGTTTGAATTTACCGTACTATAATTTCTAAGTGGATTATTCCTTGTATTTTCAAGAGTTTGAATAATTATAAATATTGCATATTATGAGGCGCCATTTAATCAAGAGAAATTCTAATTGCTGATGCATATTCGAGAACAATAACTATATGTCACATTATTGTTGGGAGGAAATGAGTCTCTTTAATTCATGGAAATGAGTCCAATATAACAAAAATATTGGCCTTAAGAATAAGTCCAAGAATGAAAGTGGGTGAAGTGTAATTAGAAATACTTGCGTAAATAATGATAAGAGTAATTACAAGTATTTATAGATTACGTGAGATTTTCTGGTAGACCTAGTCAAGTAAGGAAGACCAAGTTTAGTCAGGAATAATAGAACTAGTCTAGTAAGGAAGATATAGTCTAATAAGGAATACTTAAATTACATATGAATAATACTAAAAATTATATAAACTATTTACTCTATCACATGACACCTTCTTTAACATACTCTCTCCTTTATTATTTTTAGGGAGAATTACATAAACACCCCCTGAGGTATGGGCTAATTACACAGACACCCCCTCATGTTTGAGAAATTACACAAACACCCCCTATAGTATGCATCTCATTACACAAACACCCTTTGCAGTGTGTTTTTTTAATCGAATATACACACTTATGGTGTTGGATCATAATTTCAATAATGATGTGATGACTAACTTACAAAATCTTTCGAAATATACCTTATTTTTAATGGTTTTTTATTTTCTAAAACAGAATAAATGAGACTTATTTTCTATCGTTTTAGCAATTTTAGTTTATTTTTCATTGATTTTACAATATAAACGAGAGACGAAAATTTAAATTCAGCAAAACATAACAAATTGCGAAATTTTTTTTTATCACAAGGGGTGTTTGTGTAATTTCCCAAACATGAGGGGGTGTTTGTGTAATTTTCCAAACATGAGGGGGTGTTTGTGTAATTAGCCCATATCTCAGGGGGTGTTTGTGTAATTCTCCCTTATTTTTATGCTATATTCATATGTTTTTGTGTGAAATCTAAACCTATTAATAATGTAGCCGATATGTTCAGACTTTCATCAGTGGACCTTTGGCCAAAGCATGTATACAATGATCAATTCATATCGTTTGGAAAAACAACGCTCTTTAAACTACTGCACAAGCCGCCGGTATTATGCACTTTCCCATCATATAACATGTCAAAGGAAAACAATCCAACATATTTAGATTTGTGACATCATGTACGCCTTAGTTAAATTTTCTTTTTTATAACTCCGACATAAATTTTAAAATAAGATCAATAGCAAGACAATATATTCTCGATGTTATATTCTTGATCTGACTACTGTAAATGATTACTTTTTGTTTTCTCCGAAAGTATTGGTATTTCTATACTAGTTATTAGAGAAGAACTAAATTTATTTCATATATCTTGCATTCTTTAACCGGATAAAAATATTTGATAATGGAGACATAAAACTAACAACATATTTAATAATTGTTATTATTTTTATTTTGTATAGAAATTTTGAGGACTCTGTCTTCTATTATTTAATAGTTTCAGTATGAAATTAGTTTGTAATGAATATTTACTGCAGGTAATTTATAATTTCAAAAACTTATACTAATCCTGTTCAACCTTATTTTTTAGTGGAAGATTTATAATATATATATATATATATATATATATATATATATATATATATATATATATATATACACGCATATACACATATATAAGGGCAATCAATTAAGAGTTTTGGCCAGTTAAATTATTCGACATTAATTAGTTATAAATAAAAATATTAATTATATTATGTATTGCATTTTTTAGATTGATTAGAGAATATTTTTGTGTGAAAATAAAATTACATTGTTGATAGATAGCAGAGAATATTGAGTTTCCTTTATTGAAAGCAGAGCATATTGATAGCAAGAGTATATCATGGAAGTTTTGACAATTAACTATTGAATTCTCTAATTGAGAAGGGTAAATTAGAGAGTTTAAAAACTTGCTTTGGCAACAACAACTATTGCTTTGGCAATATCGCTAGCCAAACTACTTTCACGGTAGTTGCCTTACAAAACTGAAACGTAATTATCCCACAAAATTGACATCTCATTAAGTATATGATATCATTTCTATATATATATATTAATCTATGAAGGCAATAATTAAGGGAAAAGATTTCTCATTGATAAGAAACTTAAAAAGTCAAACTTTCCTCATTGTTGTTAGGCTTAGTTTGGTTCCCAGGAAAATGAGGGAAAGAAAAAAAAATGGGGAAAAATATTTTTTTCCAAGTGTTTGGCAACACAAGAATTTACTGGAAAAGAAAGAAAATTCTGAAAAAAAGATAGGAAAATATTTTCTTGCCTAAAAAAAAGGAAAAGAAGATTATGAAATCTTTCCTTATCCTATCTTCATATTCTCTCCTAAAAAATAGGATCAAAATATTTTTAAGCTTTAATTTTTGTTTTTCTTACGACAAATTTTTCCAATTTATATTTTCACCAATATGAAATAAAAGAAAAATCAAATGTTATCTTCAACTTATATTCCACATAGATATAAACACACACGCACATGTATGTGAGTATATACATGTAATATTTATTTGTATTTTTCTTGTATTATATGATAATTATTTTTCCTCTTATTCTACCATATGTATTATAGTATTCTTTCATCTTAGATATATTATTTTAAAAAGAGTTTAACTAAATCAGTAATGTATTCATAAATTCAATTATTTCAATAGTGTAGAGAATATATAAAAAAAATTATATTAAAAAAAACACTAATAGTTTAATGCATGTCTTTTAAAACTTCCTATTACTGCATGATTTAAGTTTTAAACTGAAATAAAAATAATTTAAAATATAATTGCACAAAATCATTTAGTGTGACCATTTCTTGGAAAATGTAAAATGATGCCGAACACATGGAAAACAAAGGAAAATTTTACTTTCCATAAAAGTTTGTCTGGAAAATCCTGTTTTCCCTCATTTTCCCTCATTTATTTTCCTTTTCCCCCATTTTGGGCGGAACCAAACTGAGCCTTAGTGTAAAAGCAAAGAAGACTAATGTAAATCAAAGACACCAACATGATTTATGTGAATCACAAAATAAATTCCAATTCTATATCATTGCCATGATTTCTTCATTTCGTATTTAAATTCAATTTAAAAGGTGAAGAAACTTGAAGTGTGAAGGAAATTATAGAAGAAATTTAGATTTTAATATCTTTCCATCCTTAAATCTCTATCTTCACTCTTCAAGGAGTCGCTGACGGCGGCGGAGGAGACGGTCGGCGGTGGCATAGCAAAAAAAAACTTAAAAACAAAGGGAAATGAAAGGCAGCTGTCCTTAAGCCGGTCCGGTCGACCGGTTTAACCCGGTTCGACCGCTTTTCTCAGCGGTTTAGACCGTTTGTTTGAAAACCGGTTCTTCTCCCTCCTCCGGGCCGGACGCAGCGGCAGCCAGCGGTTGAATCAATCCGACCGGCCGGTCCGGTTTTAAAAACATTGCCAAAAACTATGAGGGTTTTGGCAATTTATGCAAATTAACAAATCAGCCATTGTAAAAGTGTATCTAAACTAAATTAAAAAAATAACAATTTTTAAATATGCAAAAAAGAAATCAAAACAGTAATTTTGACGAGCTTCGAGAAAGTTTCGGAAATCGCTGATCTAAAACTTGGGGTGGATAAAATCAAAAAACAAAGATTTTGCATATTCTTATGTTGATTGGCACAGAAATCCTATGTACTGCCTCACTTGAACTCTCTCAGGTGTACTTCTTGTACCCTATTTTCTAATAAAATTTTCATTGATAAAAAAAAAATATATGACACTGAGTGCAATTTTAGAGCCTTATTTTTACTTATTATTATTATTGTAATTATAATCTAGGGTTTGCGAATGGAGTCCCAAGAACAGTGACTAAATTTAATTTCTAAAATACATTTTATTATTATTTTGTTTAATAAATAACATAAAATTTTGGTTAAAAATACAAATTCATGAGTTACTAGCCCACTTAATTTTTCTTTTGGAAAGAAATCAATTTATATTTTAGACACGTCCCCTTGTGTTCCCCTTGGTAAGCTAGTTTAGCGCAACAGATTCTTCTCAATCCAACTTCCTAAATATAGTTTATTAATACTAATTATTATTATAAGTATACAAAGAAATATAATAAGAATTAATTAATATCAAATATAAAAATAATAAATATATTATAAAGTTTTCGAAATAGAAGCAAGAAAAGACACAAAAGGTACGTAACAAACAACTCCAACACTCTCCCTCCATTTATTGATTAATCAATTCATTCTAACGCTTTTTCTCCCTCTTGATTATATGTATAAGGTGAGATCGCAGACCCGATCATTCTGAACCAAATCTACTCGTAAGTGTTATTATTTTTGGATACAGTCAAAATTAATATTAATGTGTTGACAGTTTTTTTGATCAGGCAATTTTTATTATCTAAAGGTACGTACGTACGTACGTAGTTATGAGCAGCGATATTACTGAGTTGGAGGGTGTTGCGAGATATATGCGTGGGATGCGAGGTATGGACGAAAAACTGGCGGCGGAAGGCGGCGATTGGAGGACTCACTTACCTTATCTCAAAGACAGGGTCATCAACAAACTGTAATATAATTGATACTTTCAAACTTTTCATCTTTTTAAAACAGCTCTATATATATATATATATATTGTATTGACTGCTTGCGTGCTTATTTTGTGAATTGTACGTTCACATGATTTTCAAATGCACAGAACGGACGAGTGCAAACGTTGTCATCCTTTCTCTTTTGGGCAAGAGGAAAAATTGAAAGACGTAGTTGTGGACGTTGAGGAAAAGATCTATGCCGATGCAACAAGTCAGGTATGTATGTAGTTAATGTCACTTCTCTGAAGAAGGTTTTTTATATAACTTTTTTTATTTTGTTTTTATTTTTTATCTTGCAGTCAGATTACTTAAGACAGATATCTTCGAATTTCTGGTCAGCGAAGAATTTCTGGGGAGAGGACAATACAAACTCAAAGATTCGCTTTGCTGGTGCACTATGTTAATGATAATTGTTTTTCATCAACTAAAATTGATTTGTGTTGTAACTGTTGCTTTGCATTGTTCAAGAACTATCTTATATATAATAATAGGTTAGAATTTAGAATACAATTCGCATCATCCCTATATTATATATTGAGGTTTTGTAGAATAAACAGTACCACTTAATCTGCAATTTATCTGAAAACCAAAATATAACCCTTGCAATCATTTGTAACTGCGTTTATGCATACGGTTCCCAATACAGTATGATTGTCTTGACGAAACTCCATAGTTCTTTTGATTAGGTTATCTGAGAGTAGTAATAATGAATGGCTGTCTTGTGCGGGAAGCTGACGAACTAGCACAGGCTCAGGCTCAAGCTCAAGTTCAGCAAGCTATTGCTGCAGAGGCGTCAATGGAAGGTGGAGATTGGAGGGCTCAATTAACGCCTGATTCCAGAGACAAGATTGTCAACATAATGTAACTACTCGATTTTTGTCTCTTTTGAACTATTATGTGAAGATTTCGATGGATGGAAGAAGAGTTTTTCATATATAATTTACATCATTTATACAAGAGGAAAATTAATGTCTAACTAACTCACAGTGCCTCATCATACCTATCATTTAGTTTAATTACTACCTAGACTAATAGTATTACTTCTCCAGAGATACTCCTAACTTTGGATAATAATATTTAATACTTTCATTCCTAATATTTAAAACTCCCCCTCCTTGCTATGGAATACATATCATATAATCCCAGCATGCAAGGCTAAGTCTTCAAAGCTAGGTCTAGACAGAGCTTTGGTGAGGATGTCTGCAGTTCAATATGATGTTCTTGTTTGTCACATTCTCTGTGATGAAGTGTTTGTCAATTTCAACATGCTTAGTCTTGTCATGATGCATATGATTTTTAGCTATGTTCATAGTAGCCTGATTATCACACATTAACAGATGTTAATATGAGCTGAACTCACTTGTCCTAATTCGCTGAGAACCTTTTTTTACCATGTCTAGGGATATTAAAATTCACTTTGGTTGTTTTATTCACTCACAGTGATGATAGTTGGTCTTTATATCACAGTCTCTGGTTTCTTAATGCATCTCATAGATTGTTTTGTTGTATTTATTGACATGTAATCTTTTAGATTGTGCTTGTTTTGTGAAATTTAAAGTAAAGACTGACATTTTGAAATTTACAGAGTGGACACCTTGAGGATCGGTATTCCTTACTTTGGGCAAGAGGGATTACATAAAATGAAAAGTATCGTTGTTTCTATTGAGGAGCAGATTGATGCTGGAGCATCAAATCACGTATAGTTGTCTCTTGATATCCCCTTGGCGTTTGCATGCCGAACTTTAACATTGCAACATTTCTTCGTTTATTGCTGTTGTATTGACTCTTAAACCTTTTTCTCGCAGATTGATTACTTAGTGAAGGCATATTGGAGATTTAGGGCCCTAAGTAGCTATATGCTCAGGCATACGGGCTATCTCATGCGGCCCACTTTGGCAAGGGATAGCACAAATTACGTAGATCAAGGTAATGAAAACTCTAGGGCTTTAGTGGTGCGCAATGCACATGATAAAAGATTTCTCTTTTGCTTTTCACTCTCATATTACTGGAGATTCGTAGTTAGAACAGGTTAATCTAGCATTTCTCTGAATATCAAAATCAAAATTTGCAAACTGCAAACCCTCGTAATCATTTGTAACTGAGTTTATTCACATTGATTATTTTTATTTTTTTTCTGATGGTATGGGCGGAGAAGCGGTGACAGAAGGCGGCGGTTGGAGGACTCAAATAAGTGTTGTTAGCAGAGCCTTGATTGTCAAGAGCATGTAACTACGTTGATACTTTAAATTTTTTATTTTTGTCTTTTTAATACAGTTCTTTGAGTGCGAGTTTATGTGTTTACTCAAGTATGAAATAATGATGGGGTTTTAGTGTACTGTTGAATTTATTGACATAGGATATTCTAGGTCGTGCTTATTTTGTGAAATGTAAATCTAAACACATTTTCAAATGCACAGAATGGACGAGTGCAAAAGTCATCTCCCTTTCTCTTTTGGGCAAGAGGAGAAATTGAAAGACTTAGTTGTTAACTTTGAGGAAAAGATTTATGCTGGAGCGACAAGTCAGGTACAGTTTGTCACTTAATTCGCCCCTTAACGTTTTTCCATTGTGCATACCAAGCTTTAGATTTATGTGTCTATTGCCTATGTTGTTTTGTTAAAGCTCTTTTTTATTTCTTCCCTTTAACACTCTCTTATAACATCGCCTGCTCTCATTTCTTCGATCTATTCCTATCGTTCACCTTCTCACTCTTAAACTTTCTCATCTTGCAGTCGGATTATTTAAGACAGATATCTTCGAATTTTTGGGCAATGGATACAAATTCCCGGGACACTATGGGCGCTAATTCCCTGGATCCAGGTGATGAAAAATCAAATGGCTTTAATGGTGCACAATGTAAACGATAAAAGATCTTTCTTTTGCTTTTCAATTTTCAACAACTGAAGTTGATGTGTTGTAACTTGCTCTCTAGATTCGCTGTTGCTTTGCATTGTTCAAGAGCAATCTTATATATAATAGGTTAGAATTTAGAATACAATTCGCTCCAAATATTATTGGGGATTTGTAGAATAAACACCGCTTAATCTGCAATTTATCTGAAAACCAAAATTAGAGTAGCACATACGAACCAAAATTCCCAAACGCTAACCCTTGCAATCATTTGTAACTGCATTTTTTCATATGGTTTTTGTTTCCGATACAAAATGATTTTCTTGACGACACACCATAATTTTTCAATTAGGTATTTTAAGAGTAGTAATGGACAGCAATTATTGGTGGGAGGCTCAGGCACAAGCGCAGGCTCAAGTTCATATAATGGTGCAAGGTATGGCTGCAGAGGCGTCGGCGGAAGGTGGCGATTGGAGGGTTCAATTAATGTCCGACTCCAGAGACAAGATTGTCAACAAGATGTAACTACTACAACACTTTTAAGTTTTGATTCTTGTCTCTTTTAAACAGTTATATGATTACGAGCTTATTAGTTTATGTAAGTGTTTACACTTGTAATTTTCTTGTCACCCGTTTATTTGACATGCATGATTGTGGTTATGAATTAATAGTGGAGTTTTATAGTCCAAGTTAGAACTTTTCTCTGTTGTTATTACTCCTTTTTCCCTCTCCGAGTGTGGAATTTACCGTGCATACCTATTAGAAATCATTTTGACTGTTTTATTCACTCACATTGATGAAAGTTGCACTTTATATCACAGTCTCGAGTTTCTTAATGCATCTCATGGACTGTGTTGTATTGATTGACATATAATCTTTTAGATTGTGCTTGTTTTGTTAAATTCAAAGTAAGACTGACATTTTGAAATTCACAGAGTGGAGACCTTGAGCAATGGTATTCCTTTCTTTGGGCAAGAAGGATTACTTAGACTGAAAAGATTAGCTGTTTGCATCGAGGAGAAAATTTATGCTGAAGCATCAAGTAAGGTATGGTTGATACTTGATTTCCCCTTGACCTTTTCCCCGTTATGCATGCCGATTTTTACATTTATGTGACTATTGCGTCATTGGTTCTGCTAAAGCTAGTTTTCTCTTATAACATCGTAGCATTTCTTAGTTTTACTGCTTTTGTATTGACTCTTAAACTTGTTTCTTGCAGTTGGATTACGCAGCGAATTCATATTTGAAGATGAAGGCAACAGGTATAAGTATGCGAAATGGGGCAAGTGTTAGCACAAATGAAGCTAACAACATTTCAGGAGATGAATTGTCCAATCCAAATGAGAAGGATCCAGAAGAAAATCGAGAATACAGACGAGGAAAGAGAGCGCGTAAATCAAGTGCCAAATTTGATAATTTTGTAATGGGATGAGGCTTTTGAGAATTTGGGATCAAAATGTGAATATAGTTTAGCTGGGGGTTATCGTTCTGTCTTTTACCTTCTCAGGAGAAGTATTAAGTAGGACTTTGTTAGCAGAAAAATACGGTATTGAAGATTCGCAAGATTTGGAATTTCTGGCCGAAGTGGAAATTTAAACACGTTCCTAGACATTGTAATTTCCCGGCACATTTTTTGGCAGTCTGGGGTAGGGAGAAAGTATTTTCTGGTTTTGTTCCTTTCAATGTACTCCCGAACTCAGTTTTTTGTGACGGTGGCTACCCGATTGTTTTGTAGCTCCCCTTTTCTAATGCAGTTTTATTCAACAAAAAAAATAAAAAAATAGTGGACTTTGTTTAGCAGAAAAATGTTATATCTTTTTACCTCTAAAGAGTCTGTTTCTTTAGCTTTTTATTTTTGAAGGAGCTATGCCTCCATCTTTGTTTATTACCATCTTCTTTCTTCTTTTTAATTGTTGATCTGGTTTTAATATATTAAATATGTTAAGTTGTGCTATTTCCAAATACTGAATGTCAAGTGTAAGTGGTTTTCCATGATTTTAATACAAAGTCAATTGCTTGAAAGTTAAAAATGTTTCCATCTTAAATTGGATACTAAGCTGCTAAAACATAGTATTATTGGTGTGCAGCCTAGCACAAGAGATAAATTGCCAAAAATCTATTTTGAAATAATGATTACTAATGTTTGTTCTAGTAAATTGACACAGTCACCAACAGAATGTTGGGAAAAAAAAAACATAAGCACGTGGTTTTACGTATTTTAAATCTTTAATATATATTTAGTTGTATTTTTTTTATTTATTTTGGGAACAATGCATACGATATATCGAAAAAAGCTGCAGAGTGAGTTGATTATCTCCGGTGTTATGCTCCGAAATCTCATTCACCAATCCACTTTTAAAAAGGTCATAAACTCAAAACTATGCAACTTTATATTTTGGTTAACGTATCTCACGTTAATGAAAGAATTTATATAACTTAATAGCAAAAACAATACAAAGTTATTAACCCGAGGAGCGTAATTTTCTTGAATTAACTGTAATTCTAGATCCAAAATCTCATTTCCATTATCATATTGACCTAGTTCGACGTTGGGCTTAAGGCTATCTATTTGCCTATCTCTATGATCCAACAAAGATTTCCATGCACTTTGTATAATCTATCTTTCACTTCATCAGAAATGAAAACTTTATCGTCAAATTGGAGTTAAGAGTCAAGTAATAAATATCAAGGGGATTTTTTTTTACAAAATTAGTCATTTAATGTATACTTGAATTAGCCATTTAGTGTGGACTTTCAATTCTTTAGTTCCTATTATGCACAAAATTCAAATTTAATCATTTTTCGGAAATTATCTATTTCTCGCCGAAAAAAAGCATGTGGTGGGCAAGTGTCTGCCTTAAACCCCCCTAGCACGTGACACAAGCCAAAGACGCAATGCCGAGACGCGTTTTTATAAAAAAATGTTTTTTCAATTATTTTTTTATAAAAAAAAATTAATTCTTTTCATATTTTTTTCACTTACTCTTAGTATATCGGACCCCTTCCCCAACATCCATTCTCCAAATCCCAATTCACGTTGCGAGCCCTAAATCCCAATTGCAAAAATTATAAATCGGCATCGAGTTCCGTCAACTTCGACCCAATTCTATATTGGACCCCCTCCCCTCGTTGGCAAAGCACTTGCACCTCCAACGGGTCTTTAATACTTCGTGTAATTGTATTATATGCTACACTTTAATTTAATTTTGTATTAAATATATAAATAAACAATTATATAATAAAAAATATGTGTCCATGCTTTATTGGGTGTACGTAAGATTTTCAAAATACTGTCTTCCAGTATATGTATTGTGTCGGTCAATATTTTTCCATAAATAAGTATTAAATGTTAAAATGGTAACTTTAGGTAAATTATATTTCCCACTACGCAATGAATCAGCTTTCACAGGTTAAATATTCATTAAGAATATCAAAGCCACAAGAAATAAATAAATTGATTAAAGTAATAATACTAGATCTAGATAAGAAGTGCATATTTGATCCATTTCCACAACGTGAAAAAGACTTATTGCAAGCAAAAGAAACAGAGATTTTGTTAGCATAAAATAAACTCATAGCGTTAAATCTTGTCAGTAACTTTTTCACCATATATATAAATAGATAATCAGTAGTTGTATTTACTTTTGATAAACTAAAACTTTAAGAAACATATAATATCAGGCAGAATATATATTTATCAAGCACACCAAAAAAGGTAAAATATCAGATAGATTGAGTAACCAAAGATATTTTATATCGTTTAATATATCAGTTACTTGTATCTTTGGTCCATATATATATATATATATATATATATATATATATATATATATATATATATATATATAGAGAGAGAGAGAGAGAGAGAGAGAGAGAGAGAGAGAGAGAGAGAGAGAGATGTTAAATTTTCATGCTCAACTCATTGTTATATATTTCCATATAAAAAACACTCATGGTGATGTATTAGTTGAATTGTTCTAATTTAATTATTATGGTGTTTTGATCAATTGAACTAACAAAAGTAATTCTCGTAGTATATTAGCCATCAAATAATTAACTTTTAACATTAAGAACTTTCTCTTCTATTATTTGTTTATTGAATTTTTAATTCATTTAAAAGAAAAGCCGATCGAGCTACTAGATAAGTCTAGCTCCATAAAAACTGTATAAAATATAAACACCATATCTTTTAGACAAATACGGTCAGTAAAATATATACATGCCTTTTATGCATTTATTTTCCTATAATATAACTCCTCCAGTTTAGGACTCTAGTTTAGGAATGAACAACATACCTTTTCATGAGAAGGGTAAAAGCGTAATTTTACAATAGTTAGGGAATTTGCATGAGCTTCAAATCATTAATTTTACTCGCTGCTTAAACCATCAATCCATCCTCTTCGCTTTTTCTCCCTCGTGATTATTAGGTATATCACATACGAATCGGAATTAATTAGCAAATCGGTAACACTAGCAATCATTCTTAACTAAATCATTTTTTGTGAGAGTGTTAGTTTGGTTTAATTACTTAAGTGTTTACGGCTTGCAATTTCCATGTCACCCATTTATTTTACATGCGTTTATTTGACATGCCTGATTGTGGTGATGAATTAATAATATATGGAGTTTCGTAGTCTAAGTTGGAAACTGTTCTATTTTGTTATTACTTTTTTTTTCCCTTTCAAAGTGTGAATTTTACCATATCAGAAATTGCTTTGGTTATTTTATTCAGTCATAGTGATAAAAGTTGCACTTTATATCATAGTTAATGAACCTCATGGACTGTGTTATTGTATTTTTTCATGACATATAATCATTTAGATTGTGCTTGTTTTTGAAAATGAAAAGATTGCATTTATGTATGTGACTATTGTGTACTTGGTTCTGTTAAAGCTAGTTTGTCTCTTATATCATAGCATGTAGATTCCCTCAATCCATTGCAACGGTTAATTGACTTAACTACCAAAGCATTATTTCTTCATTTTGTTGATGTTGGATTGAATCTTTAACTTTTTTTCTTGCAGTCATATTTAAGAATAAAGGCAATAGGTAGATTTGCAGAAGCGAATGGGACGCAATCCCATGCAACCCAACGGGGCAAATGATAGCACAAATTCTGTAGATCCAGGTAATGAAAACTCGATCTAGGGCTTTAGTGGTGTGCAATGCACGTGATAAAAGATTTTTCTTTTGCTTTTTCACGAACGAAATTATTTTGTGATGTAATTTGCTATCTAGATTAACTCTTTTTCACTTTGCATTATTCATGAACCATTGTATATATATTATGCATCAAAATATGTTACATATAAAGAGAAAACTCTATTATCAGAGTAAATTTAGCAAATTTAGTAAAGTAAGGAGGATCATCAGAATATACTGATTGATAGTATAATTAGAGATTTCCTAGACCCAATGTAATTAGATCAATTACCTTATTTGTTTCCTTTTCTGCCTTCTATTGTATTTGTATATATTCATCTTGTTATAGTGGAATGAACAATACGACTGAATTCTTCTTCTCTATATTTTTTACTTTCTGCACTAAAGAGCTTCTCAATCCTTTTTCCATATGATGAGAAACTCCTCTGCCACTACTCTATTTCTCATGGTATCAGAGCGGGTTTAATATACCTGACTCTGAAACTGCCCCTAACTGCAAAACTTGTTCATTGCTATAATCCTTTTTTTTTTAGGATCTGAAATCATTATTTTTTTTTCTCTGAACCTCTATAGATACTTCCGCTGCTACACTAAATTTTCACAGAATGGCTGGTGACAGTTCTGATAATTATAGAATAGCTCCAGAGAGATTGACGGGTCGAATCAATTACGACTCATGGGCTCGGATTGCTCGCATGTCTATTGCTAGCAAGAAAAGGTTGGGTTATATTACTGGCACAAAGAAAGAAACCTAAAGAGACTGAAATTGAAGCCTATGAAACGTGGGAGGAGGAGAACTGCACTGTCCAAACTTGGCTGCTCACTTCAATGGATAAACATGTGAGGGTCCTCTTTGATCGCCTCCCTACAGCTGCAGCTATTTGGCGTGCAGTAGAAAAGACGTATACTGTGAGTAATAATTCTGCAAAAGTATATGAATTAACACGCAGATCTGTTACCATCAAACAAGAAGGCCGCACCCTTGAAAGTTACTATGAAGAACTACAGACCATATGGCAAGAGCTTGATGCTATCAATCCTCCACAAATCAAGAATGAAACTGACCTGTGCACTCACTTAGTAACATGAAATCACTCAATTGCCATATGCTTTAGAATTCCTATGATGAGGTGATGTTAGATATACTTTGAATAATTTATTTGATGTTACATTGTTCAATTGTCAAAAAAGACGATTTGATTGAGTATCGAGGAGGCAAGGAATTTAGGTCAAAATACCAAATCGATAGTTCATTATATATATATATATATATATATATATATATTAATAATTATTGAAATGAAACCTTTTTAAATCTGATATAGCTAGAATTTAGATATTGTCCTTAGATAGTTAATTACCAAAATAAAACTAAAAATTTATGTAAAACTGGTATGATAATTTTACCGACCGTACCATTTGGCTATATATACCAAAACTTTCACAACACTATGGTACAGGAAGCAGACAAAATTTTGGCTACCAAAATCAAAAATCCCCTTTAGTTTTGAAATGATGGTATGATTTTATCGAATCGCATACTCCTAGGTATGAAACTTCTGATTAAATACTAAAATTACAAAATCTTTTGTCGGGACGGAAAGATATTGACTTTGTGATAACAAACAATTTATTACTTGATATTATCACTAGCAGATGGCTATATATAAAACATGCCTCTCAAACCCTAATATCCCAGTAGCTCTAGTTCGATCCCTAATTTCATCAGCACCGTCTTCTCGACTCTATTTGTTGGATCTTTTAAGGTGAGTACATTCGCTCTACTTTAACTTTGACCAACTTGTTACTATTCAAATTAGGAAGTGAGTCTTTGATATGCACTTAGTGTTGAATTATATTTTATAAGTAATTCCATAAATTAATACGAATACTGTATTTCTAAATATATTTAAACATAGTTTAAAAGATATACACAACAAAATATTAAAAAAGAAAAGATCTAAACATATATATATATATATATATATATATATATATATATATATATATATATATATATTGACATAAATATTCAAAACTTATTACTTAAAATATATATATTGAGATAAACAAAAATTATTATTTTTGGATAATTTTTTTAAAATAAAACAATTTGCCAATAATCAAATAATATATATCCTGAAAAATTTTATATTTTAGATATTTGTTTAAAATTAATTTTCAGAATTTTTAAATTTTTTTTTGCTTGTTATAAAAGTTTTATTCAACACATTTATTCAAAAGTATAAGTAAATTCTCAATATTTACTCAAAAGTATTGTTTTTATCTTCTTTCGCCTTTTTAACTTTTTATTTGAATAGCAGATGAGTGTATGGGGTCTTAACAATGCGGTGAAAGTTGGTTAAGGGCAAAAAATGAATAATGTACCTATTTGATATGTTACGGCAAACCTTAGGGGGTGCTGTATGATAGGTCTCTGATATTACACAAAACCTCAGGGGTATAAGTGATATTATCCCAAATAAAATTGTAGACACTATGTTGGGCACTCACAGTAACCAACATCATAATTTCGATGAGTTTTAAATTTTAATGATCGAGAGTTATAATGGAAAAATACAAAAAGAGAAGAATTAAAATATTTTGGTAGTATTTTATTTTTATAATTTTACACTAGATATAACTATCTTAATTTACATTGAGCTAACTTCTTTCACTTTTAATAAGCTTATTTTGAGAGGTTTTCTTGTCAAGTATCCTTTTCTTTTACATTAACTGGACGTAAAAGATTTATTTTCCAAGGAATGCGAAAATTACTACTTTTGGTAATTTTATTATATTTATATGCCATACTTTCAGTTAATTTTTGTATAAAGTTTATGGATAAGCAATTATATAATTAAAAGAATATGTGTCCATTCCGTTTGCGTATGTGAGATTTTCAAAATGGGAAAATTACAAAAATGGTCCTTTAAAGTGGCCTACTTGCAAAACTGGTCCTCTAAAGTGGCAGTGTCCAATTTAAGTCCTCTAAAGTGGTACCTGATGCAATTTTAGTCCTCTGACGGCAGAGTCAACGATTTTGACTTAAAAATAAACAAATTTTTCGATTTTGGCCTTTAATTTTGATATTTTTTCGTTTGAACCCAAATTATTTTGCAAAAAATCACATTTACATCCTAAAATATTTCAAAATATTTATTATTTAAAAATTTAAGTAAACATACCTGAAAACATTGATTTTTTGTGTTTTAAATAATTTTATTACAATAATTAACACAAAAAATTTCAAGAAAAAAAAACTTTCTCCTCTTTCAATTATCCTTTACTGTGAAAAAATTGGCGACTTCTCCTCTTGCATTCATCCTCCTCCATGTCAGCCGATGTCGGCCCTTTCAGAACTCTTTTCTTCGTCACGACCAGCAGCGCCTACTACCCCAATTTCGATTCACGGAATCCTAATAAAAAACCTCGACAGCGATTCCTCATCATCTGTTTTGTATTTTGTTGCCACAGAAGACGAGAGTTGGTTGATGAGAGAACATAGTAAAATTCTCTTTCCAAAATTTTGAGAATTGGATTTAGATAGATTGATGAGTGGATTTGGTTTTGCTGTTCATGCATATTTGTTTTATTTTCCCTGATTTTTAGTCAACAAAGTTTTGGGTCATAGTCGAGGAAATTTACAAGAAGAATGAAGATTGAAGAATTCTTTTATTCATTGTGGTTATTTAGTCGAAGCAGCATAACAATAAAAGAGGAGAAGTTGCCATTGTCATTGTATTGATTATTCCTTCAAATGCGAAATTAAAATGAATATAGGGATGTTGATTCTTTAGGGTATTTTTGAAAAGAAAATATTATTATTGCATTGATTTCACTAGGGATCGTATGCAGTGAAATATTTACGAATTCAACAACTTCTAATCCATATAAATTATAACATACTCATTTTTTTTTTAAATTCTTTTCTTAATCGAAGTTTTAATTAAAGACAATTGGAACCTGCTTTCAAAAATATTGACTTACTTTGGAAGTGCAAAAGAATAAGAGGCAGGGATGATTGAAACCTAATTCATTTCATGTTTGCATAACGACTTATAGGCTAGTGATACAGGATTCTTAAGTTTTCAAGCGGAAGAAGTGGAAGTACCTGATTTTGGATGAAGCGCCTTTTTTTTTCTTGAATGTTTGGATTGGTTGCTGTCGGCATATAGACATGCATTAGCCAGAGTCCTAGATTAACATGTTTTTGTCCAAATTTTTTATGTGTTCTGAATTGTTAAATGACCAATAACTGGCATTAGTTATTATTTCTTTTTTCAATCCCTAAAGCCGGATCAAATCCAGATACTACACGCCAAGATTTCGCAAGTGCTTTTTTGTTTTAAAAAATTTGCCTAACCAAGAATTTTGTAAAGTATTCAACATTCAAAACCAATATTCAAGCTTAAATTTTGGTAATAGAATTGTGGATAAAAATTTGTTGGTTCGGATTTTTCAAGAAAGTACATATTAACATAACCTATATATAAAATTTCAGCAAATACTGATGTTGGTGTATTATGCACTTAAATACAAGGAGTCAAGGACAGGTACCTCTATTCGGTACCTCTATTCCTACTAGTAAACTTTGAATTTCTCTTCAAATCTCAAATATCCCATTTCGGGTATCTATGTAACAATTGCAATTCAAGTTTAATCATATTATATATTAAATAGAAGTCTCATTTACTTCGGTAGATGTTAAAGAGTGTGGTGCAAAAATTTAATAAGTAATAAACGAGAACATCATGACTAGAATAAGCAAATAATTAAAACAAACTTTCAATATGACTATTCCCATATGCTACACAAAACAAGAAGCGGGAATAGCTTAGTTGGTTAGAGCCGCGATTTTGCAACCTATTAATAAACTTCTAATCCTAAGCCCATCTTAATTGCAACCTATTAATAAACTCCTAATCCTAAGCCCAACTTAATTAACTAATAATCCTAATTAACTCTTAATTCCTGAGTCCCACACGTGTTAGCAATTAAATCAATCATCACCACTCTTATAACATTCTACCAATTAAATCGAGCATCACCACTCTTACAACATCCCCAATGGCAGCAAGGTCTGCCGCTCCAAGGCCGCCACCTCCACCACCTCCACCTCCACCACCACCTCCACCTCCACCACCACCACCACCACCACCACCACCACCCACATCCCCACCAAAAATTACATTGACATCAAAATCATTACCCAGCACACATACTCCATTCCCACCACCACCACCTCCACCTCCACCTCCACCACCACCACCTCGATCCCCACCAAAAGGTACATTGTGATTTGCTGCCAACACATCATCCAAATCATTACCCATCACAACTACTCCATCCAACCATTGAACCCATTCATCATCACCCAGCTCAACCAAATTTTCAACGTTGTAGAGATCATTTTAAATGTAGTCGAGAGCATTTTGCTGGAGTGCAGCCAGCAGTGCCGCTCGAGCACCAGCTCCAATCGACATGAATTTGCTTTTTAAAGCCTTGATTGTCCTACCACCAGCTTCTCACTCCCTTCTTGTGTTAGTGTTTCTTTAATCCCTACCCAACGATGATTTCCGGTGGCAATCCAAACACCCTCCGCCGTCGCGACGAGCTCGTTTATTTCCAAGGGATTCCACCAAAAGTTACATTGTGATTTGCTGTCAACACATCATCCAAATCATTACCCATCACAACTACTCCATCCAACCATTGAATCCATTCATCATCACCCAGCTCAACCAAATTCTCAACGTTGTTGAGATCATTTTGAATGTTGTCGAGAACATTTTGCTGGAGTGCAGCCAGCAGTGCCGCTCGAGCACCAGCTCCAATCGACATGAATTTACTTTTCAAAGCCTCGATTGTCCTACCACCAGCTTCTAACTCCCTTCTTGTGTTAGTGTTTCTTTAATCACTGCCCAACGATGATTTCCGGTGGCAATCCTAACACCCTCCGCCGTCGCGACGAGCTCGTTTATTTCCAAGGGATTCCACCAAAAGTTACATTGTGATTTGCTGCCAACATATCATCCAAATCATTACCCATCACAACTACTCCATCCAACCATTGAACCCATTCATCATCACCCAGCTCAAACAAATTCTCAACGTTGTTGAGATCATTTTGAATGTTGTCGAGAGCATTTTGCTGGAGTGCAGCCAGCAGTGCCGCTCGAGCACCAGCTCCAATCGACATGAATTTGCTTTTTAAAGCCTCGATTGTCCTACCACCAGCTTCACACTCCCTTCTTGTGTTAGTGTTTCTTTAATCCCTGCCCAACGATGATTTCTGGTGGCAATCCTAACACCCTCCGCCGTCGCGACGAGCTCGTTTAATTTCCAAGGGAGTCCATCAAAAGGTACATTGTGATTTGCTGCCAACACATCATCCAAATCATTAACCATCACAACTACTCCATCCAACCATTGAACCCATTCATCATCACCCACCTCAACCAAATCTTCAACGTTGTCAAGATCATTTTGAATGTTGTCGAAAGCATTTTGCTGGAGTGCAGCCAGCTGTGCCGCTCGAGCACCAGCTCCAATCGACATGAATTTGCTTTTTAAAGCCTCGATTGTCCTACTACCACCTTCTCACTCCTTCTTGTGGTAGTGTTTCTTTAATCCCTGCCCAACGTTGATTTCCGGTGGCAATTCTAACACCTTCCGCCGTCGCGACGAGCTCGTTTATTTCCAAGGGAGTCCACCAAAAGATACATTGTGATTTGCTGCCAACATATCATCCAAATCATTACCCATCACAACTACTCCATCCAACAATTGAACTCATTCATCATCACCCAGCTCAACCAAATCCTCAACGTTGTAGAGATGATTTTGAATGTTGTCGAGAGCATTTTGCTGGAGTACAGCCAGCAGTGCCGCTCGAGCACGAGCTCCAATCGACATGAATTTGCTTTTCAAAGCCTCGATTTTCCTACCACCAGCTTCTCACTCCCTTCTTGTGGTAGTGTTTCTTTAATCCCTGCCCAACGATGATTTCCGGTGGCAATCCTAACACCCTCCGCCGTCGCGACGAGCTCGTTTATTTCCAAGGGAGTCCACCAAAAGTTACATTGTGATTTGTTGCCAACACATCATCCAAATCATTACCCATCACAACTACTCCATCCAACCATTGAACTCATTTATCATCTTCCAGTTCAACCAAATTCTCAACGTTGTAGAGATCATTTTGAATGTTGTCGAGAGCATTTTGCTGGAGTGCAGCCAGCAGTGCCGCTCGAGCACCAGCTCCAATCGACATGAACTTTCTTTTTAAAGCCTCGATTGTCCTACCACCAGCTTCACACTCCCTTCTTGTGTTAGTGTTTCTTTAATCACTGCCCAACGATGATTTCCGGTGGCAATCCTAACACCCTCCGCCGTCGCGACGAGCTCGTTTATTTCCAAGGGATTCCACCAAAAGTTACATTGTGATTTGCTGCCAACACATCATCCAAATCATTACCCATCACAACTACTCCATCCAACCATTGAACCCATTCATCATCACCCACCTCAACCAAATTCTCAACGTTGTAGAGATCATTTTGAATGTTGTCGAGGGCAGCAGTGCCGCTCGAACACCAGCTCCAATCGACATGAATTTTCTTTTCAAAGCCTCGATTGTCCTACCACCAGCTTCTCACTCCCTTCTTGTGGTAGTGTTTCTTTAATCACTGCCCAACGATGATTTCCGGTGGCAATCCTAACACATTCCGCCGTCGCGACGAGCTCGTTTATTTCCAAGGGATTCCACCAAAAGATACATTGTGATTTGCTGCCAACACATCATCCAAATCATTACCCATCACAACTACTCCATCCAACCATTGAACCCATTCATCATCACCCACCTCAACCAAATTCTCAACGTTGTAGAGATCATTTTGAATGTTGTCGAGAGCATTTTGCTGGAGTGCAGCCAGCAGTGCCGCTCGAACACCAGCTCCAATCGACATGAATTTTCTTTTCAAAGCCTCGATTGTCCTACCACCAGCTTCTCACTCCCTTCTTGTGGTAGTGTTTCTTTAATCACTGCCCAACGATGATTTCCGGTGGCAATCCTAACACATTCCGCCGTCGCGACGAGCTCGTTTATTTCCAAGGGATTCCACCAAAAGATACATTGTGATTTGCTGCCAACACATCATCAAAATCATTACCCATCACAACTACTCCATCCAACCATTGAACCCATTCATCATCACCCAACTCAACCAAATTCTCAACGTTGTAGAGATCATTTTGAATGTTGTCGAGAGCATTTTGCTGGAGTGCAGCCAGCAGTGCCGCTCGAGCACCAGCTCCAATCGACATGAATTTTCTTTTCAAAGCCTTGAATGTCCTACCACCAGCTTCTCACTCTCTTCTTGTGGTAGTGTTTCTTTAATCACTGCCCAACGATGATTTCCGGTGGCAATCCTAACACCCTCCGCTGTCGCGACGAGCTCATTTATTTCCAAGTGAGTCCATCAAAAGATACATTGTGATTTGCTGCCAACACATCATCCAAATCATTATCCATCACAACTACTCCATCCAACCATTGAACCCATTCATCATCACTCAACTCAACTAAATTCTCAACGTTGTAGAGATCATTTTGAATGTTGTCGAGAGCATTTTGTTGGAGTGCAGCCAGCAGTGCCGCTCGAGCACCAGCTCCAATCGACATGAATTTTCTTTTCAAAGCTTTGAATGTCCTACCACCAGCTTCTAACTCCCTTCTTGTGGTAGTGTTTCTTTAATCACTGCCCAACGATGATTTCCGGTGGCAATCCTAACACATTCCCCCGTCGCGACGAGCTCGTTTCTTTCCAAGGGAGTCCACCAAAAGGTACATTGTGATTTGCTGCCAACACATCATCCAAATCATTAACCATCACAACTACTCCATCCAACCATTGAACCCATTCATCATCACCCAACTCAACCAAATTCTCAACGTTGTAGAGATCATTTTGAATGTTGTCGAGAGCATTTTGTTGGAGTGCAGCCAGCAGTGCCGCTCGAGCACCAGCTCCAATCGACATGAATTTTCTTTTCAAAGCCTTGATTGTCCTACCACCAGCTTCTCACTCCCTTCTTGTGTTAGTGTTTCTTTAATCACTGCCAAACGATGATTTCCGGTGGCAATCCAAACACCCTCCGTCGTCGCGACGAGCTCGTTTCTTTCCAAGGGAGTCCACCAAAAGGTACATTTTGATTTGCTGCCAACACATCATCCAAATCATTACCCATCACAACTACTCCATCCAACCATTGAACCCATTCATCATCACCCAACTCAACCAAATTTTCAACGTTGTAGAGATCATTTTGAATGTTGTCGAGAGCATTTTGCTGGAGTGCAGCCAGCAGTGCCGCTCGAGCACCAGCTCCAATCGACATGAATTTGCTTTTTAAAGCCTTGATTGTCCTACCACCAGCTTCTCACTCCCTTCTTGTGGTAGTGTTTCTTTAATCACTGCCAAACGATGATTTCCGGTGGCAATTCAAACACCCTCCGCCGTCGCGACGAGCACGTTTATTTCCAAGGGAGTCCACCAAAAGGTACATTGTGATTTTCTGCCAACACATCATCCAAATCATTACCCATCACAACTACTCCATCTAACCATTGAACCCATTCATCATCACCCAACTCAAACAAATTTTCAACGTTGTTGAGATCATTTTGAATGTTGTCGAGAGCATTTTGCTGGAGTGCATCCAGCAATGCCGCTCGAGCACCAGCTCCAATCGACATGAATTTGCTTTTTAAAGCCTTGATTGTCCTACCACCAGCTTCACTCCCTTCCTGTGGTAGTGTTTCTTTAATCCCTGCCCAATGATGATTTCCGGTGGCAATCCTAACACCTCCGCCGTCGCGACGAGCACGTTTAGTTCCAAGGGAGTCCACCAAAAGGTACATTGTGATTTGCTGCCAACACATCATTCAAATCATTACCCATCACAACTACTCCATCCAACCATTGAACCCATTCATCATCACCCAGCTCAACCAAATCCTCAACGTTGTAGAGATGATTTTGAATGTTGTCGAGAGCATTTTGCTGGAGTTCAGCCAGCAGTGCCGCTCGAGCACGAGCTCCAATCGACATGAATTTGCTTTTCAAAGCCTCGATTTTCCTACCACCAGCTTCACACTCCCTTCTTGTGTTAGTGTTTCTTTAATCCCTGCCCAACGATGATTTTCGGTGGCAATCCTAACACCCTCCGCCGTCGCGACGAGCTCGTTTATTTCCAAGGGAGTCCACCAAAAGGTACATTGTGATTTGTTGCCAACACATCATCCAAATCATTACCCATCACAACTACTCCATCCAACCATTGAACTCATTTATCATCACCACCTCAACCAAATTCTCAACGTTGTAGAGATCATTTTGAATGTTGTCGAGAGCATTTTGCTGGAGTGCAGCCAGCAGTGCCGCTCGAGCACCAGCTCCAATCGACATGAATTTGCTTTTTAAAGCCTTGATTGTCCTACCACCAGCTTCTCACTCCCTTCTTGTGGTAGTGTTTCTTTAATCACTGCCAAACGATGATTTCCGGTGGCAATCCAAACACCCTCCGCCGTCGCGACGAGCACGTTTATTTCCAAGGGAGTCCACCAAAAGGTACATTGTGATTTTCTGCCAACACATCATCCAAATCATTACCCATCACAACTACTCCATCCAACCATTGAACTCATTTATCATCACCCACCTCAACCAAATTCTCAACGTTGTAGAGATCATTTTGAATGTTGTCGAGAGCATTTTGCTGGAGTGCATCCAGCAATGCCGCTCGAGCACCAGCTCCAATCGACATGAATTTTCTTTTTAAAGCCTTGATTGTCCTACCACCAGCTTCACTCCCTTCTTGTGGTAGTGTTTCTTTAATCCCTGCCCAATGATGATTTCCGGTGGCAATCCTAACACCTCCGCCGTCGCGACGAGCACGTTTAGTTCCAAGGGATTCCACCAAAAGGTACATTGTGATTTGCTGCCAACACATCATCCAAATCATTACCCATCACAACTACTCCATCCAACCATTGAACCCATTCATCATCACCCAGCTCAACCAAATCCTCAACGTTGTAGAGATGATTTTGAATGTTGTCGAGAGCATTTTGCTGGAGTGCAGCCAGCAGTGCCGCTCGAGCACGAGCTCCAATCGACATGAATTTGCTTTTCAAAGCCTCGATTTTCCTACCACCAGCTTCACACTCCCTTCTTGTGTTAGTGTTTCTTTAATCCCTGCCCAACGATGATTTCCGGTGGCAATCCTAACACCCTCCGCCGTCGCGACGAGCTCGTTTATTTCCATGGGAGTCCACCAAAAGGTACATTGTGATTTGCTGCCAACAAATCATCCAAATCATTACCCATCACAACTACTCCATCCAACCATTGAACTCATTCATCATCACCCAGCTCAAACAAATTCTCAACATTGTTGAGATCATTTTGAATGTTGTCGAGAACATTTTGCTGAAGTGCAGCTAGCAGTGCCGCTCGAGCACCAGCTCCAATCGACATGAATTTGCTTTTTAAAGCCTCGATTGTCCTACCACCAGCTTCTCACTCCCTTCTTGTGTTAGTGTTTCTTTAATCACTGCCCAATGATGATTTCCGGTGGCAATCCAAACACCCTCCGCTGTCGCGACGAGCTCGTTTATTTCCAAGGGAGTCCACCAAAAGGTACATTGTGATTTGCTGCCAACAAATCATCCAAATCATTACCCATCACAACTACTCCATCCAACAATTGAACTCATTCATCATCACCCAGCTCAAACAAATTTTCAACGTTGTTGAGATCATTTTGAATGTTGTCGAGAACATTTTGCTGGAGTGCAGCCAGCAGTGCCGCTCGAGCACCAGCTCCAATCGACATGAATTTACTTTTCAAAGCCTTGATTGTCCTACCACCAGCTTCTAACTCCCTTCTTGTGTTAGTGTTTCTTTAATCCCTGCCCAACGATGATTTCCGGTGGCAATCCTAACACCTTCCGCCGTCGCGACGAGCTCGTTTATTTCAAAGGGAGTCCACCAAAAGGTACATTGTGATTTGCTGCCAACATATCATCCAAATCATTACCCATCACAACTACTCCATCCAACAATTGAACTCATTCATCATCACCCAGCTCAACCAAATCCTCAACGTTGTAGAGATCATTTTGAATGTTGTCGAGAGCATTTTGCTGGAGTGCAGCCAGCAGTGCCGCTCGAGCACCAGCTCCAATCGACATGAATTTGCTTTTTAAAGCATTGATTGTCCTACCACCAGCTGCTCACTCCCTTCTTGTGGTAGTGTTTCTTTAATCGCTGCCCAACGTTGATTTCCTGTGGCAATCCTAACACCTTCCGCCGTCGCGACGAGCTCGTTTATTTCAAAGGGAGTCCACCAAAAGATACATTTTGATTTGCTGCCAACATATCATCCAAATCATTACCCATCACAACTACTCCATCCAACAATTGAACTCATTCATCATCACCCAGCTCAACCAAATCCTCAACGTTGTAGAGATCATTTTGAATGTTGTCGAGAGCATTTTGCTGGAGTGCAGCCAGCAGTGCCGCTCGAGCACCAGCTCCAATCGACATGAATTTTCTTTTCAAAGCCTTGATTGTCCTACCACCAGCTTCTCACTCCCTTCTTGTGGTAGTGTGTCTTTAATCGCTGCCAAACGATGATTTACGGTGGCAATCCAAACACCCTCCGTCGTCGCGACGAGCTCGTTTCTTTCCAAGGGAGTCCACCAAAAGGTACATTTTGATTTGCTGCCAACACATCATCCAAATCATTAACCATCACAACTACTCCATCCAACCATTGAACCCATTCATCATCACCCAACTCAACCAAATTCTCAACGTTGTAGAGATCATTTTGAATGTTGTCGAGAGCATTTTGCTGGAGTGCAGCCAGCAGTGCCGCTCGAGCACCAGCTCCAATCGACATGAATTTTCTTTTTAAAGCCTCGATTGTCCTACCACCAGCTTCACACTCCCTTCTTGTGTTAGTGTTTCTTTAATCACTGCCCAACGATGATTTCCGGTGGCAATCCTAACACATTCCGCCGTCGCGACGAGCTCGTTTATTTCCAAGGGATTCCACCAAAAGGTACATTGTGATTTGCTGCCAACACATCATCCAAATCATTACCCATCACAACTACTCCATCCAACCATTGAACCCATTCATCATCACCCACCTCAACCAAATTCTCAACGTTGTAGAGATCATTTTGAATGTTGTCGAGAGCATTTTGCTAGAGTGCAGCCAGCAGTGCCGCTCGAGCACCAGCTCCAATCGACATGAATTTTCTTTTCAAAGCCTCGATTGTCCTACCACCAGCTTCTCACTCCCTTCTTGTGGTAGTGTTTCTTTAATCACTGCCCAACGATGATTTCCGGTGGCAATCCTAACACATTCCGCCGTCGCGACGAGCTCATTTATTTCCAAGTGAGTCCACCATAAGGTACATTGTGATTTGCTGCCAACACATCATCCAAATCATTAACCATCACAACTACTCCATCCAACCATTGAACCCATTCATCATCACCCAACTCAACCAAATTCTCAACGTTGTAGAGATCATTTTGAATGTTGTCGAGAGCATTTTGTTGGAGTGCATCCAGCAGTGCCGCTCGAGCACCAGCTCCAATCGACATGAATTTTCTTTTCAAAGCCTTGAATGTCCTACCACCAGCTTCTCACTCTCTTCTTGTGGTAGTGTTTCTTTAATCACTGCCAAACGATGATTTCCGGTGGCAATCCTAACACCCTCCGCCGTCGCGACGAGCTCGTTTATTTCCATGGGAGTCCACCAAAAGGTACATTGTGATTTGCTGCCAACAAATCATCCAAATCATTACCCATCACAACTACTCCATCCAACAATTGAACTCATTCATCATCACCCAGCTCAACCAAATCCTCAACGTTGTAGAGATCATTTTGAATGTTGTCGAGAGCATTTTGCTGGAGTGCAGCCAGCAGTGCCGCTCGAGCACCAGCTCCAATCGACATGAATTTGCTTTTTAAAGCCTTGATTGTCCTACCACCAGCTGCTCACTCCCTTCTTGTGGTAGTGTGTCTTTAATCGCTGCCCAACGTTGATTTCCTGTGGCAATCCTAACACCTTCCGCCGTCGCGACGAGCTCGTTTCTTTCAAAGGGAGTCCACCAAAAGATACATTTTGATTTGCTGCCAACATATCATCCAAATCATTACCCATCACAACTACTCCATCCAACCATTGAACCCATTCATCATCACCCAACTCAACCAAATCCTCAACGTTGTAGAGATCATTTTGAATGTTGTCGAGAGCATTTTGCTGGAGTGCAGCCAGCAGTGCCGCTCGAGCACCAGCTCCAATCGACATGAATTTTCTTTTCAAAGCCTTGATTGTCCTACCACCAGCTTCACACTCCCTTCTTGTGGTAGTGTTTCTTTAATCACTGCCCAACGATGATTTACGGTGGCAATCCAAACACCCTCCGTCGTCGCGACGAGCTCGTTTATTTCCAAGGGAGTCCACCAAAAGGTACATTGTGATTTGCTGCCAACACATCATCCAAATCATTAACCATCACAACTACTCCATCCAACCATTGAACCCATTCATCATCACCCACCTCAACCAAATTCTCAACGTTGTAGAGATCATTTTGAATGTTGTCGAGAGCATTTTGCTGGAGTGCAGCCAGCAGTGCCGCTCGAGCACCAGCTCCAATCGACATGAATTTTCTTTTTAAAGCCTCGATTGTCCTACCACCAGCTTCACACTCCCTTCTTGTGTTAGTGTTTCTTTAATCACTGCCCAACGATGATTTCCGGTGGCAATCCTAACACATTCCGCCGTCGCGACGAGCTCGTTTATTTCCAAGGGAGTCCACCAAAAGGTACATTGTGATTTGCTGCCAACACATCATCCAAATCATTACCCATCACAACTACTCCATCCAACCATTGAACCCATTCATCATCACCCAACTCAACCAAATTCTCAACGTTGTAGAGATCATTTTGAATGTTGTCGAGAGCATTTTGCTGGAGTGCATCCAGCAGTGCCGCTCGAGCACCAGCTCCAATCGACATGAATTTTCTTTTCAAAGCCTTGAATGTCCTACCACCAGCTTCTCACTCTCTTCTTGTGGTAGTGTTTCTTTAATCACTGCCAAACGATGATTTACGGTGGCAATCCTAACACCCTCCGCTGTCGCGACGAGCTCATTTATTTCCAAGTGAGTCCACCATAAGGTACATTGTGATTTGCTGCCAACACATCATCCAAATCATTAACCATCACAACTACTCCATCCAACCATTGAACCCATTCATCATCACCCAACTCAACCAAATTCTCAACGTTGTAGAGATCATTTTGAATGTTGTCGAGAGCATTTTGCTGGAGTGCATCCAGCAGTGCCGCTCGAGCACCAGCTCCAATCGACATGAATTTTCATTTTAAAGCCTCGATTGTCCTACCACCAGCTTCACACTCCCTTCTTGTGTTAGTGTTTCTTTAATCACTGCCCAACGATGATTTCCGGTGGCAATCCTAACACATTCCGCCGTCGCGACGAGCTCGTTTATTTCCAAGGGATTCCACCAAAAGGTACATTGTGATTTGCTGCCAACACATCATCCAAATCATTACCCATCACAACTACTCCATCCAACCATTGAACCCATTCATCATCACCCAACTCAACCAAATTCTCAACGTTGTAGAGATCATTTTGAATGTTGTCGAGAGCATTTTGCTGGAGTGCATCCAGCAGTGCCGCTCGAGCACCAGCTCCAATCGACATGAATTTTCTTTTCAAAGCCTTGAATGTCCTACCACCAGCTTCTCACTCTCTTCTTGTGGTAGTGTTTCTTTAATCACTGCCAAACGATGATTTCCGGTGGCAATCCTAACACCCTCCGCTGTCGCGACGAGCTCATTTATTTCCAAGTGAGTCCACCATAAGGTACATTGTGATTTGCTGCCAACACATCATCCAAATCATTAACCATCACAACTACTCCATCCAACCATTGAACCCATTCATCATCACCCAACTCAACCAAATTCTCAACGTTGTAGAGATCATTTTGAATGTTGTCGAGAGCATTTTGCTGGAGTGCATCCAGCAGTGCCGCTCGAGCACCAGCTCCAATCGACATGAATTTTCTTTTCAAAGCCTTGAATGTCCTACCACGAGTTTCTCACTCTCTTCTTGTGGTAGTGTTTCTTTAATCACTGCCAAACGATGATTTCCGGTGGCAATCCTAACACCCTCCACTGTCGCGACGAGCTCATTTATTTCCAAGGGAGTCCACCAAAAGGTACATTGTGATTTGCTGCCAACACATCATCCAAATCATTAACCATCACAACTACTCCATCCAACCATTGAACCCATTCATCATCACCCAACTCAACCAAATTCTCAACGTTGTAGAGATCATTTTGAATGTTGTCGAGAACATTTTGCTGGAGTGCATCCAGCAGTGCCGCTCGAGCACCAGCTCCAATCGACATGAATTTTCTTTTCAAAGCCTTGAATGTCCTACCACCAGCTTCTCACTCTCTTCTTGTGGTAGTGTTTCTTTAATCACTGCCAAACGATGATTTCCGGTGGCAATCCTAACACCCTCCGCTGTCGCGACGAGCTCATTTATTTCCAAGGGAATCCACCAAAAGGTACATTGTGATTTGCTGCCAACACATCATCCAAATCATTACCTATCACAACTACTCCATCTAACCATTGAACCCATTCATCATCACCCAGCTCAAACAAATTCTCAACGTTGTTGAGATCATTTTGAATGTTGTCGAGAACATTTTGCTGGAGTGCAGCCAGCAGTGCCGCTCGAGCACCAGCTCCAATCGACATGAATTTACTTTTCAAAGCCTCGATTGTCCTACCACCAGCTTCTAACTCCCTTCTTGTGTTAGTGTTTCTTTAATCACTGCCCAACGATGATTTCCGGTGGCAATCCTAACACCCTCCGCCGTCGCGACGAGCTCGTTTATTTCCATGGGAGTCCACCAAAAGGTACATTGTGATTTGCTGCCAACAAATCATCCAAATCATTACCCATCACAACTACTCCATCCAACCATTGAACTCATTCATCATCACCCAGCTCAAACAAATTCTCAACATTGTTGAGATCATTTTGAATGTTGTCGAGAACATTTTGCTGAAGTGCAGCTAGCAGTGCCGCTCGAGCACCAGCTCCAATCGACATGAATTTGCTTTTTAAAGCCTCGATTGTCCTACCACCAGCTTCTCACTCCCTTCTTGTGTTAGTGTTTCTTTAATCACTGCCCAATGATGATTTCCGGTGGCAATCCAAACACCCTCCGCTGTCGCGACGAGCTCGTTTATTTCCAAGGGAGTCCACCAAAAGGTACATTGTGATTTGCTGCCAACAAATCATCCAAATCATTACCCATCACAACTACTCCATCCAACAATTGAACTCATTCATCATCACCCAGCTCAAACAAATTTTCAACGTTGTTGAGATCATTTTGAATGTTGTCGAGAACATTTTGCTGGAGTGCAGCCAGCAGTGCCGCTCGAGCACCAGCTCCAATCGACATGAATTTACTTTTCAAAGCCTTGATTGTCCTACCACCAGCTTCTAACTCCCTTCTTGTGTTAGTGTTTCTTTAATCCCTGCCCAACGATGATTTCCGGTGGCAATCCTAACACCTTCCGCCGTCGCGACGAGCTCGTTTATTTCAAAGGGAGTCCACCAAAAGGTACATTGTGATTTGCTGCCAACATATCATCCAAATCATTACCCATCACAACTACTCCATCCAACAATTGAACTAATTCATCATCACCCAGCTCAACCAAATCCTCAACGTTGTAGAGATCATTTTGAATGTTGTCGAGAGCATTTTGCTGGAGTGCAGCCAGCAGTGCCGCTCGAGCACCAGCTCCAATCGACATGAATTTGCTTTTTAAAGCATTGATTGTCCTACCACCAGCTGCTCACTCCCTTCTTGTGGTAGTGTTTCTTTAATCGCTGCCCAACGTTGATTTCCTGTGGCAATCCTAACACCTTCCGCCGTCGCGACGAGCTCGTTTATTTCAAAGGGAGTCCACCAAAAGATACATTTTGATTTGCTGCCAACATATCATCCAAATCATTACCCATCACAACTACTCCATCCAACAATTGAACTCATTCATCATCACCCAGCTCAACCAAATCCTCAACGTTGTAGAGATCATTTTGAATGTTGTCGAGAGCATTTTGCTGGAGTGCAGCCAGCAGTGCCGCTCGAGCACCAGCTCCAATCGACATGAATTTTCTTTTCAAAGCCTTGATTGTCCTACCACCAGCTTCTCACTCCCTTCTTGTGGTAGTGTGTCTTTAATCGCTGCCAAACGATGATTTACGGTGGCAATCCAAACACCCTCCGTCGTCGCGACGAGCTCGTTTCTTTCCAAGGGAGTCCACCAAAAGGTACATTTTGATTTGCTGCCAACACATCATCCAAATCATTAACCATCACAACTACTCCATCCAACCATTGAACCCATTCATCATCACCCAACTCAACCAAATTCTCAACGTTGTAGAGATCATTTTGAATGTTGTCGAGAGCATTTTGCTGGAGTGCAGCCAGCAGTGCCGCTCGAGCACCAGCTCCAATCGACATGAATTTTCTTTTTAAAGCCTCGATTGTCCTACCACCAGCTTCACACTCCCTTCTTGTGTTAGTGTTTCTTTAATCACTGCCCAACGATGATTTCCGGTGGCAATCCTAACACATTCCGCCGTCGCGACGAGCTCGTTTATTTCCAAGGGATTCCACCAAAAGGTACATTGTGATTTGCTGCCAACACATCATCCAAATCATTACCCATCACAACTACTCCATCCAACCATTGAACCCATTCATCATCACCCACCTCAACCAAATTCTCAACGTTGTAGAGATCATTTTGAATGTTGTCGAGAGCATTTTGCTAGAGTGCAGCCAGCAGTGCCGCTCGAACACCAGCTCCAATCGACATGAATTTTCTTTTCAAAGCCTCGATTGTCCTACCACCAGCTTCTCACTCCCTTCTTGTGGTAGTGTTTCTTTAATCACTGCCCAACGATGATTTCCGGTGGCAATCCTAACACATTCCGCCGTCGCGACGAGCTCGTTTATTTCCAAGGGATTCCACCAAAAGATACATTGTGATTTGCTGCCAACACATCATCCAAATCATTACCCATCACAACTACTCCATCCAACCATTGAACCCATTCATCATCACCCAACTCAACCAAATTCTCAACGTTGTAGAGATCATTTTGAATGTTGTCGAGAGCATTTTGCTGGAGTGCATCCAGCAGTGCCGCTCGAGCACCAGCTCCAATCGACATGAATTTTCTTTTCAAAGCCTTGAATGTCCTACCACCAGCTTCTCACTCTCTTCTTGTGGTAGTGTTTCTTTAATCACTGCCAAACGATGATTTCCGGTGGCAATCCTAACACCCTCCGCTGTCGCGACGAGCTCATTTATTTCCAAGTGAGTCCACCATAAGGTACATTGTGATTTGCTGCCAACACATCATCCAAATCATTAACCATCACAACTACTCCATCCAACCATTGAACCCATTCATCATCACCCAACTCAACAAAATTCTCAACGTTGTAGAGATCATTTTGAATGTTGTCGAGAGCATTTTGCTAGAGTGCATCCAGCAGTGCCGCTCGAGCACCAGCTCCAATCGACATGAATTTTCTTTTCAAAGCCTTGAATGTCCTACCACCAGTTTCTCACTATCTTCTTGTGGTAGTGTTTCTTTAATCACTGCCAAACGATGATTTCCGGTGGCAATCCTAACACCCTCCACTGTCGCGACGAGCTCATTTATTTCCAAAGGAGTCCACCAAAAGGTACATTGTGATTTGCTGCCAACACATCATCCAAATCATTAACCATCACAACTACTCCATCCAACCATTGAACCCATTCATCATCACCCAACTAAACCAAATTCTCAACGTTGTAGAGATCATTTTGAATGTTGTCGAGAGCATTTTGCTGGAGTGCATCCAGCAGTGCCGCTCGAGCACCAGCTCCAATCGACATGAATTTTCTTTTCAAAGCCTTGAATGTCCTACCACCAGCTTCTCACTCTCTTCTTGTGGTAGTGTTTCTTTAATCACTGCCAAACGATGATTTCCGGTGGCAATCCTAACACCCTCCGCTGTCGCGACGAGCTCATTTATTTCCAAGGGAATCCACCAAAAGGTACATTGTGATTTGCTGCCAACACATCATCCAAATCATTACCTATCACAACTACTCCATCTAACCATTGAACCCATTCATCATCACCCAGCTCAAACAAATTCTCAACGTTGTTGAGATCATTTTGAATGTTGTCGAAAACATTTTGCTGGAGTGCAGCCAGCAGTGCCGCTCGAGCACCAGCTCCAATCGACATGAATTTACTTTTCAAAGCCTCGATTGTCCTACCACCAGCTTCTAACTCCCTTCTTGTGTTAGTGTTTCTTTAATCACTGCCCAACGATGATTTCCGGTGGCAATCCTAACACCCTCCGCCGTCGCGACGAGCTCGTTTATTTCCATGGGAGTCCACCAAAAGGTACATTGTGATTTGCTGCCAACAAATCATCCAAATCATTACCCATCACAACTACTCCATCCAACCATTGAACTCATTCATCATCACCCAGCTCAAACAAATTCTCAACATTGTTGAGATCATTTTGAATGTTGTCGAGAACATTTTGCTGAAGTGCAGCTAGCAGTGCCGCTCGAGCACCAGCTCCAATCGACATGAATTTGCTTTTTAAAGCCTCGATTGTCCTACCACCAGCTTCTCACACCCTTCTTGTGTTAGTGTTTCTTTAATCACTGCCCAATGATGATTTCCGGTGGCAATCCAAACACCCTCCGCTGTCGCGACGAGCTCGTTTATTTCCAAGGGAGTCCACCAAAAGGTACATTGTGATTTGCTGCCAACAAATCATCCAAATCATTACCCATCACAACTACTCCATCCAACAATTGAACTCATTCATCATCACCCAGCTCAAACAAATTTTCAACGTTGTTGAGATCATTTTGAATGTTGTCGAGAACATTTTGCTGGAGTGCAGCCAGCAGTGCCGCTCGAGCACCAGCTCCAATCGACATGAATTTACTTTTCAAAGCCTTGATTGTCCTACCACCAGCTTCTAACTCCCTTCTTGTGTTAGTGTTTCTTTAATCCCTGCCCAACGATGATTTCCGGTGGCAATCCTAACACCCTCCGCTGTCGCGACGAGCTCGTTTATTTCCAAGGGAGTCCACCAAAAGGTACATTGTGATTTGCTGCCAACAAATCATCCAAATCATTACCCATCACAACTACTCCATCCAACAATTGAACTCATTCATCATCACCCAGCTCAAACAAATTTTCAACGTTGTTGAGATCATTTTGAATGTTGTCGAGAACATTTTGCTGGAGTGCAGCCAGCAGTGCCGCTCGAGCACCAGCTCCAATCGACATGAATTTACTTTTCAAAGCCTTGATTGTCCTACCACCAGCTTCTAACTCCCTTCTTGTGTTAGTGTTTCTTTAATCCCTGCCCAACGATGATTTCCGGTGGCAATCCTAACACCTTCCGCCGTCGCGACGAGCTCGTTTATTTCAAAGGGAGTCCACCAAAAGGTACATTGTGATTTGCTGCCAACATATCATCCAAATCATTACCCATCACAACTACTCCATCCAACAATTGAACTAATTCATCATCACCCAGCTCAACCAAATCCTCAACGTTGTAGAGATCATTTTGAATGTTGTCGAGAGCATTTTGCTGGAGTGCAGCCAGCAGTGCCGCTCGAGCACCAGCTCCAATCGACATGAATTTGCTTTTTAAAGCATTGATTGTCCTACCACCAGCTGCTCACTCCCTTCTTGTGGTAGTGTTTCTTTAATCGCTGCCCAACGTTGATTTCCTGTGGCAATCCTAACACCTTCCGCCGTCGCGACGAGCTCGTTTATTTCAAAGGGAGTCCACCAAAAGATACATTTTGATTTGCTGCCAACATATCATCCAAATCATTACCCATCACAACTACTCCATCCAACAATTGAACTCATTCATCATCACCCAGCTCAACCAAATCCTCAACGTTGTAGAGATCATTTTGAATGTTGTCGAGAGCATTTTGCTGGAGTGCAGCCAGCAGTGCCGCTCGAGCACCAGCTCCAATCGACATGAATTTTCTTTTCAAAGCCTTGATTGTCCTACCACCAGCTTCTCACTCCCTTCTTGTGGTAGTGTGTCTTTAATCGCTGCCAAACGATGATTTACGGTGGCAATCCAAACACCCTCCGTCGTCGCGACGAGCTCGTTTCTTTCCAAGGGAGTCCACCAAAAGGTACATTTTGATTTGCTGCCAACACATCATCCAAATCATTAACCATCACAACTACTCCATCCAACCATTGAACCCATTCATCATCACCCAACTCAACCAAATTCTCAACGTTGTAGAGATCATTTTGAATGTTGTCGAGAGCATTTTGCTGGAGTGCAGCCAGCAGTGCCGCTCGAGCACCAGCTCCAATCGACATGAATTTTCTTTTTAAAGCCTCGATTGTCCTACCACCAGCTTCACACTCCCTTCTTGTGTTAGTGTTTCTTTAATCACTGCCCAACGATGATTTCCGGTGGCAATCCTAACACATTCCGCCGTCGCGACGAGCTCGTTTATTTCCAAGGGATTCCACCAAAAGGTACATTGTGATTTGCTGCCAACACATCATCCAAATCATTACCCATCACAACTACTCCATCCAACCATTGAACCCATTCATCATCACCCACCTCAACCAAATTCTCAACGTTGTAGAGATCATTTTGAATGTTGTCGAGAGCATTTTGCTAGAGTGCAGCCAGCAGTGCCGCTCGAACACCAGCTCCAATCGACATGAATTTTCTTTTCAAAGCCTCGATTGTCCTACCACCAGCTTCTCACTCCCTTCTTGTGGTAGTGTTTCTTTAATCACTGCCCAACGATGATTTCCGGTGGCAATCCTAACACATTCCGCCGTCGCGACGAGCTCGTTTATTTCCAAGGGATTCCACCAAAAGATACATTGTGATTTGCTGCCAACACATCATCCAAATCATTACCCATCACAACTACTCCATCCAACCATTGAACCCATTCATCATCACCCAACTCAACCAAATTCTCAACGTTGTAGAGATCATTTTGAATGTTGTCGAGAGCATTTTGCTGGAGTGCATCCAGCAGTGCCGCTCGAGCACCAGCTCCAATCGACATGAATTTTCTTTTCAAAGCCTTGAATGTCCTACCACCAGCTTCTCACTCTCTTCTTGTGGTAGTGTTTCTTTAATCACTGCCAAACGATGATTTCCGGTGGCAATCCTAACACCCTCCGCTGTCGCGACGAGCTCATTTATTTCCAAGTGAGTCCACCATAAGGTACATTGTGATTTGCTGCCAACACATCATCCAAATCATTAACCATCACAACTACTCCATCCAACCATTGAACCCATTCATCATCACCCAACTCAACAAAATTCTCAACGTTGTAGAGATCATTTTGAATGTTGTCGAGAGCATTTTGCTAGAGTGCATCCAGCAGTGCCGCTCGAGCACCAGCTCCAATCGACATGAATTTTCTTTTCAAAGCCTTGAATGTCCTACCACCAGTTTCTCACTATCTTCTTGTGGTAGTGTTTCTTTAATCACTGCCAAACGATGATTTCCGGTGGCAATCCTAACACCCTCCACTGTCGCGACGAGCTCATTTATTTCCAAAGGAGTCCACCAAAAGGTACATTGTGATTTGCTGCCAACACATCATCCAAATCATTAACCATCACAACTACTCCATCCAACCATTGAACCCATTCATCATCACCCAACTAAACCAAATTCTCAACGTTGTAGAGATCATTTTGAATGTTGTCGAGAGCATTTTGCTGGAGTGCATCCAGCAGTGCCGCTCGAGCACCAGCTCCAATCGACATGAATTTTCTTTTCAAAGCCTTGAATGTCCTACCACCAGCTTCTCACTCTCTTCTTGTGGTAGTGTTTCTTTAATCACTGCCAAACGATGATTTCCGGTGGCAATCCTAACACCCTCCGCTGTCGCGACGAGCTCATTTATTTCCAAGGGAATCCACCAAAAGGTACATTGTGATTTGCTGCCAACACATCATCCAAATCATTACCTATCACAACTACTCCATCTAACCATTGAACCCATTCATCATCACCCAGCTCAAACAAATTCTCAACGTTGTTGAGATCATTTTGAATGTTGTCGAAAACATTTTGCTGGAGTGCAGCCAGCAGTGCCGCTCGAGCACCAGCTCCAATCGACATGAATTTACTTTTCAAAGCCTCGATTGTCCTACCACCAGCTTCTAACTCCCTTCTTGTGTTAGTGTTTCTTTAATCACTGCCCAACGATGATTTCCGGTGGCAATCCTAACACCCTCCGCCGTCGCGACGAGCTCGTTTATTTCCATGGGAGTCCACCAAAAGGTACATTGTGATTTGCTGCCAACAAATCATCCAAATCATTACCCATCACAACTACTCCATCCAACCATTGAACTCATTCATCATCACCCAGCTCAAACAAATTCTCAACATTGTTGAGATCATTTTGAATGTTGTCGAGAACATTTTGCTGAAGTGCAGCTAGCAGTGCCGCTCGAGCACCAGCTCCAATCGACATGAATTTGCTTTTTAAAGCCTCGATTGTCCTACCACCAGCTTCTCACACCCTTCTTGTGTTAGTGTTTCTTTAATCACTGCCCAATGATGATTTCCGGTGGCAATCCAAACACCCTCCGCTGTCGCGACGAGCTCGTTTATTTCCAAGGGAGTCCACCAAAAGGTACATTGTGATTTGCTGCCAACAAATCATCCAAATCATTACCCATCACAACTACTCCATCCAACAATTGAACTCATTCATCATCACCCAGCTCAAACAAATTTTCAACGTTGTTGAGATCATTTTGAATGTTGTCGAGAACATTTTGCTGGAGTGCAGCCAGCAGTGCCGCTCGAGCACCAGCTCCAATCGACATGAATTTACTTTTCAAAGCCTTGATTGTCCTACCACCAGCTTCTAACTCCCTTCTTGTGTTAGTGTTTCTTTAATCCCTGCCCAACGATGATTTCCGGTGGCAATCCTAACACCCTCCGCTGTCGCGACGAGCTCGTTTATTTCCAAGGGAGTCCACCAAAAGGTACATTGTGATTTGCTGCCAACAAATCATCCAAATCATTACCCATCACAACTACTCCATCCAACAATTGAACTCATTCATCATCACCCAGCTCAAACAAATTTTCAACGTTGTTGAGATCATTTTGAATGTTGTCGAGAACATTTTGCTGGAGTGCAGCCAGCAGTGCCGCTCGAGCACCAGCTCCAATCGACATGAATTTACTTTTCAAAGCCTTGATTGTCCTACCACCAGCTTCTAACTCCCTTCTTGTGTTAGTGTTTCTTTAATCCCTGCCCAACGATGATTTCCGGTGGCAATCCTAACACCTTCCGCCGTCGCGACGAGCTCGTTTATTTCAAAGGGAGTCCACCAAAAGGTACATTGTGATTTGCTACCAACATATCATCCAAATCATTACCCATCACAACTACTCCATCCAACAATTGAACTCATTCATCATCACCCAGCTCAACCAAATCCTCAACGTTGTAGAGATCATTTTGAATGTTGTCGAGAGCATTTTGCTGGAGTGCAGCCAGCAGTGCCGCTCGAGCACCAGCTCCAATCGACATGAATTTGCTTTTTAAAGCCTTGATTGTCCTACCACCAGCTGCTCACTCCCTTCTTGTGGTAGTGTTTCTTTAATCGCTGCCCAACGTTGATTTCCTGTGGCAATCCTAACACCTTCCGCCGTCGCGACGAGCTCGTTTATTTCAAAGGGAGTCCACCAAAAGATACATTTTGATTTGCTGCCAACATATCATCCAAATCATTACCCATCACAACTACTCCATCCAACAATTGAACTCATTCATCATCACCCAGCTCAACCAAATCCTCAACGTTGTAGAGATCATTTTGAATGTTGTCGAGAGCATTTTGCTGGAGTGCAGCCAGCAGTGCCGCTCGAGCACCAGCTCCAATCGACATGAATTTTCTTTTCAAAGCCTTGATTGTCCTACCACCAGCTTCTCACTCCCTTCTTGTGGTAGTGTGTCTTTAATCGCTGCCCAACGATGATTTACGGTGGCAATCCAAACACCCTCCGTCGTCGCGACGAGCTCGTTTCTTTCCAAGGGAGTCCACCAAAAGGTACATTTTGATTTGCTGCCAACACATCATCCAAATCATTAACCATCACAACTACTCCATCCAACCATTGAACAATTCATCATCACCCAACTCAACCAAATTCTCAACGTTGTAGAGATCATTTTGAATGTTGTCGAGAGCATTTTGCTGGAGTGCAGCCAGCAGTGCCGCTCGAGCACCAGCTCCAATCGACATGAATTTTCTTTTTAAAGCCTCGATTGTCCTACCACCAGCTTCACACTCGCTTCTTGTGTTAGTGTTACTTTAATCACTGCCCAACGATGATTTCCGGTGGCAATCCTAACACATTCCGCCGTCGCGACGAGCTCGTTTATTTCCAAGGGATTCCACCAAAAGGTACATTGTGATTTGCTGCCAACACATCATCCAAATCATTACCCATCACAACTACTCCATCCAACCATTGAACCCATTCATCATCACCCACCTCAACCAAATTCTCAACGTTGTAGAGATCATTTTGAATGTTGTCGAGAGCATTTTGCTAGAGTGCAGCCAGCAGTGCCGCTCGAACACCAGCTCCAATCGACATGAATTTTCTTTTCAAAGCCTCGATTGTCCTACCACCAGCTTCTCACTCCCTTCTTGTGGTAGTGTTTCTTTAATCACTGCCCAACGATGATTTCCGGTGGCAATCCTAACACCCTCCGCCGTCGCGACGAGCTCGTTTATTTCCAAGGGAGTCCACCAAAAGGTACATTGTGATTTGCTGCCAACAAATCATCCAAATCATTACCCATCACAACTACTCCATCCAACAATTGAACTCATTCATCATCACCCAGCTCAAACAAATTTTCAACGTTGTTGAGATCATTTTGAATGTTGTCGAGAACATTTTGCTGGAGTGCAGCCAGCAGTGCCGCTCGAGCACCAGCTCCAATCGACATGAATTTACTTTTCAAAGCCTTGATTGTCCTACAACCAGCTTCTAACTCCCTTCTTGTGTTAGTGTTTCTTTAATCCCTGCCCAACGATGATTTCCGGTGGCAATCCTAACACCTTCCGCCGTCGCGACGAGCTCGTTTATTTCAAAGGGAGTCCACCAAAAGGTACATTGTGATTTGCTACCAACATATCATCCAAATCATTACCCATCACAACTACTCCATCCAACAATTGAACTCATTCATCATCACCCAGCTCAACCAAATCCTCAACGTTGTAGAGATCATTTTGAATGTTGTCGAGAGCATTTTGCTGGAGTGCAGCCAGCAGTGCCGCTCGAGCACCAGCTCCAATCGACATGAATTTGCTTTTTAAAGCCTTGATTGTCCTACCACCAGCTGCTCACTCCCTTCTTGTGGTAGTGTTTCTTTAATCGCTGCCCAACGTTGATTTCCTGTGGCAATCCTAACACCTTCCGCCGTCGCGACGAGCTCGTTTATTTCAAAGGGAGTCCACCAAAAGATACATTTTGATTTGCTGCCAACATATCATCCAAATCATTACCCATCACAACTACTCCATCCAACAATTGAACTCATTCATCATCACCCAGCTCAACCAAATCCTCAACGTTGTAGAGATCATTTTGAATGTTGTCGAGAGCATTTTGCTGGAGTGCAGCCAGCAGTGCCGCTCGAGCACCAGCTCCAATCGACATGAATTTTCTTTTCAAAGCCTTGATTGTCCTACCACCAGCTTCTCACTCCCTTCTTGTGGTAGTGTGTCTTTAATCGCTGCCCAACGATGATTTACGGTGGCAATCCAAACACCCTCCGTCGTCGCGACGAGCTCGTTTCTTTCCAAGGGAGTCCACCAAAAGGTACATTTTGATTTGCTGCCAACACATCATCCAAATCATTAACCATCACAACTACTCCATCCAACCATTGAACCCATTCATCATCACCCAACTCAACCAAATTCTCAACGTTGTAGAGATCATTTTGAATGTTGTCGAGAGCATTTTGCTGGAGTGCAGCCAGCAGTGCCGCTCGAGCACCAGCTCCAATCGACATGAATTTTCTTTTTAAAGCCTCGATTGTCCTACCACCAGCTTCACACTCGCTTCTTGTGTTAGTGTTACTTTAATCACTGCCCAACGATGATTTCCGGTGGCAATCCTAACACATTCCGCCGTCGCGACGAGCTCGTTTATTTCCAAGGGATTCCACCAAAAGGTACATTGTGATTTGCTGCCAACACATCATCCAAATCATTACCCATCACAACTACTCCATCCAACCATTGAACCCATTCATCATCACCCACCTCAACCAAATTCTCAACGTTGTAGAGATCATTTTGAATGTTGTCGAGAGCATTTTGCTAGAGTGCAGCCAGCAGTGCCGCTCGAACACCAGCTCCAATCGACATGAATTTTCTTTTCAAAGCCTCGATTGTCCTACCACCAGCTTCTCACTCCCTTCTTGTGGTAGTGTTTCTTTAATCACTGCCCAACGATGATTTCCGGTGGCAATCCTAACACCCTCCGCCGTCGCGACGAGCTCGTTTATTTCCAAGGGAGTCCACCAAAAGGTACATTGTGATTTGCTGCCAACAAATCATCCAAATCATTACCCATCACAACTACTCCATCCAACAATTGAACTCATTCATCATCACCCAGCTCAAACAAATTTTCAACGTTGTTGAGATCATTTTGAATGTTGTCGAGAACATTTTGCTGGGGTGCAGCCAGCAGTGCCGCTCGAGCACCAGCTCCAATCGACATGAATTTACTTTTCAAAGCCTTGATTGTCCTACCACCAGCTTCTAACTCCCTTCTTGTGTTAGTGTTTCTTTAATCCCTGCCCAACGATGATTTCCGGTGGCAATCCTAACACCCTCCGCTGTCGCGACGAGCTCGTTTATTTCCAAGGGAGTCCACCAAAAGGTACATTGTGATTTGCTGCCAACAAATCATCCAAATCATTACCCATCACAACTACTCCATCCAACAATTGAACTCATTCATCATCACCCAGCTCAAACAAATTTTCAACGTTGTTGAGATCATTTTGAATGTTGTCGAGAACATTTTGCTGGAGTGCAGCCAGCAGTGCCGCTCGAGCACCAGCTCCAATCGACATGAATTTACTTTTCAAAGCCTTGATTGTCCTACCACCAGCTTCTAACTCCCTTCTTGTGTTAGTGTTTCTTTAATCCCTGCCCAACGATGATTTCCGGTGGCAATCCTAACACCTTCCGCCGTCGCGACGAGCTCGTTTATTTCAAAGGGAGTCCACCAAAAGGTACATTGTGATTTGCTACCAACATATCATCCAAATCATTACCCATCACAACTACTCCATCCAACAATTGAACTCATTCATCATCACCCAGCTCAACCAAATCCTCAACGTTGTAGAGATCATTTTGAATGTTGTCGAGAGCATTTTGCTGGAGTGCAGCCAGCAGTGCCGCTCGAGCACCAGCTCCAATCGACATGAATTTGCTTTTTAATGCCTTGATTGTCCTACCACCAGCTGCTCACTCCCTTCTTGTGGTAGTGTTTCTTTAATCGCTGCCCAACGTTGATTTCCTGTGGCAATCCTAACACCTTCCGCCGTCGCGACGAGCTCGTTTATTTCAAAGGGAGTCCACCAAAAGATACATTTTGATTTGCTGCCAACATATCATCCAAATCATTACCCATCACAACTACTCCATCCAACAATTGAACTCATTCATCATCACCCAGCTCAACCAAATCCTCAACGTTGTAGAGATCATTTTGAATGTTGTCGAGAGCATTTTGCTGGAGTGCAGCCAGCAGTGCCGCTCGAGCACCAGCTCCAATCGACATGAATTTTCTTTTCAAAGCCTTGATTGTCCTACCACCAGCTTCTCACTCCCTTCTTGTGGTAGTGTGTCTTTAATCGCTGCCCAACGATGATTTACGGTGGCAATCCAAACACCCTCCGTCGTCGCGACGAGCTCGTTTCTTTCCAAGGGAGTCCACCAAAAGGTACATTTTGATTTGCTGCCAACACATCATCCAAATCATTAACCATCACAACTACTCCATCCAACCATTGAACCCATTCATCATCACCCAACTCAACCAAATTCTCAACGTTGTAGAGATCATTTTGAATGTTGTCGAGAGCATTTTGCTGGAGTGCAGCCAGCAGTGCCGCTCGAGCACCAGCTCCAATCGACATGAATTTTCTTTTTAAAGCCTCGATTGTCCTACCACCAGCTTCACACTCGCTTCTTGTGTTAGTGTTACTTTAATCACTGCCCAACGATGATTTCCGGTGGCAATCCTAACACATTCCGCTGTCGCGACGAGCTCGTTTCTTTCCAAGGGAGTCCACCAAAAGGTACATTTTGATTTGCTGCCAACACATCATCCAAATCATTAACCATCACAACTACTCCATCCAACCATTGAACCCATTCATCATCACCCAACTCAACCAAATTCTCAACGTTGTAGAGATCATTTTGAATGTTGTCGAGAGCATTTTGCTGGAGTGCAGCCAGCAGTGCCGTTCGAGCACCAGCTCCAATCGACATGAATTTGCTTTTTAAAGCCTTGATTGTCCTACCACCAGCTTCTCACTCCCTTCTTGTGTTAGTGTTTCTTTAATCACTGCCCAACGATGATTTCCGGTGGCAATCCTAACACCCTCCGCCGTCGCGACGAGCTCGTTTATTTCCAAGGGAGTCCACAAAAAGATACATTGTGATTTGCTACCAACACATTATCCAAATCATTACCCATCACAACTACTCCATCCAACCATTGAACCCATTCATCATCACCCACCTCAACCAAATCTTCAATGTTGTCAAGATCATTTTGAATGTTTTCGAAAGCATTTTGCTGGAGTGCAGCCAGCAGTGCCGCTCGAGTACCAGCTCCAATCGACATGAATTTGCTTTTTAAAGCCTTGATTGTCCTACCACCAGCTTCACTCCCTTCTTGTGGTAGTGTTTCTTTTATCACTGCCCAATGATGATTTCCGGTGGCAATCCTAACACCTCCGCCGTCGCGACGAGCTCGTTTAGTTCCAAGGGAGTCCACCAAAAGGTACATTGTGATTTGCTGCCAACACATCATCCAAATCATTACCTATCACAACTACTCCATCCAACCATTGAACCCATTCATCATCACTCAGCTCAACAAAATTTTCAACGTTGTAGAGATCATTTTGAATGTTGTCGAGAGCATTTTGCTGGAGTGCAGCCAGCAGTGCCGCTCGAGCACCAACTCCAATCGATATGAATTTGCTTTTTAAAGCCTTGATTGTCCTACCACCAGCTTCTCACTCCCTTCTTGTGTTAGTGTTTCTTTAATCACTGCCCAACGATGATTTCCGGTGGCAATCCTAACACCCTCCGTTGTCGCGACGAGCTCGTTTCTTTCCAAGGGAGTCCACCAAAAGGTACATTTTGATTTGCTGCCAACACATCATCCAAATCATTAACCATCACAACTACTCCATCCAACCATTGAACCCATTCATCATCACCCACCTCAACCAAATCTTCAATGTTGTCAAGATCATTTTGAATGTTGTCGAAAGCATTTTGCTGGAGTGCAGCCAGCAGTGCCGCTCGAGTACCAGCTCCAATCGACATGAATTTTTCTTTTTAAAGCCTTGATTGTCCTACCACCACCTTCTCACTCCCTTCTTGTGGTAGTGTTTCTTTAATCCCTGCCCAACGTTGATTTCCGGTGGCAATCCTAACACCTTCCGCCGTCGCGACGAGCTCGTTTATTTCAAAGGGAGTCCACCAAAAGATACATTGTGATTTGCTGCCAACATATCATCCAAATCATTACCCATCACAACTACTCCATCCAACAATTGAACCCATTCATCATCACCCAGCTCAACCAAATCCTCAACGTTGTAGAGATCATTTTGAATGTTGTCGAGAGCATTTTGCTGGAGTACAGCCAGCAGTGACGCTCGAGCACCAGCTCCAATCGACATGAATTTGCTTTTTAAAGCCTTGATTGTCCTACCACCAGCTTCTCACTCCCTTCTTGTGTTAGTGTTTCTTTAATCACTGCCCAACGATGATTTCTGGTGGCAATCCTAACACCCTCCCCCGTCGCGACGAGCTCATTTATCTACTAGATAGTCCACCAAAAGGTAAATTGTGATTTGCTGCCAACACATCATCCAAATCATTAACCATCACAACTACTCCATCCAACAATTGAACTCATTCATCATCACCCAGCTCAACCAAATCCTCAACGTTGTAGAGATCATTTTGAATGTTGTCGAGAGCATTTTGATGGAGTGCAGCCAGCAGTGCCGCTCGAGCACCATCTCCAATCGACATGAATTTTCTTTTCAAAGCCTTGATTGTCCTACCACCAGCTTCTCACTCCCTTCTTGTGGTAGTGTTTTTTAATCACTGCCCAACGATGATTTCCGGTGGCAATCCTAACACCCTCCGTCGTCGCGACGAGCTCGTTTCTTTCCAAGGGAGTCCACCAAAAGGTACATTTTGATTTGCTGCCAACACATCATCCAAATCATTAACCATCACAACTACTCCATCCAACCATTGAACCCATTCATCATCACCCAACTCAACCAAATTCTCAACGTTGTAGAGATCATTTTGAATGTTGTCGAGAGCATTTTGCTGGAGTGCAGCCAGCAGTGCCGCTCGAGCACCAGCTCCAATCGACATGAATTTACTTTTCAAAGCCTTGATTGTCCTACCACCAGCTTCTCACTCCCTTCTTGTGTTAGTGTTTCTTTAATCACTGCCCAACGATGATTTCCGGTGGCAATCCTAACACCCTCCGCTGTCGCGACGAGCTCGTTTCTTTCCAAGGGAGTCCACCAAAAGGTACATTTTGATTTGCTGCCAACACATCATCCAAATCATTAACCATCACAACTACTCCATCCAACCATTGAACCCATTCATCATCACCCAACTCAACCAAATTCTCAACGTTGTAGAGATCATTTTGAATGTTGTCGAGAACATTATGCTGGAGTGCAGCCAGCAGTGCCGTTCGAGCACCAGCTCCAATCGACATGAATTTGCTTTTTAAAGCCTTGATTGTCCTACCACCAGCTTCTCACTCCCTTCTTGTGTTAGTGTTTCTTTAATCACTGCCAAACGATGATTTCCGGTGGCAATCCAAACACCCTCCGTCGTCGCGACGAGCTCATTTATTTCCAAGGGAGTCCACCAAAAGGTACATTGTGATTTGCTGCCAACACATCATCCAAATCATTACCCATCACAACTACTCCATCTAACCATTGAACCCATTCATCATCACCCAGCTCAAACAAATTTTCAACGTTGTTGAGATCATTTTGAATGTTGTCGAGAGCATTTTGCTGGAGTGCAGCCAGCAGTGCCGCTCGAGCACCAGCTCCAATCGACATGAATTTGCTTTTTAAAGCCTTGATTGTCCTACCACCAGCTTCACTCCCTTCTTGTGGTAGTGTTTCTTTAATCACTGCCCATTGATGATTTCCGGTCGCAATCCTAACACCTCCGCCGTCGCGACGAGCTCGTTTAGTTCCAAGGGAGTCCACCAAAAGGTACATTGTGATTTGCTGCCAACACATCATCCAAATCATTACCTATCACAACTACTCCATCCAACCATTGAACCCATTCATCATCACCCAGCTCAACAAAATTTTCAACGTTGTAGATATTATTTTGAATGTTGTCGAGAGCATTTTGCTGGAGTGCAGCCAGCAGTGCCGCTCGAGCACCGCCGCTCGAGCACCAGCTCCAATCGACATGAATTTGCTTTTTAAAGCCTTGATTGTCCTACCACCAGCTTCTCACTCCCTTCTTGTGTTAGTGTTTCTTTAATCACTGCCCAACGATGATTTCCGGTGGCAATCCTAACACCCTCCGCCGTCGCGACGAGCTCGTTTATTTCCAAGGGAGTCCACCAAAAGGTACATTGTGATTTGCTACCAACACATTATCCAAATCATTACCCATCACAACTACTCCATCCAACCATTGAACCCATTCATCATCACCCACCTCAACCAAATCTTCAATGTTGTCAAGATCATTTTGAATGTTGTCGAAAGCATTTTGCTAGAGTGCAGCCAGCAGTGCCGCTCGAGTACCAGCTCCAATCGACATGAATTTGCTTTTTAAAGCCTTGATTGTCCTACCACCACCTTCTCACTCCCTTCTTGTGGTAGTGTTTCTTTAATCCCTGCCCAACGTTGATTTCTGGTGGCAATCCTAACACCTTCCGCCGTCGCGACGAGCTCGTTTATTTCAAAGGGAGTCCACCAAAAGATACATTGTGATTTGCTGCCAAAATATCATCCAAATCATTACCCATCACAACTACTCCATCCAACAATTGAACCCATTCATCATCACCCAGCTCAACCAAATCCTCAACGTTGTAGAGATCATTTTGAATGTTGTCGAGAGCATTTTGCAGGAGTACAGCCAGCAGTGACGCTCGAGCACCAGCTCCAATCGACATGAATTTGCTTTTTAAAGCCTTGATTGTCCTACCACCAGTTTCTCACTCCCTTCTTGTGTTAGTGTTTCTTTAATCACTGCCCAACGATGATTTCTGGTGGCAATCCTAACACCCTCCCCCGTCGCGACGAGCTCGTTTATCTACAAGGGAGTCCACCAAAAGGTAAATTGTGATTTGCTGCCAACACATCATCCAAATCATTAACCATCACAACTACTCCATCCAACAATTGAACTCATTCATCATCACCCAGCTCAACCAAATCCTCAACGTTGTAGAGATCATTTTGAATGTTGTCGAGAGCATTTTGCTGGAGTGCAGCCAGCAGTGCCGCTCGAGCACAAGCTCCAATCGACATGAATTTTCTTTTCAAAGCCTTGATTGTCCTACCACCAGCTTCTCACTCCCTTCTTGTGGTAGTGTTTTTTAATCACTGCCCAACGATGATTTCCGGTGGCAATCCTAACACCCTCCGTCGTAGCGACGAGCTCGTTTATTTCCAAGGGAGTCCACCAAAAGGTACATTGTGATTTGCTGCCAACACATCATCCAAATCATTAACCATCACAACTACTCCATCCAACCATTGAACCCATTCATCATCACCCAACTCAACCAAATTCTCAACGTTGTAGAGATCATTTTGAATGTTGTCGAGAGCATTTTGCTGGAGTGCAGCCAGCAGTGCCGCTCGAGCACCAGCTCCAATCGACATGAATTTACTTTTCAAAGCCTTGATTGTCCTACCACCAGCTTCTCACTCCCTTCTTGTGTTAGTGTTTCTTTAATCACTGCCCAACGATGATTTCCGGTGGCAATCCTAACACCCTCCGCTGTCGCGACGAGCTCGTTTCTTTCCAAGGGAGTCCACCAAAAGGTACATTTTGATTTGCTGCCAACACATCATCCAAATCATTAACCATCACAACTACTCCATCCAACCATTGAACCCATTCATCATCACCCAACTCAACCAAATTCTCAACATTGTAGAGATCATTTTGAATGTTGTCGAGAGCATTTTGCTGGAGTGCAGCCAGCAGTGCCGTTCGAGCACCAGCTCCAATCGACATGAATTTGCTTTTTTAAAGCCTTGATTGTCCTACCACCAGCTTCTCACTCCCTTCTTGTGTTAGTGTTTCTTTAATCACTGCCAAACGATGATTTCCGGTGGCAATCCAAACACCCTCCGTCGTCGCGACGAGCTCATTTATTTCCAAGGGAGTCCACCAAAAGGTACATTGTGATTTGCTGCCAACACATCATCCAAATCATTACCCATCACAACTACTCCATCTAACCATTGAACCCATTCATCATCACCCAGCTCAAACAAATTTTCAACGTTGTTGAGATCATTTTGAATGTTGTCGAGAGCATTTTGCTGGAGTGCAGCCAGCAGTGCCGCTCGAGCACCAGCTCCAATCGACATGAATTTGCTTTTTAAAGCCTTGATTGTCCTACCACCAGCTTCACTCCCTTCTTGTGGTAGTGTTTCTTTAATCACTGCCCAATGATGATTTCCGGTGGCAATCCTAACACCCTCCGCCGTCGCGACGAGCTCGTTTATTTCCAAGGGAGTCCACCAAAAGGTACATTGTGATTTGCTGCCAACACATCATCCAAATCATTACCTATCACAACTACTTCATCCAACCATTGAACCCATTCATCATCACCCAGCTCAACAAAATTTTCAACGTTGTAGAGATCATTTTGAATGTTGTCGAGAGCATTTTGCCGGAGTGCAGCCAGCAGTGCCGCTCGAGCACCGCCGCTCGAGCACCAGCTCCAATCGACATGAATTTGCTTTTTAAAGCCTTGATTGTCCTACCACCAGCTTCTCACTCCCTTCTTGTGTTAGTGTTTCTTTAATCACTGCCCAACGATGATTTCCGGTGGCAATCCTAACACCCTCCGCCGTCGCGACGAGCTCGTTTATTTCCAAGGAAGTCCACCAAAAGGTACATTGTGATTTGCTACCAACACATCATCCAAATCATTACCCATCACAACTACTCCATCCAACCATTGAACCCATTCATCATCACCCAGCTCAACCAAATTTTCAACGTTGTAGAGATCATTTTGAATGTTGTCGAGAGCATTTTGCTGGAGTGCAGCCAGCAGTGCCGCTCGAGCACCAGCTCCAATCGACATGAATTTGCTTTTTAAAGCCTTGATTGTCCTACCACCAGCTTCACTCCCTTCTTTTGGTAGTATTTCTTTAATCACTGCCCAACGATGATTTCCGGTGGCAATCCTAACACCTTCCGCCGTCTCGACGAGCAAATGCAAAACCTCCCACTCGTAAAAGGCCTGCCTTCAGAGAGCGAAAGGTTCCTGCCGATCCCGAGAAAACTAATAAAGCTGCTGCAAATCTCGTGACATCAAACCCTCAAGACCGTGGTGTAGAAAGTGGAAGAAGAGATGATAGAGGGCATACATCCCGCCATCCTAACAAATATGAGAGGCCATTTTCTGGGAAAATGAATTTTAATAGGTCTGGACCACGAAGGGATAATTTCTCGTCTGTCAGATAGGAATGGTGGCGGCAGTAGATATTAAGGCAGAGATATTTCACTGCCAGGCAAAGCTCTCGCCCAGCTGGAGATCTAATTGAGAAATGGAAGCATGATTTATACCAAGATGCCAATAGAAGCCTAACCCCGAAGAACGAAGAAGATCAGATTTCAAAAACTGAAGCTCTCTTGGCTTCGTAATGTTCTGGTAATTTATCAGGGTATATTCTGAATTAGTGCTCTCTCTCAAAATCCTTTTTATCAGTTTAGTGAAGAATTAACTTAAACAATTGTTTGATTTTATTGTTTTCTTGGTACATTGAGCTTGAAGTACTGGACGTTTGTTCATTTTGTATGTCAAACAATGTTAAGGGAATCTTTGTATTGTTTTTTTTTCTTGAATGTTTGGGTTGGTTGCATTAACCAAAAACTTCACTGTCATCAACAAAATTACCAAAGAAATCATCACCCACCTCACCCAAATTTTCATTGTTGTTGAAAGTATTTTGCTGGATTGGATCCAGCAGCGCAGCTCGACCAACTGCTCCAATAAAACTGAATTTTGTTTTTAAAGCCAAGATAGTCCTCCCACCCGCCATACTCTTTGTTGCTATTAGTGTGTTTTTAATGATTGGCCAACGTGGCATCCAAATGCAAGCCTAACTTGCTCTGCCGTCGCGATAAAGTTTCATCATTTAGTAAAATTAAGGTACAAAAAAAAATTAAGAAATTTTATCCACTCATAAACTAGAAATTTTCGTGGGTAGATTAAATTATATGCGTGATGCTTAAACTTTTATTATTGCGAGATGATATATACAGAGCAAAATCCTTAATTACTATGCAATTTTTCATTGTTTACTATAGTACCCTAAGTCACATAAAGCTCGTGCGTGTGCGCGTGCGAGTGCGAGTGCGTGTGCGCCAGTTCGCCTAATTGTAAAAATACGAGTGCTAATGCGTCTTTAGTGTGTCTATTAAAAATATGAAGCAATTATTATAAGTAGACTAGTTATACAATAAATAACTAAACATTATTCTGTCATGGTATTGCAAATAAAAGAATGTCAGCACATAATGTCTGTGCACATTTCAGATAATTGTCTCTTTTTAATGTTTAAACCTCATAATCTTTTAAATTTTGACCAAAGCTTAACAATGTAGATAGTTATTTTTCCTAAAAATATCGCAAAGGAGAATTGCTACTAAAAACACGTGTGTAACATGTGGAAGAAATAACTATTACAATTTTTACAGGTTCTTGCAATTTTGGTCCGACCTGGCAAGGAATCAAAAGTAAGAAAGTACTGGAATTGGTACCATTTTAGCGTGGGAAGGCTGCTTATATTTTTGGCAGCAGTAAACGTGTTTTACGGCATACATTTAGGCAACGCAAGGTCACAATGGAACGCGGGTTTTGCTGCTGTTCTTATCGTCTTATTCATCATTACTCTGATTTTAGAGATAAGGATATGGCTGAAGAAATGATATTTTGATCTCTCTTCTCTACTTTTATTATTTCAGAGGGTTTGAATTTATTTTAATTAATGATTGCGTATTAAGTTATTATTTGTACGTGTTTTTTTCTGGTACTAAGATGACATTTTTAGAATGTAAATTTGAATTGTATTGTGCATGTAGAAATTTTTATATATATACAATGCAGTTTTGTCATTATCATTTCTTTTATATCACTTTTGTTTAGATTAAGTTAATGAAAACGTACAGAGTACTTAGGAATTTATTTTTAGTTTGTTGGTTAAAAGATTGTGGTGACAAAATACATGAAATAATAACCGAGGCTTGTAAATTTATGTATTATGATAAAAACTTGATGTACAATAACAATTGTTCAACTACTGATTCACAGTTATTTAGATTTGATGTACCTTTTCTTGTACATCGTGTGGACTGAGCGAACATGACTCCGGAGAACATCTCATTGGTTGAGTAAATATTATAATTATTATACAATATTATTGTTATATTATTATTTTTGTCAGGCTTAACACACTCCCCTCAATTAAGCCATGATGGTATTTTGATAAGATATTTGGAAATTCTGGTGTTTTGGTGAAAACAAGGGGTTTAGGAAAGGTCAAGGTCCTATTACTTTCGTTCTTGATTCTAAATTCAGAGCAATACCTATTGTACCTTTTTCAAATTCGACTAATTCATCTGACATTACTTCGTCAAGACCATGAATACAAGCAATACCATCGCCCACTTGAAGTTCGATGGAGATTTAAAGTTGCCGATATTTGTATACGGGTATAACACATTCCCAATTATGGGGCAAGTTATTAAGAACTTATGTAGTTTTTATGGGGCAGTTGTGCAAAATTGACAATATTTTGTAGCGCGTTAGTAAATAGCATTTCTGGGGAAATCTAGAGAGTCCACTCTAAAATTTACGCCTATAAATATCTCAGATATTTTAGCAGAAGGTCCTAGAACGCTTCTGTCAACTGTAAGATCAAAAAAATCTACACCGTGCATTAAGACGGTGGTGTAGTATAAATAGGGCCTTTTATTCATTTCTAAACCATCCAAGAGTAAAGCTTGATGCTTGTAACATATAACACATAAATTTGGTCCAGATCTCTCTCTTGAGATTTTCCTTTATACCCTTCTCGCAAATTTCCTTGGTTGAATCTAGGTTTATTTGGTAGAAATGGTCTTTCTTGTAGTCGCGAGGAAATCTGATTCGAGGACCACGGTGGCGACGGGACCCGGGGCGACTTGGTGGGGGAGATAGTGGTGGAGATGTGGGGGAGTGGAATTTTAGAGCGACTTCTTGGTGGTAGTAGCAACCATTGCAATTATAACACTAAAGCATTCGTTGGGGCTTTTTCGAGCCCTCATTTTTAGAGAGAAAAGAGTTTGAAGGCTTAAGTGAGTATTCTTAATTGTAGTAGCATGGAATTAAATTCATGAATATAAAGTCAAAAATTACACCTCCACCTCCACCACCACCACCACCACCACTACCACCACCCACATCCCCACCAAAAATTACATTGACATCAAAATCATTACCCAGCACACCTACTCCATCCCCACCACCTCCACCTCCACCACCACCACCTCCATCCCCACCAAAAGGTACATTGTGATTTGCTGCCAACACATCATCCAAATCATTACCCATCACAACTACATCATCCAACCATTGAACCCATTCATCATCACCCAGCTCAACCAAATTTTCAACGTTGTTGAGATCATTTTGAATGTTGTCGAGAGCATTTTGCTGGAGTGCAGCCAGCAGTGCCGCTCGAGCACCAGCTCCAATCGACATGAATTTGCTTTTTAAAGCCTTGATTGTCCTACCACCAGCTTCACTCTCTTCTTGTGTTAGTGTTTCTTTAACATTGCCCAACGATGATTTCCGGTGGCAATCCTAACACCCTCCGCCGTCGCGACGAGCTCGTTTATTTCCAAGGGAGTCCAAAGCCGACGCGCCGCCATTATCTGAGTGAGAGTGAGGCGAGAGCTTCGAGGGTTTCACGCTGTTGTTTCTTTTTTTTTTTTCCTTTTTTCTAATATAATATTTAGAAAATTCTAGAATTAGATGGATAATCTAAAATATTACGCAAAGAAGAGATATTTGTCAATGTCAAGTAACGTAATAGTGCGTTTTGCATTCGGTCCATTAAGTATCAGTTATTGCGCAAATCAAACAAAAAACATGAAGCAAGTAAAAAATATTAAAATATGCATATATAGTAAAAGTGCCATTGATGAAAGATAAATAAGATACTTAGTTATTAATTTCAATAAGCCTACGAACACACCCAAGAAGCTAACTTAATAAATTAAAAAATCACCATCGACCTTGTTGTTTATGCGGCGACTTGATGAATCGTTGTATTATGAATTGCCACTGACTAACTAGTCGTTGATTTACAAATAATAATAACTTGAATTTCACTTGGGCCGAAACTATTGTATGTATTTTCAATTTACAAAAGGATAAATTTTTAAAAAAATTATATAATATTCTCCTTAATCGCACAGTTTCTACGCCTTATTAAAAGGCTCCTCTGTATCAACGTCGAACTATTGAAATTATTATTTTATGACACAAGATATGAAACATAAGTTAATTATAATATATTTTCTGCATGCCTTTGACTAGCTAATTGCAGCTAGAAGTATATATTTGTTTATCTCATTTGTTGGAGTTATAACATGAATCGTGGTAAGAAAATAAATCAATGTTCTATTTCCTCAAGTAGGTTTGAATGACTACTAAAACATAACTATTTGTATTGTATATACTATTATTATATATATTAGTTTAGTATTTTACTATAGTTTACCGGATTAAATCGTGACTCTTGAATTCCGCTGATAAATATCCTACAACTAAAGCTCTAACTAATTGGGTCTACTACATCAATAAACAACCATATTGCATAAGTTATAACTCCACTCCTCGCGTATTCACTCTACAAGCTCAAAATCAACTTGGTCATTTCATCAAACACCTATCTTGCAAAACTAATTCGCCTTACGTACAAATTCACAAATACAAAAACGAAATAAGAAGCAAGTTTAATCGATCTATAAAGAACAAGTGATGATAAAAAGCCGCATTAAGATTCAAAAAGGATATATAAGAAATTCAAGTGAGAAATGACAATCAACAACTGGATAATCTATATACAAAACAGATATGAAACTAAGTGAGAGCATAAATTGAAAACCTAACCACATTCATATGTTGCGAGTTGTTGATCTACTGATTGTGAGAGAGGTTCTCTTCCGTTTCTCACTTTTTCATTTTGCTGTAAACAAACAATCAGGAGCAAATTCATCGATTAATGTGGAATCAAATAAACTAGATCTAAGTTCTGTAACTGTGAAAAACATTTGAGAATGGAGAAAGAAGCTCGGCGATCATCTCTAATCGGCTCCATAGCCAGAGCTTTGCGAGTGATTTCTATGGCAGGTTTTGTGCATTATGTTGAAACACTTGTTGCATTATCCTACACTTTGATGTATAATGTACGTGTGTTTTTAATTGTGTGATCATGAACAGGGTAGAAACAATTCATTGGAGAAGTTCGGTGAGATCATACTTGTGCGGTGATGAACATAATTCAATTCTTGCGGCAGAGGATTCGGAGTCGTAAAAAGTTTGAATCTTGAAGATGAGGTGGAGGACTTCTTGTCTTCGTTTAGTAGCAACGCGGCAGCTCTGGCTACGACAAATACTAATACTGTCGATGATGAGGAGACGGTATCCGTAAAGAGTTCGGAAGCTACTGTTAATCAGCCTGTAAATGGAGATCATTTGAAAGATCCAATTACGGAGCAAAAGCAAAACTCAGCTTATACACTCTTCAAACAAGATGATGCTGCATTGATCATCCAGTCAGCATTTAGGGGATTCCAGGTTAATACTTTAATTGCAATCAAATGTCTATCTAATTGCCTTTTTCTTTTTGTCAAGATTTCAGAGCGTTCGATGATGTTACCGTGATCAGGGACGGAGACAGGAAAACTTTTGTCGAACATTTTAAAACTTTATCAACATTAAGTGTTTGAATAATTTTTGCCTGTTAACGAAACTTGAGTGTTTTTGAATTTCAGGCGAGGCGTGCGACAAATGATCAGAAAAGGATGGAAGATGAGAAGAATATTAACGAGTGTACTAAAGGCAGTCCGTGTAGGGAATCTATAGCCACATCTGTTGCAGTTCAGACTGGAAATTCTTCGGATATTTTCTCGTTACAGGAGGAGGAAGCCTTTGATGTTTGCCATCAAATGCGGAATAAAGCACGATCCCAAGTGCTCAAACTACAGGTACAATTTCACACTAGATGCATTTGAGAATTTCGTAATTCTTAGTTTAGCAGGTAGTTAACAAAATAGAGTAAATTGTTACGACAATCTTTAAACATCGGTGAACAGGAAGAGTGGGACGAGCAGTCAGTAGCGTGATCTCGAAAATGAGAGTTCAGAACAGGCTTGAAGCAGCAACCAGGCGCGAGAGAGCTCTGACGTACGCTTTCTCACAACAGGTATGCATATGCAATCAAACACAACTCCAAACCAACTTCGATCGAAACATTTAACCCGAATTCTTCAATTTTATTAGCTAAGAATATGTTCCAAGAAGAAACAAAGCGCGACCAACAGCAACGAAACGAACATGGGCTGGAACTGGCTGGAACGATGGATGGCAGCACGGCAGCCGGAAATGCTATTGATGGAAGATCAGATATCCAGTTGTTGTAACCAAACAACATTAGCCAGTAAAAGGTTAATGTTGGATGGAGCATGCACAGCAATAGAAGAGAAGGAAAGTTGTGGATCTGATGAAGTTAGCATTATTAATAATAATGTATCTGTTCCAAAGAATGTTCCAAGGCCAGTGAAGATTAGAAGGAGTAAGGTGACCACAAGTTTGTCAAGACAAAATTCTGCTACTAGCCAGTTGTGTCCAAATGAATCAAAGGTGAGCTTTCAAATTTTATAAAATTTTGTTCCTAGGATAAATTGCAATAACAAAGTTTACGTTTGGTCAAAATTATAACACTTGAGGATGATCGATGTACTTCATCATTTTTATAGGATATGAAGAAAGTATGTCATGTGGAGGATGAGAAAGACAAGAGGAAAAGACCAAAGAACCATGGAAATAAAAGAACTAAAGTGCCAGCTTAAGACCCAAGTTTATTTTCTACATTCGACATATCTTAATTACCATTTTGTTTGAGTGTACCGTACTATAGTTTCTAAGTGGATTGTTCCTTGTATTTTCAAGAGTTTGAATAATTATAAATATTGCATATTATGAGGCGCCATTTAATCAAGAGAAATTCTAATTGCTGATGCATATTCGAGAACAATAACTATATGTCACACTATTGTTAGGATTTGTGGAAATGAGTACTTCATTTAATTCATGGAAATGAGTCCACTATAACAAAAATATTGGCCTTGAGAATAAGTCCAAGAATGAAAGTGGGTGAACTGTAATTGTTTTATACGAAAAATTGTACGACATGTATATATTGAAACATTACTTGATAGAGGTCAACTGGGATCATTCGTCCGCTCTTCCACATCGCGTGTGTCGCTTCTAGGAACAGTACAACCTTATCTTTTTTGTGAGATTTTCAATTTAGTTACTTGAAAATACAAATTTAAGTATTTATTTGGGTGTAGGTAGAGTCAATCCTCTCGTCAAATCATCATACTAATAAAACAACCGATTACAATTGCCCATTTCCTCAATGGTCTAGTACTAAAATATCCTGTAACGTAACATATATACCACACGGAATTTGTATAGTTCATCTCATAAACACCTTCTTTAACATACTCTCTCTTCTTTATTATTTTTAATTATGTGATATTCATATGTCTTTGTGTGAAATCTAAACCCATTAACAATGTAGCCTCATATGTTCAGATTTTCATCAGTGGACCTTTTACCAAAGCATGTATAAAATGATTAATTCATATCGTTTGGAAAAACAAAACTCTTTAAACTACTGCACAAGCCGGTATTATGCACTTTCCCGTTATATAACATGTCAAAGGAAAACATTCCAACATAGTGAGAGAAGAACTTTGTAATTTGTGACATCATGTACGCCTTACAAATTTTCCCTTTAAGACTTTAACGTGCACTCTGTTGCTCACTATTTTTTTTAGTTCAATCATAAGGTGAAAATAATATATATAGAGGATATAGAATAAAAACAAATTATAGACTACAATATTGACTCAATTTTATATTAATTACCTCTCAAGTGGATACTTTTTATTAAAACGATATTGACAGGTCTACCAATTCTAGCATCACATGGAAGGTATATTGCCAAATACTCTATTAAATCAAAGAAAAATTGTGGAACAACTTGCACATAGTTAATAGAATTGAAATCTCAAGTCATTCCATTCAGCTTCAATGAATCTAAATTAAAAATTCCATATTTAACGTGTTAACATTGTACTTTGAAATTTATGAATTTGATGTTGAACCTATATCGATCCCATATTGCTTTAGAAATCATCCGTACTTTTATATATTATTAATATTTGTGTCTTCCCTTAATAGACCTCTTAAAGGAAATGATAATCATGTTTTCATGAATTATTACATGGTGTCTCAGCTTTCGTATATTAATAATTTTTCGAACTCCTTTATATAATAAGAAGACTTTAAAGGGAACATACATGGGATCTGAATCTCTGCATTTTACAACAAGTCACAAAGATCGAGTTTCTTACACATATGTTATTTAAAATTGTGATCTAACTCAGAATTCCTTATATTATTTGATATTGTGGTCTTTTGACCTAACTCCTTCGTGGTCGTGTGACCTTATAAAAATGTCAACTGACTTGGTCCGAGATAAGCATGAGGATCATAAATCAAACTCTCATGAGTACTCGTAATCCTCAATTTCTAAATACAAAGGTCAAAGCTAGTGAAATTGGATGTCATTATCTTCATATTATAAAGTAAGAAATTAATATCGGACTTCGGTAATCAAGTATTTAAGAAGTTGACATAGGAATGGTTCCTAGCTAGCTATATAGCTAAGATTGTAGAATTTCTACACTTGGAAACTTTTATAATAAAAGAATTATTGGGTTTCTCTCAATACGGTCGTCGAGAACTACCTTTAATAAAAGTAAGAGGTTTTTTGGTAAAATACTCTTGAGTCGTCATCTGTCCATTAGATAAATTACTTCTTCGTGAAATAAATAAGAAAAAAAATGAATAAAGGAACAAGATTCCTATACACGATTATAAAAAGTAGCCCAATGTCCCCTCTTGTATTCTATTGTTCTCGTAATATATTAAAAATCAGAATTTCCTTAATATTTCTAATATATAGTATCTTTTCTGAAATTTCAGATTTAATAGTACTTTTTTTAATAAGTAATGTATGAAAAGAAAATATACATATATTAATTGCGGAATTGTACCTTAGTCGATCAAAATTTTGGTTTCATTTTGTATTTCTTTATAATATAGATTATAAAATAAAAGATATACTTAATTATTTTTTATATATTTATTTTCGTGAATTAAATAACCTCCATTTTGGGGTTTTGGCAAGTGCAACACACCTCCCAAATGGAAAAATTATTACATATATCCACTGCATGATGACGTGTTGTAGCAAATGGTCGAGGTTAAATGTATTTTCTAAATTATAGAGCAGTAACTTTCTTACATCCCATCTCACCCATACATTTACACTAATAACCGAATTGGCTGCACCACCTCATTGTACCGTGGGTGAAATAATTTCTTTTATTAATTTTTTAAATGAGGTCATTTGTCAGATTATCATAACAAGGTGTTTTGGTAATTTTTCAAGACTTCAGTTTTCAGTTTGTTTTGCTAAACTAATTTTGATTCTCAAAAGAACTGAAATATTATTCCGAGAAGTTTTGGTAAATATGTATGTTATGAGTCTTGATTTTATTTTCGGAAGTGTTCGTATGTGCTGTTATAATGTACTCGCATAAAAAATTGACAACTTACTCTTGAGATATTCAGGACAACATATATATATATGAAACCTACATACATTTTCGCAAACGTGATTATGAGACCTTCTATATGATCTGCTATGTTAATTAGTAGTGTAGCATAAAAACGAAAAGTTAAGGAAATTAATATATTAATATTAAAGCAGTAAAAATTATAATCTTAAATTCAACCTCTATCAAAATTGTAGAATACAAAATGAAACGTCGAGACCTATGATTACAATTTTTTACAAACAGATTTATTATCTCAACGGTACTAGTGTTAACATGAGCCACTCACTCTCAAGGTACAACAACGACGGCGACTAATAACTATTCTAGCACGAAAATAACTATTTGAGCAAACTCAAAAAATGAACCTTCACTTTATGATCGATCACCAACAGACCACCAAATCGGACAAACTTAAGAAAAATATGAATGCTATGACTTTTTTTGTGAGTTAAACTCTAAGATCATGAGGTCTCGATCGTTTGTCATAGACTAATGCCATATAGAATACATAAGGAAAAACTCTGTTTATTAAATTACTCCCTATACGCTTACGCTATTACTTAATTAGTCCGATGAAGGAAAAACCGCAAACTCAAAATACTAACTGCTATTATATATTTTTCTGAGGAAGTTAATTACGGATATTATGCTTAAAATGTTATGCACACAATTCGTGATAGAAAAAAATTACATTGAGATCTACAAAACCAACCCTAGAGGACATGCAAGCTAAATGAATTGGCATTTAACTTGCGCGCGAGAGAGCGTTTTGAGAACATATTCTTACAAGTGTGGAATGAGCTCTTACGAATTAATACTTCAATGGTATTTTTTATATTACTTTATACCAAGCTTTTAAAAGATCATATGGTTCTTTACAAACATTTTTATTTGATCAACATTTATCTCATAAATTAGTATATTTATAATAAGATTATCATTGTCTGAGATAAAATTTCCTTTTTTTTAGTTAAATTCAATAAAATAGAAGACCGAAAATAAAAGTCTCTTTCGCGAATCCGCTCCAAAAATATAAATGAATCATTAGATTTTTATCCCTTCAGTTAACATAACTTTTTTTGAGTTTTGTGTTTGTCCAATAAGTTTCCCCTTCCAAACTTTATTACATATAGTTCACTAGTATCCTTCGTCATTAGACTATTATACCAGGATCATTATGCAAACTTTATCGGAGTAATTGAAAATAATCAACTACGTATAAACTAAAATGAGTATCAATAAAGGGATACAGTATAATGTGCAAGACACAGAAAATTAATAACAAAACCATAACAATTGTTAGATCATTCAATATTGACCCAAAGAATTAAAAAATAATTATTAGATCATATACTGCAATTTGGCTAAACAATAGTTGCATTGGAAACTAAATCATTAAGACAAATCATCAAATATAAGTATCATACAGACATGGGGTTCCTTTTAAGAGAATTTTGAAAAATAAAATTATGAAACTTAAGGTCGTGTATCGTCGAAATTTCTTGAATGATTCTCTAAACTATAAAAAGGCGAAATTTGGAACTTTCACAATAACATGATCACATACATTGAACATCATTAGTATTTTTGTGCTCCATTGACCTGAATGAGCATTCACGAAATTATTGACTGACTGGGTCGTAAGTCAATTGTAATCTTTGAAACTTGACTGAGTATACATTACGCAGCAGAGAAATTTAAAGCTGTTCAACACTTTCCCTTTAGCAATATATTTTCGTCATTGTATCTTATTTTACTTTACATCTAATGTTGTACATTTACATATTATGGTAAATATTGTATATTAAATATAAAAAAACGCCTAATTTAGTTATTTGGCTTCACTATTTTTTCTTATCGATAAAAGAGAAATTTATTAGAGAAGAGTAAAAGGAGTAAAACTCAGAGAAGGGAGTACAAGAAATTTATTTGGCTTTCACTACTAAGCTGCTTGTGTCTGCATATTTGTCTAGTTTTCCAAATTATCGGTTTGAGACTAATATTTTCAGGACTATATACTAGAGGACGTATATATATATGTATTCATGTTTTCCCTGAGTCTCTAGTTCAATATAATTTAGTTTTCATTCAATATATTTGCTAGTTATTTTTAATATATAGAGTGTGTAACCTTCTTGTTTCTAACCAAAATTTTATCTTAGTGAAATTTTCAGCTTGTTTTCTGTTCTAATTAGTTTCAACATCTATATTCGAGCTATGTGATTTACTGATCAACTACCTGCAATTACTAACTCGTATAGTTTCATGTATATATAATTATAGAGAAAGTATTTTACCTAGATCAGGTAATTAATCTTGAATCACATTTATTTACTGTTTATCTATGTCATAAAAACTTAATTAATTATTATAATAAAATCATGATCACCAATTATATATATTCAACCAGATCTTATTAGGAAAAGAGGATCTCCGGAGGATAAGAGGAAAAAACCCTCCATAAGTTTGTTTCAAAGTCATCTAAGTACTAAATTGTTTTTATTATTAACTCTACATCACACAGTCACGACTTTAATCACGAGACCGGAAAATACACTTGTACAATTTGGTAACACGGTTCAGTGTTTAACTTATCTAATTTACTACTTTTTTAAGTAAAATAAATAAATTTATGTTTGTCCTTTAATCTAAAATATTAAAGAAACACTAGCATATATTCCCCTTGAGCAAAAATCTCAAGTGTAGTTCGGCTACAACAAATTTTTCAGGAGGCAAAAAGCTACTATTCAAAATTAGTGGGGGCGGTGATATATCCCCTAATTAAGTTTGTTTTGACTTTTGATTACTCAAGGAAATTATATTATTCAACGTTCAAACTGATTATTTATTCTTCTCTATTTCTAGTCTTCGACGTATTTGAATCTTGAAGAAGCCCGAACTGTTTAAACTCCATATATATAAATATATATACCCCACTAATCGTAACTTGTTCAAACAAATTATCAGCCTCGCATTTTCAACACGACTGCAATATCTTAAGGCTTCACCGTAGAAAACTACACCAAGCAACCAATATATATATACTCACACACAACATACGGCAAATACGCACTTGAGCAATTTATTCACAAACTCTAGCTAGCTATAGCTACAATTTTGATTTATCGAAGTTATAAGTTGTACAATTAAGTTGACAAGCGCTATGATTCTGTCACTTGCACGTTGCTCTGCTCATCCTTCGCTATGGAGAAAAGTTGGTCCGTTCATTCATTCATTCTATATATACCTTTTCTCTTAGATTTCTTCGTAAATATTAAACGTTCTTTCATATACACGATGATCATGCACATGTGGGTGTTCATCGTTAAATGTTGCATCCTGAATATTTGCTTCTTCTTTTTTTTTTTTTTTTGTGAGATCATTAATAGGCGCATGTCTTCATTTATATATATGAGAAAAAGTATATATAGTGTCGAAAAGTTAATTTACGATTTCAAAAGAATTATTACGTAGATATTTATTATGTGGCTATGGCTTTCATGTTACTAGAGAACGTAGTGGTTTATAATTATTTTAATAAGCCCAAATAAATTATTAAATTTAAGTTGTTCAATTCATTAATTCAATGTATAGCTGTGAAAATCCAATAGCTAGCAAAAGTATTTTGTATGTTCTTTCTCTTTTTTTAATTATTTGAATAGGTGCATGGTCCTCATGTTGCCATTAACACTTCCATTACCCAAAAATTTAACAGTATTTTTTTTGCTTTCTAATTTTAAATATTTCTTTGATTCTAGCTACACGTTTCCCGTAAATCCTGTATGAGGTAACTAATTTGTCATGCCTTGTTTATCCTTGACAAATCAAAATTCCAATACCAATATAATAGCAGTATTAACTTTCCATTGATTAAATAAGAATTATCGAAACTGAAATGTGTAAAAATATGGTGACAACTTTAATTTTAATTAAATATTACATACTAACTTAATATTCCAATAAAATAAATTGCGTAATTTGTCGTCAATTCATACTTTCCTCATCAAAACACTTGGGCTTTCAACAATTACAGAATCTTTAATACTTTTCCAAAAAAAAAATCATATGTATATGTTTTACTTTATTATCATTTATTATTATGTTCAGGATTCAACGCACCATGCCCAGTGACAATAGAGCAAAGAAGAATTTCCAAAAGCAGTAACCTTTACTATAAGGAGTCTCTCGGATATAATAATGATCGCCCAAGGATTATTAAAGCTGTAGCTGGTGACTTCAGTGAAAATGAAAGTCAAACAAGCCTAAAGCCCCAAGTGTTTAAGGTTCATACGAAAGACAAGCATGCAAATGTGGAAATTTCAAAGCTACTAAATGCTTTCTACGAGTTTTCTCGACCATACACCATGGTTGGAACCGTAAGTACTTTTCTTTTTCAATTTACAACGTTTTTTCACTAGTAATTTATATCTTCAAAAATTTAAGACTAATTTATAGTAATTGTTCACCTTTAATTTGATCTTGCAGGTTATTAGTGTAATTTCAATTTCCCTACTTCCGATAACTTCTTTGTCGGAAATTTCCTCTTCTTTTGTCATGGGAGTGATGAAGGTTAGAATTATTTCCATGAACAAAGAAAATTTTGTCCATGTCGGTTTAAGATATAGATACATCGACCTTTATTATGTTATCTGGTCTACACATGAATTTCAATGCACTATTTTAGGCTTATATATGGACTTTTCTCTAACTAGATTTTTTATTCCAGGTCTTGACACTATTTCTTCTTATGCAATTTTACGTGGGAGGGGTTAATCAACTTTATGATGTTGAAATAGACAAGGTAACGTCTACTCATCAGCTTTAATTCTATATACTTTTTTCATTATACGCTAATTTTTTGTGCAAGTGATCGAGGAAATTATCAAGGAGGTTAATTTGATCATAGGGTTGTGATTATTGCATTTGATCGTGTTTTCGTTTAAACAAAATAATGTCAGACCAGTAAGCATGTTTCTTCTTTCTTTTCTTTTTTAAAACTCGTCTTGTTATGGATATAATTAAACAAATTAACCCATTTATTTGTATAATTTCATAACTGAAACAGATGAGTTGAAACACAAAAAATTGACTCGACGTGTTATTTACCTTATTTAACGTATAGGATGCACGCAAATATATAACTAGGTATATAAATATTTATATATACGTTTATACTTTTTATTACTTATTTTAAAAGTAATATTGAAATAAAAACAACTGTAATCATTCACTTCACTATATATAACAAAAAAAAAATTAAAAAAATCGACATATCCTTTCTTGATTTGCCAAGCCACTATCATAGAAAGTGCTCTCATATGTTCTCTCAAATGCATACATTTAGAATTAATCCACATATTTTAATGTGCTTACAATATGCACAGTGAACCTTCTCCTATAACATTAATGATACAATTAGTTTACCAATTTACATGATCTAAATACTAATTATATATGAAGATGTTTATCGTAATGGATGAACTAACTACTTTTATCCACATCTTTTAATGCTCCTCACCGTATGAAATATAATTATCGTTCTCAATTTTAACATTTATCAGGTCAACAAACCTTATCTTCCCCTAGCTTCTGGCATATTCTCCATGGAATTTGGAATCTCAATGGTCGCCTTGTCTGTTCTTTTGGTAAGCATTTTGTCCTTAATCTCCTGCACCTAAAGTCCTAATTGATATATTATATACACACACAAATGCATATATAGGTATGTGTGTGTGTGTGTGTGTGTGTGTCTATATATATATATATATATATATATATATTATTTATAATTTTGGCTATGGAAATGAAGTTCTTTTAATTATGTCTTTCAGTGTCTTGCCCTGGGAATAATGTTTCAGTCACCACCTTTGCTTTTGGGCATCCTTGTATATTTTGTAGCTGGAAGCGGGTATTCTATGGAGGTAAGCCAAATGATATCTGTTGCAAGACTTTAAATTCAAATATTAGTATAAAAACATATATTAATTAATGCCTCATTTACTGCCATAAATCCAACAAAAAAGAAGAATCTTTAATGAAGGTCAATAATTAAATATTAACCCAGTGATACCTCATATCAAATGACGTATCAATAAATACATTAAGAAAACTTAGTGATTTCTACGCGGAATGTTATTCTTGAGCTTTATCATTTTCAGGAAATATGTGCTTACTTAATTAAAGGATAAGGGTAAAACAAAACTTGTAAATACATAAAATTAATCAATCATATATGATTTTAGTATGAAGAAATTAGCTAACCCTCCCTATATCTCACCTACGTTTTCTGTTATAAAGTTATAAAAAAAAAAATCATAAAATTGAACCTATAGTTAACTTCCTATTCGCAAAAAGAAACCAATTAGAATATTCTTCCGAAAAAAAAATGCAATTTTTTTACCATAAAATAGAACGCAGTCCAATTAATTTTGGCTATCAAACTTATATTACTATATGTTTATCTCACCAGAATATATATGAATATATAGTTTTTAATGGAAACTATCAAGTAGTTGAAAGCGCTTATATAGTTTCTCGGCATGCAATAACCTTTATTTAGTAACTCTACTTTTAATCATAGTTTAGTGATAATTTAATTTTATTGAACGCCAAATTTTATTCATTATTCTCATTAGCTAACTGATTGTGTTGCAGCTACCTTTTCTGAGATGGAAAAGAAGTCCATTTCTTACCATGATGTGTATTGTCGTTGCAAGAGCATTAATAATTCCATTTGCCACCTTTATTCACATCCAGGTATCATAAAATTATTAATTACGATTCTATTTTGTATAACATATTTGAAATAAACGAGTGAAATTTTACTTTGTCTATAAAAATATTTGTGCAGAAATATGTGCTTGGGAGACCAATAATGCTTTCAGGGCCATTAATTTTCACTTCAATTTTTGCTTGCTTTTTCTCAATCGCAGTTGCCTTGTCGAAGGTAATTATTAACTTTATTGATTATTAATACTAATCACTCTCTATTACAATTTCTTAAATTGACTGATTTTTGTTTTTGTTTCTTTTTTGGATAATATAATATTGGTACTTGGTTTGGCAGGACATACCAGATATAGATGGTGATCGGCAATTTGGGTTGAATTCTTTATTGTCTGTTAGGCTAGGGAAAGAACGAGTAAGTATAATCCCGTTCTCTCCCTAATTTACTCTTTTGAATACTTAATAATGCTTTTGCATTAGCGTATAATGTAGAGCAATTCTTTAATCCGGTCACAAATATTCTGACGGTTAATAACTACATAAATTTATGGCTATTTTCGTTACGTATTAAAAAAAATTAACTACAATTATTAATACCCAGAAAGTCTATGTATTTACGTTAAAGTTCACTCAATATTATGGTAACTCTAAGCTTGTAAAATATATCACATAATTAATTACGACTTGGTAACGAATGTATCTCGAAATACTTGGTATTATTTCCTTGCACTATTAAAATACAGACTGAATTCGAAACTATGAATTGTGATTTACCATAAGGAAATATTTTTTCAACGTGACAGGTTTTTCGGCTTTGTATTTCCATACTTATGGTGATATATGGCTGCGCCATGGGAATTGGATTTTCTTCCCCCTTCATGCTAAGCAAGCTTGTAACTGTATGTCTTTAAATTTATGACATAATTAATATCTACTTATTCAATCAGTTAGTTAAATAATGGAAACTAATAAATTAATGATGTATAATTTGATTCAGGTTTTGGGCCATTTATCACTGGGTGCTATCGTTGTGCATCGAGCTTTATCAACTGATTTATCTGCTGAAGGATCGGGCTTCGACTTTTACATGTTTGTATGGAAGGCAAGTGCATGACTCAATAAATTTCAATTATCATAAATTGGTTATCAATCCGTAAAGATGAATTATTAATATCGTACCAATCATATAAGCTTAAATGAGAATATAAGATTTGAAATCACGGTAGAATTGGGGCATTGTTTGATCGTAATCTTCTAATTAGAAAATACATCAAGTCATAAGATTTCACAAATTAAACAATTTTCATTTACATCATATCGTTTTGGGTATTGGATATAGGAACAAAGGAGTTTGATAACAAACACAAAACTGGAAAGAGAAACATGCATTAGGTGCCAACATATTTTATAGTTTTGTTATACAATTTCAAACAATTAACTTGTTAACATTTCCTATCTTTTGAATTCAGTTAATATTTTATTTCATTTTCATTTTCTTCTGCTTTTTGACTTGATATTGGTATTTATGAAGCGTGATGAGTATAGCTATAAATTTTACTAATTCCTTCTTGGGAAAAAAGAACTGCTAGAAAGATGAAAGCAATGCATATTGGATTATCAACGATAATTAGTAAAGCAAAATATGCCTGAAGGTTAAAGTAGTTGCGTTTCTAAATAGCACGCTTTAGTTTTAATTAATATTCGATGCATGTCAAAACTAATTATGGCATATGTTTTTGCAGCTTATGTATGCAGAGTATTTTCTCATCCCTTTTGTTCGCTGAAGAGGAAAACTTCAATGCTTCATCAGTTTGTTATATAACACATGTCCGATGCTTTGTAAATCATACACTAGTTCAGCTTTAATAGAAATGCATGAGAATTTACCACCTATAAAATCAATAAGGACACTGCATGCAATTGATGCACGTGAAAATATGTCGTACTTGAATTACTTTTATCGAATTGTGCTAAAATCAAATAAATTAATCTTAACAGTTTAGTGGAAATGCAATTGAATACTTGTGAAAAGATAGCAGTATCTTTTCTAGTACAATTCCGTTATGCTGAGTTTTTTTTCAACTTTAGTCCCTTAATGAGTATTGATTCTATCTTTGGTCCCCTATTGAATTTTTTTGTAACTTTGGTCCTCTAATGTGTCTCACAATTCATACTTGATCCCTTTTTCCACCGAAATCGTCCTTTTTTGCCAAAAAAAATCACGTGTTGTGCACATGGTCACATGAGGGTTGTTTTCATGTGGGAAAGAAGTCGCGATTCTGAAATCGCACCCCTCTTTTGTTGCTTTAAGGCAACTTTTTTTCTATTAGGGGACTAAAGTTACAAAAAAAATTCAATAGGGAACCAAAGATGGAATCAGTAATCATTAAGGGACCAAAGTTGAAAAAAAACCCCGTTATGCTGGTGCCAAAGTGTTGTGTTTGCAAATTGTTAAAAAAGTTAATATCAATTTTTGGCTTAAAATAAGCAACTTGGGGTATCTGCAAATTGAACTTTTGTGGTTTGAAGACTTTTTTTAAGCCAAAAATTCTCACAATCTAGAAGTTGGTAAATGGGTACTTCTAGCTTATAGTAGCATTTTTTTTAAATAAACGAAAATTAACTTATCCGGTTATACTCGTATCTTTTACTATCATATATAGCACGACATGTCTAATAAACACAAATGTTAATATGAAGGAGGATGGAGTCTTTATTCTATAACAAAGAATCTTATCATTCTAGAGTTAATTTGATTTATGATTTTTTTCTTACTGATTCGAAGTTTTTTCAATCATTTTCACAAGTGTAATTTAGTAATTCACCTAATTAAGTTTCCAGATGGATACGTATAAAAATTAGTTTATTCTTAAAAAAAATGAATAAAATTGAAATTTCTATTGTAGTTAAATTATTAAAGTTATAATATATACCCTAAATTAAGAATGACAACCTACCAAAAGAAATAAACAACATGGATATGAAATGTAAATAGTTTCTTTTATCATATATATGATTCTTTTTATAATTCTGCGGTTACTTCAATATTCTATATTTATAAATATTTTATTATAGTTATACATTAGATGTTGATGATGTATAACTTATGGGTATTACAGTCAAATTATGATGAAATCTAGAGAATCACTTTTCCTTGCAAACATTGTACCATGAAAAGAAGCTTTAGATTGTTTTTCAAACACATTTAGCTTATGACATGAAGTAGTTTTTTGAGATTTAACTTAAATTATGAACTTCTACGTACTATTTTTGTCTGTCAATTAATAAAATTTTGTCCTAATAGATTGTAGGCATGTCGTGTGAAAGAAAATATTTCGTGGATTAATTTGGTCTAAAACTTAGGTCAAAGTCATGATCGTAACTGAAAGGGGAAAAATAGATTATGATTAAATATTTGGCATAGCCTAGCTAACATTGTACATATATTAATTTCAAGAGATATCTTTATAATTGTCCCAGCCTTAAGATATGGTTATCTTCACCTTTCTAAGGATATAAGTGACTAATCCATAATTTTAGCAAACTTTGTTTATACAAGAGAATCTATTAATAACCTATGGATGGATCCCGATATAAGGTGAGGCAACTTACCTTATCATACCTTATCTTCTGTTTAGCAACTTAGGCAAGTTTTTGGGGTAGATCCCGAATTGTTTATGTATTATAATGATTATTCTGGTAATTAATCATACCTTCTCTAAGATAACTTAATCTCGACTATTAGTGACTTAAAAAGTTAGTCAAAATGACCAACTTATCCTTAACAAAAACAAAACTTGCCGAAAGAACCCCTCTTGAAAATGTGGACTTCCAAAACTAAGTTCATGTTTATTTTCTGCTTTCATACAACTCTTATGTTTATTCCCCTTGAAAACGAAGACAAGTAATAGCAATATAGCATCATTATCGAATCATCAAGCAAATAAGGCATGCATATCCCTTAGTGAATGTAATCCCTATTTGAGACTATACTGAGATATTCTCAAATTACTGAGCAGCATATATAATTTGCAATTTCATCATTGTTGATCATGAGACAATTGATTCCCGTCGTGGATGAAATGCTCGAATAAAGTTGAGTTTCGCTTCTTCTGATTTACTAACCACTTGTTTATTCTTTTTTTACCATAAATGTATTTCGTGTTGCTCGAGAGCAAGTTCTAGACCTGCATGAACGAACCTTCAGTTCTAATGCAATATTCTGACCATATATACATACTAAATTAATTTGCTGCAAAATTGATGATAGTGTCGGTTTGCAATGCACGCTGGTCGTCTAGATTATGGATCTTCTGTGTATAGTAATAGTTCTCTTTAGTTTTCCTTTTCAATTTTATCATCTTATTTGTTTTATTTTAGTAAGAGACTAAGAGTCGTCTAGATTTTAAGGGTGTTTCCCTGGTGCATTTGTTGATATTAATCTGGGTTAATAGAAGTTTCGGTTTTGCTTGACTTTCTCCCGTAAATGAATTGAAAGTATTAGCATTTTGCAGTTAATCCTTTCCTACATTTAGTCTGAAAAAAAAAAAAAGGTCATAGCTAGTTTTTGTCTGATTTTCTTCAAAGAATTGTAATGGATTAGATTAAGTGAACAAAAATGTTGTTTCATAAGTCTGATGAAAAGAATTCTGGAAATAATGATTTAAAGTTATATATTGATTCTATATCGATAAATACTTTTGTTTAGGACTAAATGTTCAAATCTGGCTCTCATCCACAACAATTGTAGCTTTTAAGTGTAGAGATGCCCAAAGGGATCTAGTTCGGACATGGTTCGGTTTTTTTAACGGATTATACTTGCCAAAGCTGATATAGAGTCGAGCATTCACAATTACATATAGAGACAAGGTTTAGAATCGTATAGACAAACAAAACAGTAACTTAAAGAAAGATTGATATAATTCAGACCAAAATCCTTCAATATATGGCAATTTTTTATCTTTACAGTGATACCCCTTTTTATATCAGTTATTTATTCATTTTTCTTTAAATACATGTCACAGATTGGCATAATCTTTGAAAGCATAATTAAGGCATCCATCTTTCCAAATTATAAAATAGAAAGATTCTTTTTCTTTGTTCAACAATAGTTAATAACTCATGTAAATAACCCTATTTTTTTCTTTTAATCTCAGCTGGATTCCAAAATTAGGGATCAAAATTAAGTATTTTGATAAAATTAAGAAACGAATTACAACACTTGAAGTAAAAATAAAAATAAGATTATTTGTTGCAATTAGGGTTGAATTAAGATTAATCTTCACATTGACGCTTAATATTTTGAGAAAAAATACACTTTTCAGATTAATCTTCACATTGACGCTTAATATTTCGAGAAAAATACACTTTTCGACATAAATATTCTACCTGAAAGTTGACGTGGGTTTTTGGAGCAATTTACTAGGGCATTGGATAGAGTGTAACTTTTTAAATGATAAGTGGCACGTTGCAAAATGCGGTTTAGAATGAGAGGTCTAACGGTTTTCACCCAACTTTTATGTTTATCTTTTGTTTTTGTAATAGCGTCAAAATGAGTCAAATAGAGGAAAACCTCCATCACAGAGGAAATTTACAAAAATAAAAATATAAAGAACCAAACTATTCTGCCCGCGACTTTGTGCCCACTCAGTTAGTGTGTGAGCTGCAAAATTTAGAGTCCTAAGAATGAATCAAAATTTCCACTTTGATCAGCATGCCCAATAAATTTTCCAATACATCTAATATCTATTTTGCAATGAGATAATGCAAAAACTAACGTACAAAATGCATCACCGATTCTCCCACGTCTCATCTCCCTACAAAATTCGTACTCCTTTAAAATTATGTATGCACAAATATAATAGTTTCGCATTCACCTCATTACTCCTCAGACTAACTAAGAATCATGATTAAGTGATGTGGCTAAAATTGAGTACACTAATAGACATGTTTACTCGTCCCAGAACCCAATCTTTCTACGTAACGAACTAGGAACTTCACAGTGCGAGTTTCCAAAACATTCAATACTTCAAAACATTCATGCAAATCAGAGTCACTTACCAACAAGACCCATTCTTCTTCATCATCGAGATACTTGAGTTGGAACTCCTCAATGTGCAACTTGAACCTTTTCGCCACTTCGTCATATAGTTTAAAGCATCCAACAACAGGATCAAACTTAAAACGAATCGTATCTTCCTTATAAGTAGCTTTCACCGTAATCTTGGACCCTCTATCTCCACAATGTGCGTCGATTTTAAGATGTGGCTTTTGGTCTAAACTTGATATACCTCCGCTCATCATTGATCCACACTCGTTAGATGAGTTTGTCGTGCGTAAGGAAGTGAGCTGACTATGTTCGACAACTCCATCATCCCCATCAGTAATAATACTAAATGAATCGTCGACACTTACGTTAAGCAAACTTTTGAGTGTGCACTCGTCTCTATGTTTTGCCGACTGTTTTTCTCGTAAAATACACTCTTCTTCTATTCCATTAGCCTCAAATTTGATGAAAGATGCCGAGGGTGATCTTGCATTTTGGATTTCTGAACCGAAGCTGACAGAATTTCTACTCATGTTACATTCAACTTCTTTAGTGATAGAGCCAAAGGCCACAAGTCTCCCTGTTTTCAAATCAATTTCTAGTCCTCCTTGCACTCCCTCGACAGTTTCAAGCACTCTTTGTATTTTCTTCAAAGAACGGTTCACCTTATTTATCTTGCGAGAAGGCCATCTTGAGATTCCATGTTGTCTACATATCCTTTTCAGAGTAGTTGGGCATACTACAACAAGATAAAATAAACACAATTCATATAACCATAGAAAAAAATCAAAAGCACAAACTTATTTTTAACCAGTACTTTTTAAGTTTTGCTGCTCAATTTGATGCCTCCAACAGAATAACTTGGCAACATTAAGTAGGTGCTAAACTATTAAAAGATTCTCAAAAACCAAAATAAAAAAATAAACAATGAAGTAAATAAAAGTTCCTAAAATATATTAATTTGACATTTTTGATAATTTTTTTAGATAATTTTGTTCTTTTAGGCCCTCTTGTTAATTCTCTCACTATAGAAGGGAGATTAATAGTAATTTCCGGTAATGTGCTTTGTCAAATAATCAGATACAATACTCCATGATGAAGAAAGACAAGTAAAATAAATTATAACTCACCACCAAGGCTTTTTGCTGCATCCTTAAGGCTTCCAGAAAAGTACTGTTGAAGAACATTTAAACTGATATGCTTTTCAACTGTGCTTCGCTTATGCTCAATCGGGCTAACTGAGCCAATCTACAAGTACAGTGAGACGAATCAAGAACACCAACAAAAAGCAACTAGCATATAAGATGTAACTAATGTAAACATATTACAAAAAGCATAACAGAAATGTATAAATACCTCTTCAGGAATATCATCTGCCTTTAATTCTGCTTTTCTCCATTCATATGTATCTTGAGGTACCGTGTTCTCACTGTATTTTAAGCTGCTATGTATGAAAGACTGTTCAAGACTCCCCAAAGACAACAAAACAGGTGATATATTATTTTCTTCACCACATTGTAGCACACTCTTAGAGTCCTTCGAAAGTAACTCTACATCCGAAACTATCCTCAAACTCTTGCAAATTCTCTGCATCGTACAAGAAATGTTATCGAGCAGAAATTGTTGTTCTACATTATCTTTCATATCGAAAGGAAGAAAGAATTCCAATATGTAGTCCTGGTCACCGGTGTAAGTACTTCTGAGCCTGACAGCAACAGCGGCATTTAGGCCAAACTTGCGTGCGTGTTGAACCAGTGGATATTCACTTATATGAAATTCCTTCACATCCGACTCAAAGAAGGGATGGTTTGATTGAAGAGCTTTTCCAACTATACCTTGTCCTTCCTCAAGGTAGTGTCCGATACATGCATGCACAAATCCCTCGACGTTTTTGTCAGTCCAATAACAAGCACTCTCCTCTATGCACAACACATATTTGTCTTTTGTGCTCTTGTTTTTTCCTCTGGTGTGTACTTGTCTAGTATCATGATCAGGCCCTTCAATGTTATAACAGGGGATCCATGTTAATGCAAGTGGAAGTTTATGTGTACGACAAATGACGCGTAGCACGTTTGTTATCTCAGATAAGGCTGTTCTTTGATTCATTGAGAGGCTCTGAAATGAATTAACAATCGAATTTAGAAAAAAATGTGAACAATACGATGAGAGAACATAAAGATAATCAAATCTAAGTTTGATCATAACCTGAGAATTAAGTTGAGGTGGTAGAGCGCTCCTTAAATTAACAGCCTGAAATATCAAAGTTAAGAGTCACCGAAGAGTTCTAAAAATGGAAGAAGTTCACATTAATTTCTCAACATAACCTATGTTAATAGTTTGGATGGTATCATCCTTCTCTTATTTGCACTCTTATTTGCACTCTATCGACAGACAGTAATATTGTAATTCTTATTCAAGTTTTAACATTTTTAATGAAAATGTAGGAAAATTTGACTTGGAAGATACAATATTGAATGTATGACGTAAACTTGATATACTGGTTCCATGAGAATTATTACAAATAGTTCCTTACACTTTTACTCCATCTCATGTCTTTTAAAATGCAAAAAAAGAAACAAAAGGTAGTTAAGAAAGAAAAAAAAAAGTCAACTAGGATGAAAGAAAATCAACACAAGCAACAACATGATAAAAAAAATGAGATAAAATAGCATAGCACACTCCAATTATAAAATAAAGCGCTTATAGTTATAGGCTTATAGCACTGCAAGTTATTGGACCAAGAATACGGACTCGATCCACGTGAAATAATATTTGTATGCGAGATCTCGCTCTTACCTACTGCAACAATTTTTTATATGATGAATATAACATTAGTTTATCCTTCAAAAAAAGATATAACACTAAATTTATAACTAGTTGTATACAACTCTATAAATTTTTCCTTGCTTTTTCTTTGATTCCTTAAATTTTTCTCGTAGGACAACGTCATAATCAATCATTAAATAATAAATTTTTTTAGAGAAAAAAACATGAGAAAACAAACCTGTAGTGCTCGACACATATTTCTCATCTCCAAATCAAAATCGGGTTTCTCCGCCGTGGTAACGAATTCAAGCACAGCACAACATGACTTTTCACAAGAATTATCATCCTCCTGATCAAACACCGGTAAAGCAATCGATCCACGGACTTGGTAATCGACAGCATGTTGTACCCGCAAGAACTCGGCCTCATTATAGTACATGACATTTGAGGTCCACTCTGGAATCTTTGATATAAAAACACGGCCAGGAAGTCCAGGAAAAGAACCTGGTCTTGATTCAGCATGAAAAGTATATAATTTAGATACTTCACGATATCCACAAAGATTCTCGTCAAGCAAATAAGGTTGTTCACAAGTGGTTAACACACGATAATCACCAATCTTCAATGGAACCCAAACTTGTGCCAAAATTCCCTCTCCAGAAGTAGAACCCCACTCTTTAAAGAAATGCATTGCTCTTAACATCTTCTCTGCGAGCGTGTGTGTCGGAGACCTTGGAACTCTCGAGCTATACCGTTCGATAGAATATGATTCGTCGAGAGGAAAGACATCTGTGTTTGTACTAGGGGACATGGGAAAAATGGGACATGTTTGATCTGACAAATTATTGGACCATTCATAGTATGAGTCAAATTTCATCAACTCTACAACATCGTCGTACGAGCTCTTCGTATACGAGTCTTGATCATTATCATGACTTTGCATCAAGCTCCCAATGATATCATCCATAAGGTTAGCTAACGGAAGAGGATGAGCAAAGTGCAATTGAATTGTGAAGACTTTAAGGATCACTTAGTCGATTTTATAAGAGAAGTAAATTAAAATAAAAAACACTAGGGGGCCTATTATTGTCTGAATCGTGCCCACATAATATAGTGCTCTAAAGTACAGAATGACCTGATTCTAAGAATCTGTAGGCACGAGAGGACCATTAGATTCCAAAGAACTTTAGTATATTATTAATAAGGGATAATTACGGCTACACCCCCTGAGGTTTGGTGTAATTACAGATACCACCCCCGAGGTTTGAGAAATTACAGAGACCACCCCTGAGGTTTGCATCAACCTTACAATAAAGTCCCTCTATTGAACATATGTATGAAAACTTCCAATTTTACCCTTGTTCCATTTCAATTGATATTATACAAAGTTTGAGTAGGTTTTATTATATAAAGAAATAGTATTTTTTTAAATTCTACAAAACCTTTATAAATATCAACATAAAAATTATATTGTTAAAAAATACTAAAAATAAAAAGTATATTTTTTTAAAAAGAAACATACATCTATTTAATTAATTCGTTTATTTAAATTTAATTATAAATGTTTAAAAAAATCATAATATTATTTTAATATTCACTAATTATAGTTTCTTCTAATAATATAAAATAAAAGAATACAATATGCTTAGAACTCCTCATTCATCTCAATAAAAAATGCACAAAAGAATGAAGCAAACATAGGTTTCTTGATTTGCAAATTTAATAATATTTTAGTATCAAATTTAATACAAAACTAAAAGAAAAAAGAAAGGAGAAAAAATGAGAGCTCATCAAACCAAAGAGAAAAACCAATTAGCCTTTTGTAACTAATTAGATTCACTAACAAAATTAATGAAGGGCATTATTGTCTTTTATATGACATAAGTTAGTTAGAGGGGAGGTGAGTGTAATTTCCCAAACCTCAGGGGTGGTGTCTGTAATTACACCAAACCTCAGGGGGTGTAGCTGTAATTATCCCTATTAATAAACACCATTTGGTATCTTTTTGCCAACTCAAATTCAGACCAAGCTGTCACGGATCTTAGAGGATCACTTGTAACACGTTACACTATTGTATCACAAAGTTGCAGATATTCTTTGTACATGGAATCTTTTGATATTGAAAACGTATATTCTCGAATCAATATTTCGCATATATATTATAAAATTCAATTTTCTTGATATCGTTTCTATTTGAACAGAAAAAACATTATAAGAATAATGACAGAACTGGACAAAGACTTTCTCGGTAAACAGAGGGATAACCCCCCCCCCCCAAAAAAAAATAAGAAAAAAAAAACGCAAATATAATATTTAATTATTACTTTCTCCTGATTACGATTTCATTTCATGAGTAAACATTCATGCATTAAGATTAAATTAATTATTGGTGTCGGACAATGAAAATATATATAGGAGTTAATTTATCACATTATTTAGAATTTTATGCACAACATAATCTAGGCAAAATAACAAAAACAGAAAGTCTTAATTATTTGCTGCAAGGAAGACTGATTCGGACCGATGGCGTGTATAAGCATGTGAGTGACAATCTTATTTTTACCTTTTTTAATCACATTGCTGCTTGCTGATGTCAAGTGTTTTGGATACAAGCAGTTCATATTTTATGATCTGTGGCGTGTTTCTCCATACCCTTGATGTCTGCATTATTGCTAAGTTCACAGTAAAATGATTTAATAATGGTTCATTATTGAATAAATTACACCAACACTCACAATTATGGAGTGAATCACAATAGCACTCTCAATGCTCTATACGGTTTTCAATGATATGTATACTTTTTATGCTGTTAATTTTTAATAAAAGTAAAAAATGTTGATTCATAAGCATCTTATTTTATTGCTTAAAAGTTAAAAGAGATTTCGTGCAGGGTGCATGTGTTTGAGAGTATATTTCAAGTTGCTTGCTATGCATGATTATCTTAATTTTAAAATGATTTAAAAGGATGAAAATATTCACATTAGCTTCTCATTTGGTTTGATTAAAGAAGTGCCACTATACTCGAGAAGCATTCGAACTCGGTTTTTAAAATTTCTACTTGCTAATAATTACATAAGAAGTCCATTAACTTTTCAGTGGTCGTTAAATAGTTTCTATCTTCGTATAACTTACAAATATATTACTTTACTTTCACCCTAGCTAGTTAACAATCTATGCTACTTCTCCCACAGTTTTAATCTTGTTTTGGACATTTGATGAATCGATATAGACTTGGCCTTGGGAGTAAGCAGTTTCAGTTTTTTCTTTTCTTTTTGTTTTCCTTCAACTTCAATTCTCAAGCGCGGAACATAGTTTTTTGGTTCTGATAATGCTTTCATATGACAAATTATTTGTTTATTTAAATAAAGTCGAAGACTAAAATTGCACAAAGATGGCGTTAATTGCTACCACCCAGCAAAGCTGAAAATCTTGAGGTTTTGACAATTTACCCATGTTATGTCAGATGGACAAATTATCCCTATATATATGAAAAAAAAATAAAAAAAATAGGATCAATATTAGTGAAATCCCTTAAGATTTGATCAAATATTAGTAACACCTCTTGAGGTTATAATAATATCAGTGACATTTCTTATCATTACAAAAAATCTTGTTAAATAAATATTTTATATATCTTTTTAATATATTTGATAAAAAAAAAAAAAGGATTTCATTTGTACACGTACCCTAATCTTAAAAATCAACCTTTTTTTTTAACTTTTGGAAAGAAAAAGAATGGTTTTTCTTTCTCTTTCTTAGTTCATCTTCATTGTTTCTCTTTCTTGTCTCAATCTCCATTTACCATCTCTACTCTTACTCCGTATAATTTGTCTAGAATACGATTCAGCGACCATTGAAAATGAAGATTTACGAGCATTCTCTCTGAAACACAATATGAGGCACGGAAGGTAATTAACTGATGCCTCATTGTTCTTTTATAAATATGTTTTTTAGTTTTTAAAAAAATATGTAAATACATATTTAGATTGTCAATAAGTACCAAGATATTTAGATATAAACTATTTAAGCAATCTTTTTATCTGAAAATGACTAATTAAGTATATATAAGGTTAATATAGCATAAGCAATTTTGTTATCTAAAATTACTGATTAAATGCGTACAAATAAAATTAATATATCTTGAAGTTATATAACTCAGAATTAATATGTTGCTTACCAATTATATGTGTAACATGGGTGAGGTTAATTAAAAAAATTAATGAATCATAATGGAAAAAATAATTTTAATTATTAGTTTAAAGAATGCCTCATATATTATGCAAAACAAAATAAAATACACCGCGTAACAAAACATAAAAAAGTAGTACCGGATACTTTTGTTTGAATATGTTCTTTGAAAAACTATTTTTATCATTAAACATCATATTTTCTTGATAATTACCAAAGTTATTATTATATATCAAAGACACCCCTGATAGCACTAAAATATTATCAATGCCACTCTCTATCATAATTAAAGTATAAAAGGGTGTTGGTCCTAAAATATAGGTAAACTTTGACCATCACTTTTACCTAATAGGAACTTCAACAAAAAAAAAAAAATATAGCAAATAACTTATTTGATATGTCACAATGAAATTCAGGGGTGTCACTGGTATTACCGAAATTTTAGAAGGTGTTACTAATATATGACCAAACCTCATGCGGTATCATTGATACTATCCCAATAAGATAAGTAGGTAAAATATCCCATGCAGCTTCAAAATATAGCAAACTAATACCCAATATACATAGAGTTGTAGTTCACTCATCCCAAACATGAAAGTGCGAGTAGTTTTTTTTAGCAAAAAAGACATTTATACCTTTTTCTCAACAAAGAAAAAATGTGTATCTTTTAGTTTAATACTATAAATTGTTGACAAAATACAAAATAAAAGTTTAAAATTATATTAAATTTTGTAAATACGTGTTTACTTGTAGTTTTCTTTTAAAAGAAAAGTTACAACTAAATTTAAAATTATAAAAAGTAAAATATTAGAAATGACGAGGGTATACATATTTTGATCGTTAAATATAACAAATACACTATAGAAAATCACATGGGGGCAGTGTGCACGTTTCCAAATCACAGGATGATAATTTGTCTATTTGACGTAAAGTGATAAATTGCAAAAAAGCCAGAATATCTATATTAAGAAGTTAAAGGAATATAATATGGATTATTACCATGATTAATTAATTCTATATTTATATATAGAGATGCATATGGGGCTAATATTATAATTTTTCAACTTCTACTTCTCTTTCTTTCTCTAAGATATTTAAGTAAAATAAAAAGTGATCAGCAAGTGTTTATAAATTGGTGTGAACACTAATGTAGCCGTAAAATCATGATCTTAAAAACAATGCATGTCGACAGAAAGCGTCGTTGGAATTGATCTTCATAAACAATTTGCAGCAGTCGCTTTTTGTGTTCGTCAAGGGAAGAATTTGTGCGGTTTAAGACATATACGTACGCAAGTGGAAGTGAAAAATTAATGTTATTTCACTTTCAGGTGGAAGTCATTGTAGTGTTGAGCTAACCATATCAGTGCAGACGTTTGATTTTGGAATTATAAGCATTCGTCAACTGACAATAATGGAGTTTTTATACATTACTTAATAGGTCGACGAAGAAACTGAAGTAAAGGTCGTTTTCTTTTAAGTAGACCTACCAAAAGGTCTAGTTTTATTTATTTATTTGATAATTCATCATTAATATTATTCTTATTATCATCACTTATATTGATTTAGAGTTTGTAGCTTATCTTCAAAAAAATTTAGAAAGCAAACAAATTCCGAAGTTTGAAACGTCTTAAATTTTAGTTGAAGAGAATTAGGCTTCTTGTAATGATCTTTTTTGAGAAAATATGCGATATTATTTTTCTCCTAAACCAGCATTTAACTAACTAGCTAAAGGTGGATAATAATTCATCATCTATCTATATGCATATAACGCAAGATATATACCTGTTCCATGTGCAAGCAACTATCAACTGCACTAATCATGGAATAAGAGTACTAAGTACTAACTACAAGGTACAAGACCATATTTCGCCTTAGAGAGCGTTGTAGAATATATATACAAATTTAATCCTTCACATTTAATAATCAAAAGAATAACATATACAGGAATCAAATATGAGAAGGGGAATCTGTAGTATGAAAAAAATAATGACGTGCGAGTACGGACGAGATATATTGTTATTATATGTATAATTAATCTTAATTGTAGATATATAAGATCACTTTACAAGATCATCAAAAAGATCTCCTTACCATTATACATCAAAACTAAATAGGGAATCTTTTAGTATCTTTTACGTCATCATGCTTTTTTCTCTCTCCTGAAGAAGAAACCATGAATATATATTCAATACCTCAAATATCAATGATTGAGAAACTTGGAAGATCGAGCATGTTTCGATTTTTTGTGTATTTTGGATTTAAAAAATGTTTGAAACTCGTTTGAATTAATTTTAAATATATGTTCTGAGTATAAATGTGGGGTCACTTTCGATGATGGTGTTGTCAAATCAAAAAATGATGTGTCAATTTAATAACTCTTTGCTTTGTTATAGTAGGATGATTTAATGATTAAAACTGTTATTGGTATTTTATTGTTACTTTTAAAATAAATTATAAAACTCATAAAATATATGTATATGTTATATTTATTGTATATATGTATGTGTATCAATTAAAATCATTAATTAGTTTGAAAATTAGCCAAAAATATTGTTTCAAAATGGAATATAAATAGTTTTTTAAAATCTCGTTTGAATTGTTATGATGCGAGAATAAAGAAATAGGCACAGGGATTTCACCGGAAGTAAATGAGAGTGAGAGGTCGATACAATGTTCACAAGATTTTTAGAGATTCTTAAAATTTTATTAATGTTCTAACTTTTTGCATTTATTGGTGATTGGGTAGTCCAAAAATATACTACTATAGTTACATTCCTTGGATAGAGATTATGTGACAAAGTTCTCAATCACATGGCATATTGGTCGGAAATTGTGTTTCTTTTTCAAGTTCCAAAAAATTTACTTAATTTCACTAGTATATGTTTTGCTCCACAGGGTGAGGGCTGAATTTTTATTCGGCCGGTGCATCTTATGATTCCATGCTCACTATTTTATATATATATACACAAGACAAAACTAGCCATTTGTACTTATCAAAAAAAAACTAGCCATTTGTAATCAGATTTGGCACAAGGCCCTTAATTCAGTGTTTCTGTTGCACCAAAACCACCCAAGACTTTTGTGCATTGAATGGGAACGTCAAAACAAACTCATACATTTGGCTGAGCTTTTCAGCTCCCTTAAGTTTTTTCTTCTTTTGTTTTTCATAGTGGTAGGGCTTTCCTATTCTGTTTGGGCCTTTCGATGACTTTTGGACCTGACTTAGCCCCCATTTGTGTTGTTTGCTGGGCTAAGCCCAAGATGAACAATAACATTTCTATTGTAGAATATACCTTAACAAACAGTATCAGGTCCAATATTTCACTTCGTGTTTCACTTCGTGAGGGTACGTAGTCATAGAGATGAAGGTAGTGAATACCCAGATAAAGAGTTAGGCTCAAGTGGAGGCCCCCGATTGAGGAGAGATTATTAGGTGCAGCGGTTGTACGATAAGGTAGTCCAACAAGTCGGTTATTAGTGTAAATATATGGTTGGGGATGAGGTGTGGAGGAGTTATAGGGGTGTTCGCGTGCGGGTTTGGGTGGATTGTCACCAAAAAAATGACCATACTCAAAGTTAGCGGGTTACCAATTTTTCAACCCGCGCGGGTCAAGTTAATAATGAAACCATGCGGGTTGCAGGTTGCGCGGGTTACAGGCGGGTTGAGCTTTTTTGCGAACAAAAAAAAGCAACGATCTTTCGGTATAAAAATAGCAAACAAAAAACTGTCTAAGAGTGCAAAAAATACATAAATAATGTTTCTAATAAAATAATAACCAACAGTAATCAACATATTTGAATTTAACTAGAGAACAGTAATCAAAATCATAAATTGGACAATTTGAAGCAATTAGCATTAATACATATCAAATCAAGTATTAATCAATACAATTAACATTGACAGTAAGTATAGTTTGGAACGCCAGCCACGCGTTTGGCACATTATCTCAAAAGATTGAATCCAATTGCTGAAGAAGTTTAAAAAATCCAAAAAAATTCAGCACACTTTTCTATAGTAATTATTATATTTAAAAAGTCTTGTACTCAACTAATGGTAATAAGATGACAAGACTACTTTTAATACTTGTAGATATATATTTAAAATTATTTATGCATCATCAATATCAATCTTCATTTACTTCCCCTAGTAACTTACCCATACGGCCACAACAGCACGCTTCCTCCATTTCCCAAATTCACTTTTATATATTATATATGTATGTATATTTACTTACATACAACTTACAAAAGAAAAGGAATCATTTTCTCACACATACATCAAATAAAAGCTGTTGTTGAGATGAAGAGAAGAGAGAGCAGCGGTTGTTGAACCCTTTTGAAGAGAGTGTTAGTCTTTTTCTTAAAATTAGGGTTGTTCGACTAATTTTGGTTTGGGGTGGGGTGGGGGGAGGGGGGTTCAGCCCGTTTTCAAAGTGGGTGGGCTGTTGGCGGGTCTACCCGCCACCCGCCCGTTTTCAGCGGGTTGCCTATAAAATAAACTGCCTAAACTTGTTTAGAAAAAATCAAAAAATCATGGCGGGTTTGGCAGGTCGGGTTTCAGCTGGTTGGGCGGGTTATGAACAACCCTAAGGAGTTACTTTTCTCAATTTAGAAATTATGTTAATCTCAACCTTAGTATGTACCACGTCATTATGCAGCGGTTGCATCTAGGGGTGGGCAAAAGATTTGGGTACCCAAACCCAAACTCGTCCCAATTGGGTATTTCCCATTCGGACGAGAAATATGGGCATAGGTACCCAAATGACGGGTACCCGCTTTGAAAGAGTCGGGTTTGGGGTCGGGTTCGGGTATTGATAACCAAAATTTCCGAACCCAATCGGGTACCCACCTGCTATATATATAGTATTATTATACTTATAGTTATACTATTAATCTTTGTGCTTAACAATAAAACGAGAAAAAACTATACTTATATTATAGTAATAGTCTTTTGGTTTAATGAAACAAAAAAATACTTATATTAGAGTATCTTGGGGTTAATAATAAAGAAAGACTAACGATTAAGAGTTCATAAGGGGACATTCACTAAGCTCCGAATATCACACAAAAAATAAAATAAGTCATCTTTTTAATTTGAAATTATTCAAGAGATTTTCACAGTAGTGCCAAAAAACGTAAGACACATTGCATGGAAGATTAAAACTGAAAAACATCAACTTTTTTCAACATCAAAGCTAAAAAAATGAGATATTTGGGTACCCGCTACCAGCCTTCATGGGTACCCTACCATAACGGGTACCGCCTTTGGGTACCCATATATTTCGGGGTCGGAATCGGGAAATAATTTTTCACTATCCAACATGTCGGGTACCCGCCGCGGGTACCCATTCGGAACGGGTACCCGCCAATGCCCACCCCTAGCTGCACTTAATAATTTTTCCAGATTAAGGGGATACTTAGTGGCTCTTGGTCACGAGATTTTTTTTTTAAAAATTGCCCTCTAAAATAGCTTATGTAAAACCTGATAATTTTTGCAGATTAAGGGGATACTCAGTGGCTCTTGGTCATGAGATTTTTTAAAAAAAAAATGGCCTTCTAAAATAGCTTATGCACGGTTGTAGTCATCTAACGTAGTAAGAACCAATTTTGATCCTTTGGCTAGTAACTTTTTCGAATTTTGATTAAAAAAAAGGATTTTTTTTTATTTTCCTTCAAAATATTTTTGTTAATTACACTTAAACCCTAGAATATTAGAATGTAATTTTACAATTTTGTTGTTTATTATATTTCAGTAAGCGCACTTATGTCCCTATTATTTTAGTTTAAATTTCTTATCAAAATAAAACTATAGGAAGAATTACACAACACCTCATAAGGTATGAAGTAATGACAAGAACCACCCATCATGTTTGAAAATTACACATACACTCCCTAAAGTATATATCCCATTGCACAAATACTCATGTAGTTTATATGTAGGAGCTATAACGTCTAGTCATTATAAGTCGAGGCCAGTGGGGCCAGTCTTGATGTTACCACACTCTGACGACTGGTGGATTAGGTATGTTCTTTGGTGCTAGTCGCTCTAGACTAGCACTGGTGGCACTAATTCTCCGATGAGGTTGGCTAGGGGCATTTTGCTCCATAGGTCCTTTACTTTGGGTTTTCTGCTCTACTTTTTCCTTCTCTTTGCAATACTTAACTATACAGTATAAACCTAAAAAACATGAAAACAACATAAAGAACTTGAAAACAAACAAGAATAAGCATAAAAGTAAATAGATGGGTATGTTAAATATGTATTCCCTAGACACCTATATAGGCAACGATGGCGCTAGTAGCGATGAAGTAGCGTGCGAGTCGCATCTGAGTGGCGGCCCTCCTTTAGCTTTGCATGAATTTACCATTTTGGATATACTATTTCTCTAGATGTTGGAATTGTTAACCACTTTCTAGAAACTATACATTAGTGGCTTTTCAACAGTGGTCCGTCGCCTAGTTATTTCTACAAAAGAGAAATAAACCACGCAAGTTTTGTTAATTTTTCCCATTTGCCTCTCGGAATCTTAGAAAAACGAAACAAGAAAAGGAATTTAAAAATAATAATAACATGCGTAAAATTAATTAAAAGAGCATAATTTAGGCACTCATAAGTTACCATTCAACACAACTTGTTAGTCTAAGATAGACCGATATATTCGATCTTCAAAGTAAGTATTTGGATCAAATCCGTCAAGGAATCAATTGAATGGCTCCATAATTTACACGGGAAACAATTGTTAGCCACCCGTTTCTTACTTCATTGTTTTGAAAAAAAATGCTCGAAGAGTAAAATTAGATATAATTATACGACCTTATAAATTTTCTTCCCCTCGGCACCTATAAAAACCAAGTTTGATTCAGATTTATGAGATGAAGAAATTGAGGATATAAAAGTTGTAAAAAATCTATTACCTTGTTTATCTATTTCTATATTTTGTGCAAAGTGATATTTGCATCCTTTTTCTTTTTGACTATGCAATTAAAAAGAAAATTACAACATTGTTGGACCGTTATATCCTAAAGATGAATATGCTGGTGTGGAACTCTACTGCATATTCATCTTTAATTAGTAGTAGAAATCATCTTAAAGAGAGTCGTTGTGTAGTCCGAGTCTCATCCCAATATTCTTTCTTTATCATTGTCGGTTATTATCTAGTTATCAACATTGAGGGAATATTCAATATTGATCCATTTTGTAATAAAGTAATATCTTTGTTAATATTTCTCTATATTCATATTTTGATTTACTGGATAGAAGAACAACATAATTTAGGACACCTACCCGTAATTTATAAATTGGGAGCCCAAGTACACAACTCGTTACCATACAATGAAACATTTGACCTATTTACACAAAACTATAGTTTAATGGACTAACTCCACAATCTAATTTGCCAAAACGCCTCAAGTACATGTATATCACAAGCCACAAAATTCGATCTTCTCCAACTTAAAAAAAAAAAAAAAAAACTTTTTATGCTAAGAATCTTCTCCTAACTCTCTTTAAATGCAATATATACGCAATTTAATTTCGTCACATGCCTCAATTATATATACGTACCCACCTCATTATTCAATTGTCACCCCCTTAAATACTAAGATATGAGATGTAATTGAGCCAAATGCTTTCCATTTAATTGAAATTTTCTAGAGTTTACCTTAGTTTATAAAATAATACACATGACGAATAACGGAATAAGTATCTTTACAATCTTTAATAAAATACATCAAAATGCATATATATATCTAAGTTAGCGTAAAAAGAAAGAAATAATAGCAGCAAACGACCTTTTTTTTTCATTATTATTATTATTATTATTATTATTATGTGTTGTTTTGAGTTACAATGGCGTCTCATCAGGTGACGATGATCTCTGTTCGTCGGAGATGTTTCATTTTTACCGTTTTGCCCTTCAGGTACCGTACTTGTCTCTGAATTAGATCTGATTTTGATGTTTATGTGATTGAATTGATTATGTGATCTGATAGACGAAACTGTTGATCGATTGAAGGTTATAGATACATAGATAGATACAGAAGAGGAGAGAGAGAGATAGTTTAATATAGGTGATGTCTTTTGACGAGGGAGAGTCTGTGAAGCAATGGAAATGTGGAGCAGGAGGAGGAGTAACAGTCAATTTGCAGAAAGTGAGTTCTATTGTTCGCGATATTGGCGATCCTTGTCTTCACCAATCGCCTCTAAAGGTTAATGTTAATCCTTTCATTTGTTGTTGATCAGTTATTTTAGTTGATGTTGTTGTTATTATATAACCTCAAATGTATGTGTGTTTAACCGTTGATACGTTGTCAGTGATGCAAGTAGAATATGATTGTGTTCATCTCTTATGTGTGTGTTGAGTTGATCCATCACAAAAACCCTAAATGAAAGTGAAGTGTGGTTTGGGAGATAGATTGCGATGATGAGATTATTTTTCGAATGGGTTGGTGAGTACTGGAGGAGGGAACTCGAATATGCCGATCTAGGAGTTTTCTTAGTAGTTGCACGAATGTAGTGAAGAGAGGGAGAGATTTCGGTTTGTTATTGAAAGAGTTAGTATTTACTTGAACATGAAAACAAACGCCTGAATGATATGTTCTTATTGAAAGGCTTGATTTTAAGTGGCAAAAGGACTTCGCGAAACCTACTTGAATTCCATACAAATTGTAGAAAAAGATTGAACAGTATATTTGGGATTACCTAACTTGATTTGAGCCAGGGGATTGCACTTTATTCCCCAACTCTTCATGCTTTCTCTCATTATCACCTCGGTTATTAGGAATAAACGTTTTTGCACTTAAGAATGCGTATGTTGGTATAATATTCCACTTGGAAAGGTGCTACGAGGTTGAGTGTTTATATTTTGGTTACTTTATTTGTTGTGTGGGATTTATGTGGAGAGAGTAACGTGTAAAAATGTAAAAAGAATTGGACGGTGAAGTGCTTTCTCTTTAGAACCATACTAGAAAAGCATCACATAAAACAGTCATAGAGTTGGTGGAGATAAATGTTGTTTCTAGTTGTTCTTCAATGTAAACTTTTTCTTTCGGCAAGCGCTAAGTGTGATGATTTTTTTTTTTTAAACTACTGAGATAATCATCATATGCGTGTATTTCGTGTTTATTTTACAAATGCAAAAACTTTGGGGAAAAAATGAGGAAATATGCTCTGATTGACTCTATGTATGATATTTCAGAAATTCAAATTAAAATTTCAGTGAGTTTATTTTATAGGCTGCATCAGATTTAGATAGAGATTTTGATTTTAATTCTGATCATGCAGATAAGCAAAATGCTTAAACCAGAGAAGTGGCAGACGACGTTTGACAGTGATGGAAAGATTTTTGGTTTTCAGAAAGTACTGAAATTGATTATTCTCGGGGTAAGTGCTTCTCCTTCTGTTTTTATGATCATATTTCAACAATTGGGCGAATATGAGCTTAAGGGACTCGTGATGACAACGTTGTGGGCTTATTCTACCTCAACTACTGCCTTCAAATCATTATCGTCCTTCAGCAATTATTTGAGTTTACTCACCATATTTTCCAATATAATAGTTAATATATTGGGAAAACATTCATGTATTCTAAACATAGAGTCAATTTCCGTGATAGTAATTGGTAAATCTGCTAAATATGTGAAGAAATGACTAGAAATTGATGTTATACATGTTGCTGGAAGCACTATATAATTTTTTAGGCATATTTTATTAGCTGCATGATGATAATGGTGGGTATTTGGGTCGAGTGTTGGTTGACCCGGACCACGTAATGTTTGTTAAAAGAATAGTTAACCATTGGGGAATTTAACTTGCTTCTTATGTCGTATTTAGCTTTTCATTACATCTATATTAATGTTTCTTACAAGGAGTATGTACCACTAGATAGATTAGACATCCAACTGAAATGATCTTAAGGTTGTACTTGACTAGTTGGTCTCAGGTAAAATAATCTGGGAAGGACAAGCTCTCTCCGTGATTTGCAAATTCTCCATGTGACTTCCACTTGATAATAGAAAGCTTGTGTTACATCCAGCTAGGAACCCAAATGCTATTTAACTATTAGAGACAAAGTCCGACTGAATATTTTTAAATGGCTTTTATAGTAAGTTTTTGGATGTCCGGAGAAGAGGATTAGTTCATAGGAAAAGAGTTAATCTGTCTACCTTCTAAATTATTTAACAAAAGTCCAGTACCTAAACCTGATCTAGGGATCTGGAAAAACGTTGGGTTTCCTTCTGTGAACTTTTTGTTGCTGGAGAGTTGGTGACCAGGATTGCCCAAAGACCATGTCATTGCAAATTCAACCTGATTGAACTCTTGTACCTGTAAATAAGTGTTGAAAGATTGCACATCAGCTCACAGAAGATAGATGAAGAACAATGTAATGCTGAAAAGAATTTTTCTTTGTGGTTTACTTTTTCCTCGACTTTTTTGCTTGACATTCTCTCCTAAAAACTCAACTGTGAGTATGAACCAATTGGAAATAGCTTGTACTGTAGTTTCTGAACCTATGTGTTGAATAAAGTGTATTCAGCGTAACTCATGGGAGATTGGCTTAAGTGCCGAGTCACAAACTCAGCCACTAATGAATATTGGTTGTCAATAACTATATGGCCCCTTTCGGGGGATGGGGTACTTGGGTATATTTGACGCTCCTTCTGTATAGCAATGAGCCTGTACATCCCGAGGAAGTTCTAAACTGGATCAGAATGCCTACGCGGGCTGGTTTTGACATAACTGTATTTATAAATCACATTAACACTTGGCTTATTGAAAAGTTGTATTGTTGGGGCCAACTTATGATTGTACATGTTCCCTTTGATAGAATTTGAAGCCCATTTTTTCTCCCCATAAAAGGCCTTCTTAAGTGAAGAGGGAACTTCTCTTTATAAATACAAGCTCAAGCTCTTTTCCAAGAGATGTGGGACACTTCTTAACACGGCCCCTCACGTGTGGGCCGGTATTAACTTCGGTCCCATCACGTGGGTAGGTCGCAAGCCCATCTTACATCTTGGGTAGGCTCTGATACCATGTTAGAATTTAGACCCCCTCATATTTCCCCCTAAAAAGGCCTTCTTAAGTGAAGAGGGAACTTCTCTTTATAAATACAAGCTCAAGCTCTTTCGCACGAGATGTGGGACATTTCTTAACACCCTTAACTATTATTTTTCATCTCTTTTTACATTCGTTAGTGAATTTTGATGTAATTTTCAGATTCTGGAATAATTCAGTTGTCCTCTTGGAGTGCATGATGAATGTCTATCTTAATTGTGTCTATATCAGGTTTTTAGAGTTAACTAAAAGTTAATAATATTTTGCGTGGTATTCCGCTTTCCAATATTGCACAATGTTAGTCAAAGAGACCAGATGAGGTACTCTGCTGGTCATTAGTTAACAGAAAGATAAATTTTTACAGTGGTAAATAACTACATTTTGCATGACAGGGGGTTGATCCATCCATAAGGCCAGAAGTATGGGAATTTCTTTTGGGTTGTTATGCTTTGAGCAGCACTGCTGAATATAGGAGTCAATTGAGGACTGCTAGGAGGTAACTGTCAAAATAGTCCATGCTTTCTTTTCAATCACTTCTTATGAACTGTTTTGACTGTTTCTCTGCGGATCACCTTGACAGAAACTTTTATCTTATCCAGCTGCATCTATATGTAGTTTATATGTCTTGATACTGCATATCTGATGATTGAAATTTCATCCTAGCAACGAATAGTCTGCAAAATCAAATATCTATCATGTTGAGAGTATGCATGTGAAACCTTCTACTTATTTTCTTTCCCTTTTCACTATGGGCAAATCTGTCCATGTATTATATGGGAGGTTAAAAGATTTGTTACTTGAGTATGTTACTGAAGCGGAATTGGAAATATGTGAATGTGAGTCGGTTTCTGTTGGTGCTTTCTTCATGTTATTTTTCTTTCTATCAAATACTAAAGTTTCTCAAATTATGTTTCTCTTGTCGTTAGTTACTTGTTTGAGCGATTTTTTCTTTTTAATATGCGTTAAGGAGCATCTACTTACATTCTGGGGTTTGTGTTATCTGCAGATGCAATTTGTTTTTCTGCTTATGTGGTATTCTAAATTTTTGGTATACAGTGGTTAAGATTGTGTACATTTTTATTTCTCATTTCCTTTTCAATTTTTTTTTTTGGTGGGTACATTTCTAAGGTTTTGTTTGGAAGCGTTATTCTAGGGATAACCTTATAGCTATTGAATTAAGTGAGAAGGTTTATAGATGGTAATACTATAATACAACATTCCTTGTAATTCTGATGTTGTAGTGCAATTTACTTGCATGTTTTCCATGCATGCATCTCAGTATTAACACTATACATAACAGTGATTTCCAGGTTACGAAGATTACAGAGTTTTGAAACTTTGGGCATATTCTATGAGCTATTTTCTTCACTGCTGTAATGCATCTGAGTTATAGGAATCTGTTTTTATTTGTTTCTGTTGCTAGCTATGTCAAGTAGCTGATTTGAAGACTGCACATTTTTATTTTTCAGTCAATACTAGTGGATTTAAAATAATTTTAGGTTCCTCTACTTTGAAACCTCGTACTCAAAAGTGCAACTCCAACCTCTATTTGATGTTGCTTGGTTACTTGATTTTAGTGTGTTGTTGGTTGAGGTATATGTTAGAAAAACAACTGTGTTCCTTAAATTCTTTGTTTCGCCAAATAAAAGATATTGGTCAAGTTGAAGATTCAATTGACCAGAACTACTAGTAGATCTTGACACATTGGCTGCTTGTATCTTCTTGTAAAACTCTGTATGGAGTTCTAACCTGTCAATACCTCCATGGGAGATGAAGAGTGGATACATTTGTGGTAGACAGCTAGAGTTGCAAGGGCTTGCTTTGGTTTTGAGTTAGTATTCTTGCTGTTGTAGTGTTGAAAATGTAGAATATAAATACATACAATTAATATGGGGACTGCCTCTTATGAGATGAATTTCAGTTGCACTCACACCCTGTCCTCTGTAGCAACAAGTAGAACTGTGGGAGAACATAAGTAATGCATAATCTTATGGAGACATTGGAAACAATAGAATTGTTATTTACCTCAAATATGTAATTTTTGTACTCAATATCCAAGCTTACAGTCATTTTATTTTTAGTAATATGATTGTCATGTTTCCTTATTGTAGACTCAGTTCTCCACCATAAGGCCCTATATTTGTCGTCTTCTCTATATTTACTGAAAACGCCACCAATATCAACTACATTATCTGGGGCTGGAATTGGAGAGTTAATTGTTGCAACTGCTGCACCATGTCATCATATCAAACGTGGTGGTGCAACAGTCGAATTAAGCCGGATTAAGAAAGTCTACATTACATCATAGTAGTTTCTCCTCAAAATTTGATCATCTTTCATGTATCCCCACACTCCACCTCCATATAGAGAATACAGTTCCTCACCATGCAAATCGTTTCCCATCTCTCTGCTGTGTGCCCACTGGAACTCGAATAGATCATCAAATATTTACTTTTACTCTTTCTGCATTATTCAGTTCCCTTTCTGTTACATAATGAAAATTTTCATACTTGTGCAGATATCTTCTGTTATTGTTTAAAACATAGTTCTCCTTCAATCTATTGAAGAAGCTATTCTGCATCAGGATTGTTGAACAAATAATTACTCCTATACTTTAGAAAATAAATTTTCTGATGCCGTCTTTTGAACTTTAACCATGGATATTCCTATTAATTATTGTATATTTCTATCTTACCACATATATAATTCTTTTGTCCGGGAAAATAGTGTTTTACATTTGATATATGTTATTACTGAATAAATTATTGTAGAATGATTGTGGTAATTAACTCAAGGAATTTTGGATAAGAATCAGGGAAAGGGCTGAAGATCTTATGCACTTGACTAACTTATCAGTGTTTTACCTTATGATTATGGTCCGTGATAATGCCTCGATCTATATGGACAATTGCACCATTGAAATATACAGATAAACAACTGTAATTCTTGGTGGTTCCGACTGCATCGCCATTCATTGTTACAGAAACATGTACAATTTAGGCAGTACTTCCTTTCTTTATGCGTGAGGAGAGAGGGAGAGAGAGAGAGGGAGGGAGGGACGGGGGGAGGGAGGGAGGGAAATATGGACTTTTGTTTTCCACATGTAAAGATACAATTCGACTGCTGCACACATATGATGACGTGGTGCAGCAGTTGCAACAAATAGTTCTCCTGGAATGGAGATGGATATTTCAGGCTTAAGGTATCTGCAATCTATACATGCTACCGGTTCCTTCCACCCCATTTTTTTGGGTATCATAATCAAACAACTAGGAATAATCGAACAGACCAAAGAAACAGCAACGTGCACATTGAAGAAAGAACAAAATAAAAAACCCATGTTTCCCGATGTATATGTATCCTTTAAATGGTGGTGTAGTGCCTATCTCTTTACACGTACACTTTTTGGGGGGGGGTGCTGCATACATTCCCTGTTGTCTGTGGAGGAAACAGAATTGCGCAGGAAGGCAGGCTGGCAGCAGCAGGGAGAAGATGTTGTTAGAAGGACAGGGAAAGGCTTACAGAAAGACGAGCTGGGTGCAGCGCAGAGAAGATGTTGGTGGCTAGGAGATGCTGTCATTTGGTTTACTTGACATTGAATATGCAATTTATCCCACGTTATTTGTTTTTCTTTAGCATCTACTCTGTTGCCTTCAACCATCAAGGCGAGTTAAGGAATCGTGATATTTACCTTTAATTTTGTGCATGCAGCATTTTTGTTTGCCTTTTTCCTCTCTAGTATTCGTTGCCAAGTTAATAATTTTTGCAGACCCGTCGTAGATGTCTATATTTCTATTTTCAGTCATACACCTACAATTATATGATTTCATATCTTTAACAGGGAGCGGTACAGAGATCTTGTTAAGCAATGTCAAATGATGCACTCAAGCATAGGAACTGGTTCCCTAGCCTATGTTGTGGGGTCTAAAGTCATGGACATGAGAACAAGTCCCAGAGATGATTGGAGGAGGGATGCTGAACTTCAAAGTGGCCGAATTTCTGTAGTCAGTACCAACAACATAGATGAAAACTGTGTTTTGAATAGCAAGTGTGACGATAAATCATACACAGTTCAAGAGGAAAGCTCTACTGATTCTGGTGACCTTACAAGTGAGCGAGGAAGCATGGTGGAGGGGGATTATGGTTCCTCTGGTCTTCAACCTTCTCCCAGTCCATACAACTGTAGTTCCTCAACTGAACATGGAACAAGCGAGTCAAAAGATGCTGCTGGAAGTTATTTGGATTTCCCCGCTTTACCTGTTACTGATTTGTTCGAAAATAAGAAAAAAGATAGGAAAGGGCCTAAGTTGCGTAAAGACCAATGTTCTACACGACGTAAATTGAGATACGGAGATGAGCCAATGCACAGTTTCCAGATCAGCAATAATGCTGATCTGGTGGTGGAATCAAGTAGTTTCGCCTCTGATGATGTCTCACTATGTGGTAAGTCAAAAAGTGAGACAATCCATCCTGATGGGCACGAGTCACTTTCTCAGACAAGTAACCTGGAATATGAGACAGAAAAGGTCAGTACCATTAGAATATCAGATGCACCAGAAACGACAGCCACATATGTTGGTACATCTCAAGGAGGACCTGCCAGCGAAGACAGAGTGTCTGAATGGCTTTGGACATTGCACAGAATAGGTAATCGAGAAACTTTTTTTGTATAACCTTTTACCTAAGCTAGACTCTCATTGTATAAAACTGTGTATATTAGCACATGCTATATCTAAATTTTTATTTGTTCTGTTCTTATGTATTTTTATTTACATATTTTTGGCAGTGGTTGATGTAGTCAGGACAGATAGTCATCTCGAATTTTATGAGGACAAAAAAAACCTGGCTCGATTATCAGATATTCTTGCTGTCTATGCTTGGGTTGATCCTGCAACAGGATATTGCCAAGGTTGTGATTTATTCCTTCGCTGAAACTTTGTCTGATTATGTAATGTTAATATATTGATTTTGGTATGGCTGATTTGCAGGCATGAGTGACATATTGTCCCCTTTCGTTGTTCTTTTTGAGGATAATGCTGATGCTTTTTGGTGTTTTGAGATGCTTATAAGAAGAATGGTAATGTATATCTGAACTTTTTATCTGATAATTCCTTTACTCTTCTACTTTTCTTAGTTTGTTAAAGTGATATGTGTACTGCCTCAGCGAGAGAACTTTAAGCTGGAAGGGCCAACTGGTGTTATGAAGCAGTTGGAAGCACTTTGGCATATCCTGGAACTTACAGATAAGGAGATGTTTTCTCACTTGTCCAGCATCGGTGCTGAAAGCCTTCATTTTGCTTTCCGCATGCTGCTGGTCCTTTTCCGTCGGGAATTATCTTTCAATGAAGCTCTCTGTATGTGGGAGGTTTGTCCTTAATTTTGTGTATCTTTACTTTAAGCTATCCTGACTCAAAATACAAGTTAGTGGATCCTAGCTTAACATCTTGTGCATCACGCAAAGCCTTTGTTGGCTAATGGGTGATAATTCAAGCATAATTCCATTTATGGTTTAATAGCATGCTGATACCCATTAATGAAATCGATGGACGGCATGGTCGATATACATCTAAGGTGATGCTGATATTATTGATCCACTCTGAAGGGTGGCGTAGCCTAATATTGTCATGTTTGCATGCTTCATTATCCACTTGGATCGGGTACTAATACTGTTGATTCATGTTAAAGACATCTGAACTGTACAAAAGAAGAATAATTGTACTTCTTAATATATCTAAGGATATTGTCACAACAAGTTTGTTACTGTTGATATACCTTTTCTTGACTGGTTGGATGGGGACTGTAACAAGGTCACATAATGACTGTGGGCTTGGGGCAGTGGTGCAGCTGGTGTTAGGTTTAAAGATGTTTGATTGCTAGTTGAAACTAATCATCAAACCCCCTCCTTGGCCTGGGCATGACCTGCGGTCAAGGATTTCTTTAAGGTTCGGGGTTCTCAGTTAACAGGTACCATCATGTTGCCAGTTATTGAATGAGTGCTTCTGCCAGTACTCTACGTGTATAATGTGGAAGGGAAGTAATCAGTCAAGTTGTGGTTTTCAGAAGAAGAGGCCTTATAGTTGATATAAAAACAAAGGACATTAGATTGAATAGGAGATAATATTTTGGTGCTATCAAGGGTGGAACTGGCGAGTTAAAACTAGTATCTGGCTAAGTTGGTGGATGAGGGGTTTATTAAGAGATTTAGTACAGAGAAAAAGGATTGATAGAAGGTGTCGTACAAGTAGCTTATGCTTTATGCCTTAGTTATCTATACTTTTCCTCCGAGGATGGGGTTTGACGATGCTAGGAGTATTTTTCAGGAAGTTTCCTTTAGAGTATGAAAGAAACAGTGGTATGTACTATACTAAGCTGGACTGTATTTATAAACTTATTCAGGTTTCTTTTATAGTCCTATATTTTGTTTAGACTTATTCAGGCTTCTTCTCTAGTCCTATATTTTAACAAATATACATGGTTGTCTATGAAGGGGGAATTGATCATCTATGGTTTTAATGCAAGACCAAACCTCTTTTAAAAAGTATGACTTAATAAAATAATAAATAAATTGTTCAATTTGGTCAGCATTAGAAATTGCAAATCAAACATCATTCATGCATGCATAGTAAATTTATGAGTATAATTCACCTGTGTCAATATTTATTGTACGCTCTGATAGCAGTATTCATGAATTTAAGAACTTGTAAACTGAATTGCTCACCTTTTTTGTTTGATCAAATGCAGATGATTTGGGCAGCTGATTTTGATGTATCCTTGACCTGTCTTCTGGATGAGAACTGCCCTGAAGTATTGTCTATACAGTTACAGGAAACAGAGGCAGAAGGAGAAGAAACCATCGACATTGTTCCCAAGGGTGGTTTTCCATCAAAACATGGAGCTGTAGGAAGATCCGTCTCTGACAACACTGGGATGAGACCTGTATCATCAAGACCATTTTGTGGCTTGACAAAAACTTTTTGGTCCAGGAACAATCGTTCCCAGATTCGTACAACTTTATCATCGACAAGAAATGGAGATGATGAATTGCCCGTGTTTTGTGTAGCAGCCATTCTTATCATGAATCGTCAGAAAGTTATCAGAGAAACACATTCAATTGATGACCTAATAAAGGCAGGTGGATCACTTTTGGCATCTTTAATACTGAGTTTTTTTAGCTTTATACATCATTTTTTTCTAGGTCTTCCCCTTTTCATCAGATCCATGTTCTTTTGGGATAAAATGCAATTTCAGTGGCCACACTTTAATCTCTCTCTCTCTCTCTCTCTCAATTATGTAATCAATTTCCAATACAATGCAAAAAGTTGAGCAATATTGAATGGAGAACGATTTATGAATTTCCTCAATGAAAATAAAATATTTGGATTTGTTTTACTATTGTTTGCTATTGTTTTGTACTCAACACTCTATCCTTGGATAATATATTTCTTCATTACTTCGGTCCATGTCTCTTAAATTCTTCTTCGTGGAGCTATTCTTATGTTTGCTTATGCTTTACGGTTGATAAAATGTAGATCGAATCTTTTGATATTAAGGTCAAGCATATCACTATTAGCTCCATCTTGGACTTAGGCTTGTGTTTTGGTTGCTTAAGTTGATCTGCTGTCTGGAAGTTCTGCAGAAAAATAAGTTTGTGCAAAGGTTTTACTGTTTGTCTGTAAATGATGCTTTAGTGGGTCTTTAGGTCATACGCATAGACAGTAAATGATATTCAAGTCAGCCCTTAAGTGAGGTTCTTGTGTAGTATCGATCAACACTTTTCTTGATTCTCCTCGTACAAGGTTTTAATGTCCTGCTGCATTTCTCCCAATTCAGTTCTCTAACATTCGGGAGTATGGTGTAGTATGTTGCATTCTTGTTATATTTTCCTTTTAACTGTTATGTTAAAGCCAGAGCTTGCTTATAGTGATATAACTGAAGAATAAATTCATTTCTCTCCAGTTTTACATTGCGAGACGCGAGTTGTCATTTTACTGAATAGATGGTGGGAGTTATTTAACATGTGTAGTCTATGAAATCAGTCTCTCTTAATTATTAAAAAAAAATTCTCTTTCTCCTCATATCTAATTAAAAAGCACTTTGCAGATATTTAATGATAATTTGTTAAAGATCAGAGTCAAGAGATGTGTACGTACTGCCATCAAACTGCGCAAGAAGTATTTTTACAAGGTTGGTTCAGTTGGCTGCATTTTTTCTTCTCCTGCATTGGATTAATGGTGGGATTATTATGTGAAAATTTTGCATATGATTCCTGCTTAGCATAGTATGAACATTGCGTAGAGTTTGGTGTTCTTCATGGACATGTTTGGTAATGCACTGTTCTGGACTTCCCCAATAACTTGAAATGTAAAAGTAGTTATTATTAGATTCTTTTCCTAGGAAAAGTGATAGTTCTTTTATTATTGTTTTCTGTAAATGCAATACAAGGTATAACTAGATATAGTGGAACTTTTGTTCAGAACCTAGTGATATGCTTTTATGTTGTTTAACTGTAAGATATAAAGGATTATGTTTTTTGTTTGAGCAATGCGAACTTTGTTTTCCATTCTCTAATTGATGTTTATGGTGCTAAGACTTCACATCCTTCTTGAAACAGCTGATCAAGAGTAGGAGTCCAGCGCTTCAAAATGGCAGCTAGGTTCTGATATTTGCAATTAATTGAATGAGAAACCTGTTCCCACGGCACTCTGGATGCTGATGACTTTCAGTTTTTTGAGGGAACTAACTTGTGAACTTAGACTTCTATTTGGATGATATCTTAACAAAGTGCTGATGGCATCTGAAAGTTACACCTCCCTTGTGCCTCCAAATTGCATTCAGCTCTTTTGAAGGTACTCAGTCAATATCTCATATACAATATAGAAAGTGGAACATTTGTGACTGTCATTCATTCATCTGCTTATTACTGATTGTCATTCCATTTCCAAATACATGATCACGGTTTAATTTGACCTTGAGAGCATGTTAATAGTTCAGAATTCAAGGTTTAAGAGCATCTCTAATGTCTTGTTTCTTTATGTTGAAGTAGTTCCCATTTGGCGTTTGGTTACTGATATGATTTTAACTTTTCTGTGCATGTGAATTTTGGATGTACCTTTATTTTCGTGTTTTTATTAAGAAGGTTTTTGTTTGAACTACTCCCACAATTAATACATAATTTAGTGCACGAGAGGCAGTAGTAGATGTGGGACTATGTTGTCCTATTTCTCATTTCATTAGTGTACACTGTTTTCTTATATAGTTTTTTTAATTTGTTTTCTTTAATTTTGTTTTATGCTTTACAAGAGTTTTGAAGAAATTGAATTGTTAAGAAATAAAATAGGGTTGACCCATTTGTTGACCATAAATCTAGAATGACCCAATTGATAAGGGTGCTAGTGCCTACAGTTTTTATATGAGATTTGTAGATGGCATAATCGTCTTTTATTCAATTCTGTCAAACACTTTTAACGGCCTTTAGTTTGAGGTGTTGTTATTGTAATTTATCAAACTACAGGGAGGTTTCTGTGATTACACTAAACTTCAGTGAGTGTATCTGTAATTATCCCTATTTTATTTGCATTTGACAGCAAAACAAAAAGAAAAAGAGCGTCTCTGATCATAAATTTCATGGTGTTTGTTACCTGTAGGAAAATAGACTTCTATTGAAATGACTAACCTTTCAAAATAAGCATGTCTGACCTCTGACAGTGTGTGGCGTGCTACTTTGCTGCCTCGTATAGCTGCAAAAGAATTTCTGTCCATTGAATTAAACACCCCATTTGGCAGTACAAATAGTTATTGCTAGATAACATAGCTGTATTTGTTGCAAAACATAGACAATACTCCCTCGATCCCAAAAGACTGCTGCCTTTTTAATTTGCCAATCTTAGTTATTTTTGGTGTGTTATAATAAACAATTTAGATAAGTTTTTCAAAGACTATTTGATAATATTAAATTACATAACCAATGTTAGTTTTATTATTGAGAATATTAGTATGTATAAGAATCAATATAGTAAGCTAGTCATATATGAAACAGTATTACCTATGCGCTCTGAGAGTAAGCAGTTATATTGGGACAAAAGGAGTATTATTTATTGCTGAGAAAAAGATAACCATGCCTCTTTGCTGCTTTAATTAACAATATCGTCATAAATGTTGCTTTCAACTGTCTAGGATGTTATTTAGGAAAATGTTCTGAATTGAACTGAAGTGTGGTCATATGATATCTGCACGTTCGCTGTATATGTATGTTGAACAGAAATAGTTTTCTTTCCACTATTATGAAACAGATTTGCCCGTCATGTGGAGGACAATACATGAAACCTGGCTCTATTTATTTGTCAACTTTCAGAAATATACGAGTGGTAACAGTCTAAAAGTCCCTTCATGTGAAGAGTTTAAGCTCTTCAAGGTGTCTTTCTCAATATGAATTCTGCCATTTCCTCCTTGGGGCGTCATCTAGTCTGTACTGATCCCCAGAAACTGCAACACACAATTCTGGGACCTCTCTATATATGGATATCTTGTTGTGACCTAACCTGTTCTTTAAGGGGTGCAATGGAGTTAAAATTAAAAATACTAAAAGTTTGCACTCTTCTGACATTTTTCTATATCTTTAAAACCTGATGCCAATCCATATTTTATACTTTATTATGGATAGAGTCGGTATTGTATATATGTATATTAAGTTCATCCAATATTAGGAAGTGCCTTTAAGATCAGAGTTTGAGTAGAGATTTTTCTCATTTGATAAATTGATGCATCATTATGACTCAAACTCTTCGTGTTTTGGAAATTACTGTAGTTGAAACAGTAATGAGGGAAGTGACGTCTGAAATGCTAACTTGCAATCACGTGATCTTGATAATGTTGCCGACTTGTAATTTCATTGTTGAACTGGGTCAGCTAATGTCGTGGAAAGAAGGCATCTAGTTATTCATACTAGTTTTTTTTTTTTTGTTTTTTTTTTATATCTTTTTTATATTGAAATACAATTTTGTGGATCTATATGCTCGTATTGCATCTTTCTGAGACTACCATCATGTTGTGATACTGAATTTGGTCTTAAAGACGAGTTTGCTACGTAGAATAGCACTAATTGTTGTAATAGAAAGCTTATGCTTTGCTATCTTTTCTATTTGCCATGATACCTCATGAATGATGCACTTTATGATGGTTGTTTTTCGCCTGTTCCTCAGGATTATTAATGGAAATCTGCTCTACTTGGTCTGCTTGGGAACGCTGCATTCAGGTTAGGACGGTAAAAAGTTTCATGATTTGTCATGTATTTGAAGAATCATTCATTATAGACAATATTGTAATATTGTCAAAACTGGAATCTCATTAATGAAAGAAAAAAATATATTACAATTCAATGAAATCAGTCTCTCTTTTTCTTGATAAGAAGTCATTAGATAAACAGCTTGCTTTATTAATGGATGCACTCCTTGCCCACTTATAGAAGGTTGTTTCCCTACTTGAGCCCCGGATGAATCTATCCCCGCTTAATTTTTGGGGTTATTTATTTCTGAGACGGCAGTTTTTGCGAACCTCCCCTTGCTTCCCCGTCAAAACTTTGAGCCCTCCCATCCTGCTTATTGACAAAGCAAACCCCTTTTTGAACTGCTGAAAACTGCCAGCATATTCTAGCACAAATTGTGTCATGTTATGGTTAAACAGTAGTTGCTGATCAACTCCTAGAACCGAGTCATATGATAATACATTGCCGTAGTATGCATTAGTGAACTGGTACTGAGGCCCATATTTCTCTGTCAAAAAGACTGTTGGGTCCGCCTGCCCCGTCTTTAGTGATGCTGGGCATTGCTGTCTCAGTTTATCCAGCGAGGACTGGCTCATAGTGGGGTCCGGTCTATCGGTTTTATTGAAGTTGTATAGGCGGTCGTGGATGTACCCGCAATGTGTTTTCCCCAAGGTATGCGATCCTGAATATAAAAAGAAGTCAAAGTTGAAGTTATGTTTATTTTATTTCGTCGAAAAGGTAGGATTGGTATGGAAGTTAACCTAGTAATGTAGCATAGTCCTGTAAATCTAAGCCCTTTGATTCGAAGTATTCGAAGCCTTGTTCCCAAGAGATTGAGGGTGATGGAAGATCCACCCATGCTGCATTTGATTCTACTCCGTCCCTTCTGCCCAGAAACACTGGGTATGATGGTGCACCTGCCTGTAGTGGTGGTTTATATTAATTCATATCATACAACATTCTAATCCTATATATGTATATGTACACATAGATATATGTATCTGCTAGTAGAGAGTGTTGAGTACATACCAAATGAGCTGCATCTCTAACAGCGAGGTTAAGAATGTCAGCGCAAGAGACAACTGATGTATTGTTGCATCGAATATCCACAACTGTCTTTATTTTGTCAATCAGCACGAACACATCTTGGCCTAGCCCTGCGTTCTGGGCTGCTGTTTTCTCTGTGTTAGGCCCATCTAGCAGAATAGACGCGTCGCATCCCTAAATTTTCATTTTCTTTAATCAATTCTAGGTTGAGGGGTTTACTGGAATTAGCTCTAATAATAATAAACAAAATTAAAAAAAAAACTATTTGCATTAATTAGTTGTTGTTGGATTTAGAAAACTCTTACCTAGATTAGTATCAAATATATTTGTGTGTATGAAATATGTGAGGATTGCTGTACATCCTTATGTCCATAAAATCTAAAGATATTATTTGTGAAATAGATCACTAATCTGTGTGAGAGAGAAAGATAGAGAGTTCTCTCCTCACCGGCCACATTAAAGTTAATAATAGTTATACAAATTATATAACATATCATCGCGTAGTCTATAATTGGATCTAAAACATATATGAATTATTAAATGATTCGGTATAATTACAAAATATGTAACTAAGCTTCGACTGTTGTGAAAGTTAGAGAATTAAGTGAGATTCTAATATCGATCAGTGCACCAACCTCGAGGCAAGAGGTTTTATGCGAACAATGAAACTATGCATCTATCGAGAATAATAATTTGTCATATCAACCCTCTCCCCCCACTCCAACCGAAAAAAGCGCGTTACGAGTAAATATTGGAATTATTGAGAAAAAAAAAATATCAAGTTCGACTTAAAAATAATCAAATACATTAATGGAGACGCTTTAAGCTTTTATATGAAATCGAACTTAACTGTTTTTGATCCCTTTTCAGTTTTCTACATGCATTATGGCACGGTCATGATGTCATCTATTAAAACATGAAAATCGGTCGGCTCTATCTTTTAGGTTTTTGGAAATTTCTAGATTAAATTTAAAAAAAATTAAAATAACAGTCCAAAAGTTATTGCACACTGTTATCAAAATACAAACAAAAGTGAAGTTATTACAAATATTTACGGAATAAAAGTTATTTTATGATACCCCAAACGGTGTACAAGTTTTAGAGGATGTTGCACAACATTTTCAAATCATATGGAGGATAATTAGCCTATTTTTTTATTTTTTTTATCACAATGAGCGTAAGTGCCCTATTTAACATATTATTTGCCAATTTATTTTTAATAGGATAATATGCCTATTTCATATAACACCAATAAAATGCCATTAGCTCTCAATAATCATATGAAACACCATTATAATTAATATGGTTTGAATTTACTCGAAGACGTTAACCTTTTTTTCTTTTTCTTTTTTTAATAAGTATTCCCCCTACTTTTTCACATGACTACGTACGTTGACTACATACATGGTGCAACTTCAACAATAACACAAGATGTGTGACAGTTAAATGTTTGATAAATGTTAGAGATTAATAAGAGGATACTCACATTAACCATGCAATCAGCATAGAGCACCTTGAGCAACTTGGCAGTGATGCTCTTGTCTTTATCCCACCACAGCTTCACTTGATGCTGCACGTACGGCTCCACAACCTTACAAATATTCATCTTCTTGTAAAAATGTCTCATCAACGGCTTGTCCTCCGGAGGCAGCGTCACAGCGGCCTTTATCGGCCCGACGTGGAAGCTCAGCCCTAGAGCCACCAATAGAGCTACCATCATCATCACATTGAAATACCCTTCTCTCTCCATTATTCAACTATCTTTAGTATATATATAGTAAGAGCAAGCTTTGTATAAGTCACTCAATTTTTTGTTGTGCTTTGAACAAATGAAATGAGTGACCTTCAATATATAGAGTTGGACTAACATGGGAAACAATGCCACGCCAAGCTGGAATTTTTGTAAAATATGTTTTGAGGTGATACTTCATTAATGAGTTTGTTTCCTTCGACGGCCTATGTTATTGGGTTTACATTAATGATTTGTTACAAAATTGTTAGACGTTTTATACGGTACGATATAAAATATGCGAGGCATTTAATTACGTTGTTAGAGAAAATTGAAACGCGAGATTAACAATAATGTTCTCATGTCTTGCAGCAAATAGCTTACAATTACATCCATTGAATCCTTAATACCAGTTAATTGATGTATCTTATGTTAACTAAAAGAAAATTAAGTTGTTTCCTTCATTCATTTTGATTCAACACGTCTCGCTCTCTTTTGTGCCTCTCGTCCACTATAGCTAATAGCTACATCCTAGATATAAATGTTTCATAAATCTATAGACTATTGGTGACGCAAGAAAAATAAAGAGCATTCAAATCTGTTATAATATTTTGGAAGAGTTACACAAATACTCCCTGGGGTATGGGCCAATTACAGTGTCACCCCTTCATGTTTGAGAAATTACACTAACACCCTTGTGATTAACTTTCATTCAAAATTTGTTAAATTTTATTGAATGTTTATTCGCGCCCCACATCTACTCTGTTTAATAAATGAAAAATAAATCAGCTAAAGAAATAAGAAGTAAGTCTAATTACTCTGTTTGAATAAAATATACAAACATAAAAAACAAATGGTATTTTTAAAAGTTTTAGTAAATTATTCGTCACATCATTTTTCTATTAAGAAGTAGTGTCGTAAGCTTGTCTATGTTACTAGATGTACACTACATGTTTGTGCAATGAAATACGTACTACAAGGGTTGTTTGTATAATTTTTTAAACATGAGGCATGTTCCTGTAATTAGCCGATACCTCAGGGGTGTTTGTGTATTTCTCACTAAAATTTTACAACGTTATTTGAATTCAGAGTTAATAAATTAAAATATTGTTTAGCCATGCAAAACGGCACTTGTGGAGGAATTTAGATAGGTTTCCAGATAGATCGAGGTTTCTTACCTCATTAGTAGAAGTAATAATCACTTTATCTCATTATTATAGAATAATGAAAAACATGTTTCTATGTGAACATGCATGCTTGCGTTAATTGCAAGGCAGTGAGTAGATTTCATGACAATTTTGAACATCTTCAAAGAGCAAATTAAGTGCAACGTACGCCTTGCCAACTATGGTCAACTTAAACTATTTGACCACGGGAACTCGTTAAAGATGCTCTTGGTCCTTACTATTCTCGTTGCCTAATAACCTAATGGCTAGAAAAGTAATAAGACCATTGCCAAAATAAAGATAGCCAGTAGCAAGTGTTTGAATATCTCTAATTCACATTTCCTAACTAAGAAATATTAAAATAGGATTGTTAAATATCTTTACTTTTATATTTAACACTTCTTAATTATAGCAAGTAGCATTCTCTCTCACTAAATTCCTACGCAGAATATTTTTATATGAAGAAGGTAAGATCTTTTCAACCTCTACGGATATATGGTTAGTTAGCTTAATCATAATTGATTTTTGTTACATGACGATATTGAAAATTAATCTTAAACACAATGTAATATTATGACTCCAAGTTAGCATAAAAATTAAATTAAGTATATATTTTTAAAATCAAGTTTGCTCCACTATAATGTACTTCATTTTACTTAATCCCATTTGTTGAATAATGATAAAAAAATTAATATGTCATTTAATGTAGGCTAGAATGAGAATAAATAAAAAGAATAACTTAAGTTAAACCATGATCAAGTCATTTCTGCATTTATATACATACATATATATATATATATATACATATATATATATATACATATATACATATATATATATGCACATCAAATTGTAGTTTTATATATAATCCCACTCTATTTTAGTCTAATAATTGCCTTGAATTAGGGTAATTGCAATTATGATTATTGTAGATATATCATGAAATTTAACAACTGAATATTTTTTTAATAACAACCTGTTCAAATAGTCTTTATTATACTTTTATTAGTAGAGTTTCTTCCTTTAAAAAGAAATGGAAAAGAGATAAATAGAGTTCTGCATGGAATGTTAATTAATTAAGATGACGGGAGTGCTAGATTTAATTAAGGAAGGGATTTTAGAATTCTTTAGTTAGGAGAAGTAAATTAGAGATAATAAAAAAATTGCTTTGGTCCCAACAATTTTTGTTGTGGTAAATGGGAATATCTCGAGCCAGGGTCTTATATTTATTTTTAATAAGGCCGGCGATATTGCCAGAGCAATAAGTATTGCTGCCAAAGCAATTCTTTTGAGATCCCTAATTTGTCCTTATTAATTAAGGAATGCAATCAATCAAACCCCTAATTAATTCCAGAGTATCTTCCTTTTATTTAAACAACACTCCTTAATTATTGCAAGCAGAAAGCCTTTTATATTTTCAAGGAATGAAAGTCCATGATTTTTTTTTTAAAAAATCTATTAAAATCACTATACATAACCATATATATACTTGTAAACGGAAATTTTGTCTAGCTAATAATATATATTTAATTTTTTTACTTAACTAAAATAATATAGGGTTTTTCATGTTTTACAATGTATCATGAGGCATATCATAATAAAAATGATTATTTGTATACAATAGACTTAATGATTTCTTTTTTTTTTTTGAACATTTGTTACAACGTTTTTTGATATTAAAACTTATGTGAGCAGTTTTATAAAATATTCAAGCCCCAATTATTTATGTTTTCATATATTGTGAAGTTTAAATCTAAAATATATTAGAAAACTGTAATTTTGAAAGTACTTATTTTTTTAGAAAATTGGGCCTACGATTTGGAATGAGTACTAATTTATTAGTTATCAATGTTAATTTCTGAATATAAGATGGAGTACTACAAATAATTAAATCTTATCAAATGATTACGCGCTAATTTATATAATTTAATTGTTATATTTCTTAATTAAGAAGGGTAAATTAGAGATTTTCTAGATTTTGCTCTGGTTCCAACAATTTTCGCTCTGGTAATATCGCTACCCTTTTAATAACTCGTCTAAATTGTAGTACAACCTGAGAGCAATATTAGAATAAATGATAAAATATTCCTCTCTCCTGCCTTGATTATCTCCAACCTTTCTTAGTAATATCCTTCTCACGACAAGTAGTTGTACGTGAATCTTAAGGGTTCTTAAAAACAGAACACTAAGAATCCAAGAAAGTAAAAGTTCGAATTCTCAATCAAAGGCCACATAAATCTACTACTAATGTCAAATTTTGTCCCTATATCTTATCATTTTATTCCCTAACTAAGTAAATGTATTAGCACACAAATCTAATAAGTTTTTTTCTTCTATCAAATTGTATTTTGTTACTTTACCAATATATAACTTTTTGACCTGTGCAATTAATTTGTTGCACTCAAAAGATCAGCTACTAACAACATGAGCAAGTTGTATTACTAAATACAATAATATGTGAATATACTAATTATAGGGGATTACTTGCAAAAGCTGATTAATTTATCGTCAAGTATAATACACATTGAGCGTAAATTGAAGAGTTGACAGAATATACAACTTGACATACATAGCCGACCATGGGTTTAGTATAGGTAATGCAAAAAGATAATGATCCAGGCGACTGATACCTGTGACAAGATATTATAATTCATTTAATTGTTACTATATTATTATTATTATTTTGCATACATATTTAGATTTGTAAAATATCCCTTTACAAGTCGCTCCATTTTGTACTTAATACCTCCATTTACTTCTAAAATCAAAATGGAAAAAGAGAAAAAAAAAAGTTTAAGGAGAAAAAGTGAAAAGCAAAGTATATTTTATTATTAGATTTTCAACGTATGTTTGACGAAAAATTTCAAATATACTAAATGTTTTTGAACCGTTAACTCATTACCAGAATTTGATATCTTATAACTGTTGATAAGTTTAACTATTTCAATTATGCTATTTCAATTATGCTTCAAAATAGTTCTCATCTGTTGCTCTAATTGAGATACATGATTCAAATGATTTGGGAAATATATAATAATACCATTATGCTTTGTATGATATCAAGTAGTTTTTCAAGTTTGCGTAGTGCTGCAATACAGATAAAAGAAGTGCTGGCAAAGAAACAAACAATGCAAGATTCATTTTCAGGTTAAATGCAAAAACAACCCGTGTTATCTCGCTAATTGGTTAACTTCTCTGCATAATTTTAATTAGCGAAAACACCCCTGCATTATTATATTATTATTAGCATACTGCACCCAACCTAGTTTTTAGCTATGACTTGATGCAAAATATCACTTTTGCTATTAAAGTCTCCAAATATTCTAAAATGTTACTAGAACTTTTTAAAACTAAAATTTCTTTCTTATTTATTTTATATAACTTTTAAAAAGTACGAAGTTTCAGACTCATATTTAAGTTTCATTAATTAGACTTATGAAAAAAACAAGTTTTTTGTTTTGTGAAATCATTCTTCTTTGTCTCCAGAGTAGATTGTGAATAGTTCTTTTATGTTTTGTGATTGTGAGGTAAAAGATTAGGTGAAATTGATTTTGAAAATATAGTAGTTTGACTATTTAGCACTTTCATACATACTTTTGCTTTGTTCTTTTTTGTTTATATAATTTTTTGTTGCTTTTCAAATGCATATTGCATATTTGTAATTCAAATTTTAGCAAATAAAAATTTCTTTTGATACCTTCAGTTAATATTTATCGTTTTATTATTAACTTAAGTCACTCGCTCGCTCTCTCAAGTGTGTGTGAAAAGGGCACTTTCGTCAGTCCCTCTTTTCTGGAGGGTAAATTTGTAATTACGCCGATTTTATGCGGGTCTTTGTACAAACCAGATTCAATATGGGCATATTATTATTTTGATCCGTTAAAACCCAAATATTCAATCATCACTGTCTTAAACCCTAAATCCCTCTTCCGACGAGTCCAATTTTTAATTCCTGGTATGTTTATTTTTGATTCTGTAATCCTTTTAATTTGATTCGATTCGATTCATAAACAATTTCACAATAGCATTATGATACGTTTCATCTATTACTCTTATTTCGTAATTATTCTTCTTCTGTGTGAGAGTATTATTGTATAGTGAAAGTTTTAATCTTTTTTACATTATCAATGTTCTAAAGCTAATAATATTTCTAGTGTAATTAGGTCTTATGTTGTCAGATTTGAAGCTGAATGGTGAGAATTAATGGATATAAATACTTGGAGTGGAGGTACAATATTGTAAGTTGTAAAATTGCAAAAATAGGTTTGGTTTTGCTCCAGCTCGTATATTATTATGTGTTGTAGTAGCCAGTGTTGTTTGCTCTATGCACTGGATTATATTGGCTTGCTGCAACATTGTCAAGTGAATATTAGACATGAGTGTATATGGTCCTGTGAGTTATGATTTTCGTAGTTAGATGGTAAATGACTGTAGCCCTAAACATGTGCCATCGTACCACGCTTTGAAGGATGAGATGAAAAGCGTAATACAGGCCTAGTTCCGTCTTAAGCACCTTGCCTAAAAGATGAGTTATTAGCAAGAAGAACCTTCTTTTTAGGGGCTTATAGCCTAATTCGCTGTTAAAGGCTAGATAACGTTCTTTTGACTATGTGGGTTCCGTTCCAAGTTTTTTCTCTTCCATGATCTTTCTCGTGGAATCGCATGTTGACAGTAAGCCTGGTGAAATTTTATCTTGTTTGTTAAACTAGGCTCAACAAATTACCCACCTCGTTATTATATTTTTTAATTTGATAATTGTGGTGCATTCTTCTCTACTTGTAAATTTTAGGATTTCTTTATGTTTTGACAACACATTCTTAAACTGTTTTCTCATTGTTTTTTTGTGTATTTTAGAATGGGTTAGTAGTTTAAAGTTTGAGCTCTTTTCTTCTTTCATGTCAACGGAAGTAGCATTTTTTGCATACTGATGAAACTGTTCTTTTTTTTTTCGATTTTCAGAACAATATTGTATCCATTTTGAGTAAATGGGCGTTACACAAGGTCTGAGGCGTCCAATTGGGATTCTGTACAAGAGATTGAGCAGTCCAGTGCCTTGCGCCAATGCTTATTCCACTTCTACAGCACGTGGGGGAAATTCCTATTGTGGGTCTCTTAAAAACTGTGGCGCAATTTCTTCCAATTGTTTCAATCCAAACAATGGTTTCAGGATCTTCTTGACCCGAAACTACTCAACTGAAATATCCGCATCTGAGCAAACAACCCTCATAAAACAGTTGAGGGAGAGAACAAGCGCTCCCATTAAGGATGTCAAGTCCGCTCTTGTTGCTTGCAACTGGGATATTGGTCAGGCTGCGATTTTCCTTCTTGCATCTTCTGCATTTTAGAATTTTGTTTCCAAGATTGTTAACTTTGTAAGGACTCGTGTTGGTTTACTACAGAGGCTGCACAGAAAGATTTGAGGAAAAGGGGAGTTGCACTCGCATCAAAGAAATCCTCTCGTACAGCTGCTGAAGGTTTACTTGCGTTGGCGCAGGATGAAAAGAAGGCTGTGGTAGTTGAACTCAACTGTGAAACAGATTTTGTTGCTAGGAATGAAATCTTTCAGTATTTGGTAAGTATAGGTTTTGTAGTCTATATTGTGTGATTTTTATTTTCTATTGCCTAGAATAGCTAGTTTTGTTGACCTTCAAAATAAAAATACAATAATTTGAAACCACTGCCTTTTGTTGTAAAGCTATTTCTAGCATCAGTTGTATGCAGTGCGTACTCTTTGAGAAATTGTTGTTTTCTCCAATCATGATTTAAACTCACGGTCATACTTGTTTTCTCGTTTTGCCATGTCTCAAAACGATCATTCATTTATGCTGTAATACATACCTAATGTGTAGAATTTTAACGCAGGCCTTATCTTTGGCAAAGTCTGCTTTGTTGCTTGAAGGTTCTGCGCAGTCTTCAGCCGCAATTCCAGTTGGGCCTGAGTTTATGGAGGTGAGTATCCTTTCTTATCATATCTGCAAGCTATCAGTGTTTTCTACAGTTGATAGCAACAACAACAACAACAACAACAACAATAATAATAGCAATAATAATAATAACATTTTTATACATTGATTTTGCCGCTTCACTAGTTTTCAGGGCATCTTTTTTCCAACAAATCTCATTAACATGTAAAGTGTGCTCTTCTTTGGTAAGATGACTGTCATTTCTTTCTTGCGTCTCCCTGAACATCCATTTTTTTTGACTCCCTGAGTTATGTTCGTTGACAGGATCTAAAGTTCAATTTCGATCATCCTAAGTTAACTGGCATGAAATCTTTTCAAGATGCACTTATAGAAGTGACTGCAATGATGGGGGAGAATGTTAAACTTGGAGGGGGATTTGCGATATCCGCGCCATCATATGGTGTCCTGTCTACGTATCTCCATACAAGTCCCCAGCCAGGTAACATGTCTTCAAAATGCCTTACATGCTACAATAGTTCACACTCATGCACTTTAAGGTATCCATGAGTGCATTTTCTTATCACTATTGATTGTGTTGCTGTGAAATGCTTCTTAAGCTGTTTCCGTGGGTCTTGATGGCGCTTAAGTGAAATGCAGGTATAGGACGTATTGCCAGCGTGTTATCGCTTGAGGTAGAGGATAAGGATGCTCCATTAGATGCTGTCCAGCGGGTTGGATCGGAATTAGCGATGCATGTGGTTGCTGCAAAGCCACTGTTCCTGACAAAGGAAGATGTTTCTTTAGATGCATTGGGCAATGAGCGTGAGATTCTCAGGTCTCAGGTACCTGTTGGATTCTTTTGTTCTTCAGACGTTAAAAGTTCTTGAAATCTGAAAAATAAATCACAATTTGACCTTATCAAATTTATGTGCTCTTACTGGGAGGTCCAGTAGACTTCTCTAAGACTTCCTCAAGCATCATATCCTTTTAAATAATAAGAAAAGGAATCTTCTTCGAAATCAATTTTCGGAATGAGCACCTTATGAAACAATCTGAAACCCCAGATAGTCTTGTCTTGTATAGTCGTAGTGGCTTGATTCTTAATGTTTGTTTGACTGACTGTATTGTCCCTCTCTCTTCACCCTTGAACTCAATTTCCATTGAATCCTTAATCATTTTTGAGCTGATATCAACAAAAAAAAAAAATTAAATAAATAAATATCGCCCCGCGGAAGATAAATCGGCAACAATTTCCCACGTGATAAAAAAAGGAAAAGGACCCCCCCCCCCCCCTCCTCATATCTTACATGCAGGGGGTTGTTTTGTCTATTAATCTTCCACATGAGCCACTTATGCAGATAACGAGGTTTTTTGCCTCATTTTTTTCAAACTTTTTTTGGCCAATATCCCAACATTTGTATTAACTTTTAGCTTTGTGGATCTTGTTCCTTTTCTCTTAAAAGTGTTCTTTACATTTTTTCTTTTTATTTCTATGTGATAGAGAGTGGGGATCCTCCATGTGTAGTTGGTTTGCCAAGACAGTTAATATTTTTGTTTAATGTTCTCTGCAAAGAATTACCTTTTGGTTTATGTAATTTTCTCTCTATCACAATGTGCACCTTCAAGGAAATTAGCGCTTACTAATTATTGCTCCCGTTTTCAGGCAGAAAGTACAGGGAAATCTCAGATGGCGATAGATAAAATGGTTGAAGGTCGTCTAAGAAAGTATTTTGAGGAGGTAGTGCTGATGGAGCAAAAGTTTATTGTGGACGATTCTTTGAACATAAAGGTCTGAGTTAATCTCTCGAGTATAAATCTTTCTTACTTCTCTTCTCTACGATTTTGCTCTTCCATCTCTTTTATTTATCTAGCAAAAATGCTTACTTGTGGCTTAAGTCCATAGTATATAGATGCAAGCATTAGAGACCATATTCCTTTTAATTCTAATTGAACTTGGATGGTTATCCCAAATTGGTTTTTAATGATTTTGAACCAATAATCACGTTTAGGTTAATTCCACAACAATAGTTTATGTTAGTGTTAACATGTGTGAAATTGTATTCAAAATACTCACAAGCTGATCTAATTGACGTTATGCAAATTTCTGCAGACACTGTTAAATAATCTATCCAAAGAAGTGGGATCCACTGTGAAAATCGGTAACTTTCTCAGAGTAGAAGTTGGGGAAGGATTGAAAAGGTAAATTCTGCAACACTGTACTATTGTACTTTTTGTAAACATTCTGATCCCACCTACTTTTTAGCCGTGATGGAACTCAGTTTTTCGTATAAGCAGTTACTTGGTTCTTGAATATTGTTGTCACACACTATTCAAGATGTAGGATCTTTCTTCAACAGCCATAATGGGGAGAATCTACATTTTGTTTTTCAATCAATGCAGTCTTATATCTTTTTGAAACCAACATGCTCCAGCATTGTTATAGAGTAGAAAAATGTGTTTGCAAGAGATGTATTGACCTTTATGGTGTAACCTTTCTATTCTCTGTCTTTGTTTGCTACAAATTTTATAGCATAGGATCTCGCTTATTCCAGAAAATGCTTCAATTTATGTTTCTTACATTACTGATATCCTGAATACTGTGATTCTGAGTTTTTTTACCATTTATAATGTGTAGATGTCACAGGTTTGACCTATATTATCTTTCTCCTTAATTTCGAATTGGTGTAATGTGGATCATATAAGCATCACTAAAAAGTGTTCATCTGCAATATATTATTTGGCTTTTTTCCACTATCGTATTTCTGTTTGATTTATAAATTTTGTGATTGTTCAGACCAAAAAGAAAAAAACAATTATATTGACGCAAAGCAGATCATGTAACATGAACTTTTACTGGCATTCTTACAGGCTTCAAGCTTCCAGTGGAACAGAACCCCTTGCTGAGGCTGCATAGAACTTGGTAATTTGGTGTCCTCCATTATAATACCAACATGTTGCTGCGAATCTCTTTTTGGCCAATTAACTTTTTATTTCTATATTTTTGGTCGTTCATAAGTTAATAACAACATAGATAAGGCTCCCAAGTGAAGTTTTGGTTGTATTAGTCTGCTATGTGGCTGGTTCTTGAACACTGGAAATGTCTGAATATAACTTAGAATTAGAAGAATCCATCTATTCCTGCAAATCTTATGTGCGGATTGTTCTTGTTACTTATAAAATTGTGATGGAGTTGCATAATTTAGAGATTGAGCCAATTAACTATTTTGCTGAAATTCGTTTCAAATGGAAATTTTGATGGCGCTGTTTTACTGCTATCAGTCAAACTGCGTGATCTTGGGCGAACACGCACTCCTCTCTTGTTTGGTTTATTTGTAGCGTAGCCTTCACACATCATGAAGACTACAAAACCAGCCCTTATCATGAATGGAATGGCTTGATAATGGTGCATCTTCAGTTTGCCTCTTAATTGTATAGTTTAAAGATTGTCTTCACTAGGATTGCAACCAAGGATACTTTATTTCGAAGGGGTGTGAATGCAATAGGAGGGAATGCAGATTGTTTTTTGTGGCCTTCATCAAGAAACAATTTCACACCTCTTTCATGAATGTCAAGTTCCTTTCTTGGTTTGGGCAGAAATTTACAAATGGCTTGGTATTACAAATGTTTCAACATGGGACATCAAGGATCACTTCTTACAAAACCCTCATCTCTTCACTGACCTACCAAAAAGAAAAGCTGGAGGAACTATTTGGGTGTCGGTTATTTGGGAACTCTGGAGGCAAGGAATAGGAAAATCTTTATGAACCACTCCCCGGATATTCACAAAATTGTGGATCAAATTAATGTTAGCTCATGGTTATGGCATAAATTAGAAAAATGAGGATTTCATGTTTTCTTTCACTGATTAACTCACTTCTACTTTGGCTTGTATGAGTTGAACAACTTGTATCTTAGAGTATTCTTTATACTCTATCTTTTAATAAAACTCTTTTTTGCTGACCCCAAAAAAAGACTAGGATAGTGGAAGTATATAAGAATCTATTATAGATCTCCGCTTTAAAATCATCCCCTTGTCTGTAGTTCATGTTTTTGTTTTTGCTACAACTTAAAACAAAATAAAAGGACTGTTTTGTAAATTCTGGACTGACACGTAATAATTACTGTAACTAACTCAAAGATTCAGAAGCTTATTCAGCAACTGCAGTTGAATGATTCAGATAATCTAATTGTAACTTTAAGGGCGATTGAGTAAATGGAGAACCTTAAGTGGACCTTTAAAGTTACCTCAGTCTCTCAAGTTATAGTCAAGCAGAGATTCGGTCACTAAAATAAATTGATTCTCTCGTATTCCTCATAAACGAAAAAAAGTTGATCGATTCCGGAGACGGAATAATATTTTTGTCGCCAAAAGCAGCCAATTGCCGGTTCTCATGTATGCTTATAATCTCACTGGATAATTGCATCTGTGGTTCTTATATATATATATATATATATATATATATATATATATATATATATATATATATATATATATATATATATATATATATATATATATAATAACTGAAAAAAAAAGGGAAATAAAGAATTTATGTATGAATAGTTATCCGAATTTCATTGGTACTTTGTAATTAATTATTCAGTCCTCAACCTCATGTGCTGTGGAATACGTAATATCATTTTAGACTTTAAATAATTTCTTGGTGGGATACACCTTTATCGTAGAAGACTATATAATTTAGTCTAAATTTAATTTAAAAATTAAAATTTACAATTCATTAAGAAAAAAAAATCAGATAATCATTTTAACTTCATGATGACATAAAATCTTCGTCTATATTTTGAACAAGTAGATTTTACTCTAATATTGTATAAGTTTAAGAAAATACTTTATAAAAAATCTTCAAGGTTTTCATAATCACGCCTAACCTAAAAAGGGCATACATATAATCATCCATTAGGTTTAAAAAAAAAATACAGACTTTACTTAAAAATCTCAAAATGATTTCATGTTTACTAGTTAAACTAGAAAAAAACTATTTTCAAAATTTCAAGTTCTAAAATAAAAAAACCTATGTTCTTTATATATATATATATATATATATATATATATATATATATATATATATATATATATTTCCCGAGAAAAAGAAAAAGGCTGTACACTCTTCTTCTCCACCCATCTTGCCTAAACCACAGCCATCACACTAGCTTAGCAACCGTTATCACCCGAAGACTATAGCGGCGGTTGCGCCTCGGTCCTGACTTAGCTTTTCCCACGATGGAAGTGATTTTTCCTTTTAAAACTTTTTAAGAATAACATAACTAATTTTAAAAGCAATTGGGAAAGCACTCCTGGGCATTCTTTTGCGGCTTGTGCGTTTTCTATTTTTTTTCGTAAGCATTTACAAACACCACATTAGAATATGTTTTCTTGTTGATACATTTTGCAAGATCTTGTGTATACTTTGTAACCTTCTTAATAGAAAGATAGGCTTGAATATATCTTGAAGACTTGGTATTTAAGCGAATTGAGAAGTTCTCTTATCATCAAAGAAGATCATGTACCAAGAAAGGCATGGAGATCAACTAATTTGGATAGCAACCTGGTTAAGGAAGGTTTCTAATCTATACGACTGGTTACAATCACCCTAATTGGACATTTGTTTTGTCGATAAAGTAAAAATACATAAACCCACATAACATTATAATCCTAGCTCCTTGAATAATAGCTTATTATTGGCGTTCTCGAGAGAACGCAAAATCCATGACCAGAGTTTGTTTTCTCATAAGGCGATAAAAAGCAAAATGAAGGTTAACAACAAATGAAGAGCTTCATAGTAAGTAACGAAAGAGGAAGACCAAGGTGTCTCAATTATCGCAATAGACACGTGAAGTGCTTGGGTATTGCTTAAAGTCCATTGATTATTTGAGATTGCCTCGTGGATTAATTGTGGTAGACTGAACCATGTACAGGGCGCGTTGTTGGTTTATGTTTTTCATTCATGCTATATCGCATCATAATTAAAATTGGATAAATCATTAAAAAATATATTTCAATAGAAGTTTCCATCTAATGACCACAAATTCCTATGTATTAAAACATGGATTACGGCTATATCGTGTATTTATGTAATTTTTAAGTGATGTGAAGCTAAGATCATAAAATCAAAAAATTTAAATTAAGCAAGAGGCATAATTAAAAGATGTATACTCGAGTGATATGAAAGACCAAGAAGCTCACGTGATTACTCGAAATTTATCCACCAAATTAACAAGATTTAAAAAAAGCAAAAAACTTTATATTGGTAACCTATTCCCTAAACCAATAACTAAGCATGACAAAGTCATAAAGAAAAGGAGCTCCAAATCTCCTTTCCCAAAAGATAAAAATAAGACAGATGCTTTGTCGATGCGTCAGCCCCCACTTCTCTTTTCCCAAAAGAAACAAAAACCCACAAATCTTTCCACTCCCCATTGCTAAATTCAATTAAGAAATACCAACAAAAAAAAGAAGGCGAAGTTGCAGCAAACCCCTAAATCTATAAGTATTTTTGCATTGTGCTCCCTAATCTATGAAAATGTGCAATATATATGCCCCCAGCCTATTGATTTTTGGTGCAATTTTCCCCCTTATGTCAAATCTAACAGAAAAAAATCAGACATGTGTGTCCAAAATGAACGACTGGTCAACGACTTAGGGGACAAATTGCACAAAAGTCAATAGGTTCGGATGCATATCGCATGTGTTCATGGATTAGAGTGTATAATGCAAAAGTCACAATAGGCTGGGGGTTTCCGCAATTTCCCAAAAAAAGAATGCAAAATCTTTAAAATTACACCAAAAACATATATATATATATATAGGCACACTGAAAAGTTGGTTACATTTGTTTAGTACAATTACCGCCTAAGTTTCTTTTTTCCTTCCAACAACGTGCACTTGAGATTCCCCATTGCTTTCTTACCACTTACACAGATTCTTTAAGCTATATATATATTAACTCTCCTTCCTATCCTTAATCCTCGATTTTCTCCACAAAAATTCTTGTTTATATATTCGTATTTATCCCTCTTCTAATTAAAGCACCTTATAAGTCTAGCTAGATATTTTTTTCTGCTTTAATTTAAACACTCATTATATATCATATCATATATTGGTTATTGTTAATTTGTTGCATGTGTGATTTTTCCATGGCTGCTTCAAGTAGTAATATTGGAGCATGCAAAGAAGTAGGAGGTAATAAATCTGTGCATGGAGAGTGGGGTGTACCAACTTTTCAGCATCAGCAGACTATATCCATGGACTGGACTTCTGAGGAACAAGCTATTTTGGAGGATTGTCTTGCAAAGTAAGTCAAAATATCTTTTAGGAAGTTTATTTATTCTTTATTGTGATTGATGGTCTGCTAATTATGTTAATATTGTATGTTCTTGTTGTATCAACTTATGCTTTGATTGGTTCTATGGAGTTTTGTTAGTTGATTTGTGTATGAAAAATTGGATTGATGATGCTTTTTTGTGTTATTTCTGAAATTGTTATGGTTTAGGCTTAGCTTTTTATATAATTAAGTTGTTATTATACGAACTGTTGCCTAGTCATATATATATATGCCCATATGAGCTTTGAGTATAATTAGTGATTGATGTATGTTTTGTGTTGGTCTATCTTTTGCTTGCTAGATTTTAGTTTTTATGAAATTCTTGCAAAGTTTTATTTTTTACGAATTGATATGTGTTGTTAATTTCTTATTTGAAATCGTAGAGCAAAAAAATTTCTTGCTGTTGTTCAGTCCTTTCTTGGTCAATAAGTACCTTTCTTCTTTTAATTGGAGTTGCTTTTTGTGTCGATAAAGTGTACTTGGATTGTTTGAGCGTAAAATGCCAAAACAAATATAAAAAAATGGAAAAAAAAAAAAGTCTGATGGGATGTTCATTCAGACTTCTATGGGTTTTCTTTATTATTTCTAAACTCTATAGAATAGTTCTGATAATTGTTATATTTTCTCTTGGTATTTCATTTACTTCTTCATTATATTTTCTTCTTTGGGATTTGGTGGAGAGGTAAGATTCTTTGCAAGGTCAAATATATCCTGACCAAATCATTCAATATCCAACATGTATTAATTAGTGCTGTAAATTTGTCATTAGCACTTAATTGACAGGTGTATGCTCACCACCACAGTGCTTTACTGTATTAAAGGTCATGTTACAACTAGTTAACTGTGGTGCTTTTTGAAACTCATTGCAGGCTTTATTTTGAAATTCTTATTTTCTCTAATTTTGTATTATGTAGAAACAAACGTTCCACACATATCTGCTCTTCATGTTTTCTGTTAAGGAGAGAGTAATATCTTAGAGTTTGTATACTAAAGAAATGAAAAATGATATTGGGGATTTTGACTAATTAATGCAAGATTCTGCAACTCTAATGTCTTAAACAAAATTCTAATTACAAAGTACTATTGTCCTAAAGAAGACCTCTTCTCTGTCACTCCTAAGCTTTTGATCCATTTCATGTACATTTTCCTTAAATGGCTTTTATAATGCTTCCTGCACCTGCAGATTTGCGTCTGAGTCGAACATTATTCGGTATGCAAAGATCTCCGTGCAGCTGAAAAGCAAAACAGTCCGTGATGTGGCACTGCGATGCAGATGGATGACTGTACGTTTTTCTCCTGAATATCTATTTGTTGCAATTTAATTGAGTTTGTATTGTTCTTCAAAATTCATATATTTCATTGATGAAAAAAAGAATCATTAAGGTCAAGTCCTTGTGATTGATTGAAATAGTAATTTATTTTACGCTAGTACTTATGCTTGCATTTGAAAGATTGAGAAATGTAATCATACAAGCGCGCAGTGTACAAAGAGCGAATACTAAATCCGTGTTTCTCTTGGGAGATGTTTATGAGATTGATTTAGATGATTTAACTCTAACGATTGCGAGTTATTACTCTACCAGACATAAAATATATTGCGTTGTAATTATTTTGGTTAATTCTACTGTGCAGAAGAAAGAAATTGGTAAGAAAAGGAAAGAGGAACTCAATTCAAGGAAAACTAAGGATAGAAAGGTTAGTACTTTCTTCCACTTCATTCACTATGTGCTGTATTTCGTATCTTTGTTTGTGTGTGTGTATAACTTCATACGCTCTTGCATCTTTTATGAATTCTCCATTAGCTAGATGATATTTCTTATGCTGCCAAGGCTACTAGAAATATGGTGGAAGATAGAACAAAGGCAGTTTTCATATATTCAATATTAAATATCGTTATACTTCTACATCGTACATGCTATGCACAAGATGAATTAAATTTTCCTTTCTGAAATATTTTAAAAAATGAACTAGAGGTGGGAATATGATATTTAAAAAGGTGTATTTCTTTAGAACTTTCGCTGCTAAATTTTATGTGGATGCATTAAAAAACCAGAACTTGTATGAAGCTGCGTAATTTCAAGATTTTCGACTTGCATAAATTCTTAATTATGTTGAGATAGAAGACAATAGAAAGTAATCACTGAGATAAAAAAACAGCTTTCTGTTTAAAAATAATCCCCTCATTATATTTCAACCAGAACCAACTCTTCCGTAGCTTTTACACTAACCGCTAATATTTTCCTTCTAGTGAATGGATGTAAAAAAAGATTGGAAGCACGTTTTGATGACACTATAGTAAAAGGTTTGGAGGACCATTTTTCGTAAAATGTTCTAGTGTCCAGTTTCAGTGATTTTTAAATCTTCCTTCAATATTTTTCCATTGTCAATTTACCAATTTCTACTATAAAACTTGGCCTACTTTCTTCATTTCGACTAACATGCCTCTTTTATATGCTTACTGAATGTATCTTTTATGTAGACTTGAGAGGCTCAAGGAATAAATTACATTCTTTTATCAGGAAAAGGTCGTTGATTGTTGTGGAAAGCCTTCTGGATTACCCATCCAACCGGGTTTATCTCATGCTCCAGGACTGTTTCCTATAAGAAACGATGATAGCTTCTTATACAATGGTTGGCTTATTATTCTGAAAGACTATAATTATTTGATTTGGTTGGAGAGCAAACATTTAGATTCTTTTTGGCATTAGTTGATGTTTTATATGAATTTCCGTTATTTCTTTCGAGGCGATATTGCTTTAATGTATTTTGAGCATCCCATGTTTTATGATTTCAAATATTTTTCCAAGAAATTAATTTTTGTACACCTAGAATATTTTTTGAATTTTATGAAAAGGACCACTTGGGCAAAATGAGAGAGTCGAGAACACTTTGAAGCTTGCAGTAGGCAGAAAAAAGTCCTGGCACACCTCAAAAGTAACTTGTTGCAAATTCGTACATTTTTTGTCTAACCAAGTAAGATTTTACAGTAAACGGTAAAGGATCAAGTAAAGTGTTCGCCTGTGATGACAGGAAGAAACTGAATAAATCCATTATGAAGAAGTAGAAACAAAAGAGCAGAGTAATGAGATAATTGAAAGGCTAGCTTTCTTTTCAACTTTTGAACATTAAGTATTACGATTGTGTGTGGAATCAGATTTTATTTTTGGTATGCCAGAGAATTGTGGTATGAAGAATGAGGTCATATGAAGTTAATGAACTGAGTTGTTACATATTTTCTATTGATAGTTGAACAAATAACTGCATGTGTTTATGCAGACGAGTAGCGTGAAAACACTAAAGACTAAAAAGAAAATAAATTCATTAAAAGAACAGATTAGATATATATGCAGATAGAATAATGTGTCAAAGAAGGAAAGTATTGACAGAGGATTGCTGGAACGCTTGTTCTGCAAATAATGAATACCGTTTCCATGAACATCTATAGCTTGGCTCTATATTTACGGTTCACTTATCTTTGGATGGGGAAAGAAGGAATCTGTACTTCTCCATAGGAAACTTGAATGGAAAACTGCTTTATTGTATGTTCTATAAGAGAATGTGATATTTCATAAGTTCGACTTTTTAATGAATACTTGCCAAGCTTGTAGAAACTAGTTACTCTTCTAATTTGTTAAGGTCTCGTTCCTCATATGTTAGGTGTCTACCATGAAAATTTATCATGAGGATTTTTTTTTTTCTATTTGGTAAAAGCGGCTTACATGGAAAGATTTCTGTGGTTATTTAAATTTTACATGACTTTTAATGTGGTTTAAGTGAAACGATGCAGCGTATGATGTTGCCAGTCAAAAGGCCGGCAAGGCTTTTATTTGAAACAGGAGACTTGCTTTCTAAAACCTTGAAACTCTGCTAAGATTTGTGTATTTGTGAAACGTAAAATTACGTGACAATGTATATTAGCATAGTGTGGTTTATGTGCAGACAATGGTGGTGCAACTCTGCAGCTTCTTCAACAGAACGCTTGGGTGTTTAAACAGATATCTACAAATCTTGCAACTCATCAGGTGAGATTTTAGTATGTTATGCTTTCATGTTTTCAACCTTTTGACAATAAAGACCTATCTTAAGGACTTCACTTTTACCGAAATGACTTCATAATGTATTTGTTTCGACTCACGCATAGTAATTGTTTTTTTCCATAATATGAACCGATAGTCATGCGCATTTACCTTGAATCTCAATTTTCATACAGTTGTTCTTTCTTGTGATCAGGATGTCTTTCATGCTATTCTGATTTTAAATATGTATAATTTCCCGCTTGTTTTTCAGATACGTGAAAACATTGGTCTTTTGGGTAAAGCTCGAGAGAACATCTTTCAAATATTGACCAAGTACGTCATCAATCTTTTCGTGTTATTGCTTGCTTAGTGCTTAACTTAGATATATAGGTATATGCAACATGTTATTAATTAATCTCATATCAAATTCCACAATAATCTGTTCATGACTACTGGTAGATTATGATAGCCCAGCTTGTATTGCTCTAGATCCAAGTCTAATGAGCCGTACCACCTAATTCTTGCGAAAACGTTTGAATTCAGCATGTTCCCTAGTAAGAAAAAGCTTTATTACCACATTTAGTTGTCTATGCGCTATTATCTTTTCTTTTTTTGTTCTCTTTGTTCCTGTGTGTTTGGGAGAGAAGTGGTTTTTATTAATTATGTATGTTATGTCGCTGTCGATTAATTGCACGAAATTTCAGCTTGAACGACATATATCCGACATTGAAGAAAATGCCTCTGCTTCCTCAAGTGGATGAAGATCTTGCCAACTCTATCCTCCCTCGGTCGAATTTCTCAGTCCAATTATAACCAAACCAATGGGTATAGCAGGGGATGTGGATTGTTATTGTTTTTGTTCTCTGATGATGTAACGATATTCCGAGTTCAAGAATCGGGAAAACCAAGTTGTTGTGAGCTGCAGTTCTCGTTTCAAGCAAAGCTTGATATATAGTTCTTCGAAACACAATGCAGCTTTTGTCATTTCACAATTAATATAAGGAGCTAGCATTGTTCACTTTTTAAGATATGCAACTTTGCTAATGCATAGAAAGTGATTTATGTGGCATTAGCTAGAATCCTTTTTATCACCTTTGGCACTTGTTGCATTCATCGGAGCTATATATATATTATATCTTAGCCATTCTTATTTGATGTTTGGAGTTAAATCAGAAGTTATATTTTTAAGGAGACTATGACTTTATTACTTTCATTATTATTAATTTTTTAGTTCCAACCTCTAAGATGATATATAGTTCAAATACAGTTCATAAGAAAGTAATAACAGTCCGTCCGAGAAAATAAAAGTAAGTTTTTGAGATTTTGCAAATTGGGTTGTGATGTATAGTGACGGAGCTTTATTCAGCTAGGTCTCTTGATCTCATAGTTATTTTATCGTTTCTTTTCCGAGTTTAAAATAACTCTTAAGTTCTTCAATCTAATTTAACTGTTGGTTGTTTTGGGTTAAAGGGAGTGGATAAGTCAGAATAATACACTTATCATTTATTGGTTATATTAACTGTTAGATCCGGTTATGCGCGCGTATTTGTGTAACGATGGAATTAAATTTGATATAATAAAACTTTTAGGACGCGATTGGTTTGGGATATTACAAAAGATAAAATAACAAATCAGGTTCAAATTGTGAGAAAATTATAGTAATATTTTGGTATAAAATAAAAACATAATTTACTTTGCGTTCCAAAAAACAATAAAATAATACCATAATTTAATAAAAATACTTGAACCACAACATAACTTAATTAAAATATCAATATATCGTATCATCGCATATATTATAAAAAATAATTTAAATCGATTCACAATCTAAAATACAAATATCAAATAATATAAAATTAAAAAAAAAAACTATATTATAGCAATATTATGAACATACAACTATATAACTTCCGAAAACTTTCCTTGCTCCCCGCATTCCTCTACAAATATATAAACTAGGGGTGTATGCGGGCGGATTCGGGCGGATTGTCATTAAAAATGTGACCAGACCCAAAATTTACGGGTTACCAATTTTTCAACTCGAGCGGGTTAAGTTAAAAACTAAACCAAGTGGATTGCGGTTTGGCGGGTCGGGTGGATCGAGCAGGTCTTGAACACCCCTAGTTCAACCGGTTTAACCGATTTAATCATTTGTTGACCCGTAAGTGAATTCATCATAATATATTGTTTATATTAAATGTTTTAAGATATGCTTACTATATGTTTTCAATATTTTCAAGTTTCTCCCTTAATTAATATCTATTTTCAAATAATTACATTATATAAACATATTAATTCAAAATTTTAATTATGTATACGTCAGAATATGTCAAGATCTATCTAGGTCAAATTATTGTGCGGTAAATAAAAATTATATACCTTATAATGATTTTCTGATGTACAATAGGCATTCATTTCACCCATTATCAAAGATTAATGGGTTGCCTTCTATCGGCCTGACCTTTTTGAAATAGTAAAATCAAATTACCCTGAGGTAGAAGGTTGCTTCATTATAGGTCAAAATATAAAGGATATATATGTCGAGTTTTGACCTATTGATCAATTTCGATCTATTTGACCAACTTCAATTTGCCTATTTTTATTATAGGTAAAAAAAATCCCTCATTTTCCCCCATTTTCTGAAAAAACTATTTCATGCAACCGTTGCATTGTTGACGTGGTGCAACCAACGATTGTGTTTAAAATATTTTCCTAAATTATAGAAAATAATTTACTCAATATTCCACTCTAACCGTGTATCTATATAAATAACCGACTTGTTGTGCTACCTCACGGTGCAACGATTGCACGAAATAATTTCTCCATTTTTTGAGAACCAAAATGAGCCTACTTAGAAAACTGCAACTCATCTCTTGGCAATTATACTCTTCTTAATTCGCTCTAGTTTTTCTCTTATAAACTTTAACTTATGTTTGTGATATATCTTGATTCCTTTCAGAATTATCTAATTCTAGTTTTTTTTTTTTTGAAAAGTAGTAATATTAAAAAACGTAACGCAAACACACAATTTTGGTACAGGGGAATGGGGAACAGGAAGTGCGGATCGAAACTGAATACATGTCGTAATACAAAATAAGGATCAACCAGTCGGGGCATGAATCCCAAACATAAAACATAATATTCTAACATAATATTCAAATGCTAGCACACACACATGGACCCACTATATATTATTATACAGTGACAACATAAAATACTTCTGAAATAGAATATTTTTTGATAGAGAGAGGAGCCTCGTTCGAAATTTCGATCTCCCGATATGACGAAATCTCTTACGGCCTACGTAATTTTGCCCAAAGCAAACAAAGTAACAAACAATTTCCTTTTTTCTTTTTTGAACAGGAATACTAATTTGCTTCTTTATTGTGACATTTGACTACATGCTTTAAGTTGACAAACGAGACGAGCAGCAAAACTATGAACCAGTTCTTCCATCTTTGATGTCTCCCCATAGACATTAAATATCGTTATTAATTTTGCTGATGTACTCAGTTTCGTAAGCTGTTAAGGATATATAGTCGCTTTTTCAGACGTTCAATTCTAGGCTAAACTAAGAAAACTATTTTAACGACTTGTTCATATTTTTCTCATAAGATCTGGAATATTCGGTGTCATTTCATCTTGCGCATTATTGTGAAAATTCAAAACTAAGCAAATAAATCTCTACATGTATAGATTATGCATGATGGAAAATAGTTATTGATGCATATGTCGCCTCTGGATATTTTCAAACAAAATTATGCTTTAATATATTAAAAAATTATCATATAGGTGCTCAAAACATTTTGCACATAACAAGAGATCTTTTTATTATACTTTGAACCTACTCAATCCACCCTGAATATTTTAATAATCTTTTTTTATGTCTTGAATAATCTTAAGTTACGCTAGAAAAAAAAAACACTAGGAAAAGCATAATTTGTAACATTCCGCTGAATTTCGGGATAGTCTCAAAGGTATCTTTAATGCAGTAATGATACACAAAATAACACATATTTTGTAATATTTATTATGGGATAAGTACATAGGTACACACCTTGAAGTTTAATGTAATTACAGACTACCCCTAAAGTTTAGAAAATTACAGAGACAACCCCTTAATTAGCTGTTGTCATATAAAAGATAATAATACGCTCCATTAATTTTGTTAGACTCTAAAAGAAATTAATGGCACGCAGTTTTACTAATTTGACATCGAAAATTTACCAGAATCCAACTTGCTCCTTTTTCTTATTTGGTTAAGAAGAGAGAATTCTGTTTGGTATCAGATTCGTTGCACATAGTATTCATTAGTTCATGAGTTACTTTATAAGATTAAAATAAGTTTTGGAGTTGGTGTGATGCACTAGACGAATTAAATTGCCATTACTGATATATATCTGCGTAACTTCACGAGTTGAATGAAATGATTTTGAATTTTGTTACTATACATTAATGGTATAATATCCTTTAATCATGTTTTACACCTGAAAGCAGTATTTAATTTATCCTGTGCAATTCGTCACGGGAAGTAATTAATTAATATATTGCTTTTCGGTCAAAAATTATTCAAAGTACGTCTATTTACTAACTATTGTTTTTTTGCGACTCTTTAAGCAAATTTTTTTTTAATGTTAAGTTTAAGGGTTTTCCACACAATACCCGCTGTGTTCTAGTGAAGAATTAGCAATACAGTCTACTAAAACAAAGGCAAATTACTTTCTTATATTTTATCCATTGTAAAGCATCTCCTTCTATCTAAAAGTCTAACTCATTGCCAAAAATCCGGTGCACAAATTTATCCGAGTAATTTTTTACCCTTTATACATATATATATATATATATATATATATATATATATATATATATATATATATATACTTCAAATTATCAAAATTGAGAATATAATATTTAACTAAAAGTACTCGGTTCACTTTATATTACGAAAACATACTAAAGTTTTTAGGGGCAAGGGCGGTGAACAGCTTTTTGAAATCACATAATCGTAGATATGCGATAATGTTAACAACAATACATAATAATATATATGAGTTTAGCATTTGACGTCTATCCTTAAATTCGCCCCATATCTTATTTTCAAAAGCGTACAACAGTTCGCCGCACCAATAGCGACATCTTATGTTGTAGTGTTTGACTTGAAGTTATTCTACATAAACGTGAAGACTCAACACACAAATAGGAGAGATCGAGCAATTGAATATTATTCTAGTCTTCTAGAATCCTTTCACTTTTCCAACACAACATTATGTATAAGTAGTACTAGTACTAGTACAAGTTTGAATTGAAACAACAAATAGGATTAATGCAAATAATCTGAATCCTTTTTCGTTTAGAAGTGTGTTTGTTTCAAATTTATTAAAAGTGTGCATATTACGAGAATCAAGGGTATTTGAAGGTTATTATCGGTTTGGCTTCATCAACATTATGCATATCTCGTACTAATTAAGCGGAAAGGTATCGGAAACGAAAAGATTTGCCCATATATCGATCATCACGTCTTTCAACGAAAACAAGCGGAACCACTTCTTTCTTTTATGGTGAGTTATTCTAAGATTTTGTTGTTGTTGTTGTTGTCATACTGTGTTCTCTCTGTTTGGTTTCTCAAACGCTTTATATCATCTGTACAATCGAAGAGGACTAGTGGGTGGGGTGGGGTGGGGTGGGGGGAGGAATTAAATTTAATTATATCAATGAATGGAAAAAACTTAGTGTACCGCTTTTGTACAACAATGATGAGGGAGAAATGGCGATGGATTATCTGGTTCAGATTATGTCCTATTGCATATCCTATTTAATCATCAACCCTCTATGTTTTAAGATTAATAACATGGGTCATCTATTCATCCTCGTCATTCTCGTGATTAGTGATACATCTCATCACCACAAACTGTGAAATATGGCATGAAACACAAAAGTGGAATAGATGATCCTTACTGCCGTGAAAAACTCACTCATGCTGAGTTTTCTCTGAGATTCCATTGTATTTTCAAAAACTTTGACACCAAAACCACTTTATGTTCGTTTTATTTACTTGTCCATCTTTAGGTTTTTATATCTACAAAATTGACTAGTACTCTTATGGGACTCGTGTGTTTTCAGAAACATTCACCAACCCAACCCAGCCGTTGGTAGAAAACATTGCACCTTAACGTTTGGAGTGTTTTGCAAAGTGCTCCTAACGTTTTAAAAAGAGCACTTTGCCCGTAACATTTTGTAAAATTGTGTGATTTGTTCCATGATGCCAAATCTGAAGGATGAAAAGATAGACACGTGGCAAAAATGGACGGAAGCAAATTATAAATGTTAAGGGGCAAAGTGCTCTTTTTAAAACGTTTGGGAGCACCTCGCAAAACACCTCAAAAGATAGGGCGGTGATCGCAATTGACCATATTAAAACATCTAAACAAAACGTTGTCCTCCAATTGAAAAAAATAAGAGGGGCAAAATTGGCTATTCAAATTTAGTTAACGTCTATTAAGTTTTCTGTTAATAGCAGATTTTGTGCACGAACACAAGACACTCTGTGCAAAAAAAAAAAAAAACATTCAAGAAAAATGCAGATTTTGCAAAAACACCAAGAAATTTTATACGTTTTCTACAATATGTGTAGTCGAGACAGGTTATATTTCGAATAAAGATGGACTGGGAAAAACTATATTTATTATTCTTGCTTTCTATATTTATTATTTTGAACAATTTTGCTTAGACATTTCTTGACTGAGGTTGACGTTATATATTTAAATTTCTCGTATTGTATAAAGATTCTTTATGGTAATTGTTCTTATAAGAAGAATTATTTCACATAAACAATGCATGATCGTTAACCTTATTATATCATGGCTTAGTGGGTGGTCTTTTTACTCTTTACAAAGAAAACTCACGAGTTCCGTATTTGGTCCGCACACGCATTAAATGTGGGTAGATTTTCTATATTAAACAATGCACCACAATGTCGTGTCATTATGAAATAAAATATATGTTTTTACTAATACAGAAGTAATTACGTTCATCTAAAAAACTACGACGCAAAATAAACATGGCTAACCAAAAATAGTTTTTTCCGCTGAAATATGTTGGTTACTGCGAATCCTCCTCGGTAGCTTTATCATGATGGATGGTTGAAAAAAACATGATATATTGATATTATACTTAACTCCCCCCAAATTTTGTCAAAGTTTTAATATTATTATTTAAAAACAATTCCACAATGGAGGCTTATGCTTTTGTTCACCCAAATATTACTTTCTTCGAAAGGTTTCATTTGTCTTGGCCAAATTCTCATTCTTTTGATCCAATCTTCTATCTTTGCCTAATTCTCATTCTCATCATTTATGTAGTACATTTAAACTGCGGACATTTTCAAACTCTCCCCATTTTTCCACGTTAATTTCTATTGTCAATTTTAGACAACTAATTAATTATTGTGGGGAGGCTATAATCTTTGTTTGAGGAACGCAGCCATAATTTACTCCTTGATAGATTAGGTTATGCCCACCTCTTTTTCAATTAATGTATTTGTGCATGCATGCGTGATTTTTCATAGTATATGAACCCCTTTATCTGAAAATTTACTATTAGCATGTATGTATATATTTAATGTTTTATGAAGTTTAATTAGCATGTAAAACTTTCTCAGATTCTAATACTATATGTGTAATATATCTCTGCAATCAGAAGTTCCACCTGATAAAAGGAGAACCTATTAATGTGATGTTTACCAAAATACTAACCAAAACTTCATATACCAATATAACTTGACAGGTTAAAGAGATGGGCTTTATTGATGGCAAGTCGGTGGCGAAGCACGTAATTTTCATGACCATTATCATGGCCTTAAACTTCACACAAATTGCAGGACTGCAAAGCTTTTCTGGATCAGGTAACTGGGTTGCCTCTTTGTTCTCGAGTTCTCCGGAAAGATATTGCATGACTACTGTGTATCTCCATTTACGTATAACGAGGCGTTGCATAAGCGCTCTGTTTTGATCAGCGCTTCAATTGTTAGAACTGGAGAATCTGCATGAGTTTCATTCATACTGTTTTCTTGATTTTTCAGGAAGATTTTTGGCAGAAACGGATAATAGTTCAGCGCGAATTAGGCTTTCAGATGAGACAATAAGAGTAGACCCTTTAGATAGTTTTAACAAATACAGAGGAGGATTTGACGTAACAAACGAGCATTACTGGAGTGTAAGTATCCAAATGTAACTGCAACCCAACCACGCACACACACACAAACACACAGTTCTTTCCACCAATGTGCAGGCACTTGATGTATATAATTTTTTGTGCAGTCGACTGCTTTCACGGGCATACCTGGATACGCCATTGGAGTACTATGGCTTTTGTGTGGTGTTGGATACGGAGGATATCTTCTTGCAATGGCTTTTTGTTGTAAGAGAAGCAGAAAGATCAAGAATCGATGGCCTTGTCATAAGCAAAGTCATCTGCCTCTTCTTTTTGCGATTGTGTTAACACTCCTCGTAATGTAAGTAAGATGCTCCCTTCACTCTTTACCCCTATCACATACTAAAAGTTAGCCTTCAAAAGAAACTACAAAATTTATCTTAATTAACAAGAATAAGTATGTTATAAGGATAAAACGCGTAGAACTATAACTTACCCTGATCAACTGTAGTTAATTTATACTGTTTTCTATTGATTTAATTTCAGAACAGCGTGCGGTTTGGTTCTGGGAGGAAATGCAAAGTTCCACTCCAGAGCGAGGAAGGTGATCAACGTTATTATTGATACAGCGGATGAGGCTTCAGATACATTATACAACACAACTGGGGCCATGAGAAATCTGAACACAAGTTTAAGAGAATTTGGTGGAAATTCCGAGGCTACTAATTTTCTAGCTTCAACCTCCCTGAGGCTAGATAACCAGGCGGCCGATATTGAAACACAAGCTTCCAGGAACAGGCGCACGATTGATAAGGGATTTAAGATAGTGTATGTATTTTCTTATTCTTTACGTCCGTGAGTATGTGTTTGTTTGGCATGTCAAGGCGAATTAGTGACTAATTTGTTTGATATGTTGGCAGGTATATTATAACAACAGTGATGGTTTCATTGACCTTAACTTTGGCAATTGCTCTACTAGGTAAGACATAACCAATACCTTCACCTCAAGATTTGCAACCTATTTCTCCGGCATTTTTGTTTTTTTTCACTGACATGAATGCTTTCTTTTGTGCAGCTGCTGGTGTCTTGAGATTTCACAAAACTCTACAAGTGTAAGAATCGCGACCTTTACGTAGTATGTCAAAGTATACGAGTCTATTTTAATACCAAAGCCATTAAACTGGAATGTGGAGTTTCTGACACATTTTACATATTTCATTGCAGACTGATTGCACTTTGCTGGATTTTCGCTGTCTTCTGCTGGTTGTTTTTTGGAATTTATTTCGTCATACAAATGTATGTTTTACATTATTCCTTCTTGAAAGTACATCTGATATGATACATTGTTGCATCAAAACACTAACAGCGAAAAAACATTAAGAGTACTAACTTGGTTATATGTTCCAGCTTTACTGAAGACACGTGCACAGCAATTGAGAGCTTCCAGCAGGATCCCTACAATAACAGCTTGAGTTCGATTCTACCCTGTGACGAATTGCTTTCAGCAAAATCAGTACTTAATGACGTTAGCGCAGGAGTATATTACATGGTGAACCAGGTATAATTCGATAACAACTGTTCGAAAGTAAAGAACTCTGGACAAGTGAATGTGACATTCATTTCCTTTAATCTATTTAAGTATTTTCGGTAGCAGTCTGATGTTTAGTTGCACCTTCGGGAAATTGCAGGTTAATCAGAACATATCCATGTCATATGGGAACGTAGTACAGATTTGCAATCCTTTCTCTGCCCCGCCTTCGTATGAATATCAACCATCGAGTTGTCCAGCTACTTCAATTCAAATAGGAGATATCCCTCGGGTAAGTAAGGAGAACTCAGAAAACAAAAGTTGCCCGAACAATCTTACACATGTTGAAAAAACATGTCAGGACCACATTTCGCAAAGTTTTCTAGTGTTAACTTGCAACTTACTTTGAGTCTTTTGATTTTGAAGGTATTGAGAATGCTGGCTTGTCCTGATTCCGAGGGTGGAACCTGTATTGGAGGGATCGTAGTTCCTGCTAATTACTACAACGCTATAGCAGCTTACTCAACTGCAATACAAACATTACTGAATGTTTATCCTGATATGAATAGCCTGGTTGAGTGTCGGACGGTCAGTGCAGCATTCTCCCAAATCCTTCAACACCACTGCAAGCCGTTACAGAGAAACGTCCACATGGTATGGGGATCATTGGTGCTCCTCTCTGTGGTAATGATTGCACTGATTCTTGTATGGATCATTGGAGCAAACCACAAGCAAGACCATCATTCTTTAAAAGGTTCCGTAAAGCCCCATTCTAATGCCGAAGATATGCCAGCAAGTGAAACAGCCAAGTCAAGTAACGTCGATTCGGAACTAGTTTAGACCTGAGAATTCATAGCATACTACAGAAGATACAATATCTTCAGGAACTCTACGGAGATTGTACAGATAGGAAGACGACATATAAGTTAGAGATCGAATAGATCCACGTATAGGTACACATTATACAACAGACGTTTTTTCTGTTTTCCTCCACGTAAAATCAGGAGTAGATAGAGTATAGCCAGATATGGGGACAAACCCCTTGGCATGTATAAATTTTTCCCGTACATAAATACATAGGTATCCGATTCATTCGACAACAATGTTTTGGACTCGTATAACATTCTTATATGATAAAAATCCAACTGCAGAGGCACAGAGTCACTAATGATCAAGTGTATATTGATGCAACCTGCCTGGTATAAAGAATATTTGCAGTAGTTAGATTTTGAAATTATTCCAACATGTCGTGCATGTAGAAGTTGAAGAGCTTGATGCAACATGATGAAAGTCGATAAATCTTGAGAATTTGTAAGAGAAGCCTACCAAAACAACTGAACTGTAAACACACACAACTAAGGAGAAATGACATTTGGTCATGTTATTTGACTCCTTTTGGCAATTATGTCACATGTCGCACAAATCAACAATTAGGTACTTACAAACAAAAACTCATGAAAAGAAAAGAGAGGGTTGAGGGACATTGATGGCAACATAATTTTTCTATTACAAGTTTTTTATTTCTTTTTAGCATAAAATGCAAAATAGTGAAAATAAAAGAACTTAAAGAAATAGACAAGCAAAACTTATTCTTATTGGCACATGTCATCAATCTCATTTGCACAGAAAAAACAAAGACCGTCTTAATTTTTGAAAAAAACAATTCATCCCATTTGCAGGGGAATTTACCTACATTATTTAGAACATAAAAGTGGCATATTCTTATGGGGCTAGAAGTAAAAACTTGTAATTACTTAACAAAAGCCAAGGAAAAGAGATGAAGTTTTTTTCAAAATTGGGACTGCCATTGATTTTAATTAGCATAGTTCAATAGGAATAAAGTGAAAATAAACTATTCTTGTGGGACCAAAAGCAATTATTTTAATTTAATTTAAAATTTAAATAAGGCATATTCTCATGTGATCTTACTTGTATGATTTGATTTAAGTTATAAATTAATTGACATTACGCACTCTAATATTTTATGTTACCTATCAAATAATATTTAAACATTTTTTTCTAAAGCTTCGAGAGTCTTTATTTAAGAAAATACTTGTAAATCTTGACCATCACATGATATATAATTATAACCTGCTGTTTCACGATCGCAGAAGAATCATGAATAGCAAATTCATAAAAAGTGATAAAATTCTATTTTGCTATCAAAAGTCTATGTACAATAAACATATTCCAGAATAAGAATCTGTATAAATCAGCCAGAAGATCCGTTACAACCATCATACGTTGTACAAAAATACTTTTCGTAATATAGAAATCATTTAGTAGTACTACCACATTAACATTATATTTGTATTATAGCACATTTAGTAGTACTACCAAATTATGTAAACTTAGACACTTCATCATTTGTTTAGAATTTTTGTGTGGGTTAATGGCCTGCAATGGTTCCAAATGTACTTACTCAAGAATCTGACGTTGGCATCGTATCCAACTTATCAAAAACATTCCATATTATATTTTATTATTTGTTTTCTAAAACTAATTAATTTTGCCGGCAAGCTTTAGTATGACTTCTTTAGTTTTATATTTTTTTCCAACTTATTATTATATGGCACTAATACTCCAAAACGGATCATGATTTATAGTACTTCCTCACATCCTTCACAAGAGAGGACAAAAAACATAGTTTGCTCCAAAACTGGTGACAATACATAGAATATCAGCAAAGAAGAAAGAAACAGTGACAGGTAAAAGGAACTTTTTTTATAAGTTGTAGAGTTTAACCATCAAGAAACAAGATCAACTATGAACAGAAGAGGGGAGCAACTACCGAACGAAAGGTCCCACACGCCTAGGAAGATTTCGAATTGTTTTAAGGACAGGGAAGAAGAGCTATCCTTCTTCCGTGATCTTCAGAAGCGCGAAAAAGAACAAGTTGCCATTGCCAGCCTTCTTCAGCCTGTTTCTGAAGATTTTGAAGACAACGGTTAGTGTTAGCTTAATAACGTCAGTTCGTAATATTATATATTCTCGAAATTTCACATATTCATGATACACAAAGTATGTTGACTGGTTCGGGTGAACTGCAGGGAATTATGGAGTATACAGAATGGAGTCAGGTGGAAGAAAAGTTTCAGGACTTGAAAATCTAGCTGAAAGTGGGAAAAACGACTACAACTGGTACGTGTTATTGTTATTCATTGCGGCTTTACTTTGAAAGCCTTCACTGTACTTAGAATCCCATTTTCTTGTACAAATTTAGGCAGTTTCTGTCCTGCTATGAATACATGAATGTGAATAAAAACAACTCTGAATTTGTTTACCTGATTGAAGGCTAAAGACACCCCCTGCTACGCCTCTTTTTCCGTCCCTTGAGATGGAAACAAACGCACAAGAACAACTAGTTCTTCAACGGGAGATACCAATCCTCCAGCCTCTCTCAAGGGTATTTCTCTAAAGCTTAATCTGTCAATTATAGTCATTTTCATTGGTTCTTTGTATGATTCATGAAATGATATTCAGGAGATCGAATGAGAAAATTAAGTTGTAGTCGTTTTAAGGTTACGTAGTCATATATATGACGAGGAAACAAGAAAATAGACAAATTTTATGATTTATGAGCATCTGAATAAATTATATTGCATTATCAGTTTGCAGGCAATTCAGAAGGTAAGAAGAAAGCCACAAACAGAACAACATCTCCTAATTCGAAGCCAAAACTTCCCCAAAGATCCAAAACCCCGAGTGAAAGACCGAGTATATCTTCGTTGATCGACAAGAAAAACATGAAAAGTGCCCCTATAACAGACCAGAAAGTGAACAACAAAACAGCTGATCGTCTTGATAAAAAGAAACCGGCTTTCACTCCAGTAGTTAAATCCAATACTGTCCATAAACAAAGCCAGCCAAATTTTCAGTCTTCCAACCTTTCCAAAAGCATGGGATCAATGGAGACAAATTCAAGCACCAAGCCAAGAACTAGAGGGGTATCACCTTCTATGAGGCAAACAATAATCTCAGGGGTTTCTGATGAAACACCGCCTAATCTGAGAACGACAAACAGACCGACATCAGCAACTAGAGGAAGGCCGAACAACCAAAATCTTACTCTCCCACAAAAACAAGAAATCAACGCAATGATTAGAAGACAGTCATGCTCTCCAAGTGCGACTAGGGATCGCAAAATGGACAATAGTAATGGAAATGTTACTACTCAAAATAGTCGTGCCAAAGTTTCACAAAATGGAAATAAAGCACAAGTTTTGGGTAGTCGGATGGTGGACAAGTTTATGAATGCGCGAAACACCAGTGCCGAAGACAGACAGGGCAAAATGAAGTTGAGTAATAGTACTACGAATGAGAGTTTGCGAATTCATCCCAGGTCCGAGGAGAAGCAAGCTGGCAAGATAAAATTGAATGGTTCAATGAATGAGAGTTTTGGATTTGGAAAGTTGATGTCAAAGAGTTCCCTGGATATGGCTCTAAAACATATGGTATAATCTTATACCTTATTCTGTTATTCACATTTATAACCATGATGAAATCGCACGCATTCTGGTACTTTATTTCGTTGTTTGATGTATACTAAATTTATAATATGGCGTTGCATGAACTGCAGGAGATTCAACGAGAACCGAGTAACACTCGTAAGCATGGCATGGTCCCTGCTGAAAGAAAATATTGAAGGTTCAGCAACGAAACATATCGTGGGAACTACGGATTGAGTCAAAGTGATGATACACTTGGTTGATGAACTGCAGCAGAAAAACAAAGGAGAGGACTCAAGGGAATTGCCTAAATCTATATAAGAATCAGTTTCAACACAACTCAATTAACATTTTCAAGAATTTGTTAGCATTTATCACTTCTTATATATACAGAATCCGAATTAATACTAGTACGGTTGTAACATAAGGCAATGTTGTCTATTTGTCCGACAAGTAGCTAATTTATCTACTCGAATTGGATGGACACAACAATGAGCAAAGGCAACTATTCCTCTGTGTTTTATAAGTTGGTTTTAAAATTAGAGATTTTTGGCAAAAAAATCTCCGGTGTTATAGGTATGAGCAAAATTGTTTGTGAAAAATTAAATTCAAATTTATGCCTAAATGTAAAATAAGAAAAATAAAAATAAAAAAATAAAAGAAAAGTACTAAAATCCCTTCTTGTTTACCAATTCGCGCACTAGTTTTCAATTGCGGGTAGCAAAATACTGAAACAGTCGCCTCATGAGTCATGGTAACTTACTGGGGCAGCGATAATGGTTTTTGATTAATTGATTCTAACCAAGATGAGGAATTGTTGTCCCTATTGTCCTATCCTTTTGATTTTATAAGATATTATGCTCTTTTATTTTATTTATAATAATTTCAAAAGATATCAAGAGTCATGCAAATTTTAATATATTTAATTAACGTATATACATGATTTGTTCTTTAAAATGGTCGTCAATAGAAGCATAATTTTATCAATTGGTGTACAAATATATTATGACTACGTTTTTAAATTAACCATTATATTCAAACACTCCTCAATGTTATATATATATATAGTTTAGTCCCAGTTTTCTGAAGTAATTGCGAGTTAGTCTATGATTTTGTGAAATAATTACAAATTTGTTCATGTTTTACGAAATAATTGCAAGTTAGTCCATAACTTCTGCAAATTGTTTTGATTTAGTCATGGTACTTTTAAATTTGTTTCCATTTTGTGAAATCCATTTTGTGAAATTATTAAAGTTTAGTCTTTGACCTAAGTAAATAATTATAGTTTTGCCCTTAATTTACATATATTTACAGCTTAGTGTATGATTTATGATATAATTGTAACGCAGTCCGTATATTGTGAAATAGTTGCAGCTCAGTCCCTATTTTGTGAATTAATTGCAAGTTAGTCCTTTATTTTTTGAATGACTACAATTCTTTCCATGCTAAATGAAATAATCGCAAGTCAGTCCATAACTTCTGCAAATGATTTTAATTTAGTGATGTTATTGCAAATATGTTTCCATTTTGTGAAATAATTGCAGATGTTACCCGGCCCATTTCGTGAATTGGTTCAAGTTTAGTCTTTGATGTATGCAAATAATATTTGTTTTGCCCTTAACTTGCAGATAGTTAATAGTTAGTCTTGATTTATGAGATATTTGCAATGGTGTCCCTATTTTGTGAAATAGTTGTAGTTTTGTCCCTGTTTTATGAATTAACTGCAATTTAGTCCTTGATTTTGTGAAATAATTGCAAATTTATCCATGTTTTATGAAATAATTGCAAATTTGTCTATGTTTTATGCAATAATTGTAGTTTTGCCATTAATTTGCAGATATTTACAGCTTTGTGTATGATTTATGAGATACTTGCAATGTACTCCTTATTTTACCCCCATTCTGATAGAACTTCAAGTAGTGTAAGGGATATTTTTACAAAACCTCGGCGTATGGTACATGTTTTACTATACAACATTTAGTTACTGAAGCCATGAAAACCTAGACGACAATTTTTTGCTACTTTAGCTTTATATAGCTAGGTTATTATTCACATCCTTTAATTCCATGTGTATGTTTAAATGTTGAAATTTACATACATTGTTTGAATACTTGCTTCAATTTCGCATTTGTAAATATTTGATGCGAAGTATGGATCAAAGTTTCTTTTCTTTTCCACGAAAGGTATCGAAACGTTTCCATCTTGACTCTATGGAGACGAGAATTACAAGTATTTCTATGTCTATTCCAACAACAATTTTTACGAATATTCCGAAACATTGCAAAAAAATTCTAATATTTAACGCATCGAAACATACAATAGAAATGAAACTTAGATCCATGATGCGAATACATTTAAGTCCCTTAATAGAAGCTCAAAGATCCAAGAAAACCTATATATACATTTTTTAGACTGGAAGTGCATACCTCAAATATTGTATGTGAATCATGGATCAAAGTTTCTTTTCTTTTCCACGAAAAGTACCGAAACATTTCCAATTTTGACTCTATGGAAACGAAACATACAAGTATTTCTCTGTCTATTCCAGCAATAATTTTTACAAATATTCCGAAACATTGTGAAAAGTTTCTAATATTTAACGCATCGAAACATACAATAGAAACGAAACTTAGATCTATGATGCGAATACATTTAAGTCTCTTAATAGAAGCTCAAAGATCCAAGGAAACCTATATGTACATTTTTTATATCGGAAGTGCATACCTCAACAAGTAAAGAATATTGTGTATCAAATGATGATATCTCGCATCGTAATGGCCAAATGCCTTCTAGATCTTGAAAATCTAAAATAAATGTTGGTCTTCTTGAACATGATATGAGTATACATATTCCAAGATCTCAAAATCTGGTCAATAAAAGAGATGAAATAAGACGAGCTCATATAATTTGGGGCCATACAACCTATTATTCTCTACTACCCATCGATCAAATCAGGAACACAAAATCAACAATTTCAAAGCTCTTGACCTAAACAATTTTCATGGTAAAAATGTTCTCATTCAAAAGATGTAGCACTTTGGTTACATGCTTTCTTTTTGAAAATAATAGGAACCTTTTAGTTATTTAATATTCATGTATTAATTTAAAACTCAGACACGATTTAATGACTAGACTAGATGTGTCTTGTCGAATCACCTAGGAGGTCCTATTTCGTCACATCATAATGTTGCGAATATTATGATTTAATGAAAGTAGCTCGCCATATTGATAAAACTCTGAGTTGGTTACGCTTAAGAATGAATTCAACAATTGCTGGTGTTGTTCAGTACTACGTGTGATATCCATACCTAAAAACACAGACCTAAAACATTATTATTTGAAAGCAAAATCTTGATTAATTTGCAACCTCTACGTGCAAACATATTCTGATCCGCATATTATATATGATTGGACTTGTGCTTGGAATGTTGGGTGAGTAATTGATGCATGCATGAAGCAACAGTTTGTATTACTCATGTGTCTTTTTTATCTCTGCTTCAAACTTTGTAGAACACTGCCGGGGGCCCTGGCCAATCGTGTCGATATAAGGCAGCTAGTAGAGTATCAAAACTGAATTTTGTCACACATCATACCAATTAATATAATCTGTTACTTTTCTCTCGTTGATGCTCTAAAAGTTTCAGTGTTTTATATCTGCATGAGTGATTCTTTCCCAGTTTTGTGTGTCAATATATAGTTTAATGAATTGTGAAAAAGGATCAAAAAATGTGTGTGGATATGAACACGGGCATAATGCTAGCTCTTATTAAAATCAATGTTGAGATATCTAAATCTAATTATGCTGCTAGTTGTTCATATTCATTATTCAAGAAAAGAGAAGAGAGAGAATCGCATTTAAACCGGCACCGTCTTGCTCGCGTACTAATGTTATATTTGTCTTCTTCTTTTTTTTATCATTGAGTGCACTTATCACAATTTACAAGAATGCATGATCCCTACTGTTGTTGATCCAAGGGTTTGGACCCGAGCCTACGAATTAGATTTATCTTGGTTTCATTTTTTTTAAGAAAATGAGAGGGTTTGGCCGGGTTTTTCACCTTCTGGAGGGTTTTTTTCAAGAATGCATGATCACATATGACCGCTTGTAATACTACAACCCAACATACTTTTGTTGTGAATTTCACTTAGATTACACTATTAGAGAAACTTTGAAGCGTAGTCCGACACTTCTTATTTTGCCCACAATATTACTTTGTTATACATACTCAATTATATTATCGTACATTTAACAAGCGACTGCTTATTTAGAAAGCATGTACAAGCCTTTTATGTTACTTTTCTAAGTCTGAAATTCGCAAGACTAACATTTAATTATAATGCAAAACCATTAGTCTTGTCACTCCAAAATAATTAGAAGTAACGTATAATATAGATATGAACATTGTGTTATATATGGCAAAAGAAATACATTTTGTGCCCCATACTTTTGTACAAATCCTATTTGCCCTATTTTTGATCTGGCCCTATTTTCAATCGGGTCGTGGAAAACTCGCATAACTTTTAAAAAGTTAAACACTTGATGCCCACCCCTAGTCCGAACCGGATTTTGCATTCAAAACGTATGCCAAATCATACGAGACTGTCAAGTAGGATCGTGACATGTCAAAGTTACAAAACATGATACATTGCAACTCAGCTCTAAACTCCCATAATTATTATTACAAAATAATTTAATCATTTCTAATATATAATTAATTAACTTATTTATCATTTAAAATATTAAGAAACTTTATTTTTAATATTTAAGAATCTAATCGTTCACTTAAATTGTTTCATTTGAAAAAAAAAAACTATTAACTTTAAATCCGTACTCTTCAAGTAACTTTAAGTTTTTCATATGAAAACTAATACTTTTAGAGGAAATTTTGAGTTAATTTATATTTTAAAAGTAAATAATAAAAGAAAAAAATGTATCTTTTTTAACATTTTTAAATATTACAAATTTTAATTAAAGAGAAAGTTGTCTTCCAGACCCAATCATGTCCCGACGCTCCCTCCCCCTCCACCACACACCCTCCAACACTTGTTGTAACCCATCCCTCCAATTTTCTTGCACCACGACGCAAATAGCCGATGATTCGCGTAGTGGTGCAAGTACCCCGAGATTTGTCGCATGCTCTACGGCCTGCTCACGTTTTCTAGGTTCTAATGGCATAGGTTGCATAGGTGGCAGAAGTATGATTGGCGGTGGCGGTGGAGGTGGGGGCGAGGCTGGGTTTCGTTGTCTTTCTCCTTTTCTGTTAATTCAGTTGTAAAAAAAAAAAAAAAAAAAAAGAACATATATAAATATAAGAATATGTATTTTTTGAATAAAAAAAATAAAAATGGGGTGTAAATAAATTTATTTTAAGAAATTAGAATTAATAATTATTTTTGTCAGTGAGGTCGTTGCTCGTGGTCATGTTCGGGTTCTTCACGTGCCTTCCCGATACCAAATTGCGGACATTTTCAAGAAAGGCCTTCCACGCGTTCTTTTTAATGATTTTCAGAACAGTCTCACCGTTCGTCCCCCTCCTGCTTCGACTGCTGCGGGGGTGTGATGGAATATTATTTTATAGATAATTAGAGTTTGTTTCTAATTATAAGTTTGTATATATTTGTTTTTTAGATAACTCTCGTTTAATTAGGACTTTCTCTTGTCTATATATTTTTGCAGAGTTAATGCAAAGATCATCCATTTCATTATGAGTTAAATGCAAAAACTACCCCTGTGTAATCTCTAATTGGCAAAAAAACCCTGTATAATTTTAATTGGCGAAAACCCCCCTGTGTAATTCAAAAATTAGCACACTTGCCCCAAATTCACTTTTACCTTTGACTTCTTATCAAAAGACATTTGTGCCCTTACATAAAAACCTTCCATTATCTTAAAGTTTATTTAGAGGTGACTAAAATCCATATTTTATTTATAAAATTTAAATTAGTAAACAAACAAAAATTGTATTATATGAATTAAAAATATAAATTTTGATTTATATATATATTTTTTTTACAAAGAACTTCTGTATTTATTTCTGAATTAAATAAAAAATGAAAAAAATAAAAGAAAAAAAATGGCCGTTCTTCTTCGTCTTCTCAACCCCCCTCGGCGACTACATACTGATTCCCAGCTCCAACCGAAAACATGCTCAAGAACACATAGAAATTACAAGATCAAGAAGAACAACTTGGTTCTCTGGAGGTTTGGGATACTCATACTAAAAATTTAGAAGGGGAGGTTTTCCGGCAGGGTGTTTCCGGAGATATAAGGAAAGATCTGGCGGCTTCGTTGTCGTGGGATTGTTGAAATTACGACGGTGGTGATGGTTGCTAGGGTTTCAGAAGCTTTTTTTTGTTTGTTATTCATTTTTATTTTTTGTAATTTAAATTTATGAGTAATTGAGAAATTGAGGGTAAGAAAGTCATTGCAAACCAAATTCTCCAAACCCACATGCATATTAAGAGCGTGAGGTACACATTGGGGGGGTCTTAGGGGTTTTTTTGCCCTTGACCAAATAACACAGGGGGTTTTTGTCAATTAAAATTACACAGGTCAGCTAGAGATTACACAGGAGTAGTTTTTGCATTTAACTCATTTCATTATCTTACAGTTTGTGATGTAGTTTTATTCTAAATATATATTGTATATGTGAACATAGGTTTTGTCGAGATACATAATTTTGTGTTGATTTTCTCTTGCATGTATTTTTTTTCTGAGCTTCATATGTGTTTATGACATATTTGGTGTTATCGGTAGAAACAGTATAAAAAATAAATAAATAAGTCTTCATAATTATAAAGGAGAAACCTAGTCAAATTGTCATTGATAGCTTACCTTCTGTCTGGCATTTTTATCATCATCTCTTTGTTCTCTAGTCTGAATTGAAAAATCTATATGCTATTCTGTACTAGTTAACTGTTCTTGGCAAAGCCTCACTATATAATTAACTAATGCAGATTCCTTTCCGGGTTATTTCATTTCAATTGTTTAATGTTTTGTTGAAAGGCAAACATCACAAGTTCTTAATAATTCTCAACATAATATATATACATATATATATATATATATATATATATGTACGTGTGGGCGCCCGCGTTTGTTGGAGGCTCTCGATTTTGTCTGCCCTTCTGATCCTAGGTTCAAAGTGTACCTGAAGTTTCATGCACCTCCAAGAAGAAAAACGAAAGAATCTTTTCCGCATGTCATAAATAAACATATATATACAGAGAGAGAGAGAGAGAGAGAGAGAGAGAGAGAGAGTAAAAATTTCGTAAGGCTCAAGATAAAAGAGTTCTATGTCGCACACATAGGATATATATATATATATATATGGGTTGTGTTGCCACACACATTCTAAAAAGAAAATAAAAATGACGGAAATATTTATCAATTCAAGCAAGCATGCACTAACGCCGCAGCAGAATTTAGATTAATTAATGTAACACCAAAATATGAAAGGAAAATATTCTAGGAAATAATAGATCCCATCGTTACATACCGTATAAGGAGGAGAATGGGAGTACTCTACAACAGTGTACACATAAGCTAATGTTTTTCTTAAAGTAGATAAAATAGTACTTAAGAAATGGCATGAAAATGACCTTGTTAATGATTCCCCAATCATTCTAATTCATCTACATACTTTATATTTTCCCCATTAAAGGGCCTATATCAAATGCATCATAGCTTTGAGGCAGCTAGCAAAAGTTCCTTTCAAACTGAAAGGTTGTTCACAACAAATGGACAGAATTACTTCCATCATTTCCAAAGAGCCTAACTTCCTAAATACATTAATCACCAACCAGAAAAACAACGGATATCAACAAGCCACCAACTGCAATCAACATCACAACCACGACGCATCCGGCAGCCAGCAATCAGATCCTGTAGAGCTATACAACGGAAAGTGGGCGTCGAAGTTGCTGAGAGAGTGTGCCATAGCCATGTCCGATAAGGATTCCAACAAAATCCATCACCTTCTATGGATGTTAAATGAACTATCATCTCCTTATGGAGATTGTGATCAAAAGTTGGCTTCTTATTTCTTGCAAGCCCTCTTTTGTAAGGCCACCGATTCCGGTTATAGTTGCTACAAAACCCTGATTTCAGTAGCTCAGAAGAGTCACTCTTTTGATTCTTTTCGTAAGTTGATGCTAAAATTCCAAGAAGTGAGTCCTTGGACAACTTTTGGTCATGTTGCATCGAATGGGGCTATGTTGGAAGCCTTAGAGGGTGAGACTAAGATTCATATAATTGATATAAGCAACACTTTGTGCACTCAATGGCCAACATTTTTAGAAGCCTTAGCTACAAGAAACAATGAGACCCCCCATCTAAAGCTTACTATCGTGATGATGACGAGCATCGTTGAGTCGGCTATGAAGGAGATATCCCCAAGAATGGAGAAATTTGCAAGATTAATGGGAGTACCCTTTGAGTTCAAGGTAATTAGTGGACTAAACAAGTTGCAAGATCTACCAAAAGAGGGTTTAGAGGTACAAGAGGATGAAGCCGTTGCGGTGAACTGCATTGGAGCGTTGAGGAGGATTGATATAGAAGAAAGAAGGGGTGTTATTGAAATGATCAAATCTCTAAAGCCTAAAATTGTGACAATTGTTGAAGAAGAAGCCGATTTTTCGAGCACAAGAAATGATTTTGTCAAGTGCTTTGAAGAGTGTCTTAGGTTCTATACAATCTATTTTGACATGTTAGAGGAAAGTTTTGCAACCACAAGCAACGAGAAGTTGCTGTTGGAAAGGGAGTGTTCAAGAAGCATAATTAGGGTTTTGGCTTGTGATGATGAAGTTGATCTTGGGGAACATAGTGAGAGGAGAGAGAAGGGATCCCAGTGGTGCAAAAGGCTCCGAGAATCGGGTTTCTCGCCCGTTGGTTATAGCGACGATGTTGTGGACGATGTTAAGGCATTGCTTAAAAGATACCGGACGGGATGGTCCCTAGCTATGGCACCGGCGGAGGATGCTCCGGCAATGTATTTGGCATGGAAAGAGGAACCTGTAATCTGGGCTTCAGTGTGGAAACCCTAAATGATTTGAAATATTAATAGGCAGCACAAGTATAGTACGAGATTTCTTATTAATTTTGAATCGTGCATTAGTCATCATAGTTTGCTAGAACTTGGAGTTTTTGAACAGCCCCTTGTGCTTGGAGTTTGTGTTTCTCTTTTGAGCTTTTACCTGTTCTTCTTGTTTTACAACTTTTGCAATTGTACTTTGCACATAACTAATATGCTTCTGTTAAGTCTGCCTTTACAAGCGAGTTGTGTGATCAAACGGTGTTGAACCAATTGATGGTGAAAGAATTTGGCATCATGCATATATTATTCTCTATTGTGTATATGTTCCATCGAAGAAATACTTCTTTATGGCAGCATGGACGGCTGCTAGCTTGAGAGTGTCTGATTATCCAAATCATTTGCTTATAATAAAATGCAGCAGTCCGCCTAAGGATTACATTACAAATGATGCGTTAAATCAGTGTATTGAATATCATTATAATAGATTTTATCATTACTAAGTATCCGCTTGATTGAAATTTTGATATACAAAATAAATACAGATGCTGCAATTTCCTATAGAGAATAATCTCGTTGCACAAAATACTTAAGAATTAATTTCTTCACCACAAATATCCTAAGAAAAATTTAGATATACCACAATAGTAATATATTCAGACTAAATGATGTACTATTTTTGCTTAAAGTCATTTTAAGTGACTTTTAACAAAACATTAAAAGTATGCGATTTTTTTTTCATAACTATTAAAAGCAAAGTGATTTTGATACGGCTCCTATTATATATTTACTTATATTTATTTTATTATTAGAACTTATGTGTATTTAGTTTGTGTGTAATGGTAGTTATTAGTCATTAATTATTTACCGTATGTTGTTGTAGTATCTAGAACTTGTTCCCAGAACTTTGTACTTTTTATGAATATTCTAAAATCGAAGATCTCTTTTTCATCTTGTTTTCTTAGGAGTTGTGTTCCGACTCGAATAGGAACAATCTTTGTTTACAAGTCGTAACAGATTTTTTCTTTTCAAAACTTTTTTAAAATAGCATATAACCAGTAGCTTGTGATTTTTTTTAATTTTTTTAGGACAAGCATAAACAAAAGTCAGTATCACAAACATCAAAAATATGCTTATGCTGCCGTAAAAGTCAATAAACATTTTCAATGGTCATTTGCAAACACCACCTCGGTACATAAGACTTTTGGACGTCCACTATCTTAAAGTCCTAAAAAATAATATAGGTGTAAATATAACCACGGTAACAATTACAAATTTTGATCAAGACCAAGGGCGGATTTATGTAGAGGCTATCAGTAGATTTTTGGCCTAATACTAGGTATATATATATATATATATATATATATGTATTATGTATGCATAAAATAAATAAATAAAAAGCCTAATATTATGACTAATGAGTTAATTATACATGAAAAGAATAATAAAAAGAGGCCTTATAAAATCATTGAAGTTTATGAGTCCTATTCAACTAAAATTTGGATATAAACCCCTCCCAATTTCTATTAATTTTTAAAATCTAACAACAAAACACATTGTCTTCAAAAAAAATAAACTTTAGATTCAAATTTTTCACTGTCTATGTAAAAAAGGTATTCAAATAATGTATGAAAAATGTTGTTATATAAATTTACTTCCCTTCTTTCATGTAGTATTTAGTGATTATTTTTAAACTTACCATGCTTTTACCTTTGTGTCGTCATTTACTTTTATATTTTGTTAGATCACTTTTATGTTAATAATTATATTTTTACTTGTTTCCTTAGACTTTTTTTATCATTAATTGTATTTTGACCTTGGTTTATTTTAAGCATGATACTTTTTTTACTTTTTAGTTAAATTTGACATCAAATAAAAACTTCATTAGATTAGCCCTCCCACACAAAAATCCTCTATATGACGCCCCTGATCAGGACACTTCCAAATTGTTGAAGAAAGTAATATAATGGAGCAGATTTGATTGCCATGAGGGGGAGTAAAGTTGGGGTTGAGGGGGTCCCCTTGAAGAAATAAGCTGCATGGCTGGGTGGCAAGCAGGCGTACACCAAATAAGTCCCGGGCTTGCCTTACTGTCTGGCGAGATATGTATGTGATAATTGATATGAACAGAATATTTACCTTTAATTAAATTTTCCATCTTTTACAACCAACATTTTATAGTGGAAAAAAAATGCTTTTTCTTGATGTTAGACTAAGACAAGACTAGTGCTGATTTGTAATCTTTTCGAAACTTTTTCCCGGCTTTGCTTTTATTTTGTCCATTTGCGCTGATAGAACATCTTTCTGTTGATCTTTTTTGGTACACAATATTGAATCAAATAATGCATATGTACCTAAAGCAAACTTTATTGGACAAGCAATGCGTCACAAGGTTTTATACGTCTTTTCTAAAATGTGCCTGGAATCATATCTAGACGTTATCCAGCTAGTTCACTCTTGGCTCCTAAACACTATGATATATAGAGAAACTGTTTTTCTTTTTCCTTGAATTCTCAGTCAAACTCTTAATTGTGTTATATATGATTGCATTAGTATTGTCATTATTAGTTTTCATTGTATAACTTGACCAGCTTTAATTTAGTTAATAGTTTATCTTTCCTAGGCCTAATGGACGCCAGAAATAACTGCAAGACTTAATTGATATAATAGCATTAAAAGAATGTACATATTTTTATCATATACATAAGTATATTTTTCCCAATCTTTCTTTTTCTACTTTTTGCTTACAGTTTTGTAATTTATCAAAAATATGAAAATATTTCAAAAACATTTGGAGAAGATTCTAAATGTAACTTGTTGAAATGTACATTAGAAATAAAACGTTGATCCACATGACAAGATAACCGTTTCAACGTAAGTTAAGCTTACAAATTACTAAAATGATATTTCTATTGTTTCAGATAAAATTTAAATTAATGACTACATTATTTTTTTTATCAGAACACAAAAGTTTATAAAAGAAAAAGCACTAGGGGTGCTTAGAACTCTTACAAAGAGCAGAGTGCAAATTCACCACATCATCCCCTATTTACATAGTTACAGGACACGACTTTGGCAAATTATACAATTCAAAGAAAGAAAAGCTAAAGTTTTTAACCTTTGCCTTAGCCCAAACCCAAGATTTTGTTAGAAAAAATACGGAGGAACAAGTCAAGACTCAACACTCTAAATCACACACAAAGAGTGGAGAAGGAGATACTATACTCAACTCTATATGACTTGTAACAAAATAAAAAGATTATATAGGTATTCATAGGACTTTCCTAACATGACTAGCCTAGTTCATGAACCATCATTTAAATGCATACAACTAATCTATCTTAGTACATGAATCTCACCAAATACATACATAATTACTATAATACATGTACCACAATATTTTGTATCATAATTATTATTCATGTATTACTTAAATCAATGAATAAAGTTTAAATTTCAACAATCCCCCTTAAACTTGATTCATTTGCACTCGGAGAAATCTTCTTCATGGCTTAAAAAACTCCACACCGCAGTCTTGAGACTTCACGATCTTATGCTTCATCTCTTTCTTGAATAATTTTGTACCATCTTGTAAAATGTACTTCTATATTAATAATTGAAATTCTTGAGTCATAGTATTCAACGCATGGTGTTCCTATTTAATCTTGGTCCTAATGACCAAATTCTCAAGATCACTCTACTTCAAAGATTCCAAACAACTTAGTTATGTATTGGACCTTCGCAATGACTTTTATAGAGTCGAGAACATTAAGTTCTCTATAAGCATGTAACCTATGGCTTAGCTATTGTTTTAGACTTATTTCATATGATTCATTTGATCTATTCACAAATAGAAATCTAATCAATGATATCGCAACCAGTCACATAAAAGTATTAAACACGAGATAAAAGACTAATATAAAACTGAATAAATCTAAATCAAGATATAGAATTCAATAATGCATCATTTATAGCCACTTCCTAACTCTAGATTCAAACTAGATTAGCTACTCATGCTAATCTAGAAAAACAATACATATTTGAACGACAACGTCACAGGTAATTAATACAAAAGATAAAAAAGAACTCAATTTCGTGAAGAATCGCCACATTCTGGATTCAATCCTCCATAATCTTCAGTTGTCTCTACCTTTGTATGAGTGTGAGTCTCTATGAAGTGGCGCGAGTCGCGCCTCGTCTTTAGTCAGCTTCGCACTTGCATGAGTGTGGCATGAGTGGTGAGTGGGACCTTGATTGCCAGTAATAATGTCATTAGTATAGCATGTCGCAACTTGCGTCTGGGTGGCGCTAGTCGTGCCTCCCGTGCAGTTAGCAAAGGTTCTTCTCCATGTACATGAGCCAGTCTCACTGAAGTCGCGCCTCTTCTCGTACCTTTGGGGCAGTTTATGCGTGTTTTTGATCATTTTCGTCAAACTTTTTTCTAAGCCTACTAGTTACGGAACAAGGTAAACACAATAGAAAATACTCAAAGTTAAGCAAATTAGCAAGTCAAAAGGCATCCTAAAAGTGAGTGTTTTGGACACTCATAAATATTCATCGAGCAGTAAAGTTTCATATAAATCAAAATCATAACCATTCAATATTGCTACGGTTTAACTAACTGAAAACATTGAACATAACAGCAAAAAGATATTCACACATTTAACTTTATGATACTATAAATATAAAATTATTTCAACAACATATACAAAATATAATTCAGAGAGTTAATAATTAAATGAGTCAAGTACCTCGTTAAAGAGAGAGAAGAGGATATCGAATTTTGGGAGTGTAAAAGTGAAAATGATAGGCTATGGGATGATGTGAATCCGTGACGGATAATCCGTCTATAAACAGCTAGAAATGAGCTATGTGTCTAAATGGAGGGGTTTTTTCTCTCTACAAGTTAACTACGACTTGACCGTCAAATTGTACTTAACTGACATTTATGGAGAAACTTTTCTTGTCTCTAACGGTTAGAGCTACATTTAATGCGACTAGACCTTTCAAATTTAGTGATGGATAATCCCTACCTAACAATGTTGCGCTGATATTTCTTGCCTAGTTTATTTTTTTCATTTTCTTAATTACGCAATTAACTATTAGGCAAGAATTTATGATCCAGAAAATTTATAAATGGATTGTCCCTTCTGAATGTCGAATTTCTCTCCACAAAAAAAAGAATTGCAATAAGATGAAAGTTTATAAGGAGAAAAAATCCGAAGCTAATGAGAGAGCTTTAAAATAGATATTTGTCAGTCTCTAAAATTTATTCCTTAGTAAGCATTCTTTTTTTTTCTTTGAAATAGTAAGCATTCTTTTGTCGTGTAAATCTATTTTCCAAACATAATCATAGATTATAATAAACACTTTTATTTTGTTAGCTAACATAAGTGGTCATTGATAGTTAACGTACATAATTTAAATTATTACTAATTTACCATAAACTTACAGTTTCTATCTTTAAGTGTTTGTTTAACTTAATATAGAATCGTGGATCAAATTTAAATACTTCTTTTCGAACGATGAAATAAACCATTTAGGAAGCAATACATTCATTTTAAATTCAATAGAAACACGCAACAGTCACTATCTACAAAATGTTGGTCAACAAATATTTACATTTTTGTAAATAGTAGAAATTATTATTAGTCATACGGGTGCGATCTTATTTGATACGTCTGGACAAAATAATTTCTATAGCCACAACTTTTTTTTGAAATTACCAAAAAAAAAAAAAAAAAAAAAACTCCTTCTAAAATAAAATTAGAATATTTTAAACAATTGAAAAGAGACCCATTAACTTCATGGCCCAACATGATATGGGCCACAAATTTGGACAATAGACGCCAATCAGCGGCCCGTTAGGGCTTCAATATAAAGCCTCGTAACAAATTAGGTTTTGATTGTTTTGCTTCACACTTGTGTGCTCCATCTCTCAATCACCATCTCCAAAAATGGTACGCTCTTCATATACTGTCTTAATCAACGTGAATTATGTTTCATTTTCTATGACTTGACTATAATCTCATCATGTAGTTTATTTATTTAGTGTTTTTCTTTTTGTGATTTGTATGAACTAGATTATTATGGATGTTGATAATTGAAAATGTATGGACGAAGATTATTTATTTACTGATGATTTGAAGTATAATGCTGAACTGGGTTTTCTTAAAAATGTGGAAAAATGTTGTTGGTGTTGACTTTGTAGAATAGTTATTAGATGCAGCGATCAGAAGATTGATATTTGTTTAATTTTACAATGTAGACGTTTTAGGGTCACATGTTGTGAAAGATCTGTATGGTTTTTTGTGCAAATTGAACGTGATTTTTCCATTTTGTTTGGTTCTTTTCTTTTGAAGATTTGATTTCTAAATAATGTTTAAAATGTAGATATCTTTTGCTGTAAAATTGATATGAGTTGTATGCGAGAATACTTTGTTAGTTCACTTGTTCAAGGAGACTAGTTTTAATTATGAAGTAGCGTCGTCTGTAGATGTGAATTCCCAACTTAGCCTAATGGAATTTGATTCTGAATAAATTTGTTGATCATAAGTAGCTCGATAATTGCAAATTGGCCACTGAACGTCAGTGTTTTGGTTTAATATTTTAGAGAGATGCTATTGACGTTCCATATGCTCCCTCTACCTTGGTTCTTCTCCTATCGCTAAATTCCGTTGATCAACCTAGTAATATGTTTCTTTTGCCTTTGTTCAATAGCCGAAGCAGATTCACGAGATAAAGGATTTCCTTCTGACAGCTAGAAGGAAGGATGCACGGTCCGTGAAGATCAAGAGAAGCAAAGATGTCGTGAAGTTCAAGGTTAGGTGCTCAAGGTACCTTTACACCCTCTGTGTATTTGATACCGAGAAAGCCGACAAGTTGAAGCAATCCCTTCCACCAGGTATATTGACTTCTGAATTGAACCTTTGCTTAATTGATATATTTTCTGCCACTTTATACTGGAGTCTCTAGCTTCTCTTGAGGCACGGAGCCTAAGATTCTGCTAGACAGTATTAGAGCTTTATTGAGTTGCAATCTTGTTAAAGTCTTGAAAAGTACAGTTGAATGTCAATATTTTGTATGAATCTTAATTATTCTTTTCCAGTGCCATGTAATGTAACTGCGAGAATTGAATGCAATTTGAGTTTCTGGGAAAACCAGAATATGTTGCTTCAAATTTGTTTGATTTTGGATTCTTTTTCCTGTTTTATTACTGCTACTGTTTATGAGTGATGTTTGTTTCGTCACAATTCCGTAAACATTACGGTAATGCCAATTCCTTTTTCACATTGTGCAGGTTTGAGTGTTCAAGACCTGTAAGCTGGATTGCCATCAGAGGCTTTGCTGTGCTGGGAGATTTTGTTTAGTTTTTATTCTTAGACAATTGGTTAAAATTTTATTTTTTGCAGTCCATTTTGTACTAAACCCATTTTGACAGGTTATGATGATCAATCAATATATGTTTTTGGGTGACCTTTTAGTTGGAGTTCATACACTTCTAAATTCATTCCAACTCTATTGAATATATTAAATAGAATCGATTTACTCTCGTCCACTTGATAACCGGGCGAATTATTCCTAAGTGTATGGTTCGATTACATCTTTTTAGTTTTGAATTATTTAGGAAAAAACAACTAACATTAATTGCCTATGAAACTCCAGATGCATGAATGCATACATGACAATTTCTTCAGACAATTAAATCTTAAGAAGGTTGGATGGAGCTGAACCGGTGTTTTTTTCTTACTCTTGAACTTGGAATCAGGAGCCTGGAAAATTGAAGAACAATTTGATGGAAAATCGAAGACAATTTGATAAACATGCACAGCTTTGGATTCTGCATGCTATGGAGGAAAAAATACATTAATCAGAAAAGGGTTAGATGAGCTTCAAATATCGCTATTAACAACCTCTCCAATGCACGTTCTTCAACAAAAGAACTTTATTACATAAATATGAAACGAGATATGGTGAGCTGTACAACATTCAGAAGAAAACCAAAGGAATACATAGAATCATCTGTCACGCAACTGTTCATCGGAAAACCAAGCATCGCCTCAGTACCTTTCTTTGCCATGGGATAATTCATCAGCCAAAGTTCTTTGTTTTATCACTTGTTTCTTCCTTGGTAATTGGCTTTCAGTGACATCTCAATTTCTTCAAGAGACCGACCCTTCGTTTCAACTATAAAGTAGTATGCAAAAGCAGCTGCTAGCAAGGAAATACTACCGAATCCTGCGTAAACTGGAGCAACACCAAATTTCTCCACTAGTTCCAGGAAGAACAGACCCACCAAGAAGTTAAATACCTGAGTTCACCAAAGAGATCTGTATTACTGAAAGAGCCAAACTGAAACTCAATATTCATGTAAGTTTGGTGCTCCTTATCTATCCAAATACTTTGGATGATCCTGGTATGTAAAAAAAAAAAAAAAGAAAGAAAACGAAGAAGAAACGTTTCCTATCTTTGGATGGTAGCCATTAATTAGCTAATGTTATGTCTTATATGCCCTCACTCATGTTTCTCAAATATACAGGAATTTTAGAAAGAAAATATTTGAATATTTGATTGATCTCTTTCTCTTTCCCACAAAAAAAAAAAAAAAAAAAGTAGAATAAAAGTTCTGTTACTTCTTTCTCAAAGAATCTTGACAAATGAATGAGAAACTTTGGATGGAAATCGCAGATAAAGGCTGGGAAGACAGAACAATGGACAAACCCCAGCATAAAATCTCTACTTATTTGCTCACAATCATTTAAGTGGTGAGCAGAATGTCAATGGGATTATAAGTGCTGTTGATTTTGATACATACCCAGTGCACACAGAAACTGAAGCTCATGATTTTCCCTCGCGTCCTGCTACTGCTAAGCTCTGGTATAATAAGCCCAGTAACTGGTCCAGCTCCAATTGCAAAGGTAAATATATACCTACAGAAATTCTCAAATAGGAAAATATTAATTCCAACATCAACGCTATTTTCCAGAGTTTAAAAGTACTTAAGTTGTACGACAAGTGGCATGTGCACATGAGAAGTAAAGAAATGCCCTGTAATGATTTCAACCAAATGCATATTGGAATAATGAGGTAGCAAGGTTATGCCATGAAGCAGTGCGACATATCTGAAGAAAAATAGATATATAAGTTGCATAAGCTTTGTTTTGACTCAGAGAAATATAATTTAGACAAGTTGAGGTTATTAGATTAAATAATCAGACTTGGGGAGAAAAAATGGCCATCGATTTAGTGAACTCAAAGTACTGGATGTGTATGTTTCACAAATAAAAGAAAGGAGAGTTGAAAGAGAGCAAAAACTAAAGACATGAGATTTTACTAGGAGAAACATACATGACAGTGCCCAGGATAGATAAGTCATTGGTGATCTCTCTGTCGATAGGGAAGCTGATAGCACTGGATATGATAAACATCGATACAGCCTGCAAAAATGAGATCAGTACATATAGTTCATAAGCTACCAAATATATATTATATGATTAATTATAATAACACTGCCCAGTATTCAAAAAAAAAAAAACACTAGCAGGTTGTGCTATTATGTCATAATGTCATTGTCAAGTATCTAAATAAAATAAAAAAAACTACGTAAATCATTGAATAACCAATTTCAGAGACAATGTTGTCATCCAACAACATTAATTTTCAAATGATTACAAATTTCAAATATATACAATGTGTTAAATCTCCAATTGTGAGGATAAAAACAGAGTCATCTAGTACTTACAGTGAAGTACCTTTTAAATGCCAGAAAGAATACATCTAAATATGGCTCTAGTTTTACCATAAGAATCTTCACATCAGTCTAACTAACTTCACTTACCATTCCCAGATAACTTCCAATCAGAAGCAATTGTCTTCCTTGCTTATCCATTAAGTATGATGCACAGAGTGCACCTGAAAATTAACATACATCAGAAACGACCTACATGAGAGTAAAAACGTATATATTCAAATTTCATTTAGCGGAGCGAAAGACCTGCAAAGTTGGTAAGCCCAATATACAAGCTTGCTAGAGCACTACTCGTGATTCCGACGTCTCGAAAGGTCAAGGAAGAAAAATACAGAACTCCATTTATACCAGCAAACTGTTGGAGCATGAAAAGGGCACCTCCAATGAAAGCAACTGCAGCCAAACCATATAATGTTTCCAATATTTTATATTCATTAAAGAAATGCCAAAGAAAATATTAACTTAACTCCCAAAAAGAATGATACATGGTGATTGTTGTTGAAGCATGATTCTTTTATCATAAACATTTAACATTCTCCAAGTAATGAACATCAGAAAAACGTATATATCCAAATAGCAAAAACGAGGATAACGAGCCGAGAAGTTGAGTCTAATGGAGTCAGCTGATTATTGAAGTTAGACATAAATGGACCACCGGAGTGCCAAACTTTGTCCTATGTGTATTTGTGAGGCCTGGTCACGCTAAGAACATTGCAAAAGAAACTGTCACTGAAAATTTCCGCCACGAAACTGTGATCTTGGATCGTAATCCAGAGGCGCTGGCTTGAAATTTCAAAAATAGAAAGAGTTTTTGCAGTCCACAAGATGTTGGTATAAGTTTTCATATGGTATTTAAATGGGCTACCACAAGAACACAGAAAGCCTTTGAAGTACTGTTCTGGTAATCTTTTCCATATAATATTAAGCTTTGAGCGTCTTAGGCTATTCCAATATACCTATCAGTCTATCAGGAACATCACCATGAAGCTGGTGGAGCTTCTATGCCACTCTGTAATACTGTAGCAGTATTTTTCCTGCTGGCTATAAAATATAGGGATAATTACATCTACACCCCCTGAGGTTTATTTTAATCATAGAAATCTCCCTTAGTGTTTGAGTAATTACAAAGACACTCCCCGAAGCTTCATTAACATGTACAGATAGAGGGTCTACCTGTAATGTTTTTCAAACTTCAGGGGGCGTCTCTGTAACTATTCAAACCTTCAGAAAGTCTATCTGTAATGGTTTTTTTATTCAAGTTTCAAGGGCGTCAGTGTAATTATTCAAACAAAAGGGGATGTTTATATAAATAGACCTAACCTCAGGCGATGTAAATAAACCTAAAATTTATTACTTTTGTTTGTCTAACACAAGCAATGGAAAAGTTGCATGCTGAGACCAAAAACTGCTACCAACTTTGCTATACTAGTTTTAGCTAGACAAATCGAAAAGGCGAACAAAACTGAGTAAGATATCATAATTCTGATTGCAGTATTGTGCATAAGCATTCTAAATGCAAGCCGGAATTTCCAAGTCCATATGAACAACCCAAAGAATTCCTACCTATTTCCTGTGGGAGGAAGTAACAGTTTGGTTAAAAGCCTAAAGAAAAAACAGAGACGAAGTACAAAAGTATTTTTCAACTAACGAATCACAATATGCATTTGAAGCTCATAAAAACACAAGCACCCTTCAAACAAGAAATGAAAAATACACCTTGACACCACCTCTAGAATGAGGCTCCTCCAAGAGTTCCAGCCAGCTGCTATCTAAATCTGCACCATCATTTCTGATGACAGACTGAAATTCTTCGATAGCAGTGTCAACTTCAGATGGCCCCCAGAGATTACTTATGACTTCTTTAGCATCATCAATTCTCCCGGCCTATAGAGTTCCCAAAGGGAAGAAAAGATTATGACCATGAGTCAAGAGATATATTCATGATATGTATAGTCTCATGGAAAACATATCATACTTTACACAGCCAACGCGGACTCTCAACCGCAAACTGCATACCGAGGGCAAGAACAAATCCAGGTACACTAGCTATGAACAACATTGTCCTCCACCTGATATTCATATTAATACAAAGACGTTCCTGATTAATGAAATAATAGCATAGAACTTCTTTTGTATCTTTAGTAGTAACAGCAAAAAGAAAGGGGAAGCACTACTAAAGATGAGCATGAGTGGATGTCATTGAACTTCATAAGTTACAAAATCAAGTTCTAATATCCCTCCTGCTAATGGAAAAGAAATACAAGCTGTCGAAAAAATACGTTAAAGATGATTGATCCGTACTAAAAAAAAAACAATTTGAGTAAACCTTCAAAAATATTGCGGTGAAAGAGACGGAGAAAAGCTTGAAGCTACACAGCAAGGTAAATGTAACAGAAAACTAGGACAATTGCAATCGACGCACGCTGCTCCCACCAACCTTTGAAGCTAATCAAGAAGTGGATGTAATATTTCCTTATGAATGGGATAAAATTGGAAAAACTGGATGAGTATACTACTTTTTTAATTATAACGTACTGCACACAAAAGTCGGCAAAGAAAGGGAAGAAAGTCTATCACATTTGATAGATTCTCCTGGCAGCCACTAACATGCATATTGGGATACTAAATAATGTGTCAGAGAAAGCCAATGAAGCAAAATTAAATAAAATCATGCATGTAATCTGACTCCTAACTACATGAATAAGGGAAAGGGCGTACCAGTGGGGGTCATTTTCTGAAGGAATCCCTAGAAACAGTGATGCAATAATTCCAAGGCAAGTGCCAATTTGAGAAAAAGTCCCCAGTGAGCCCCTAAATTTTGTTGGAGCAACCTATACAACCAATACAAAAGTTAATAATGGAAGTCACGGCCCTTGGCATAACTATGAAACCTCAGTTCAAGAGATACAATTCTTTTTTAGGGAACACAGATATCGCTTTGGAGATACAGGGTGCCATAGAAAAGATAATGAGGTCAAGAGAGGAGTGGTAGGCAGAGTAGGTATATACCATATAACTTGGTAAAGTTAAAGTGGGTTAAAAGGGGGTAAGATGAAGACAAAAATATTAAGAATTTACAAAAATCAGAATAAACCCATTTATAAACTTTGTCCACCATCTGATTTTGATCGACAGTTGAGACACACATATAAAACTGTGGTCATGGCAGAAAAAACATTCTTGGGAAATGCGTGAGAGGGCCTTCAAATGAAACCATGCATGGAAAATCAACTTTATCGTTGCAAATTATATGTCAGCTGCACGATATAACTCTACGAGAAAGCATAACCAGAATTACTATCTTTTACCTCTGAAATATATATAGGAACAAGAACTGTGTTGACACCAATACCAAGACCAACTAGAAACCTTCCCAATAGTATCCCATCCAAGGAGTTTGCTTGAGCACTGGCAAAATTATCCAAACATCAAATTAACTAACAGAAGCAACAATGGAAGACCATCAAAGAAACTTTGCATCCCCATGACAAATAATAAAAATATATAGAGATTTCTAGAGATTCCTGTATTGGGTTTCTATCATTCTACTCGATCATTGTGAAATCGCATCCAACCTCCTCACTTGGAAAGTAGAGGTATCATTGATTTATTAAGTTGTTCTAGTGGTGCATGCTTCCAAAAGCCTGACTTGTAGCAAATTTTGGGCCCAACTAATTTCTTTTTCCTGAAGGTAATTGATGTCTATGCAGCATAACATCTAAGCATGCTAAAAATGGTGCAAGGGATTCCGAGTTGATCCAGTAAGATTTAAATTGAACATTGTTATTTCTGGAACAAAATGCGATGGTTATCATAATGTTCAAGGTATCTGAAGCAGAAGTTGCTCTAGTGTGCTGGACAGAGCACATCCTTCCAAGTTTGGAAAACCTGTGCATTTGTATTCCTTTCACCCTTAGTTACAGAGAGATGTGTTTTCTTGCCACTTTGCTGGAAAAGGCCATTTGTGATTTACCTAATATATTTCTACATAGATAGCTTGTTATATTCCATTCTCATTAGGTAAACCTTGCGGCCTGACATGCTTTTATTTGCATGGAATTAGAATACTCTCTAATACGAATACATATACTTGGAACGATACTTTTCCACGAACTTCTATAATCCTTAATCTTGCTACTTTTTCTATCAAGCATAAATTGACTAGATTGTATTTCGAATCCGTGCTTCAATAGCCATATCTTACACATAATAAGTAAATGTAGGCATATACAGAAGAAATACCACAGGCTTACTATTGTTAATCAAAGAAGATACAAAGTTCAGGTACTTCATTTGTTTCAATTTTCAAAAGCATTTGTATAGAGAACGGAATCAAAAGAAAGAAGAAAGACTTGGTGAAACATAGATGCTTCTTTAGATAAATTACCTTATGATTGCACCAAGTATGAGAGGCATAGTGTCAAGTTGAAATGTGCGCCGACAACCAAGTTTATCAACAAGGGAACCACAACCTAGACTCCCAACAAATGCACCACCTATGAATATGCTAACGACAAGTCCCTCTAGAAAGGAATTCCCTTCAAAACCAAGCTCTTTGGCAATAGACACAATAGGACCATTCATTACACTGCATCATGAAAAGCACACGTACATCTAGTATTGTTATTAGCGAATTTTGAAATAGCCCACCAATACATATTCATAAACCAATTGAGAATTGTCAATGGAAAACAATATATTCTGAGTTTAACAATGTATTAAGCCTAATTTTGCTTCAACCTCGAACTATACTAAAATTAGTTTAAACAAGACACAGTTATATCTACATCCCTTGAGGTTTGGTCTGATTACAGAAATAGCCCTGCTGTTTGAGTAATTACAAGAACACCCCTTTCAATTTAAGAAAACGTTGATCGAGGTTTGAAAGATAGTACATATAGACCCCTATCCTTACATGTTTTTGACGCTTTAGGAGTGTATTATTCAAACAGTATGCAAGGTTTTCGTATTAGACCACCAAGGGATGTAGATCTAATTATATCCCTTTTAACAATGAAGTAAACCAAGCTACTCAAGCAAATCTATAGCTACAGCACCTACATTTGCCCGTAACGCATACAAACCAAGACCGGAACTTCAGCAATATACAAAATACATAAGAAAAAGGAAAGGCAAATAAAGCTCACCCAATGTGATAACCAAAGAGAAAATTCGACATCGAAGCAGTCAAGACATGGGGAAAAGCAGGTAACCATCCAGAATCAACAACTTCTTCACTACCCTCTTCCGTAATCGACTTGTTATCACCATCTAGTCAATCAAAACAACATAAAACACATCATCAATCAATCCCCCACAGCAACAACAAATACATACAAATAATCATTATCCCAAATACAGTAACAAATATCCACCAGAACCCATGTCAGAGAACTTAAAACATTACCAGCATTATTATTCTGAGGCTCCAATTCAGAGGGCTGCTGCTGCTGCTGTTTTAAAGCAGTGATCTTGAAGTTGTTGTGGGATTGTGAGCAAGAAATAGAATGGAAAAATGGGTTCTTTTTGGTGGCGTTTAAAATGGTGAGAGAGTGTTGTAGTGAAAGATTGCATCTTGCAGGTGTGAAGAGCAGCAGAGGAGGATTAGCTTGTTTCAGCATATTCTCGATCAACTAATAACTGAAGAAGCTGCGATAATAAGAATTTCAAAAGGACTGCTGATTTTGGTAGTCGTTATCTAATTTTTTCCGACCACAACCAATGTAGTCATGATTCTTACAATTATTAAGAGGGTGGTTTAGTCTTTTGTTTTGGCGCATCATTTAGCGCACACAAATTGATTTATCCAAAAAATAAAAGGTACCCTATATAAAAGGTACCCCATAAAATATGATACTTTTCGTCCTTTTACTTTAGTACTAGAAACTTTGCACGTCGAGCCCCACGCAAATTAATATTTTATATCGTAAAGTATTAGATGATCATATTCAAGTGCGAAAAAAAAATCTGGAAGAAAAGAAAATGCAAGAAAAAATATTTGCTTAGATGAAAAGAGTTTGCATTAATGGGAGAGTGTATCAACATAACTAAAGTAGAATGGAAAGATAAGTAATTTCTATTAAATGAATTTGAATTTTAGGAAACTAAATCATCTAGTAAATGGTATAATTAATTTTGTCTAACTTAAAAGTATAGGGTTAAATTCAGAAATTAATAATAAGATGATTAATGGAACATAAATTTTAAGGTTAAACTTGGAAATCAAAAGTTTGGTTTCACAAGTATCTCTTCCTTTATATATTAGTATAGATATTTACTTAATTTAGGGATAATTACAGTTACACCGCCTTTCGGTTTGGTGTAATTACAAAAATCACCCATGTGGTTTGGAACTACAGAGACCTCCCGTCAAACCAACACAAACATTATAGGTAAGTCAAATGGTTAAAAAAAGTGGGTGAAATCCGTCCGACTTGCATGTGTTAAACATATAGCATGTCGTCCCGACTTGACTTCTCAACATGAATTATGGCTGAAAGATCTTACACTGTTGGGGACCGGCTCGGAGCAATCAAGCTCAAAGAGCACTACTGAGTTGAGCTTCTCATTCCAATTCCTGCATAATCTGATGAGAGTGATGATTTAATTCATTCAAGAAATCAGAGTTAGCTTCCAATTTCATCCTTGCTCAATAGTAACTTTGAATTGAACTAAATTCTTGACAATATTACCATTAGTAAAGATATGATATATGATCTGATCTATAAAGAATTACCCTCATTCGGCATTTTTTTTCTTTTTAGGGACGGTGCTAAGTTGCCTCAATCTATTAACTTTTAGGGTCAACGTGTAATATGGTTTATATTATTTTATATTAATTTGACATTTTTATCTCCAAATTTGAATTATTTATTAGCAATCAATAAAGGAGGAGAGGTGAATACACACTAGAAGAGAGAATGAAAGCCAGGGGAAGTGGCTATAATTTGCTCATAGTTTTAGTACATATGTACCTTAAACTCAAAAACCTTAAATTTAAATCCCAGCCCACTGTGTGACATTGAGCTTGCGCAATCGGTTAATGATAAGCCCAAATGAAATATATTACTACATATTTATATATTCTAATGATAGTTTGTCGTTAATTTTCATGTATATTAAGTCTTGAGATAGCGTAGAAATATAACTTTACACTTTTATATCTACAAAAGAATGAAGACTAAATACACTGTAAAAATGGATCATACTTGAAGATATATATTCCATAAAATTAATGAGTCTAAATCTCTTAAAACTCGACAAAAATAACATACACATCATCCTTCATATGAAGTGCATGTTTTGTCAATAATTCAATTAGCCAGGTTCTGCCAAAATTAACCATTTACGCTAAAAATTTACGCTGGCACCAAGATATTAGAGGTCGGACATATCTGTAATGTTTATTCAAAATTTTTGAAGAGAATTCTGTTATCATCACAATCAATATCAACTGTTAAAGTATCTTAATTTCTTGTATTGCAGTATTGGCTGTCTTTAATTTCAAAACCCACTATAGTGTTTTCTTTATTTCGCCTAACTTAAGAGATTACGACTATAGCCGATCAAGAAAGAAAAAAAAAAAAAAAAAAAAAAAAAAAGAGATTATGACTATAATTTTCCACGAAAAGTGGTGGATTATGCTGATCCACTAGTCATTATCAGAACACCAAAATAACAATACTGAAAAGGAGTCCATGAATACACAGGAGTTTTTTTGTTTTTTTTTTTTTTTGTTATCGTAATACAGTAAATTTTATAGTTGCCATATTTTAGCTAGCGAGGGAGACTTTCCGTAAAATCCTTAGAATTATTGAACATTATAACTAACATTTCAAATAATTAATTGATTTGTTTTAGCAAATGTGGGTTTTCGTTACAACTACTTTCGACACAATTATTAATCCATTGAATTAAATGGTTTATCTTTCTTGTCTGCAGAAAAACAATAAGTAGGACCCCTTACATATATCATTAGGTAATGAATCGATCAATGTGTGCGTCGGCGATCTTAGAAATGATTAGAAGTACGTGCCTTTAATCTGGGAAACTGAATTAAGTTTTAATACTTTTTTTTATACCTTCGTAGGTAACTAAATCCTATCGGACTTATATATTATTTCGATGTTACATCCGTTATGTTTATTTGTGCTTTATACTTCATGAACAAATTATTCTTTATTAATTAAAAAAGTTTAATTGACTAATATCCAAGTAAAATTATGGTGATAAATTTGTTTTGTAAAACTTTTTAACAATACATTGCAGGCTTATTAACTACACACGTTAAGATGTCTAAATATAAATAGGACTTCTAGTACTTATCTATAAGATTAAAGTTTCAAAACAACAAGATAAATTTAAAATAACTTAACCAGTTTAAATCCAAATAAACCAATATTTACGAGGTTGTACATATTTCACTCGTTCTTCTGTACAGCTGAATTTGGTTCTTCGGAAAATAGGGAAAAGAAAAAAAAATGGGAAAAATAGGAGAAAATGGGAATTTTCAGGAAATTATTTAGGAAAAATAAAACTTTCCTTTGTTTTCCATGTGTTTGACAGTGCACAAACTTTCTTGGAAAATCACTACAGTTTAAAGGTTTTGTGTGCTTAGTATTCATTTAATTTATTAGAAATAGTTAATATACTTTAAATCTTGTAATATGTGATAAAGATACTATTTTAAAAAAAAAAAAAGATATTCCTTTAGGTTTTAGAAAACAATATTTTTGAAGTTCTCCTTCAAAAAAATATAAACCATCTACAAATTAATTATTTTAATTGCAAATACATTATGCGAACTTGATCTTTATTTTGAAAGCTCGCAATTTTTATCCATACATTTTAGATCAAAGAATTTAAATAATGCATATTCAATTAAGATAAGAGTGCCAAATATTTATAATATAAAGCAAAATAAAATAAATATAATTCATTTTACAAACATGTCATGGTTAGATGCACAAATATTAATCCGTGAGTTGTAAAAATTAAAGTTCTATAAGTTAAGTATTTCTATAATAGATAAAAACATAAAATATTTGAAAATTTTCATACTTGAGTAGATGAAGAATGTTGATTGATAATACAAAGTCTTGTGCTTAGAGTATATCTTTATATATATAGCTTAAATTTAAGTTTTCCATTTTTATATTGGTTGAAAGATGAAAATTCTAAAAATCATGAAAATTAAAAATTTGATGATTTTTTCCACCTTTTTTGGTAGTAATTGAAACGCTAAAATAATTTTAAATTTGACCAAATTTCCCATCTATATATTTTTCTTCCTTTTTCGGAGATTTCCTTTCTTTTCCTGGAAAGTCTTGAGTTGCCAAACAACAAGAAAATAAATTTTTCTTTTATTTTTTGTTATTTCTCCCATTTTCCGGGGAACCAAATTGAGCCTAAATAAAAGATATTTTGTGTGTGTTATTATTGTCACGGACAATTATAAGTTAGAACATTGATTAAAAGACACAGAATCAACCTACACGGTCAGGATTACTTTACCGCCATTTAAGACCAAGAAATCCAAAGACTCTCATGTACGTGGGACTCAAAAACTTACGCCCCTTAGGAAGTCCTTGTGTTGCCCATTTTTAATACATTCGGAGTCGATTGACTAGCTTAGTTACGATCATAGCTACTTTCACCTATAGAGAAATCAACAACCTAGCAGATACTCTTGGAAAAATGGGTGCATTGTTCATTTCTAATGGTATTCATCTTCTAATCCAATATCAGTGTACAAGATTTGGAAAACTTGTTAAGATTGCCTTCAACCTTTATTATTATTTGATACTTTTTTGTTGTAACTAGTTCTTCTAGTTCTATTATCCCATGTACAATGAGCATCATTTTATGTTAAATAAATGACAATTGGATCTTATTAAAAAATAAATAAGACTAATTACTAACACTAGCCCATATATAAAAATCCCTATTCTAGTACCTCTAGAAGTACCTTAGTACGTACGTCTCTCCCTTATAAGTCATATGCTTCACTCCTTATTTATGAATATCTCTTGCTTTTTTCTTGCATGCTAATGCAACCATATGTTTGTAAGTCATTATTGTCCAAAACCTCACATGGGACGACGAATTCAAATTCTTCTTTAATTATTTTAATTATCCTTGTTTAGATTGCAACAAGCAATAACCACCCTATATCTTCATTTTCTAGACATAGTTTGAGTTAGAAAAAACCAAGTTATAACCCATATCTCGTGCTTATATTCATTTCAAGCGTATTTAAGCAGCAATTTGGTGACATGGTTATTCATTTTCCATTTAGCAACAACTCGGTATGAAATTTGACTTTGTTTTTAAATTATTAATTATTGCCTCGTTCAAAGTTTGTTTTGTTTATTTCTTATCTCTTAACTTTCCAAGTAAACCGAAAAGAAAATAGTTTTCATCCTAATTCTCTATTGAGATGTGTTAATACTAACACCATTATTATTGTGGACAGTGATGGTAGAAAATGGGTGTACAATGTTGCTGTTAATTTTGGTGGGAGTACTCAAGAAAATGAGCAGGGGGGCAACGAGTTACCAGTGATGGATGATCCGATGGGTATTACTACAAACACCGGGGTTCTTACAGATACTACTCTTATCACGATTTCGATTAAGAATGGTGTTGAAGTTGAGGCTAAACAACATAAGGTGAATATTTGCAAGAAGTGAGGTGGTGGTGTCGGGAATATGGGTGAGCGGTTGCCCGTGGGAACTTTGGGGATACGAAAAATTGTCTGATCTTTCGTGGTAGTGGTGTTAGAAAAAAAAGCTGCTAGTTCTTTTGATGAAGAGTTTTATTAAAACATTGATTCGGCGGTGGCTGTGCAACAGTCATGCCAGCACCAATGAATATCTTGAGTCGGAACTGTCAGAGAGTGTGGTCTCCTTGGACAGTTCGAGAGCTGCAAAAAATCGTTGCAGAATTTAACCCACCTCCAATCTTCCTTCTGGAAACCAGATGTGAGAGTCGGAAGATAGAGGTGATTAAAAATAGTTTGAGGTATCATGGAGTTTCAATGGATGTTCGAGGACAGTCTGGGGGTTTGGCATTATTGTGGAGTAAAACTCAAGATGTTCCAAGTGTGTATCTCATTTGCAGTGCATGTAATGTGTGTGTTTTATGTAATTTAGGTGAGTGGGGGGAGGGGGTGTGTTTCTTTAGGAGATTCAGCGTAGTATGTGTATTTTTAGATGTTCCGTGTGTAGTGTGATTGAGGTGAAGTGTATCTTTTTTAGGTGTGTAGGGACGGACTAGGATTTTTTTCCATCCCGTGCTATTTTTCACTTAAAATAAATTAATTGAAATAAGTATTAAAAATAAAAATATTAAATGTACAAATTAGAATGAATAATATGCATTGGTTGCTACCTCAATCCATCAATCAAGACATAAATATTTTTTTAATTTTTTTTGCTTAGAATCCATTAAGCATCTAAATTATCAAACAAAATAATATCCAACAAACATCTTAGGTGCATAAAAAATATTATATTAGTCTCATTCTCGTACTCTCCAAATCAATCTCAACTAAAATAAAAATTTATAAAATAAAACAAAATCTAATTTTTATATATATTCGAAAACCACTAGGATTTGTATGCACAATAAACATCATTCATCGATTTGATGAAAAATAACAAAAAATGATAATGAAATTGTACATGGATAATTTAGTGGATTGAGTTGTTTTTTGATTTGGTTAAGATGTGGGTTTATTTGGCCCAAAGTGTAATTGTTTTGTTGGGGTAAACTCATTTGGACCTCCAGATTGTCTCTATATTATTTTTAAAGTGGACTACACATTAATACATATGCATGCACATACCTATTGGATTTGGGCCAAAATTTGAACACGAGCTAGAGCCAACCCTACCCCTTACTTGGGTCCGCAACTGTGTGTAGGTGCATTATGTACATCTTTTAGGTAATTTTAGATGCATTGTATGTTTAGCTACAGTTTGTGTTTTAGGTGTAATGTATATTTTATTAGGCGAGTTAGGTGTTGCATGTGTTATTCAGGTGTAATGTGTGTTTTAGGTGTATTTTATTTTTGTATGTGTGTGAGTTAGGTGTAGTGTATTAATTATGTGATTTAGGTGTTTTGCTTGTTTTAGATGTAGTCGATGTTCTTTTAGGTGATTTTGGTGTCCATATCTTTTTTAGGTGTATCTTCTTTCGGATAATTTATGTGTCAGGTATGACTTTTTAGGTGATTTAGATGTGACAAGTGTATTTTTAGGTAATTCTTGTGTTGTTTGTGCTCATGTGTTTCAAATATATTTTACATCTATAGGTAATTTAGGTGCAATGTGTTTTTCCGTGTGAATTGTATTTTTTTTTTAGGTGTAATTTGTGGTTATGTAAGTGATCACCGAAGATATTATTTTAGGTGATTTAAGTATAATGTGTGTGTCGCCAAAAAAAATGTATAATGTGTGTGTTTTTACATAATTTAAAGTGGAATGGGGTTGAAGTGGGGTCGAGTAGGATAAAGTAGGCTCAGTCATGTAGATTAGCATGCACTAAAAGAATTTATTAAAACTAACATGTTTATGACACTAACCATTAATAATGAACAAAGTTTTCACCTTATTCTTTTTATCATTATTTCTGTACATCTTAGTTAGGGAGTAGTTATCTAAAAACTTTGTTCTCATCTTTTAACAATAATATTTTTAAAAAGCAAATCAAAAGTGTAATATGTGCAAAAAGAGAAGCGAATTGCTTTATAATATAAATATCTAACCACTTTTAGCTTTACTAATACTTAAGTTGTGTGTTTGAAACTCAAAATTTATATGATTTTGTATTTATGTTTTAACGTTATATATGCACCAAAATTATTTTTATTATGAGAGTTTAAAGTAAATAATAATATAAATTTATATAGTCCCTATCCACGACGTACTATATCCATGAGTTTTAAGAAATTCATGTCACCATCTCATAATGTAACATAATTGTATCACAAATCCATATCGATGCAAAATATATATCCAAAAAATATTAGTTTATTCATTTGGAATATCCTCGTGTACAACGTTGCAATATAACGTTAGAGTTTGATACAATGAGATTATATTTCTACAACATTCAAATAATAAAACAATGTACTATTCTTTAACTCTTATTCAAGTTGCAACAAAGTACTACACACTTCAACCTACTTTATTTTATCATGACATAGGTCTAGAAACATAAACTCACTTCTATAAATTGATTCATAAGAACAATGAATCGACATATCATGATTTTTTCCCATTAACCACTCCTACATATACACCATGATCAAGCTCATTGCTCTAACTGTCATCTTTCCTGCAATGCTTTTCCATGTTGCAAATAGTTGTTTCCCCTATAGAATTCATGTCGACATTGCTAATAATCTTCCTCCCAATACCGATCCGTTGTTACTGCAATGTAGATCTAAGGATGATGATCTTGGAAGTCATGTATTGAATACAAATCAGGATTTTAAATTTAGTTTTTGTTCTATACCGTTAAGTACTTTGTTCTGGTGTCACCTTCAATGGGGTAACAAGCAAACAAATATTGACGTTTATGATGCATGGTGGATTATCAATCCTTGTCATTTTGGTAACTGCAATTGGGTAGCAAAGAGTGAAGGTATTTATTTATCAGGAAAACATTATTATGATTGGCTATAAAATGCGTTTCTTCATTTTAATATATTGGTTGAAAGTATTTGTAAAACTAATATATATCATCAAATCAATAGATCGTATTGGATTCCATAAGAAGTGTATATTTCTCATAGTTCTTCGCCTAAAGATTGTTTATTTCAGATTTTGTATTGTTTGATTAATATAATTGGTGTTTGTAATGGTGGGAAAAGGAATGATCCCTTATCTTCATTTTCATATATTTATTTGAAATATTTTTTAAGTTGCAACAGAGAAAGTTTAATGCCTAAAGATTGTTTATTTCAGATTGTGTATTGTTTGATTAATATACTTGGTGTTTGTAATGGTGGGAAAAGGAATGATCCCTTATCTTCATTTTCATATATTTATTTGAAATATTTTTTAAGTTGCAACAGAGAAAGTTTAATGCCAGTTCTTTTCACTTTTTTAAAAGTTTTATCAATAAAACAATGGAAATCGTGTTTTCTTCCCCTCTATTTGTAATAGGGGGAGTTTTAAAAAACTAGTCTCACAAAGTGGTACCTTCCCAAAACTAGTCCCACAAAATGATTTGTAACAATTTTGTCCCTCAAAGCGACATCTTTGCAAATGTAGTCATCTGGCACCGGAGTCAACGATTTTGACCTAATATTTTTTATCTCTTTCTAAATCTTTTTTATATATCTCATAATGAGTTTTAAAAGATTTTAAACTTTATAAGTCTATTATTAATTTATTATGCAAAAGTAACCACAAAAGAACAACATAAACATCACAAAACTCCCTTCTTACCCAACCCACCCCTTAAATGCATTAAACTACATCAGTATCTTTAATTGGCAAAAAAATCCCTATCTAATTTTAATTGAAAAAAAAAAACACAAAATTAACAAAAGAAAAGGCTAATTAAAAATGATTCAATCGCCCTCCTTAATCGGTGTTGTCGCAATGGCAAGTTTTTAATTTATTTTGTATCATAATTATTTTGGGAAAGCTCTGTATGAATTTAAAATTAAAGTCACTAAATAATTTTTTATGGTATATCACATTAAATCTCCCAATCTATACTTTATTTTACAAGTTGCCACCAAACCTATTATTTTTTACAACTAACCCATCACCCTATTTAAAAATGTGCTAACTGCCCCCTGAACCCAAATCCAACAGTTGAATTTGACCACATTTTTGCATTTATATAATTATATTCGTTGGATTTGACTTCAGAGGGCAGTTCGCACATTTTTCAATAGATTGGGTGGTAGTTGTAAGAAGAAAAAAAGTTAGGTGACAACTTGTAAAAAGGGGTATAGATTGGAGGGTTTGATGCATTTTAGCCAATTGCTTATAACATATATATTGTTGACCCGTATAGAATAGTAGACATTAGTACTCTACATCTTACTATTTATTTCAATGTATTACAATTTTTAGAAAGTCATAAAACATAGACTGATGGATCATTAACTTGAAAAGGTAGTATACAAGCCCAAAAGTAAAATTATGTGATCCGTAATACTAGGCAGGTTTAAGTAGACACTACTAATTTGGTTTTTATCAAACAAATGTGTCGTTAAACATATTCAGGATATTGGGCAATATGATACTTATACCTTTACAATCATTATTTTAATCATGTGCGTATGCTACCTACGAAATTAATATGCAAGAAAAAGATATATCAGCACCACCATGCCTCACCGAAACCCTACTCCCAAGTCCCCCAAGAAAATGCTGGTTATGATAATATTTAATTAATTAGAACGTAACAAATAAATAATAAGGCCATATTATATAGGGATAATTACAGCTACACCCCCAGAGATTTTGTGTAATTATAGATACCTCCTCTGTAGTTTGAGAAATTACAATTACCTCCCCTGAGGTTTGAAACCTTACACATACCTCCCCTCTACAATTTAAGGGTTGTTTGGGTGCAAGTCATGATAAAATTATGCTTGTTATACTTACACCCCTAAAGTTTGGTATATTTATAAAAGTAATCCTTGATGTTAGAAAAATTAAAATTAAATACTCCAAATAATTTTAGAAACTACTATATGACTAACTAAAAATTTAAAAAGTATTTAAATTATTTTTTAAATTTAATCTAATCTTAATATTTTTATTATTTTGTAAAAATATTTAATTCTAGTTTTTGTTTGTGTTTTTATTTTTTTTTATTTTTGTTTTACTATTAATAATCTCATATTGCTACATTTTCTTGTAGTGTAAATTTCATTATAGTTCCATATTAAATACTATTACTAGTGCTCACTAGTTTATCAAGAAGCATTTGGTAAAAGAATAACATATCTATGAAATCTCCGGAAAAAAAAAAAAGACAAGAAATCGAAAACTCAATTGTAAAAACTCTCATTTTCAATGAAAATTAACAAATATAACAGAAATAATCAAGATTTTCACAATGAATTTTAAAAAATAAAGAATGATAAGAATATTACCAGCAACAGTGACAATAGAATTATCATCATTGGATCAAACATGGTCACTGGTTTTAGGTAGCAAGTTTTGTTGAATTTTTTGACCAAATAGACAACCTTAATGCACTATATTTACTGAAACCAATTTTCAGTGTGCTATCTTCTTCTATTACTAAAATAATTGTTAGTTTAAAATTACAAGGAGAATAAAGTCATAAAGACGAGTAGTTAGTTAAGTTTTGACTGAGATTTACAGGAATTATTTTAACAAATAGTTACGTGTTTTGATTCAAAAATATATTTTGGATTAGATTAACTTATTTTTAAATTTTAATTTAAATACTTTTTATATTTTTAGCTAATAATATAGTAGTTTCTAAAACTATTTGGAGTATTTAATTTAATTTTTTATAACATCAAGGATTATTTTTATAAATATATCAAACTTTAGGGGTGTATGCATAATATGCATAATTTTTCCATGCCTTACACACAAACAACCCTTAAATTGTAGAGGGAATGTATGTATAAGGTTTCAAACCTCGGAGAAGGTTATTATAATTTTTCAAACCACAAGGGAGGTATCTGTAACTACACCAAACCCCAGGAGTATAGCTGTAAAGAGATATAGCACCACCATGCCTCACCCAAAAACCCTGCTCCCAAGCCCCCCAAGAACATGCTGGTTATGATGATATTTAATTAATTAGAACGTAACAAATTAATAAATAATAAGGCCATATTATATATTGGCACAAGCGTCACCGACAATGCCATCTCCATGCACATGCACCCATTTATGTACCCATCGCCTCACAGATTGGGGGAATTTTTATGCGTGAAAAAATGGAACAACATAAATATATTATTGGTCCCCCATAATTAATAACATAAATATATACCATTGGTCCCTCGCCAGTATCATGTTTATTGTATATATGGTGGCTCTCATAATTCAAATTAGGCCCAATTTCAAGTACTCTTGTAATATGTTTGACGTTGCCAACTGAAATAACAAAGCAAGAAAGGAAAAAAAAAAAAATTAAGGGAGCCTAATGCAAAAATCCATACTTATTAAATATTAACAATGATATGCAACTGTTGGATCACATTCGCTTGACTTTTAAGTTTTAACCAATTAAAGACTCGAACAAATCAGGTTTTATTAAATTTCATTCCAGTTAAAATCCGGCACACACACTATGTTATTAATATTATACTACTTATAAGTGGCAGTATAACTTAAAATTACTAAAAGGTAACGTATTGATGGACTAAATATTACTAAAAGGTTACGTATTGATGGATCATAAAAGTTACTTATCATTCATTTAAAAATATCTATTTCTCTTAAAATTTTAATAATTTGAACTACAGATACTTGATAAAGTTCTTTTATCTATAATTTTCCTTACCATTTTCGTAGAAAAACGCACATTCAGATATAAATATGAAGAAGATGAAATCTTGATATTAAAAGAAAATACACAAGCCATATTCTTATAGAAATTGTATAATTTTTTAAGTAAAAAGTTAGGAAAAACTAGAAAAAGCATAAATACTATTAGTGAGAGTAAATATATGTGAGCAAATAACACATTTTTCCCATACTATCCCACAAAATCAATAATTATATCAAACAACACATTCCATATAAAAGTGCACCTTAAATTCTCATCAATCTGAATCCATTCGCCTCCAAACATGTAACGGATGCGCTTGTACGTGCTCATATCTCTAATTTCTCAAGTCATATAGAGTGGCAATTTTAATATTAAACAGTGACAAACTACTAACCTTATAAAATTGTAAAAACATCTCATGCAATATTATCTAAAACAAAAGAACAACAGAGATAAATCTCTTGAGATTCCTCGCTTTGTTTGATTGGCCAACTCTTGTGCAGGCCTTTTAGAATAAATAAACAAAAGAAGTGAAATGGCATTATAATAAATACCGCCTTCAGACAAGAAATGATCTGTTAAAGCACGCTACTATAATTCAGAAGTGGGGCTCTGCCTCTCCCTACAAGCTACATATACAGAGTAGTATTTTAGCATGTATTATAATTATATATATAGGTCAACGGTGATCCAACTTTAACGTTTGACTCGTTTTGCAATGTTCTCCTAATGTTTGAAAAAGAGCGATTCGCCCCCCGAGTTCTTAATCAACTGTTCATTTTTGACATGTGTCTATCTTTTTATTTATTAAATTTGGCATCAGGGGCCAACTCGCACATTTTTACATACATTAAGGGGCAAATCCTCCTTTTCAACGTTAAGGGGACATTGCAAAATAGGTCAAACGTTAAGGGACAAATAACTATACAATTGACTATATACATATGTATGCTTTGTGTGTGAATTAGTCTAATTTGTTCAAATCAAATCTAAAAAAACAATTATTAACATTATACCAACTATACAAGTTTGTAAACTTATTCATAATTATAATTACAGAACAAATGAATTATGATAACCAAACTTGGATATTATTGTGTAGAAATATAAGGATATGATATTTTTCTATGGTGTGTGAAAGTGAACATAGATAGATTATGTGATGTAATTGTTGTGGGACTGCTAATGGACCAACTACCATGTTTGCAACAATGATATGTGCAGTGGGCTTAGCTTTACTCCATCTGGCAATATCATCATCAATTATTAAACAAAGCTCAATGCCCATTTGATGGCTTCTCCCATGTTCACAAAAACCAACCATTTGGAGTAGTAGTACACACTTTCTCTCTCCTCTCTCTCTCTTCATCTTCCCTCATATGAAGCTGTAATAATAATTCCCAACAGAAAGTTTTTCTTTTTACCCATCTGGATTTGCCAACAGTATTAATTAAATACTTGCATTGTACTTTTTCTTTGGGTCTGGTTAAGCTGTACCTATCACAAGAGTTATTTCCATTGTGAACTCACTCAATAGCCTTTCATTTTCAGTGATTCCTTTTTATACACATATATTTGGTTGAGAAGCTTTTTTTCCCACCTTTGTTGACTGTTGGTACACCCAAAGATTGATGCTTTTTTCAGTTTCTCTTCTTGAAAATTGGATTCTTTTGTTGTTTTTTTGGGTAAAGACCCTCTTTTTATGTTAGCCCCATAAACTTCTCTGATTTGTTTTTGTCAAGTTGTGATCTTTTTATATTTGTGTGTGTGTGTGTGTGTGTGATGCTAATTCTTTTGTTTGGTGTGAATTCATTCTCACAAGAAAAGAAATAGTATTGATGAATCTTGAAATCTTGCATCTGGGTTTTTCTTGAAAATAAGTAATGCTCAAGAAACAACAACAACAAGTTGTGAAAAATGGCAACTTTGGTCCCAGGAGTTTTGTTAAAACTACTTCAGCACATGAACACAGATGTGAAAGTTGCAGGGGAGCACCGTTCGTCTCTGTTGCAAGTGGTGAGCATAGTTCCTGCACTAGCAGGAGGTGAGCTCTTCCCAAATCAAGGCTTCTATTTGAAGGTATCAGATTCTTCTCATGCCACTTATGTTTCTTTGCCTGATGAGCATGATGATCTAATTCTTAGTGATAAGATTCAATTGGGTCAGTTTGTACATGTTGAGAGGCTTGAGGCTGCCTCCCCTGTGCCTATTCTGAGAGGGGTTAGGCCGGTACCCGGCCGACACCCTTGTGTGGGTACCCCTGAAGATATAGTTGCTACTCATTCTTTAGGATTTTTGAACAACAATGGTAATTCGTCGTCGGGTTCGAAATCGGTAGACAAAACCAAATCACCTTCAAAGTTTTTAGGAAATGTTGGAGTTAAGGATGTTAAGTCCGCGTCTTTGAGATTAAACGTTAGCTCTAAAGAAGATAGAGTAGAGAAGAAGACTCCTGGATTGACTCGATCCAAGTCTCAGTTGTCGAAACTAGCTTTGACCTTGGATGTGAAGAAGGAATCCGGAAAATTGAAGTCCTCAGGTTCAAGGTCTATACCCTCGTCGCCAACTAGTGTTTATTCGTTGCCAACTTCTTTTGATAAGTTTGCCAATGGAGTTAGGCAGCAGGTGAAGAATAAAGGGCTGGAGAGGTTGGAAAAGGCAACTGCAAAAGTGGGTTTGAAAGAAAAAGTTAGTCCTGTTCGTGGGGTAAGCCAAAGCGTAAAGAAAGGGGCGCCTTTGATGAAGAATATTGTGCAAGGATTTGATCTGGGACCAAAGGCCTTGAGAAAGAGCTGGGAAGGGAATATGGATGTCAAGGGTAGGGAAAGCCCCAGACTGAAGGTGAGCAAGCCGGATTTGAAGTCAGAAGGACGAAGTACTTCGGTGAGTTTTTTCACTTCAATGTTTCTTGTTAAAATATTTGATCTCTTAAAGTGGAAGGACGAAGAAAATGGCAACTTAAGCTTGATATGATAACATTCATTCAGTATTTTCACAAGGAAAAAATTTACAGGACAAGGGGAATGTAAGAGTTGAAATCCCTCTAATAATAGATGTGATAAGAATCGGTACTGTCAAGCTTTTTTCTTTGTTGACTTTCTAACAATAATTAATTGAGTTTATTGTAGAATAAAATAATCATGCAGAGGGAAGCCAGTCTGAATGCGATGCTAATGTTATGTCCTTTCTTCAACTTATTCTCTCTATTTTGCAGACACCAAGGAAATTAACGAGTGAAAGGTTGCCATCTAAAGAAGAGAATAAAGTTGTATCCACCAGAGAGGATAATAAGATGAACACATCTGTAAAAAAGGTTTCTGCGAATGGAGATATGGACAACATTGTTAAGTCAACTGCACGAACAACTTCTGTGGCAAAGAAGTCATCCGGAGAGTTGAGCAATCATGGATTTCCAGGAAATTTGGTTAAGGTTTCTTTAACTAATAAAAGACCAACAGATGCAAGTGTTTCATGGGCCTCACTCCCATCTTCTCTTTCAAAGCTTGGGAAGGTACATTACTTTGTCATCCAATGTTATTTTGTTAGCATTTGGTGGAAACCTGGGCTACGTGTAATGCATTATAAGTAGTTGCAGTTTTCTTTCGTATTTCACTGGCCTGAAGTTTAACAGTAATATAGTGAAGCCTGTCATTTAAATTAATTTTTCATAGAAGTGGCTGTGATCAGCGACTCAGCGCTCATTGAATTTGAAGTTGGATATAACTTGGATGTTGGTAGGAGTCCTTTTTAGCCTAAGATTCCTTTTCTTTAGCCCCTGTGAAGATGGTTCTTCTTAGTGTAGTCCGCCTTGGCTCGAGTATTTTTCTTTAATTATTGATTTTTGAGGACATTTGAAAGGTGTTTGCAAGATCTTATAGAAGCAGTGTCTGCATTAACCTTGCTTAAAGTTACTTAGAGTTACTTTTGACTGAAACAAGAGTGTTCGTAAACCTTTTAAAAAACTACTTAAAAAACTAATATGTGTTTGCAATATCTAATGAGATTTTTTCTTTCTGGAATGCCAAATCTTCAAAAGCAGTTTGAGAAGCAACCTGAACTCTGTTTCTTGGCCTTGTGTGTATTATGACCTTCTTTATGACAAGCAAAAGTAAAAGTCAGCGATGCTAACACTCAAAAAGTGTTAATGTGAGGCCAAAAGCTAATAAGTCTTTTTTTAGAAGCTTTGCAAACACCACATTACTTGCCTGATTTATAGATGTTAAACTCTCTGTTCTGAAAAACAGGAAGTAGTGAAGCACAGAGATAGCGCTCAGGCTGCTGCCATAGAAGCAATGCAGGAAGCTTCAGTTGCAGAAAATCTGCTTCGATGCTTAAGGTATCTGGTTCTTTCTGTTATTCTACTCTTTATTTTCTTCTTCATCGTTCTTTTGTCTCAAAAATCATACTTGGACGGTGTTCTATGTAGGTAGGTTTGGTATATCTTGGGTTTTATGGCTAACTAGTATCTGGATTCTTTGGATTTGTCGGCTGGATAGGGGGGGTCTTTGATTTTGTTTCCTTTTTGTTCCCCTCTTCATCACAACTAGTTCTGTAACCTTGTGCCTTTCCAACACAAAAAAGTTAAACGCAGTTCTGCACTTCTATGGCAGCAAGAACCAGGGTCAAGAAACTAATTCTTCTTTCTAAATGAACTTTTCAGTATAAAGATTGTTAGGTGGCCTTCCCATAAGATTTATTCGTCATACAGCTTTATCGTGTTATTAATTTTGCAAGTTCTCTTTTGCGATATGGTAACAAGTGGAGTATATCCATATTTAGCTTATTGCAGTTGAATGAAACAAATGGAGAATTTATACTTTTGGGTTATGGCAGCCATTGATTGGTTATATGTCATGTCCTTTTGTAAATGCTCTTTCTGTATTTATCAATGGAAAACCAATGAATGTATGTATAGTCACTCATACAATTATGATTTGGTGGTAAAGTATATTCAGTCAAGTATGATGGCTTAAGTCCCCAGGTCACCTTGATGCACCTGATTCATTGGTGTACAAGACCGTTCTTTTTGTCAAGTTGTTTAAGTTTGAACTCTAGTGGGCTTGATGATGTTTCCATTCTTTGATGATCTGCATAAAATGTGAAAACAAATAGGCCTTTTTCTCAGGTTAATTGGTGGCTTTTTGACTTGAAAGGACGACTTTGCTACCCCACTCACATATCAAATCTGAATGAGAATCATATTTAGCAGTAAAGCCTTTCTCTTTTCATTGGATTAAGTATTTAATCCATTCTCGTGTCTGTATGCTATATACTGTACTTCGGTTCCTTACTTGGCGAAGCAATACAAACTTCTTTAAGACTGGCTTGTTAAGTCTCTGGAAATAGAAGGCTGAAAAATGTACGAACTGCCTCTTGAATAACAATCCTCCAAACCTGTTTCCGAGATCTTCTCCTCATTTTTCGCTTTTTTCCTTTTTTTGCTCTATGTTTGCAATTGCAATCTTGTGGGGTTTCAGTTCCAGATGAAAAGAATTTATTTATTATTTGGGAGTTGTCATCGTTGCACTGTGGACTACATTGGGGCATACGTTCCTACTGTTATTGGTGTTATCTGTTATGTTACTGCATTCATTTTTGTTAACAGAACGCAAAAGGGGGTTAAGTTTCATAGGTGTTAGGACATGGCATTCCGGTTAGTTCAAGAATTGAGGTGGTAGTCTTTGGATATCCTTATTAGTTCAAGTCTCAAAAATCCTAAGTTTAGAGTCATTTCATTCATGTTTTTTTACGTTTTTCCTTTTTGATCTTTTTACTCCCTGAGATAATACACACGAGTAGAATCTGGTTTAATAGTTTTTCAGCAATAATTTTTGCTTGATTTTTTGTGGACTTAAATCCTTGAGATTCAAGATATTACTATGTCCTCTAATTAGTCCTCTTTCACCTGCAGCACATACTCCGAGTTGAGTTCGTCAGCAAAAGAAGAAAACCCCCAACCTGCTGTCGAGCAGTTCTTGTCATTGCATGCAAGCTTGAACAAATCTCGTCTAGTAGCCGATTCGTTATCAAAAACTATCTATGTTGATTCCCCAGATCACCCTTCAGAAGAAGCTTTGAAACTCACATCTGATGGGCGTAAACAAGCTTGTTCGTGGGTAAATGCGGCATTAGCAACCAATTTGTCATCTTTCACAGTTTACACTAAACCAACCTCAGCTGCAATTAATTCATCCAACACTACAAACCCGAAGACAATATCTTCAAATCAACCCATTTTAGTCCTCGAGAACTCTACTAAGAATGCAGCCCCAAAAAATATAACAAAAACCGTTCAGGCAAAAAACTCAAAAAATACTTCATCCGGAGCCCCACGCCGTTTAAATGATGGTACTGCAAATGGTCAGAACACAAAAGCTCCACCTTTGTATGAATGGGCTAAGGGAGACGGTCTGGATGAAGCAGTTGAGCTTTCTGAAATCTTAAGACTGGAGTCTCAAGATTGGTTCTTGGGGTTTGTGGAACGATTCTTGGATACGGATATTGATTCCTCGACTTTGTCGGATAACGGTCAAATAGCCGGCATGTTGAGTCAGCTCAAAAGTGTGAATGATTGGTTAGATGAAATTGTATCAAATAAGGATGAAGAAGAAATGCCTCATATATCGACAGAGACTATCGACAGGATAAGAAAAAAGATTTACGAGTATCTTCTCACTCATGTTGAATCTGCAGCAGCCGCACTTGGGGGCGGGACACAATCGTCCCCGACACCAGAACCAAAGGCAAGAAGATGATATCAAGAAATTCCTTTCTCATGGTAAGTAAGAAAAGTGAGTTTCTATGAACAAGATTGTGGTTATTACAGTTGGTGTATATAGATTTTAGAGCGTTATGGTGTAGATTCAGTAGTGATAGTGATGCTAAGCTGCTATTTTGAGGTGAAGTTGATCAGGATTTGTTTTGTTTTTTGTTTTTTTTCTTATACAATTTTCTAGTGTCTATTGGAGTTTATTTGTGGAAGAGAGAAGTGTCCATTTTTTTCTTCATTGTGTACTTTAAACTGATAAATGCTAATGAAGGTTAATGAAATTCTATTCACAGTCACTCGTTGGAGCATCATGGGTGGATTAGTTGTGCTGAGATTATCTGAATTTTTTCTATATTAAACAAAAAATAATTCAAAGTTGAGTGGTTTAATTTAGTTATCTGAGCAAATATTGGTGGGCTATCTTATATCAAATATATACGAACTTTTTTGGAATGGAATGGAGTAACATACGGAATTACCCTTCAAAACCCGATAGTTTTCACTAAATAACATTTATTCCAAAAGTCAAAACATCAAATTTCACAATTTCAGTACAATATAAGTAGAACCCAGCTTCACTATTGTCTCTAAATCTTTTTAATCTTTTTTGGTTTGTCAACCCTATGCTTTTTTTTGTTCTTCGATTTTGCTTCCATGTATTGATTATGAATCATTAATTTTAGGGTTTGCCGGTGTTGTACAAAATTAATCATTGGATGGCTTCCATGAATCCATATTGGCATGCCTTATTTTAGTATAACATGTGGCTGAGCCTAAGTGGGCCACAACAAGAGAAAATGGACCATGAGCCGAGCCTAAACTATTACCAGTCACCAAGGTTGGCCTCAACCGACCTTGTTCGATCAAACTATTGATAAGAACAACAACTTTGTCTAACTAGATTAGGCATTAGTAAGTCTATGTCGGGTCAGGAGCCCGACTTAACTCATGTAATGTTTTTAATTGTTGGTTACTTAAACCTAAGTTAAGCCAGGACTTTATGGGAATTTGGACTGATGTGAAATATGGGAAAAATTCAACTTCGTCCTCTAATCTGCCTTCAGTTGTGGCAAATGGTTCTTTGACTGGGTGGCACATCAAATTAGTCTTCTAATTTGGCAAAACTCAATTTTGATCCTAAATTACTTAAGTTGACCGGATTCGAGCACGTGACCGTCCATGACCCCATTTTGGCGATTTTTATTGCAATTGATTCACACGTGCGAACTCGCATGTGCGGCATGAAAAATCTGGGGCAAAAATCACAAAAATACGATTTTGTCAGGTGGCGCGATCAATTGTGAACCTAAATTCTCAAATTACGGTCTGGTGGGTGGTCACGTGCTTGAATCCAACTAAATTAAGCAATTTTCGACATTGACGGATGGCTGAAATTGAATTTTTTGTCAAGTTAGAAGACAAATTTGATGTGGTGTCAAATTAGAAGACATTTACTAATCGAAACCAAGTTGAAGGACGAAAGTTAAAATTTTCCCAGTGAAGTACTAAATTACTTAATGAAGAATCTCACATACAAATACAGTTTTGCCATGAATTGAAAAGTAAAAACAAGAATAAGAAATAAACAAAAACGTATGAATTCCATAAATAGTACATTCATATCAAATGTATACTGGCTTCAACAATGAGAGGAAAGGTGAAAATTCCACATGATATATTTGATATATCTCGAGCACATTGAAGTTTCACAAGAATACACAATTTTTGATCCACAAAGCAAAATAAAAAAAGCAGAAATCTCAAAGACAATGAATCTCCTTCAAAATTAAAGGTTTGAAAATTAAGAAAATACAACCAAAAATTGAAGTGAAAAGATGTCAATTTATTGATTTGAGGTTAAATCGCAACAAACTCCCATGTTCACATTTTAAATTCCGGCAAGAATGAACTTTTCGACAAAAAAAAATTCCCGGTCAACCGTTAAGGGGGCAAACTACTTATTTATCCAGAGACAAATTGTAAAAAATAAAAAACACAAGGGGCAAGTGCATCAGAGGATATAGTATATGAGGTTTAATGCTTTTATCCTTATTGTGAAAGGACAAACACTAAAAAGTATATGTTGGCCAAAAGTCGATTAACATTTTGCAAACTCTTAACAAAGTTGAAAAATCAATTGCTTCTCACTCAACACCATTTCGAGTATAAAAGTAAGACCAAGTAGCCTACATAATTTCAGTTACAGGTAGATTTTAGCAGATTAGATGGATATCATTGCAAACATATTCCAGTGATAACCCTTCATATTATACACGAGTTCCGGAACAATAAAAATGATAGCTGCAAATTAGCTGTGTGAACCATAATAACAGTCGTGATCTATCTCTGGTATTTCATTTCTATGTCAATACAAATAAAATTCTAAAAGTCACAGGACGATCACACACAACATACACAAAATCCAAACAATATAGAATATATATATCAGTTACGGCTGAATCAACACCTTTTCACACAGCAGATCAGCTCACACTTGCAACGGGATTCATTCACACCGTAAGTGAACCAATCACATGGAACCATGCATTCATTTGCACCCTGATTGGTAGGCTTCGCCACATCTAAGATGCGACACAAAAATCACAACTATAACAAGTAATAAAAGAAATCCATTGAGTACTAACTGCCGTCTTTTAGTTTAGTTTAGAAACAAAGTATCTTGCTGTCAAGCATTGCAAAACTCTCCAGGGTACCACAGATTAGCTCACACTTGCAACGCAACTAATCCACACTGTCAGTGAACCAATCACATGGAAATTATGCATTCACTTGCACCGTGATTGGTTAGGCGTCGCCACATCTAAGATGCGATAAAGAAATCACAATTGTAACAGGTCATAAAGAAATCCATTAAGTACTACTGTGGTTTTCTACTTTAGTTTGGAAACAATGTATCTTGCTGTCAAACATTTCAAAACTCTCCAGGATAAACTTTAACCAACATTATGAGGCATTATCAAATGCCAAACGATGTTAATTGCTCAGGGCTTCTTTCGGATCATCTTTTGGCTCTGCCCCAACTGTATTTGTAGGGCACATGACATTCTTGATAACAGAAAAATGGAAGTCAATATCTGCTTTCCATTTGGAACAAGTAGCTCCTATCCACTTCTCTGCTATGCTGGTTGGCACGTTGTCCTGGCTATCCCTCTCGTGTTCTTCTATTGCAGGCCTAATTTCATCGTACAATCTATTGAGGTCGGAGGCGGCTTTGTTCTTGAGTTCCTGCAAGACCATATTGGAAAAATTGTTGGAGAACAATAGGGAAGTTGCAACCACCAAAATGAATTTATTAATTTAGATTCTTTGGGGTTATAATTCAACCGATTTTTTACAATAGAGATCTAAGTTTCCATGGGGACTAACGTCAACACTAACGAAATCTTCTGGAATGAAACGCGAATGACACTGATAGTTATATCATTGGATTGAGAAGAGCCACTTGCAGGCAAATGGAAGAAAACGGCAACAAAGACAGATATTTGTAGACCGTAAGATGCATTGTACCTCATATTTTGTTACTTCTTCTTGTGCTTCCTTAGACGTGAATAGTTGAGCAACAGGTTTGGAACTCATGTATTTCTTCCCAGCAGCTTTTGCTCTTTGTTTCGGTATATGCGGTGATCTTTTCTTCGAGGAACTGCCTGCCCCATTGTTATAATTTCGAAAAGTGCTGGTACTTCGAATTCGTGATAACATAGCATTTGTTTGTGAAAAAGCTTGTGTTCTTCTGTGATCGAAAGTGAATACCGTTTCCTTGTTCGCTTCAGTTTCCACTGATTTCCCGGCAGCAGCTTCAACTTTTATTTGAGATTCCTCGATGTTTTCTACCGCACCAGCGTAATTAGATACAGTTTCATGAGTGAAAGTATTTGTTGTGCTAGCAGGCACGGGGAAAGGCTCATCCTCAGCAGAGTCATATAATGGAACATTTTCAACAGGATATCTGCAATACAAAATTAGGTGATCCCAAATATCCCAAGACTTATTTAAGAAAATGGCATGAGGAACTGCAAGATCATTAAGTCATCAAGTAATTATACTTTCACGAATGGAGAAGGTTATTTTATAAGTATAGGGGCTCATAATTCAAATAAAAAACAAAAGAATGAACATCAAAATCTCCATTAAGATTCTCAAGATCCTTTGCTATCTTGCTGTCAATTTCCTAAAGAAAAGATTTTTCTGGTACCAGTTCTAAGCACATGGATAAACTAGTGTCAAAAAAATTTGATCCACAAAGCAAAATAAAAGCAGCAGAAGCAGAAATCTCAAAGACAATGAATCTGCTTTAAATATGTAACAGTATTCACATGAAATATTACCTCTCATCTCCCTCTTCCCACAAATGATTGTACTCCTGTAGCACAGTAAGAAAATAAATGCCATTATGATACTTGATCAAACTGTTTGATCACAGTTTGGAAGTAGGGAATGAAAAATTAAATAAAGAGAGGCAGAAAAATAGCACCATACGTAGATATGCTGGACAAAAGGGTCGGTTCATAATCAAAACTAATAGCACCTAAGTCAGCCTAATTCAAGCTCTAGAAAGTTATCTCAATCGAAAAAGATGAAAACTGGTTTAAACTTCGACAGTGCAACTTTACAGTACAACTAGAAAAGCTTTCCCAAAGAGTAGCATGCAGTTTCCGGGTTTATAGAGACAGGCGAGTAAATTTTAGAGAAAATACTATTGCATTACTAAAATAGTCAAAAAAAAAATTGAAGAAAAGAAAGAAAAAAAAGAAGGATGACGCCCACTAAGAGAATGCCATCTTGAAATAACTAATGACTATATTCACGATCGTGCTCGGCTTATATTTATTAGGACTCACATTTACGCCAGAACATAAAGCAAAGGACAACAGTTTCAGGCTCAAGAAACAAAGAATTATTTGATATCCTAGACATGAAAGTAAGTACAAAGCTTTTTTGCAAATATCCAGCAAACACATATAACAGAGCAGTTTCAAGTTCAAATACAGTTCACAGAGGTTAATATGAAAGTGAAGCTTAATAGGCAAAAGAACTATGTTTAAACATTTTAATTCAGTGGACTTTTAAAGAAGATAAACACCTGGAAACCATGAGACTTTGCACCAAGAAATATTGAACAGTTGGCCGCCCCACACAGGCAGCGAACAGTGGCTCCACCATACCATTCAAAGTTATAGTCATATGCAAGTTCAGTTCCAACAGAAATATCTTTCTTTGCAAATATTCCAACTCTCGTCTCCCCTAAGACTGTCCACTTTCTTGTCTCACAATTTGGTTGGCTGCAAATCCAGTAAAAAGATTGGTGCGCTTATGATCCAGAAAATAATAAATAGCTTAATAAAATATTAACTTCAACAAATTTTCTTCTTTGTTAGACTTACCATGAATGATTTATGAACCTTGCAAAGCTTCCTTTGTTTGTGGCATCAATAAAATAATTTGCATTGAGGAAAATTATATAGGCATCTCGAAGACCTATATCACATAATATTGGGATATATAAGAAATTCTCAATAGAAAATAAGCTTAGATACATATATGAAACTGATTCTTAACCTTGAGCTTCATAGGTATGGGACCTTTGCTTTGCTTCATCTGATGATATTACTTCTCCACAATATTCAATAATAAATTGTCCTGCCTACTCAATTAGAAACAGAAAAACACTCATTTTCATAGTTTAAGGCTCGTATCATTCACTAACCAAACTGAAAGACTTTTAATGACCATCGCACTCCAGCTGTGCTTATAAGACAGAAGGCAGAATACGCCCTAGATACATTATTATTGACACGCATCGTTTCAAGAAAAGAGGTTTATACAAATGGATTACCTTTATATTCTCATCAGCTAGAAGACCCCAGCCACGGCCTTCAGTTTTAAACAGCTTTATCTTTGCATTTTCACACTTCTGAAATTTCTGCAGAAGAGGATGACACGTGAATTTAAGTCCTCTAAGTCAGTAGTCATTGAAAATTGTTTGTCAAAATGTTATAGAAGCAAATCACCAAAAGGCACAATGCACGTCATTTAAAAGAATGACTAGTTACATTCACACCCTGCAATTTTATTGAACTAATACTAGTATAATATTCACTTGAAAAGAAAAAAAAAAATCACACCTCAGTTTTGGCAAAATTACATAAACCTCCGAGGTTAGGATAAGTATCCAAAAACCCCTAGCTGTTAGCCATGTTAAACACTTTTTGAAGGAATGTAAAGTGACCCTTATGCCTTTCACTACTTCAACAAAAGACATACCAAAGAAAAACTTTAAAATGGACAAATATGTCACTATTCAACGAGCCCGCACAACCTCAAATGACTTAAACTAAATTTAATTGGTTACTGTATCCTATTATTAGAAATAAAAAAGGCTCAGTCTCGAACACCCTGACCACCTCCGCATCCCCCAAAACTTTGTTGCCTGGTCAAGCATGAAAATGGTCTGTATGATCTAGGATAACACTACACACGGCCCAGGCGGAGATCACACATGGCCATACTGAGATAGAGAGGGGGGTTGAGGTGGAAAAAAAGGATTTAATCTGTTTGATGTAAAAATGAAGATATTTTCTCCTAGAAGAAAATTAGGATTACAAATAAAATAACATGATTTTTAAAATATTTTGTTTCTTTTAACATGTCCTGTGTTTTAAAGACTAATGCACACTAAAACTTAACTCATATATCAGATATACCCTCTCTAATAGAAGGGTAATATTTTCCAGAATTTAGGTCTGAGTCACAGTTAGAATTGAACATAAGCAAAATAAATTTTCAATAAATTTCTGCTAGCATCCACCGCCTTTTATTTTTAACAGTTGGACCTACATGTCATAATTGTGGTAACCTTAAGAGTGAGTATGTTTGCCAAACCCCTAAGAGTATCATTGCTACTAACCCTTAAAATAAAATACAGACAGAAAAAATTAACTATAGTCGGATCTCATAAGGGGCAAATAAGGCTATCGCACAGACAGGACTACTAGAGAAAAAACACCACAGACCTGCCTGTTCATTATCTATAAGTACCAAGGAAAGCCCCCATTATCAAACACTTCCCTCACCATACCCAAACCAATAGCTACAATAAACAGCCACGGGAACCTCTGATTAAATTATTTTTTCTGGAGAAGAAACTAATACGACTTGAATCATGACAAATACAGAACTACTAGCACATATCTAATTCAGAGTCAACTTAGAGAAGTGAGTTATGATAATATCAACAGAAATAAGCTCCCAAAACACCAAGAACACTTGAGAAAACTAAAAATGGGACCTTAAATTGTACATGCACTGCTGGAGATAATTACATAATTGCACCTTGCTTATCTCACTGAATTTTAAGGAAACTTGCAATGTGTGGATATCATTCACCTGATTCCTGCAATGCTCCCTGCAAGGGCAGTGCCCCGGTGTGCATTCAGTGCTGGTTAGAACATTCAGACAAGTCTCGCCACATGCACTATCGGGGTTACTGGCATCATATTTGCATTCACAAACAGCGATATCCTCTTCTTTTAGTTTTTTGTGCCTGAGATCAACAACATCCAACAGTTGAAAGATAATTCGAAAGATAATCATGGAAGCACAACTAAAAACCAAGAAACAAAACCAGAGGCAGTGAAAGGAAGTATCAGGAAGAGGATTGTTTTTCAAATATATCAACCATAGAATGCACTCAAAATAAGGGGCAATATCTTATCAGGAAATTCTGGCACAAAAAATGTAAAACTAATGAAGAAAAAATGTTAAGCGGACAATAACTTTTTGTGGTCAGTATGCCTCAAAATATGCGGGAAAAGGAACACGGCTTGATTAAATCTGATTAAGATATATATAAAAATAAAGAAGACTACAAGGTCTTTAACAGTTGTAGATATGGAATTTCTATTGGATGAAAAATCTAAAATTTAGGAAGTACATGACACACACACAACCAACAGCAGATCTCAACCAACAAATAATACTAACTGTTATCTGTTGCTTCACCACATGACACGGACTCAAGTTTGAGAAACTGCAAGAGTCTGTGTCACAGCCATTGAAAACAAACAGGCTGGGTGAGCTAACTACGTCCAAGGAGCAGAGGGACGTCAGACTGCAAAATGGAGAATAGTTCGACCAAGATGTGTTTAGATGTTTAAGGAAGTTCCCCCAAAGTTTCAAGTCAAACAGAATTAGTTTGAGGTGTGTTGGAGCCAGTGCGCAAGTAACAACTTCACACATTGAGCAGAGAGCCTTCGGCGCAAATGTAAAACTTTCCCTATGGGAAGGACCTTGGAGATGTTAAAATTATCTACACCTATCTTGAGGAGATAGCAAGTCCGTTTAAGTAGCTAACACTAATCTTGAAGTTCTGAGCTCACTGACAAAGCATCAACGTACTCGTAGTTGTGTTGCGGAGGCACCTTCTCGTTGATGGAGTATTGGATGGGCCTGAGTTTACATAATACTATCTTCGAGATGTAGACCTTTGCTACAGACTTCGTAAAGTGAGTTTTGGAGTTCGGAGGAGAGAGTAATGCCTGAATGATCAAAAAAATTGGCTGATTGAAATTGAACTTCTACTGCCATCACAAGCTTTTTTTTAGGGATAAAAGCATTAAACCCCCTATAATATGGTCCGATTGCGTTTTTCCCCCTATCCTTTTATTTTTGGCGACTTGCCTCCTGTACTATGGATAATAAAGCACTTTGCCCCCTGAGTCCAAATCCAACGGCAAAAAATGGTGACATGTGTCCATATCCAACGGTGAAAAAATGACTTAGGGGGCAAAGTGCTTATTTATCCATAGTACAAGGGGCAAGTTGCAAAAATTAAAAGGATAGGGGGCAAAGTGCAACATAGGGTAAAGTAAGGGGGGTTTAACGCTTTTATCCCTTTAATTTATGCCGATTATAAGGGAGGTAGGAGTGGTGTGCATCGGCATGCCTCCCCTGTACCTTCCTGCACCAAGCAAGCAACTCCTTGGGGCCGTTAGGGTCTTCAAGAGCCTGGTCTCTGCATCTCAAAAAAGAGTTAAAGAGTACTCGTTCGGGTCGAGAACCAAACAGGCGGTGTGGGGCTCATGGATCCACATTGGCAACCACCTTTGGTCGAGGGGCTTCCGCGTGAACAGCTTTGGCCACGGGCTACCCCTATCTTTGAACACCTCCACACCCATTGAGCATTGATAAAAGCACTACAAAGCCATTTGATATGATTGACCTCAGCACCACAGTGTTTCTTGGGTCTTAGTTCTTAGGTCTGGTTATTCAAACATTATTCTACATCAACATCAATATATACATGAAGGCTATGGTCGTAGCTAAAATATGGTAGAGGCCTTAGAGACCTATGACCTACATCGCACATCTTTCCCGTACTTTAGTCATGCACATGGACAAACTTGGCATCCAGTGAAGTGCATAATGGATGGACTAGTACTAATTTAAAGGGGAACTAGATAAGTAAAGGATTGAATCGATGGGCAAATATGGCAGAGGATTGGTGCAACCCACTCTTTTAGGTTTGTGGACCTTTAGCTAAACTAATGTATGGTAAATCTCTTGAATTAGAAAGTAAAAAATAAAGTTCTTTATCAGAAATGTGATTTGTAGCACCAAAATCAAGGACCCAAGGTTCAAGGGATGAAGATTGAGAGGTATAGGCTACGACACCATCTGCTTGAGCAATGGAATATGCATGGAAGACTACAAGTTATCTCAAAGATCCTCGTAACTGGGTTTGCTCTTTGTAACCTTCAAGAATTATCAGATTAAATTGCAGGGATTGTGTGGTCGGTAGCTAAATTGATGGTAAAGGGACGTCCGTGCAAAGAATAACATCAGTCCCTGGAGTGTCTAATCTTATGACGATAAATGCACTCGCGAGAAGATCTATTGTTGTTCCTACCACCTCTGCGGCCACGACTTTCCCAACCTCCTTGTGCGTTAAACTGAGAGGCTAAGACAGAAGAGTAGATAACATTAAACCCTTCCATATAATTGGTTCTGTAGAGGTTATAGGTTATAGGCATATCCAACTTTCATGAACCCACAACGATCCTTAAATCCGACCAAACTGCACAGATGCGAGAAACATCATTTCTATGCTTTGGCCTGATCCAAACACTAAAGCAAGTCTTATAAGGCGAAATATTTGCTTAGGGAGGAACCAATGGCTGCCATAACATACTACAAAGTTGTGCATCAATCTTCTCCCATTTAGGCCGGTCTTCAGGACATTCTCGGCCTTTTGAATAAGATGATCCTTCTATCCTTGTCCCATGAACCAAAGCTCTTCCCCAGCCCATGTGGTATAATTGGAGCCATCCAACTTTTCATTAGAAATTAATGTAGAACCATATCTAGTTGGAATTGGTACAAACAGCAGAAGACATTGTAGTCTGTGTCATGGCTTGAGAGGAACTATAATCTGTTGACAGATTATTTGTCATAGCTGGCGCGGAACGAAAAGTAACAAAAGTGAAGAACGAGTCAAGTCTTCACAATATGAATTGTGCAACACACTGGATGCAACAGGTGGCAATACCTGCTTGTGGCAGTGTTTAGGAGGTGCACAAAGGCAGCGCATGACTGTTGTACTAGTGGGAAGAGGTGGCGCGGTGGTAGAGCGCCCAAAAAGGATTCAAGAGGTGGGCACAGAAGCAGATCTGTGCACCCGGAAGAAGCAGTTACGGTTTGGCTGCAGAGCCGCAGCTGCTAGGATTTGGAGGGCGGCAGCTAGGGAGTGCTTTTAGAGCGGCAGTCCCTAGGGTTTGTGATGAGAAGGGTGGGAGCTAGGTTTCTTGTGAATTCTTAAAATAAAGGGCGAATTTGGTGTTTTCTGGAAAGAAGCACGAAGATTTTGGGTTGTATTACCTGGAAGAAGCACAGCAGTAGGCGATGGTAATGGAACTGAATTGCGACAGTAAGGGAACAGAATTGTAGCCCAAACAAAAAAGATAAATATGTTTTATCAGAAAATACTCTGGCTCTCTACAATGTGAACAAAAATGAAAGAGATCACCTGTTGTAAATAGCCAAATACCACATTCTATTCATTATATAGACAATATAGGATATGTACAAGTATAGAAGGATAAGAATGAAATCAAAAGGATAAGCACAACTAATCTTATCACATCACATGAGACTTTAAGTCAAGCTATAATTCTACTCTAGTATATCAATTGAACATATTGCCAGACAGAGACCCCCTCATGGAGTATATAACATGAAACTTACTTTCGGCCCAAAAAGTCATTTTGTCTGATTTGTATAAATGGTTCAACTCCCTCAGGTAGTTGGACCTGCAAAACAACAGACATTGTGTCACTTGACTGTGCAAATATTATATGATAGAATTGAGTAGAAAATGTTTAACAGGATAAATCTAAATTACTCGCTATCAACCATCAAAAGAAACAAAGGTAGTATGATACTCGAAGGCATTAAGTACAAGAACAATCAGTGTTTTTAATCAACAAAAATTAGTAACAAAGATTTTGTGCAAGGAATTACTGAAAACCAGTAAAGGCTTGACTTGGTCAAGCTGAGTTGAGAAAATTACTCGACTATTTTTAGACTCAAGCAGTGACTTCAGATAGTTACGCGAAATATATTTTACATAATTGTCAACGATAAGTATAGACCAGAAAAGGAATTGAGAATAATGCAAGTGCGAGGTTAATAAAACAAATATGAGAAATGCAAAAGAAACACGCATAAATAGATGGTAAGATTGCTGCACATTTAAACATGAGATCGTACATTACGCCGCTAAAGTGGAACTATGATAAACTAGGAATTTATTCAATTTATACTAATCAACATAGTACAAAACTAACATAAATAACAAAAGATCTCCATCAAGTTCAAAAATAATTGAAGCTAAAAACTCAAACTTATATCCGTCATCGATTTATGAGTTTATAGGAGCAGATTCACTCTAGTAAACACATTTTTATGATATAATGGAGTATATACTGATACCAATACAAATGCATCTGCATAATCATTCAAATACTTGATCAAGTCCAAGAACATGTAAAGTAACATACAGAAAACACATGAAATCATTAATCAGGTTTTGGTTTATCATTGCAAATTAACATAGATCTATAGATGATACGGGAAGAAATAAAACTAGAGAACACAGCTGTAGTGAATTAATAAACTGTAATTGATGTGACGTCGCGAAAATAAACAGAAGCCAAGAGCAATTACTGATAAAAATCCCACTTATATAATTTAGAGTATATCAAAATAATGCAAATATATGAACACCCCAAAATTCAACCCAGATCTAGAAACTTTCAAGGAAATCAAGCCTTGCCTACGACAATATAATATATCTGATACACCCAGACAAAAAATGACTTGAAGAACCTTTTGGTGGCGGATCCGACTTTTAGTTGACCTATTGGGAGATGAATACTCGTGAAATTGACTTCTTTCCTTCCTCAAATTTTTCTTCCTCATTACTCTTTCTGTGTCACCCTGGTCTATCCCTCCCCTCCCTTTTCCTCTCCACCCTCTCACTCTCTATGAAAGAGAAAACTAAAAAGAAATGAGGAAAGGCAATTTACTTTCCATGGAAATCTCTTGTTAGGTTTTAGAAGAAAGGCGAGAACTACAAGAAATGTATATCACACCTCATTTTATAAGCTTCTCAAATTTACCTCACTGTTAATTTTCCTACAATTAAAAGAAGTAGATGAATTTTTCTCACATTTTCAAAATCTCACCTAACCCCTTTAAGTTACTATGTCCTTCCTCATTTTCACCGTAACCAAAAACCAAAGAATTTGTTTCCTTTTTTGTCTTTTACCGTGCGTATATAACAACCAATCCGAAACTGGTCTTTTGATAAAAGGAAAAAGTGACTCATTAATGAGGCATTGTTACTCTTAAATGAGCAAAAATCTTACAGGTAAGGGGTCCAACCGAGTGAGCTCAAGAAAAAATCTACAAGGACCGAAGTAATATCATTTTCCTTTTATTTTCTCTTCTTTTCTCACCCCACAAAAGAGAAACAAATAAATCTTACTAACATTTTTATTTCCTTCTTTCTCTCTAAATCCAAAGCCAAACTCAAACGAGGAACTCAAATAACTTTAGATTTTTCATACAATGTGAAAAAAGACAGAGGAGGCATGGAACATTACCACTCTAGGCAAATGAAAAGGAACAGTAGATGTAAAGTTTGGGTCAATTTTGTACTCCATGTCAAACAACAGCAGGTCTCTTTCATCCATGTACAGATAGCAATCTGTTGGCCTCTAATTTAAAGAATTGCTTGGCTAGGAGAAAACAGATGTGATGGTAATATTAACATTTTAAGTGGACTCGCTTTAAAAATCAAAAATCTATCATAAATATTAACAGTTAGCCTGACTGTATGATGTCATTCTTTCTGCCTCAGGAAAGATCTCACCTCATAATGATGTGAGATCATGATGTGAGATCTTTCCTGAGGCAGAAAGAATGACATCATACAGTCAGGCTAACTGTTAATTATGCCCAAAATGTCAGTCTGTTGATAGGACATGTCATTAGAACCCAATCTTTCTTTTTTCTTTGAAAGAAATAAAACTTACATCTCACAGTTGTAAGAGAAGATGCCGCTTATCTTCATATATACGAAAAACAAAGTAAAACATCTTACATGGAGAAACTATTGTTACAAATCCTCGAAAGATAGTAAAAGTCAAAACTGACGTATAACGTTCACAAAATGAAGAGACACTTCCATTTCAACTCATAATTCTTTCTCCATCAAAAAAAAAAATAACTTGGTTCACTTGTAAAGAGCTTTCTCGTAACGTTTCCTCAGTTTCCTCCTACTTGCATTCATTTTCTTCCTTTGCTTAAATCACTACAAGTTCCAAATATAGTTATTTTAATTAGCACCAGAAGTCAATAGAAAATAATAGTTCCAATCCTTTCTTTCCTTTTTATTTGAGAGACAGGTAGATCAAAATAGATGGAGTAAACATTCAAGAAAACCAAGGTGGTTAATCCATTAATCTTGCAAAACGTAAAGTCGAGTACACCGAAATAGCTACCATATATTCATTTTTGAGTAGTCACTGGATCTATAATATTTCTGATATTTGAACATCCTCTTATTATTCTTGACAAAAATAGGCAAAAAATGATTTTCAGATAACGAATTAACATTTGGAACATTTTCCCTTTGCTACAGCGTATTTTGCTGTCTGATTTTTCGTTCAATTACTATTATTTATTTCCAGTTCCGTTTTACACACTCAATCTCTGGTCTACTTTATATGTTATTCAGTAATAATGATAAAATCTAACAGTAGAAATAACTCATTGAAGTTTAATAGGAGAGTTTCCTTTACTAAGATTCACTTATGAGAGCAGAATCCATATGGATATTGTTGAAATTGACAATTACAAAGACCTTTTTACTTATTTTTGAAATAATAATGCCGTTTAAAAGTTAGGAGTGTAATAATTCTTCTCTAGATTAGTTAAACTGTTACGGAGAAACAACAATAATTCTTCTCTAGGTTAGTTAATTTGAGAGAAAACAGAAAATCCCTTCTGTGCAACACTTAAAATATCATATTTTTCTTTTTCACCATTTTCACTGGAGATACATGTACCGCAAAACATCCCCTCGAGATTCCTTGCTTCAAAAAAATAGAGAAACCGATTCGTACGTGAAAATTATGAAGCAAGAAACAAACAAGAGAAAGCTTACCATACTCAATTCGCTTTCCATGAAACAAATTCTTCCACCTTGTCAAGAAATCTGTCGATTTGTAAAAATCTGAGGAAAACGAAAACAGAAAGATAAAAAAGCCATAGTTTGCCACTATATAATCACCTAAACTGTAGTCCACACAGGTACATATGTGATGGGAAGAGTATGCACAACTGAATCTTACCCCATAAAGTATCCATGTCTATTTTAAAAAAAAAAAAATAGAAGCTCAAGTTCAAGTCTCGAAACTAATTGTTATTTTGATGATCCAGAGCAACATCTACATCTCCAAGAACTAACAAATAACAAGTAAGAAGTCAACTGACAATACTAGGATCGAAAAGAATATTAAGTTTAATCAGTTAATGCTGAATTTACAGGTCTTATGCTTATACCAAGTCCAAAAGGCCCACTGTGACTTGGATCCGCGGGAAAGTCATGTATGAAACTTGGCAGTTACATGCATAAATAGATTTCCCATGACATGAACCGTGATGGAGGTCAAGGCACAGCCATATTTACCATTAGTGAAAAGGCCCTCCAACAAAAATATTTATGAATTGGTCTATGTCTGCAAACTCTTGAGTGATAAATAAAGACCAGGAACAAAATATAAGACAATGCAAGAACTACAGTAGCTCCACCCTACGACCACCACCCCTCGCTCCGTAAAAAACCCACCACAAAAATCGAATCACAACGCGCAAAAGCTAACCACATAAAACCTCAGTACATGATGCACAAGGCGTTCAACATCAGACCCCTCTTAAACTCGATTATAGTAATAAAATGGTTTCTTCTTTTGCAGTTTAGGATCAAGGTAGACTTAAAACTTTGGTCACACAGATATAATCAGGTGTGCCGCAAAACTCAAGAATCTAAAGCTGGCACCTCAAAAGAAAACTTTACCCACAACGTGTTTTCCATCTTGTCATCCCATTGCCTTTTGACTCACCTCCCTCTCCACAAACGGAGCAGATTCACAAAAAAGGCAAGTCAGAGACAGTACACAATAAGCAAGACATTGGGCCTTCTGTAAAAAGTTCTTATAATTGAAAAGATTTAAAAGCACACTCCTTCAACCTCCTATCCCTTTCTTGTTTTCATCACTTATTTGCTAAATTCGTATAACTGCACAGAGCACAGATTTAAATCCTTATAACTGCATAGATCACATATTTTAAATTCTTACAACTGCACGGTTGATTTCAAGAAACTTTTCAAGGCATCCAATAGAAAAATTATTTTATACAACCGTGACATTGATGACGTGGTGTAACCAACGATCCAAATCAAAACTTTATAATACGAAATAACTTCCTCATAATCTCATCCAACCATGTATCTACACGACTTGTGACCCCACCTCATCGTGTAACGGTTACACGAAATAATTTCTCCTTTCAATAAGCTTTAACACCAATTTATACTAACTAACAAACAGAACAGAACAGAATTCAGCAAACACATAAAATCCTAGACAAGCGCCAAGACTCAGTGCCCTTGTCATCACAGTGTGCATGTTGCAATTAGCAATTAAGCAATTCAATCGCAAATTAATTCAATTAAATAACAAATTCACACATCATATTACCTATAAGCTGCGAAGAAACGGCACCGCCCTGTGTTAGCGGTGATGATAGCGGTTTATCACCGGCGATGAAACGGCGGCATCTCCGGTTCGAATTTCATGCTTAATTGTGTTAAACCCCTCACCTATATATATGTATGTATGTATGTAAAGGGTACAAGTGAAATTGTCTTCTTTAGCTTTCTCAAAAAATTAAAAACAACAACAAATATTGTTATTTCTTTAATGTTATTTTATTTTATTTAAATCTTTGCACTGAAATATTCAAAATGGAGTATATATGTATTACAAAAAAAAAAGGGGGTTTCTTGGAGCAACCCTCCCCCCAAAATACGGGTTTGTTGCGTTATACTCCCTAACCTATTAAAATGGGAGATACGGCCAAATCAATTAATTTTTGTTGCAGTTTGTCCCATGTATTGTAGATTAATGTTTATTTTGGGACGTTTTTACGTTTTAGTTTGTTAGATTGGCGTCACATAGAAAATTTAATAAGTTGGAGGACTATCGCACATTTTCCTCAGTTGAAAGTAAAGTGCAATAGATCCATAAACGGGAGACTCACTGCAATAGTCCTCAAAACAAAGAATTTGTAAGTAACTTCTTACGTGAGAAAAGCTAAAAAAAAATGTGGAAAAATATAACAATCCAATATTTGGCATAAGTTGCAAAGAAATCTCACTTACAAATAAATAGAAAACATTATTTTCCTTGTAGTTCAAAACAACAACCCCCTCCCATTTTATTTTTCTTCTTACATGCGTAAACGGGGGTTTTCGCTAATTTATTTGTCACGTGATTTCTTTTGCAACTTACTCAAAATACGAGTATTTTTCACCTCCTTTGTTTTAAAATGGATTCTTTTATGCCTTTTTTGCATAACACGTGGATCTTTTGCTATTAGCTCAAAAAAGTTGCCATATGTACAAAATTATGTAAAAGTTTTTACCACCTTCAGCTTTAACACGTTTTTTTTCAATCAGCGTCATTTTTCGGCAGTCGTGTTATGCATTTTTCAAGGAATTTGAAGTTTTCATTCAGGCTCCGATTGTTTTCAAGGAAAATGAGAGAAAAGGAAATTGTTTTTTGGAAAATGAGGATTTTCAGGAAAACTTTCATGGAAAATAAAATTTTCCTCTCTTTTCCATGTGATTGGCATGCCATTAGTTTTTCAGGAAAATTTTATACTTAATTTGCTTACTCATCATATTAAACAATGTAAAAACTGTTATTATTCTTTAAAACTTATTTTTTTTCAATAAAACTCATATTAAGTTTATATTTTTCTTAAAATTATTTTTTGTTTTGTTTTTTTATTTTATTTTATTTTAAAAAATCCTTTATAACTTCTTGAAGAGTAAAGTTAGTTTATTTTAATATACTTAAAATTTACAAGTACTATTAATATATTTGAAACGAAACAACACAAACAAAACAAATTTAATCAAGAGAACCTTCAAATAATAATATTATTCAAATGGCGCTCTGAAGAAGACAAAATATTGTACCTAAAACATTAAACAAGATTATAGATTGAATTAAAATAATAATAATTTATTAAAGATGATAAATAACTAGAATAAGAAAATATAAAATAAATAAAGAAGTATTACTTGAGAGTTGAAGAAGATGTGTTGGTGGAAAACATTGATCTTACAAGTGTTTATATATATTTTAAATTGGTTGGAATATGAAATTTTGAGAACTAGACATTTTTTTAAAGAGGATTGAATTTTCCCACATTTTGTATTGGAGCGAAATCTGAAAATTTTGAGGATGATATTCTTTAATTACATTTGCTTCCACAAAATAATCACTACGTGAATTAGAATAAGTTTTAGAGAATTTTTGGAGGGAAATAAAAGTTTGTGAATTGTAAAAATGTTAGATAAAGATTCAAAAAAGATTTTCCTATTTTTTCCTACCTTTTCCAAAATTTTCCTTGGTACTAATCACTTGGAAAATAAAATTTTCCAATATTTTTTTCCTTTTCCCTCATTTTCCTTGCAAACAATCGGAGTCTTAGCATTTTTTTCCTCTCTTTAATGTCTTTAGTGAATGACCATTGATCGTTTTTCCATCTATCCACCAAGTTCACAAAGATTTCCATCTTGTTTAAACTTTTCTTGTTTTGGTGGGATTGTTTGAAACATGTGACACTCTTCGTCATTACCTTGACTTTGAGTTCATGAAGAAGTTGATTTATTTTTATCATTGAGAGAGTTACACAAACACCCCTTGAGGTATGGGCTAATTATAGGGACATCCGTTCATGTTTGAGAAATTACACAAACACCCCATGTAGTATTGATTTTATTATACAAACACTCTTTCTAGTGTATATCTAATCAAACAGACAAGTTTTGATGTAACAGATAATTTACTAAATATTTGAAATTACAGATTGTTTTGATATTTTTTCATTTTCTAAAATAGAATACTTTGAGACGTGTTATCTAATTTTATAAGTTATTTTGTTTCTTTTCATTTATTATACATACAAGATAAATGAGTGGCATTGATTTTCATTTATTATACATACAAGATAAATGAGGGACATTGATTTTCATTCAACTAAATATAACAAATTTTGAACGAAAATTAACCACAAAGGATATTTGTGTAATTTTTCAAATTTGAGGGGTATCCCCGTAGTTAGTCCATACCTCGAGGGGTGTTTGTGTAATCCTCCCTTGATCTTTTAATGTCAAGGCATTTTCTTGCAAATTAGCGTACTCCTTTAACTTTTTTCGTATTCAAAATACTTTGCTCGGCTGTTCAATTGTTTCTTCAGCAATCAACTCAATGCCATTCACTTGCTCTTGGGGAGTTTCTTCAGTGTTACCTAGCAATGAACTATGCATCATAGTTGTATTATAGGAGATAAAGTTTTAATTTGTTGTTCTATGTTTTTAAGAGAAGCATGTTGATTTTGAACTCTTGTTTCAAATTTTAGGTAGACATTTTTTCGTCTTTACTATGTATCAAGTTGAGAGTTCTTCAAGATTTGGCTTTCTTTCATTAAGCTGCATTATTGGTGGTGAACATTGTTGCTGTTAATGATATGGGACATCTTGGTTGTTGAACATCATGTCCAATAGGTCAAGACACACAAGACGTCCATGCTTATGAAACCTCATATTCCTCTTAATTCTTATCCTACACCGTTTGGGTATATTTATTTTAATTAGTGTAAAGCATTTGCTTTAAATACTCTTATCGGAGCCGGCGCTTGTCCATTGCTCAAGCGGGCTGTCAAATGTTATCCAGGTCTCATGCACTTTCATCACTACTATGTTGAAAAGTTCGAACCTTGTTTTACATATCTTCCCTAAGACTTTCACATATACTGCTTTCTTCTACGTTTTTTAAGTTAGAAGCTAGATATTTTAGGTATGATAGGGTCAAATCACACTATAGAACTCATCCTCCCTTCTTGTGTGATGAGGTCATGTTGACGCTAACTCATTATTGAGGGAGGATTATTAATTTGCTATGGTGGTTGGTCTTGCTTTTTGTCTCAGTAGGACACGATTCATTTTTCTTGATGGGTTCTACAACTTTTCTACTAGTTTTGTTTGAACAATGGAAAACAAGTGCAATCTAAAGCAAGTAAATAATTTAAAAACTAAACCAGAATTTAAAAAAAGTAGCACCTTAAATTGAACTTTTCATGACAACACCACCAAAAACTCTTTGGCCGCTCCGAACGAGGAAAGCAATTGAACTTTCAAGTGCACAAGCCACGAGTAATATAGGAAAGTAAGCATTGTTGTCATGTGCATCGTATCCCATGAAGACAGTTATTTAAAATGTAAATTATTTTATTTGACTATAACTAATTAAATACAAAAACAATCAAAATAACCACTAAGGGGTCTTTGAGAGATTTTTTCAACAAATAAATAACGGAAAATAAATAAGCGTATATCCGAGATAATTGAAATTGTTGCTCATTATCCAAGTTTCATTGACGATTGGATCAATACTCATAGACATATGCACCCAATCATTCCTACTAAACTATCATGTGTCATGACCCTGACTGAAGCGGGTTCATGACATCATGCATTATTGAGTTTATGTTTAATTAGGTAATTCCTAATGTTTTTTCAAATCAAATAGTCATATCACCAAAACGCGCTACTACTTAGTGGAAACTAGCAAATGAAATATATCAACTAGAAACCTCCCCGATAAATCTTGCAAGACTTTAGAGACACACCACCTATTCTGACTGAAAAGCCATGAATCAATATTGGAAGTACGAGGATTTAAGTAAGCAATAAGTCCAGACAAATATATAAATTACCATACAAATTGTACTTAGCAACTAGAAACCATTAAATTTAGCGTCACTCTAACATGTAATTAACATGATGATTACATCAATTCATATAATAAGACCATTCATCAATGGTTAGTTGAACAAAAACAAACAGCATTAAAAACAGGACAATTATTATAACATATAAACTCAAATCAACATAAATAAAATACTAAAAATTTATAGAACAAAGATGCGTTCAACCAATTACTCATACGAACTTTGAATAACGGCGACTTTAGCTTAGGATAGTGTCTATAGGACACATGTTTCGGTTTTAACCAATGCTCCGCTTTTACAAAAGTAAAATAAACTAAAGACAAGATATTATTAAATTGTTCTAAATTTTGTGTTGCTCTAAGTAAAGTGATTATTGAGTGTGATGATTGTGAGACTCTTTAGGGTCTTTATATATATATATTTTGGAGTTATTTTGTCCACCAAGACTCTTGAAAGATAGATTTCTTATTTAGTTCTAATTCTAAAAGTTTGACTTGATCTACACGTTTTTCGAGATACCGTGGCCACACTCCAACGTAGCATCGTAAAAGCTGCACTTTGATTTTAAGGCTACGATTTCTCCTTGTATAACATGGGCACACTGTGGAGTGGTGTTGTCAAGGCTCTCTTATGGGTGTGTGTTGGCAATGTTGTTTTCTTGGCGCTGTCAGCACTCTTCTCTAGGGCAGCGTGGGTAATGGTGCATGTGCAGTTTCTCCTCCTTCGTCTATTTCACGTCGTGACTCTAGTTGGCTACATTGGTCTTTTTTTTTGTCTCGTTTATCATGTTTTATTCGTTATTTACTGCATTCTTTCACTCAAGACCTGCAAAACACAAAATAAACAAATAAGATACAGAAGTTACACGAGAACTTGCATAAAAGTAAGAAAAAATATTTGTTTAAAATATACAACTTACACTCGTATCATATCACTAGATGGTAAAGTTAGTGCAAATTAGTCTATAGAAATCTCACTCGTGATGGCGTGGGTGTTGTGGTGATGAACGATGTTGATGGTAAGTGGAGTAGTGGTTTCTCATCCAATTTTGGTGCATGCTCAGTCGCAATGGCAGAATTATTGATACGTAGAGAGGGCTCAGACTGGCTCGACAACCCCGATTCCATAATTTAGAGATAACTATTGATTTTGAAGTTGTCTCGACATCATTAAGAAACCGTTAATATAAAGCTTTTCTAAATGACTCAAATTTGTTTCAAAAGACGGTCTTTCGCTATACTATGTACCTAATTTATTTAATACTCTACCAAATTCAACATCATTCATTTGTAAGTACTCTAACATCATGGACCAATTACATAAACTTAATTCAAACACATTTTACAATGTTACATAAAGCCAAAAAAAATCAATAGTATAATATCTCGCACTCAAATATATTATTTCAAAACCAATCCAAGCATGACCCCAAAATCTTCCATGTTACTTTGTCACTGCCGGACATTACCTTAAATTAATCTTTCTCTACTTACCCCACTTCATAAAAAAATCCCAAATTTAAACCATCTATCTTTTCATAAATAAATGCCATTATTTCATATAGCAACATATAATTGTATTCTGCACCACCGTTAAATTGCAGTTGTAGACTGGTAGTTATCTAAAAAAAGAGTTAAAACATATTATTGTAACCCAATAATAATAAATATAATTACACGTCAGTCACATGATTAACTACAAAATATATTGTAATTAAAGTTTTAAGATAATCATCGTACGTGTGTGTGTGTGTAATAATCACGCGTACGCGCCCATCTCTCTCAACACACACACAGTAGAAAAAGGGGCAATGAAATGAAAGTTAAAAAATGAGATGCTGTTGTGTCGAACCTCGTCCAAGGCCATGGTTTCTTTCCCTCATTCGGTTCTCTATCTTTTTCCCCTTAATTAATATTTTATAATAATTCCCATCAGTTTCATTTTTATGTGTACGATCTATTAATTAAGCACCGATGAGTGTGTGTGTGTGTGTGATCACGGTGTTTATGCTTTGTAGTTGTACAATTTTGAGAAAATATTATGTTGATGGGGTTTTGATTCAGTCGTTAGTTATACTATCTAAAGATCCTTTTTTTTTCTTTTCTTTCTCAAATATGATGTATTAAAAGTGGGGTTTTAGTCAAATGGGGTCTTTTAAATTTTGCTTATTTTGCTGTTGGACGTAGTTATGAAGATTCTTTGTTCATAATAATTGTTGGGTTTTTGTTCTTTTATCAGTTTTGGGTGTTGTAATCTGCTCTGCTGCACGTTTAGTGATTGTGAATTTGGTCTAGTTCCTTGTAAATTTGTTTGTTTAGGCCTTTACTTATTGATGATTGTGTTGAAGTTATCAGCTGTTGTTTTTGGTAAGTTTTCTCTTTGTTGCACACAGACTGATTCATGATGTTTTGTAGGTAACGAGTTTTTGCTTTAGTTATGGGTTTGAAGATTGGCTTTTCCTAGTCTTATTTCCCTAAAGTGTTAAGGAGGTAGTGATGCCTTCTGATTCTCCCGTAATAATATCTATGTTTGTAATTTCAGAAGGGATCGGAACTATGTGTATGGCCTGGAATGAGACAAATTTTCCTTAGAAAGAATCTTTTGTATGGGTTGATGAGGATCTTTCAAATGCCTTTTAAGACATTGCGAAATGTTAGTCGGACCATTGGCGGAGTTTCCCATTTTTGCAGCATCAGCAATATGTTATCCGGGTTGCAGATTGAACTGGTGAGTTATTTATTTATGTTTTAAGACTATCTTATTAGCATAGTATTTTAATTTTGTGGACTTTATGCTGTAGTTTTCTTGTGGTATGGGCTTACGGTAGGGGCTGAGTACGTCTTATTTGCTTTGGAGAAATCCTGTGTTGCTAACCAAAAAAGCACACCATAGTCAAGTTTCATAATTCCAATTGTCTCCTTGAATTTGTGGGTCATTTCTCAACTTGGAAATGGATCCGTAAGTGAAATTGTGCAAGTTCCACCTCAGTTTTCTAGTTCTTTTCTTCCCTTTGATCATTTCACTTGGAATCTCTAGAAATCCGCACGCAAAATATGCTCACCTGTACTGTTAAAAGTTGATCTTCTCTTTGAACTGGTTTATTTTGTGTTCAAACAAGTGTTTTGCGTTTTGTTCTCAGATGGTTCTCTGTAGAGGGCATCGAATATGAGTCTTGCTTTGGTACAAGTTTTCTTTCATGTTTTTGGAGTACTTTACTCGAGTGTATTGAATTATAACGCACATGTAATTTGTATTTTCTATCTTCTTCTTTTTTGTGGGTAGAATTATATGCTAAAGCTTTTGCTTGTTGAAACTAATGATATTGATACCACCTAGGTGATTTAGACTTGAAGGGTGTATTTTCAAGAGCTTATAAAATGAGCCTGTTAACTAACTTTGCTAAAAGTCACTTTAAGTTTTGACAAAAAGTCGAAAGTCGGGAGTGTTTGCAAGTTTTTCTAAAAAGCTACTTAAAGCATTAATTAGGTGTTTGCAATGATTAATTAGAAGTGACTTTTCCTTTAAAAAACTTTTCTAAAATAGATATTTTGAAAAGTTGTTTGAGAAGCACCCGAGACCCTGCTTTTATGGCTTGTGCTTTTTCGTACATTTTTGAAGACCAGCAGAAGCAAAAGTCAGTGCTGCAAATACTAGAAATGTGCTTTTGCGGCACAACCAATAAGCCCTTTTAATAAGTATTTGCAAACCACCGAAGTATGATAGGTCATGGTAGAGGAGACAACTCTTAACATAATATGAGGGTAATTGCAGTACATCAAACAAATTCAAGAAGAAACCTCAAAGCTTTTTATAATACAATAACACCCCATTTATAAAGTGGTTGCAATTTGAAATTCATGATTTCCGTGGTATGATTTCAAGTTGCTTTGGCAAATAGAGGAATTCTTTAATATCTTGTAAGCCGTATTGCATCTGAATGTACGTGAATGCATCTGAGACCAAGAATATGTGAAACTCTAGTAATGGTTAAGAGGGCATCTCTTCTGCTATGTAGATCTAAGAGGGCATAATAGATGGAGTTGAATCTGTAATCAAGCCAAAATTCTGGATTTGTGTGATCTTCAAAAGTTTCCTGTTATTCGCATCATGGTACTTTCTTTAGATAGTACCAGGCAGTGGCAGATCATGAGGATGACTCTGCTGAGGAAAAAAGACGGGTATGTGAACTATAATATTCAAAAAATCTGGGATTTCAGAAGCTGTATTCCTGAAAGCAGTGGCTATCGAACATATGTTACAACAGGGGTAGAACAAAAGCCTTCTGGAGAAACTAAGAAGTAGCGTGATGTGATATTTGTTATCATGTCATTTATTGTCTTCAAAGAAAACTAAAGTATTGAGAATCTTTCTTGTTTGTAGTGTTTCTTGATATTTTTCACGCCACTTGTGTGCTACTCATCCCGACCTGCAGTGCATTTCGTCTCAATTATCTCTTAAGAAAGAATTTTTGAATGACGTTTAATCTATCTATCAAACTTTGTAATTCGAAAAGCGATTGCTTAATATTTGTTTGAGAGAATGACATGCATAACAAAGTGAGAATTAAGAGGGTCTAGTGGGTGGTGGCTCTAGGTTGAAAAGTTCAGTTTCAAGGTATGTCTCAATCAGTTAAATATTAGAAACTTTTCATAGATTCTCGTTACTTTTTGAAATGTTTCAAAAAAATCAGGAAATTAGTTTTCGCAATGAACAAAAAAGTTATCCTGATTTTGTAGTTTCCACTTATTCGAAAAAAGGATACATTTTGGTATTTTCTGTTGAAACTTTTTGAAATCTTGATCCATGTACTGGTGATAAAGTAAGTGAGTCGATAGAAAGCAAATTAGTTTTTTGACTTTTTCCACTGCCAATCTCCAGGGTTTGGATATGGTTGCCTCTGACTCCCTTTTGCCTTTTGGTTTTCTTTCTTTCTTTCTTTCTTTCTTTCTTTCTTTCTTTCTTTCTTTCTCTCTCTCTATCTTTCTTTTTTTCTTTTTCTTTTTTGGTTTAGGACAAGCCAAAGAGAAACTGGAATAACCTGTTCTCTTATGCACTCGATACTTCTGAAAAATAGGTGTTTGCTATTATATAAAGCCAATTGTATTTATTTGTCTTTCTTTTTGTTTCAGGTACCATGCCTTGGAGATAACTATGCATATCTGTTACATGATGTTAATACTGGAACAGTTGGAGTGGTTGACCCTTCTGAGGCACAACCTATTATCGATGCACTGAACAGGAATAACTGGAATTTGAATTACATACTGAATACTCATCATCATGATGATCACACTGGTGGCAATTTGGCCTTAAAAGAGAAATATGGTGCAAAGGTACGATAACTGAACCTTCTGTAGCCAAGCCTGTTGAGCTATCTAGACTTGAACATGACTTTTCAAATTTTCTAGCAATTTCATACGTAAGTCCGGAAAGCTGCATATCCTTTAAAAGCAGGCACTTTTATTAATAGGAAGATTGCAACTCTGTGATGCTGGACAAAGTCCTAAGTGGTTATTTTTTATCTGTGTAAAGTGTTAGGTACCAAAATGATATATTCTGGAATTATTGAAATAAGAATAATTTGAAAGACTCAAATACAAATGAAATGATAAAAGAACTAATCTTCCATGCCCAGCCTTAGCTGAATCCTTAACTGACTTATTCACTTCTTGTTCCTTCTATTTGCTGTTGAACACGATTTATAACCACATTTCAACTTCAGCTACTCCTAGAAGTTTTCCTCATATTAAGCTCCTCTAATTCCTTCCTTGATCCTTGCTTTTCTCTTATATAATTTCCAAACAAGAGGCTGCGTCATGCCTGAATCTATGCATAAAATGCTATTTAGTTATTGCAATCCTATAAATACCTTCCCCTTTCGGAAGACCCTTGACCTCAAGGCTGAAAAGCAAATGCAGTAATAGTGCCCATGCTGAAAAATGAAAGAGAAGAAGGTGGCGGCTCCGGTGGAGGACGAAGGAGGAATGGTTGCATCTGATGTAGAGTAGGGAAAGCTGGCAATAAACATATAGGAAATCTTACTGTAGCTGAATTTGGGAGGAGACATGTGGAAAACACAGAATGACAACGGCACCTTAGAGATGGAATCAAGGTTAGTTGAGTTATGCATTGAGGGTGGAAGTGAGGATGATGGCTAAAAGCACGTATGGGCATCCAAACATCCGGACGAATTACGTGACTTGTATCATGGATATATATTCGTGATAGAAAGCGGAGGGGCAGTGAGAGAGGTTACTTTTGCAGTTTTTCAGTGATAGCTACATGCGACCACTGATTTGTGATAGTTGAATTTGCCGCTACTTTTTCATCTCCAGCGAAATTATTGATGTATTTTGATACTTCCAGCTGCTTATAACCTTGCCGTGTTTTCAAGTACCAAAACAGAAGAGGTAAGATTACAAGAGAATAAGGTGCCAGAAAGAAGGATATTAGGGACTTGAAGATGACCGGCAGTCCAGGAAGTGGGAAGAGCATAAAGTTGGTAGAAAATAGAAACGGGGTGAAATTGGAGAAAGAAAACTGCATCCTTTTCTTGATTCCCTCCTGTTCATTTCTTTTCGTTTATTGTTTAATTCGACTAAGAAGAGTCAAAAAAGCAAAACATAAACCTTAAGGACACAATGAAGAGTGCAGAGTTACTACGTCTTAAGATCTCAACTTCAATGGTTGGATCTTCTCCAGATGTCATCACCGTGAGCTCCTGGTTGTTGTTATGCATCATCCAAAAACGTCGCATGATTTAGTTTGAGATTGAATGTCGCTCCCAATTGGGGCCAGCTACGAACTTATGTGGGGTTGAAAGTATCTTATTCGATCTTCATTGTCTCTACTTGTGGAGTCATGCCCTGCTTGCTTCTAAATCACTACGGTGGACAGTTTTTAAGATCATTTCCATGGCTCCTAGTATCTGAAACATGTCGCCTTAGAGTTTGTCAGTTGTGGTCAATGTCGTAAATTAGAGCACGCATTCAAAACTTCCTTTTATTTCTTCGCTTTATAAATTTACTCAGTTTTTAGGTTGAAGTGTAACAAAGCAATATCTTGATGTATATTCTTTTAGGTGATTGGATCAGGTTTAGACAAGGAGAGAATTCCAGGCGTTGACATAGTTTTGAGTGATGGAGACAAATGGATGTTTGCAAGCCATGAGGTGCTTATTATGACCACTCCTGGTCATACACGAGGTTATGCCCATGCACTTTTATAATATGTTTTTGTCAGTTGAACCTGTAAGATGATTTTTGCTTAATTCACTGTTATTTAAATTTATTTTGTAAGAGTTGTTGTCGAAATCAGGTTTTTCCTCTTCTATTAAAATAATTTATATCTCTCATTTTGTGAGGCTTTTTAAATTGGGACAGCTCTTTTCTGCTTGACCCTTCACTTTTGGCTCTTTTGGCCCTATAAACAACTTTATCTTTCGGCCTCCAAGTCAAGTGGCTACAAGAGAAGTGGTTGCCGATAGAATATCCTGGATTCTACATGCTTATCAAGTAGAAACAGGTCATAATATTCATCGTTATTCATTATCTCTTCTTGTTGTTTCTATTGTGCCCAGGACATATTAGTTTCTACTTTCCCGGGTCAAAGTCAATATTTACCGGAGATACTTTGTTCAGTTTATCGTGTGGCAAACTCTTCGAAGGAACTCCTGAGCAGGTGAAGTTTACATTATTTTTTCTTTTGTAAGCTTGAAATGTTACTGCTAAAAGTAACAATTGTGTTTGAGAGATGCTATTCAAATTGTTACCGTGTGAAACGTTTCGTAGGAACTCCTGAGCAGGTGACTTTAACATGAGTTCTTCTTTCGTAAGCTTAAAAATGTCACAACTAAAGTAACAACTGTGTTTGAGAGATGCTGTTTAAATTGTCTAAAGCATGTAGTTTTCTCCTGCGTTTGTGTGAATTTCTGGCTGCCGATAAGACACTCTTGGCTCTATTTTGAAGATGATAACAAACCAATTGGGTGCTGGGGACAAAATTTTGCTTGTTAAATGGAAAATTTTAAACTGAGTCTTTATTTTGGTTCTTAATTTCAAGCTTCTTGTTGTTGTAAATGCTGATTCAGTATCAGTATAAAATGCCTATTGATTGACTCACATTTCCCTGCATAAGTGACAATCAGCTGAACTTAACACCATCAAAAATAATTGGTCAGTATTGGTCCCACTGTATAATTAATTACTTAGTAATTATTAAAACCTTGTTCTTGATATTTAAAACTAACTTTACTCTGCAACAAGTTGACTAAAAACAAAATAACCTTCAGTACCGATTGACACATATAGGCGATATGACCCAGATGAGAACTAAGTTGAGCATGCAAATTCTCTGCCATTATTCCGAATGAGTACAATGCCTTCATTTAATCCTGTGGATAAAATCAACATTTTATGTTACCGCTATCCAAGTTTTCTTCAATTCTCTTTTTGTTTTGTTAATTTGCTTATTCAATAACTTCAACTTGGTATACTGGTCTTTATGTTGATCTATGTTTTACATGGTCAAATCCCCATGATCAATTTTCTGATATATTCTCTACGCTATTGGTTGTACGTAGTGTGAATATCTTGATTTATAACTTTATCTCTTATAGTGCTGCCACATCTTTAGTTAATCACTTAATTGTGCACAACTTTTGTTCACCCTATTTTGAACATGATTTATTTTAGTAGCTCAACTATTAGAAACATATAATGATGCTGGTCTGATAGCAAAATATGGTTTTGAATCTTCCGTTTACTAAACTTGCACCTTATATAGTGTTGCACCTGCTTAATAAAAATCGCAATGTTTACCTTTGTACTTAATTAGTTCTTACATTCTTCGCATCCATTAGGATGATTTTGTTAGCAAATAGCATATCATAAGGCAACTCACTGGGATTTCTCTGATGAGCTCTGCCCATCAGTATAACAAATAAAAGTGGACTTAAAGTTGATTATTGATGCAAGCCAATGGTGACTTAAAAGACATTTCTAAAATCCTTGATTTTGCTAATACAGTTGGTAGACTCTTCTTCATCAGTGTCCATATAAACTCTCTTACTATTTTATCACATGCTTTACTTCATTTACTTTATTAACTTAAGTTAATGGTTCTCAAATTATCAGTGTAATTACTAATCTAAATCTATTATTAACTAAGTGAATTCCTGGGTGTAAGGCCCCCTCACCCTCCCCCCAACCACAAGTTCCTTCTTTGAATGACTAGAAGTGGCATTTAGTCCAAGTTATTGAAAAATGTTTTTGCAACAGATGCTTTCTTCGCTGAGGAAGATTTCTTCACTGCCAGATGATACTAATGTATATTGTGGTCATGAGTACACATTGGTAAGCAACATCATGTTTTATCCCCCCCCCCCCCCCCCAACACACCCCCCCACCTGGTTTCCCTTGATTTTCCTAAGTTAATTGCTATATGTGACTCTAATTTTTGTGGCTTGTGCTACAGAGTAATTCCAAGTTTGCATTGTCAATAGAACCCAGAAATAAGGATTTGCAGTCCTACGCAGCCCACGTAGCTCAGCTCCGTGACAGGGGCTTGCCAACGGTATTCCTAAATATCTGTAACTATGTCCATGAAATTTTATAGTTTCTTCAGGTTGAGAAATGATTTCGTACATATTTTTATTAACTTCTTTTCAGATATATTCAATTGAAACGTTGTGATTGCTGGTCAGTAGGAACCAATAATTTCTGAGACTTTGTGTTGACGTAGTCTTAGACAAGAGACTATCTTATGAGTATGACTGCTGCAGCGGCTCAACTCTGTAATTTATGTTGCTTACTAAAGCTAGATGTAGGTGTTAAGAAAGAGTTGTGTTTGATGCGCTCACTGTTCTGTGAAAGCCACTTGTTGGACATGAACAGTCTAAAACGTCCACGGTGGTTTTTACTTACTGTCAATGGCAGAGAATCTCCATTTGATTCAGGAGGTTCTTGCCAGTCCAAATCCAATTTTTCATCTTTCATCAAGAAAGCACCACAGATCCATTCTTTTGGATTCTGATTGTCACTTGCAAAAAATATAAGCTAGTCATAATAACATTTAAAAAGTTACTTAAGAGAGCACGGGCATGTAGAGTTTAAATACAAACCAACAATTATTCTTTCTCTTATTTCCTTGCATACTGATTTTGTGTTATCATCTAACGGTTATTTATGTGCCTTAGATCCCAACCTCATTAAGAAAAGAGAAGTTGTGTAATCCCTTCCTTCGGACTTCAAGTTCAGAAATCCGGCAGTCGTTGAAAATTCCCGAGTCTGCAGATGATGCTGAGGCCTTACGTGCTGTCCGTCAAGCCAAGGATACCTTTTAGGTTCAGTGGAGTTAAAGTAATACCATATTTCTCCTACAACCGACCAACAAAAACTGAGTCGAGTATCCAATACGATTCTTGAGGTAAAGACAACATTTGTAATACATCACAACTGTTGCATAGTATAGGAAAATTGAGTTTTCTTCTAGCATGGGATAGAAGTCCTGTAAATTCTTTAATTTGGATTACGAGGGCGTGTGTGTGTGAGTGTGTGTGTTTTCTTAAGCGCCCATATAACTGTGGTTTTACCATTGAAACCAAAATTGCATGGGGGCACTAATGATGTGATATGTTGTGTTATACTTTTCTTTTTCCTCATAGTGATCTAGTGGATGTATTCCTTTTCCTTTCGATTTGTTTGGGCGATGGTGTACCTTATTATTCTTTGGTTCAAAAATATTTCCTCTTTCAACACAAAAAGTACATAGTTGTTATTGTTTCCATTTCTAAGATTAGCATATTTTTCTTTATTATCGACGATTGAAATGTCGATTTTTATTTATGTAGTCGTCATGGTGTAGTCTCAGTTCCTGTTGAAGTGCGGAAATTTAGTGAAGATGTGTTCACTTTTTGTTCCAACATATGATACTTCATCTGCAATGAGTAAAAAGAAAAAAAAAAGAAGATAGTTTATGCGTCTGGTTAAAATGTTGAGTTCATATTGCCTTGTTTAATTAATCAAAATCAGAGGTTTGATGCTATTTTTACTCGCATTTTAATGAAAAAAAAATTGTTGCAGCAAGATTTTACATATACCTCTTCTTCATAATGTCTTTCTTTTTTTGAAAAAAATTGCATAGACACATCCTATAGTTTGTATCACATACTATTTTACAATATAAAAAAGAAGATTCTTCATTTTGATCAAGTGTATTTTATTTTTAATATAGTATAGTCATTAATTATTTTGACTTAATAATAATTTTCATCTAAAATTTTGACGGTGTACTCTTTCAGATGCAAATCTTCCAATTTATTGATGTGTAAAAATACATTTTCAACCGTATCACATATCAAATTTCATGTTATAACAATTATGTAGGCTGTTTTTTGATTTAGCCCAAAACAAATAAAAATCATCGAAGAACCCTAATTGATATAGTTTACGTACAAAACCTATAACTATTTATTAGCAGCAACAAACTATGTGACAAAAGCAAACACGTGAGAAGCACGTGCATTATATTAGTACTATATTGTTTATTTATTTATTTACAATATTACAAAAATGAGTTACCTAGCCTGTTTTTCCTCCACGTGTTAGGAAATTCCAAATTTGCCTTTATATTCTATTAAATTGCTTTTGCATACATATATGTATGTATATATATATATATATATATATATATATATAATAAAAACAGATTACACAAACATTCTTGTGGTGTGGATTACTACAGGATCACCACTTTATGTAGCAGTGTACGCGGGCGGGTTTGGACGGGTTGTCACAAACAAAATGACCATACCCAACTTAGTGGGTTACCAACTTTTCAACCCGTGCGAGTCAAGTTAATAATGAACTATGCGGGTTGCGCGGGTTAGACGGGTTGCGGGTTCAAATTGCATAACCTACTTTGAGTTTTTAAAAACGACAAAAATGATATCATAACTTAACAAATCATTTAAACCACGACATAACTTAATTAAAATAACAATATAAGGATGTAAACGAATATTTTATCTGCATAAATTATAAAATTACGATTTAAATCGATTCACAATCCAAAATACAACCATCAAACAACACCAACTTAACAAAAAAATACAATATTGTAGCAATATTATGAACATACTATTATATGACTTTCGAAAACTTTCTTTGCTCCCTTTGTTCCTATACAAATATACAAATTAAGAGTGTATGCGGGCCGGTTTGGACGTGTTGTATTTAAAATTGTGAATACCCAAATTCTGCGGGTTGTCATTTTATCAACCCGTGCCGATGAAGTTATGAAATAAACCATGGCGGGTGCAGATTTGGCGAGTCGGGCGGGTCTTGTACACCCCTAACTTTATGTTTGAAAAATTTCACAAAGACACCATATAGTTTGTATTTCATTATTCAAACACTGTTCCAAGACATTTAAAATTTTATTGAACAAATCATTTTTACTTTTCATGGAGTATTGTGTAATTATAATTTTCCTATAAAATTTTGACGGAGTACTGATTAAGATGTAAATCTTCCCATAAGTTGATATATGTAAAAGGTATAAAAACGTCAAACCTCCTCTATTATACTTCCTATTGCACTTTGTCCTCTCTTCCCCCCGCCCCCCGTGCAATTTGTGTCATGTAATATAGATAAATTAACACTTTTCCCCCCGGTGGAATTTTTCATCGAAAAGTTCATTTTCGCCGAAATTTGAAACGTGAATATGGGGGTTCATCACGATTCAACCTCAAGTTCAATAAAATGCTTCTTTTCTTCAATTTTTTGTACATTTTCTTAATTTTCAAACCTTAATTTAATTATTGAATTGATGTATGAGTACGAAACCTATTACCACATCTAAGTGTCAATAAGTTACTTAACAAAAAGCAAACATGAACAAACCGCAGTTACATAATAAAAGCAAATACATTTGTTGAAAGCAAACTTGACCACGGTTACGTAGTAAAAGCAAACACGTGCGAACCACGGTCACGTAATAAAAGCAAACGCGGTTGGTGAAAACAAACGCGGTTGGTGAAAGCAAACACGACCACGGTTACGTAGTAAAAGCAAGCACGTGCTAACCACAGTTACGTAATAAAAACAAACACGTTCATTGAAAGCCAACACGTTTGAACCATGGTTACATATTAAAAGCAAATACGTGCAAACTACAATTATGTAAAAACGCAAACACGTCCACAATACGTTCGAACCACGGCTACGCAATAAAAGCAAACACGTGTGAACCACAATTACGTAATAAAAGCAAACGCGTTTGTTGAAAATAAACACGACCACATTCATGTAATAAAACCAAACACGTTCGAACCACGAACCAACCACATTTACCTAACACATTCGAACCATGGTTACGGAATAAAAGTAAGCACGTGTGAACCGCGAACTGCGGTTACGGAATAAAAGCAAGCACGTGCGAACCACAGTATTAAACTCCACTTACCCTAATCCACCCACACCGCCTCACTCACCATCGAAATCTCCGTCGCTCTGTCTCTCTCAGTTCATTTCAATCCATTCCAATTTCAATGGCACTCACCACTCGACAGAGTCACAGCAGCAGCAGCGGCTTCGCCGCCAATCCGCCGTCGAACAATCTGTGGATCGGCAACTTGTCAGCCGACGTCAGCGACGCCGAGTTGAAATCGGTGTTCGACAAGTACGGCAGAATCGACAGCGTCACGGCGTATTCGTCGCGCAACTACGGATTTGTGCAGTTCAGAGAAATCGAGAGCGCCAAATCAGCCAAACAGAGCCTACAGGGACACGTCATCCGTGGAAACGCTCTGAGAATCGAGTTCGCTAAGCCGGTTCGTCTCTTTAATAATCATTAATAATAATAATTGCCGCTGGACTTTGTTGTTTTGGACCATTTTTTAGAACATTTTTTAATTTGTTTTGAATATTATTGAAAATAATCTGTTGTGTGTACGGTTATGTATTATTTTGTGGCATTATTATGTAGATAAGTAAAATGACCTAATTGAATATTAAGCAGAGCTAGGAGTCTCTTTAGGAAAATAATTATGCATGCGAAGTTGGAATTAATTTTGGTTAGAATTAAGGCGGTAATGTAATAAAAGATAAACTATGGGTTTTGAGGAATGAGCAGTAATTTTTTATCAAAACTATTTTTTTGGTGAATATTTGCAAAATAAAAGGAATATGGAGGATATGAGGAGTATATTGGGTTGTTTATATCTGTATTAAATGAATAAATGGGTTTCAAATTGCATATGTTTTGAATTTGTAAAAAGACAAGCTACACCCTATGCTTTGTGGAGGAAGAGATATGAAGGACAAACGTAATCGAGATAAACTGGGTATTAAAAAAGTATAGGAAGTACATCAACATCAAGGAGATTTCTGTTCGGTTCCCTGCTACACCAAATAAACCTTATGTGGTCTTAGTAAGAGTGGTTTAGAAAGATCGGACGGGAGGGTGTGATTTGCCAAGAACACATCTTTATAAAAGAATAACTAAGCGAAGCCTTGAAACTTGAAATCACAAAGTATCCGTGAAATTAGCCAAGGTTGGCTCTTGACATTTTTCTACCTACTACCCTAAAAAGGTTCCGGCTCATCACAGTTGCTACTGATAACTATCAGACTATAGGTTATCAAGCAGTATCACGGGTCAGGAATAAATGGATGTGTTTTTCATTACGGCGATTCGGTGCCTTCGACAATTGGGCGCCTTGCTTCTTATAATAACATCTAAGAGCTGTCAAAGACCTGGAAATAATGACAGTACTTGGGTTCAACTTGCTAGGAAAGGCCTGTTTGAACTTAATAATAGTCGTTAACTTTCAAATTTATTTTTGAGTTTGATGTCACATGAACATAATTTGGCAGATCATTTCTCGTAACTAATTGTAATATCAAATACGCAGTGATTATTGGTGTCTAAAAGTCATTTCTTCATGGTGACTTTTCAAGGTTTTCAAGTTTAGGGGTGTTTGGCATTACTTGATCACATAAGTACTTCAAATGTTGTATAGACTTATAAATATGAAAATTTAAACATGGAGGAAAGTGATGGAGCCAGCCTCTACGAATATGGTACTGTGAACCCATTGAACTATGATAAAATCTTACTACGTATTAGTTGACCTCTTTGTAAAAACGCAAAACAATAAAGAACAGGGTAATTAGGGTCAATTCATTTTATTGATTAGATAAGTAGTTCAGTTTGATTATCTCTCTAGGAAGTTTTGTTTTTTCTCAGAACTAATAGGAACTGTTGTATTTCATGAAAATACTTATTGACATTTATCAAATATCGTAGAACTTCTGCATTATCTATTAGACTGAGTTAATTACACATCAATACTGCTAGACATAAAATTATTTATGATATTGTTTCTAGTTGTAGAAGAATGGTTTCTGAAGGAATGCATGAGTTCAAGTTGCAGTTTTGCTCTCTTCTCTACTAATGACAATTACTTGTACAAAACAGGGATAAGATTTCACAGCCAGTTTTTATTAAGCATTAAACTCGAAATGAAGCAATTTTTGGCAAACTTGTCTCGAGTCTTTTCATGTGCCTGATGCAGCTTTGCTCTTTTTGTTTAATGACTCTATGGCATCCTTTATGCCTTTCTTTTCTATGTGTACTGTGTTCTTTAAAAGAATGACACCTCTTGTCCTCGATTAATATATATATATATATATATATATATATATATATATATATATATATATATATTGACAGTTTAATTGTTTCACTCTTTCAGTTCTCATTGAATCCCATTTGCAGGCTAAACCTTGCAAAAGTTTGTGGGTGGCTGGAATTAGCCAATCTGTTCCTAAAGAATACTTGGAGAAAGAATTTCTCAAGTTCGGTAATATACAGGAATTTAGATTCAACAGAGAGCGAAAGAATGCTTTTGTTGATTATGAAAGTTTGGAAGATGCTATTCAGGCACTGAATAGTATGAACGGGAAGCGAATCGGTGGTGACCAGATAAGGGTTGATTTTCTTCGATCACAGTCTTCTAGAAGGGTAAGTTGATTCTTCTATGAGTGGTATTTTGGCAGGTGACCTTATGTCACAAAATCAGTTCCAGTATTTATTTCATCATCCTTTGCATGTGAAGTATTGATGTGTTCTGATAGTTTCTTGTGGGCTCTGTAATTCTCAAGGTTTTGGTAACTAGATGCATCTTCTCCGATGTATGATTCTGCTGAGTCAGATCAACTTGATGAAGTTTGGTAGTTACAAACGGTTCAGCATTGAACATATAAATTCCATTTATGATTGACAGTATAATTTGCTGTTCGCATTACATCTATTTTGTGTATAGTTATCAAGAATACGAGAACATTGATCTTTGATTGACTTGTTACCTAAGCTTCCTATTCGTATGTTGTGATTTTAATATGTGGAGTTTCCATTTGGCATTGAAAGCTTTGTTGTTGATTATATCTTTCAGGACCAGGGTCCAGATTCAAAGGAAGGCCAGGCTTTCAGTAGGAACACGGGACCTTCTGATTTTCGTTGGATGGGGCAAGATTCCCCAAACCACCAGCTTGAGCATAGTCTTGCTGGATCCCAGAGACAACATGTAATTATCAACTTCATTGCATGTTGTGTAGGAATTTTTATGGGGGTTTTTGATTTGTTCTATTAGAAATATGAAGAGCTGCTACTTCTTAAAGATCTACTATCCATGTCAATTGACTTCTTATGCCATTTTCATTATTTATCCAATTTATCTTGTTTTTTTTTTTTTTTTTTTTTTTTTAACATCTCCATCTTGTTTTTGCTCCAGCAATTCTTTTCGGCTCAGCCTACTAGAGTTTTATGGATAAGTCATCCTCCTTCTGTTATCATTGAAGAGGATATGCTTCATAATGCAATGATTTTGTTTGGAGAGATTGAGACAATAAAGACATTTCCAGAGAGGAATTATGCTGTCATAGAATTCAGAAGTGTGGAAGAAGCTAGGCGGGCCAAAGAGGGCTTGCAAGGGAAGCTCTTTAATAATCCTAGAATCTCGATTGAGTATTCCAATAGTGATGTTCCTGGAGTGAGAGGACACGTTGAATTTCCAATTCAACCAGTTCAGGGTGATGTTCTTGGCCTTATTCGCCCTGTTTTACCAGCGCATAATCCTCTACGTCCACCATCTCTTGCAATTCGTGGACATGATCTGTATATGAGGCCGCCCTTAGGCCCTAGTACATTTGAACTTACTCCTCAAGGCCCAGAATTTAGTGTCATTGCCGGTGGTCATAAATTGCAGAAGCCTGTTCCCCAAGCTCTGGTGGGAGTGCCAGATTGGAGGTCATCTCCGGTCGCTGGGGTACGCTCTTCTGCATCAGCAGGTTTTAATGTAACAAACAGATCTCTGCCTGAAGCCCGGGATGCTTATGATTCTATCCATTTCGAGAGAGAATCTAAGAGGTCAAGGATTGATGTTGCTACACCTCTTGGCAGAACAAATGAGTTGGATGAGATACATGGGTTGCATTTGTTAAGTAGGAGGTTAGCTTCTGGTTCTTCACCAAGAGTCGCAACTGGTGGACAGGGACAGCGCCATACTAAGAGTGATTGCATATGGCGGGGTCTTATTGCAAAGAGTGGAACACCTGTTTGCCATGCTCGATGTATTCCTATCGGAGAAGGGCTTGGGGCTGATATGTGAGTATAAATTTTGAACTACTTTTTTACGTAGATTTGAGAATGTGAAAAGATGCACAGCTTGATTATACTTGCATGATATTTCAATTAGAGAAGTTTTCGGTAGACAAAAACTACTTGCTTCTAATTCTATTGCAAAGTTCTACTTGTTCAGCATTATCAAATGCACCTCTTAAGTTCTACTTGTCCAACATTGTCAAATACACCTCTTTTTAACTTGTGTTGGTCCATTTTCATCTTTAGCCATTGTTCTTACTAATCTGGCTGATGTTTCTTTTGCTGTTTAGAGCAGCAACTTTGTTTCGTTTAGATTTTGAACCGGCATCAATGTTTTTCCCCATGAGTAAAAGTAACATTTTGCTAGCGTGCTGTCAGCTACAATGGACTTATGTAAATGCTGTTATTGAAGAGATTTTCATCTGGCATTGCTCGTAGTTCTCAGGTGTCCTGAGATATGATATTTATGTTCAATAATTAATCTGAAGCCCACTGTGATTATAGTTATGCTGATGCCTTGAGCAACCTTTCCGATGAATTGTATTTTAAATGTATATGTTATTTTCTAGTCTCTTTCTGTTTGCAATAAGTTATATTTCATACCTTTATCTTGGATGCCTAATCATATTTATAGTCGTGAAACTCCTGCATCGTAGTATCACCGCAATGGAATCCTTCTGTCTATTGTGTTTATACTAGTGCAGAAATGATGGTAGGTGATGTATGATTCCGTGCAGCCTGAAGTTCTATTGTTACTGAAATATTTTCTATTTTGGTAGATGAATTGTAAAGACTGTATATCCTAGTTATTTATCAGATATTTTAATTGAGAAAGGTGTATTATTGTCTAGCATTTTTTTGAAAAGCTTCTTCCAAACATGTCCCGTCAAATCATTAGCTGATGTTCTAATTTTTTGTTTTCTTTTGGGTGTTTTATGCTAAATTTAATCTACTGCCTGATATTCTTCTGTTACAGTCCAGATGTGGTTAATTGCTCTGCACGAACTGGATTGGAATTGCTGGGCAAACATTATGAAGATGCTATTGGCTTTAATATTGTTTTCTTTTTGCCTGATAGCGAAGAGGATTTTGCTTCATATACAGAGTTCCTGAGGTATCTGGGTACCAGAAACAGGGCTGGAGTTGCAAAGTTTGATGACGGCACTACTTTATTTTTGGTGCCTCCATCTGATTTTCTGACTAAAGTTCTTAAAGTTTCTGGACCAGAACGCCTGTATGGAGTAGTTCTGAACTTCCCTGAAGTAATTTCCAGTAGTACATCTATATATCCTCGGTCAGTTCATCAGCTTACAGATCCAAATAAAACAACTTCCTTGCATCCAGGATATGGTACTATGCACCGGGATGAAAGGTTTCTGCCTTTGGATAGTTCTAAGGTTTTACCTGAGCATTCAAAATTGCCTCCAGAAATTCTTGGTCCTATGACCAGCTCCATCCCTGCACAATCAGTTCAACCGACTGCAGCAACTTCCCAAGCGGGTTTTGCTTTGACGCCTGAACTTATTGCTACTTTGACTTCTTTGTTACCCGCTAACAATGGTTCTTCTGGTTCACAATCGTTGTCCCAGACACCCTCTATGCTTAATCGCACATCAAATGTTGCTGCTGGCCCTGAGATTACTATACCTCAGTGGAATCATGAACATCAGGCCCTAGATCACAGTGGCCAGCTTGTGCATCAGCTGCGCAACCAGATCAACTCCCAACAGCAGCATGTGACACAAACACAGGCTCCTACTGCAGTCCCAAATATGAGTAGCCATTTTTATCATCCAGTCAATTCATATAGTCACATGCACGAACAAACGATCACATTGCCACCACAAGGGGCTTTTCCGTCCAGAGCAGTGGACTCTGCAACTCCTTTGCAAAGTGGACCAGTGACATTAGCGCCTGAAATCAACCACCAGTTTCAACACGTGAGTTCTAATGATACTTTCAGGGGTCAGGGGGTTGATCATGGAACCTATGCTTTGAGGTACTATAATTCATCGGTTGCTGAGCAACCATCATATCCCATCACAGTATCCAGTCAGGTTCATGGTCACGTTGTTTCTGAGCCACAGTCCTATACATCACTGCCTTCTGAGCCACAGTATACTCATCAAAGCGAGCAGCCACAGACTGCTACACATGGGGTTGCCTCAGGAAGCACTGAAGCTGAAGCTGATAAAAATGAGAGGTACAAGTCGACACTGTTGTTTGCAGCTAATCTCCTCTCTCGAATACATCAGCCACAAGGTAATCAGCCAGGGCAAGATTAACGGAGTCGTTGAATACATATTTTATCAGGTAATTTTACTTTCTGAATTGATTACCTCTTGTTTTCTTATTGTTTGCTGAAGTGCTTAAATCTTCTTTTCTAATCTTCATTGTTGTTGCTTGAACTGTGCACGTGCCTGATTTTTGTTGACTCCTACATGGGTACTGGTTCTTACTTTCTGATGATAATAGTTTATTGGAGAGGGAGGAGCATTCAGGTTTTGGACTTCTGAGAATCCTTCCAATTGTCATTGTTTTTATGTGAAAAAACTGAACTTCTGTGAAGTTGAAAAGTTGTAGGATCCACTTGCAGGTTGTGTTAGGGAAACAATAATATTCCAAGTGGTGAGAGGTATATTTTTGGGGTCGAGCAAGGGTACTGGTCATTTGGTTTTTGGGTGATTGTGGAAGTAAAAAATATCATACTCTAGGAATGGTCCTTGGTATTCCCAGTTAGTGACGTTAACCTAAATTGTTGAGATTAGAAATTTTACCTAAGCTTAAACTTTAAGCTTAGTAGTTGGATTTAGATACCTTTATAGATCTTACAAATTTAGCTTTAATCCAAAGTAGGATAGAATTCTGGTGATCAGACTTGCCTTAAGAACCAGCCTTATTATATCCACGTCCTTCATTTGTGTTACCGCTTCAACCAAAATTGCTTCTTTTACTAGTCTGCAATCTATATTAGCAGCATTTTGCACTTGAGACTGGCCAATTATAGTGTTGGTCTTTAGATTATTCTTCTGCCAGATAGAGTGAGGATAGTTAAAGCGAAATTGTAATGCTTGGCAATCAGTAGTTTCCTTGTCAAATTTGCTTTCTGTTTAAATAGGAAACTTGTCATATTCTAAATCACTCGGGGGCAAAAATGGACAGACCACCAGAAAAGAGTTTTGGTAAAAAAAATGCTCAAATGATTGAAAATTTGGATCTCATATTCATTTGTAAAGAGCAAATGTGTTTTAATTTGTTTTTGAGGAGTCTCATCTAAGATTGAGCTCTGCAACCTGTTCTATACTAATTTTCGCAGAAGAAGAGTCCAGTATTCTAATCTTTCTCTGTAAGCAGATCAGTCTCTTTTGGTTTACAAGCATTGCAAAACTGAATTAAGAGCTGAACTAAAATGTATGAATTTCACCCTTAAATAATTTATTGGAGCGATCATGAATCGTATAGTAATAATCTAGAAACATCACCCACTTCAAATGAACTCTGGCATTCACAGTGTTTTAATCTTCATGATTATTTCAGAAATCTACACCACTTTTATGACATTGTCTGTTACTGTGAATAAAGTTTCTTTTTGCGAATTATATCACCCCGAGACATAAAAGATATTATATTGCAAACTTATGATTGGAGATTATGTATGCTGTCTCAAACTTTTATTTACTGAGTTAGACATATGCACTGCATGATGGATGTGCATGGGGATGTGTACGGTTCACTTACAAGAAATTGGCTGTCTAATGTACATAGGTATGTGCATGGGCATGGTAAAGAATGGAAATTGTATATGGATTATTGCTCGTTTAGTATCATACGACAATGACCGTCTCGTGTGTTCGGCAAACAAATTGGGGTAGGCCTATAGGATACTAGTAGTAATATATCTGAATGGACGTGGATATAGTTAATGCATAGTTCCTATTGAAGTCAGATCCCAAGTTACATATTTAGATGCAACTCTGGCGCCGTAGATCACCTCGTAGGATGTTGGTGGTATGTGAGCATTCTCTCATTATAGAATGATTTGGGATAGAAATGGTTTAGGGATGTTGGTCTCTTCTTTTACACTGACGCACCCTGGCCTGTGACCTTATCAGTTAGTTACATGCTAAGCATGTCTTACCATCAGGTTGCGCTTTGTCGTCTATCTTTATCTTGGAAACCTTACTCTTTGCTTCCTACTTTCTTACATCCACTGAACCAGGTAAGCACAGTAATTTTGGGTGTGGTTTGGTGTAGTATTTTCTTGTTACCCATATGTTGAGCTCACACTTATTTCATTTCTAGTTGTTCTCGTCTTTTTCTGCATCTCTCATGTGTAATTCCCTCTCACGATTTGTTGCATTAGTTTTTATGTCGTAAAACTGTGTTGCTCATTATTATATTCTTGAATATTCAATGAATATATTATGCTAGACGAGTCTGAATTTACTGAAGACAACTGCCTGTGTAAAATATTTGTGCATGGCTTTTGTTTGTGCAACTATTGCTTATGGTTTAGTTGCGCAAGTACTTTAGAGGTTTTATGACCTTCCTCGTTGTTGTAATTGAATTTGTAAACTTTCCTTGTCTAAAGCTGCTATGAAGATTTATCTTTTGTGGTTTCTAATCATCTATAGTTCCCAAGAAAAATCCAACTTGGATTAAAATTCCCCAAGTCACCTAAGCTATTACTAATTTAGCTTCCCAATAGAATTTAGAGTGAAGGAATCACAATGAAGAATAGTATATACTATATAGGATAGAGAAATAGTAGACAAACAACTGCGATGCAAAAAATGGAACTAGGTATAAAGCTATTACTAGAATTTCTATTATTATTATTATTATTATTATTATTATTATTATTATTATTATTACTATTATTATTATTATTATTATTATTATTATTATTACTATTATCTGAACGCTTATTCAAATAATATTTTTTAAAGTAATAAGTAGAATGAAATATTAATATTAAAAATCCATTAGTTAAAAAACCAATTTTTTGCTGTGTCATTGGTAATGAGGCGAGTGTTTTCTAACCTTTGGCTGCGATACAGAAACGCTTCCAACTCGCTGTTTCACTATCAATTCGAGTGTACAATCAAGTGAGATCGCTCTAATTAACAACCCCCCTTTGTCATTTTTCAACCTTTCATGTTGCTTCGGTAATAAAACACCTTGTGGCTTTTCATGAACATATAAAATGTTTCGTCATCTCCACCTGTCAAATAATTTGATACCGACTCTCCTTTGAAAACTACCAAGCTCAATACTACTTGCTCGTAACTACTGATGATATTCGTTGTACTCCTCAAGTTGCCTGAAGACCCAGATCAAATTCGTTTTCGGAAGTGAAATGTCCTCTGTTTAGTTTACAGTAAATCTATTCGAAACATTGTTTGTGCGGTTGCAACATGTAATTGACATCAAGAAAATCGTTTTGTCTCTCTGGTCTGAAACTTGAGAAAATTCTAACTTGAAGCAATGGCTTACCAACTTCCTTTCATATTTACAAACAGTAAGAGAATTGCCAACATCTCCTAAAGTTTGGTTTGATTAGAAGTTCACCATACTGTCGACAATATCAGATGTCATTCATAAACCCAGTCACTGAAAAAATTCATACGATTGTTACAAATCTACAGTGAATCTAATATACAAGTACAAAAAAATTAGAAAACATAGTATAGCACATCATTTTGTTGAGCGGCCAGGTGAGGCTGTGTAAATGCAAGCTGGTTATTTGCAATTAGTTGGTGCGTCGTTCAACAGTTCGACTACACGGTGAGGTGCAGTATGTTGATCATGCTAACTTGCACGAGGTTGAGGGGGGAGGTTGGTTCGGGATGAAGACAATTAGATTTTCAAGAAAATCATTTTGACATCAAGAAAACCATTTTGTTTTTGATATTTTTTTTTTTTTGAAATCATTAATTGATAGTACGCTTTTATAAATTAAAATTACTAAACAATGAAACAAATAGTAGGGGAAGGTTATTTATTCATTTTACTTCAATTTTGTTTAAGATATAATAATTTATTAAAAATAGAGTCTCAGTTTCCAAAATAATATGTCTAAATGTTTGTACGGACTTAGTTATTTACTGTTAAGTTTATTATTTTAGTTTTAGATCTTTTCAAAAGATTTAATTTTAGATTCTCAAAAGGACTACAAGTTTTCTGTTGATTGACGACTTGTGAACCATATATTTGCAAACTTTTTGTGTTTTTGAGATTCGGTCTCCTGGCCTGTCTTGTTTTTTTTTTTGAAAGGCGGTCTCCTGTTCTTTTGGACACGTTCATGTTGCAACCTGGTAAAAGTAAAACATGCAATTAATTGCAAATAATTTAACTGAAAAATGCAAGGCATCATAGCAATGTCGAGAATAACCCTAATCTTCAGGGTTGGTATTTATTCGAAGTAATATATAATAAATAAATTTCAAACGCTCACTATTAGTATGAGCTTTTATTAGAGAATCAGACCAAAGAAGAGGTCTTAGTTTCAAATTTACTTGTTAAAAAATATTGCGAACCAAAAAATTTACAGTCTATACATGAGAAAGCATGTTTTCATCTATATGTCGATTAATATCTGACAAATTTTCCTAAGTTTTAGATGGTGAGTCATGTGTGAGCAGATTATAAAATTTAGAAGTATATAGGTTCCCCCTCTACTGTAATTTTTACAGTTACAAGTTTCTTCAATAATGCGTTATTCTCAATAGTAATCTTTTTCTTTAATATTATTATTATTTCAATAAAAAAGAATATTTTTGAGGGAGACAGGAACGGGGAATGGGTGGGGGGCCTCTAGTTGTAGGTGCAAGGTATGGACTGGTGCGTGGGAGTTTGGAGGGTTTATTTTCTTTCCCCATTTACTTTCGAATTTAAATTTACAAAATTACGTATAATAGTTTTTTTAATTGATAGTATAATACTTTTTTTATAGTTACTGATATTATCTAAATTTGTTAAAATTAAACAAATAGGTTATCTGAATTGTCATAAGTTTTATTTACTAATGTACAGAATGTGAAAACAAAACTCTAAACTAAAAATACATATTCTTTAGATTTTATTTCTCAATTTAAGGAAATGTGAGATTTTACAGAATTGTGGTCCGACGATTACGAAAAATGAATACAGGTTAAACTGTTACATTGTAAGAAAGATTGTACATGTTTCTAAATAGATTTTATATTTAAATTATTTTACAATTCCCTAGCTAGACATTGATGGGTAGGTAAGTTTTGGTCCCAAAATTTGCTCACAGAGAAACAAGTTATTTTATTCATTATTAAGGCGAACATACCTAGAAACAGTGTGCTCATTTGAGGTTATAACTTGAGGTTTAGCTTAATTGTTTTTTTTAAAAGTTTATGTAGTTACGTAATTACGAAATGTTCTTTAAAGCTTATTAATGTACTCTAAAAGTTTGCATAAATCTTGTAGAGTCATCCTAAAACTTGAACTGTTCAGTTGTGTTAAACTCAAGTTTTTTTGTGATATTTTCAATATTTCTTTTTGTGATTAACTCAAATTTTAGACGAGGTAAATGTAATGATCTTTTTTATGTTGTTGCTTGCTTCACATAATTGATTGAAATGGAACATCTAATGGACTTGAGATTTGCAATTTGTAGGTCTAGAAGTTAGAAGACTGGTCCAATATTGGCGATAATCTCGGAACTTGGACTCTCCAATCAATCGTATGCATCAGCAAGCCAATATTCAGAGAGATTTTCAACTTTGGTGCCTCAAGTTGGCAACTTTACGATTTTGGTGCCTCAAGTTGGCACCTCTCTTTTTTGGTGCCTCATGTTGGTATATTTTGTCAAATTTAGTCCCTATTTCCATAATTACTCAATTTTGGAGTTAGATTTTATTTTTTTCAAATAACAGGGGTGGAATTGCAAGAAACATAAAGGAAGAAATGTTTCATGCAATTTACTAGGACAAAAAAAAGAACGAAAATACACGTTGGAAAAAAGAACGGGAAAAGAGAATTTCATTAGAACCATCACCCCTAAATTAAAAACATTAGGGTTCATCCATCTCAACCCGTAGAATCTCAAATACCACTCGATTTTTGTCCAATTGAAGAAGTGTTTATCAATCTTCGACCGAGATCATCAATTTGTATGTTATTCTTTATGCCTTTTTCAACTTATTTTTTTTAAAGTTTTTTCGCTTTTACGATATGGTTGAGCCAAAAATTTTCAATACGAGTTGAATTGTTTCGATCTCATATCACAAATCTCTCCATTCAAAAACCAGTTACTCCACAAAAGCATCAATCTAATATATGAGAAAATTTAACTCGTTTTGACAAAAAGAAGTACCAATCCAAAATTAACTTTAGATGAATTATACCATGAAAATATTGACATAAGGAATCACTGAACAATGAGATCGAAACAATTCAACTCGTATTGCAAAAATTTAGCTCACTCATGTTGTAAAAGCGAAAAACTTTAGAAAATAAATTGAAAAAGGCATAAAGAACTACATACAAATTGATGACCTTGATTGAAGATTGATAAACACTTCTTCAATTGGACAAAAATTGAGAGGTATTTGAGATTCTATGGGTTGAGATGGATGAACCCTAATGTTTTTGATTTTGGGGGTGATGGGTCAAATGAAATTCTCTTTTCCCGTTATTTTTTTTCAATGTGTATTTTCGTTTTTTTTTTGGGTAAACTGGAAGAAACATTTCTTCCTTTGCGTTTCTTGCAAATCTGCCCCTGTGTTTTGAAAAAATAAAATCTGACTCCAAAATTGAATAATTGAGGAAATAGGCACTAAATTTGACAAAATATACCAACACGAGGCACCAAAAAAGAGAGGTGCCAACTTGAGGCACCAAAATCGTAAAGTTGCCAACTTGAGGCACCAAAGTTGAAATTTTCTCCCAATATTCACCTCTTTATATTTTTATTTTATGTTTGTTTTTCTTCTTTGCTTTTTTTGGTTAGTTTTTGCATCTTCTCCTCTCTTCTGTCTATTTTATGTTGATGTCAAATGACTTAGAATTGTAAAACAAATTTGAAAAGTGGAAGACACAGATGATTTCACCACATGTTAAATTATTTACTGTTTTGTTTTATCATCAGTACTAGTAAGGTTTTTCAAAAGAAAAATAATTGTAGACTATTAAATATTAAAGTTTTATTTTCTCTATGAATTTAAGTTTTTAATCGATGTGATCATTACTCTAAAGTCAATTCTTTTAGGTGGTGTTTGCAGATGTTTGTAAAAGAAACTTATTGGCTTTCGCAGCCGCAAAAGTATATTTTTAGTGTGTGCAACACCGATTTTGCTTCTGCTTGTCTTTAAAAAAAAGTTAGTAAAAGCACAAGCCGCAAAAGTAGGGACATAGGTGCTTCTCCAACTGCTTTTGAAAGTATGTTATTTTGAAAATGTTTTTAAAAGAAAAAGTCACATTCTCATTAATTTTTACAATCACTTAATTTATTGCTTTAAGTAGGCTTTTAAAAAAAATAGGCAAACACTCACGACTTTTTGTCAAAAAGTCACTTAAAGTGTCTTTAAACTAAAGTATTGAACAAACTCCTTTTACAAGCATTTGCAAACACGACATGAGTTTGCTTGCTTAACATAGTTTGTTCTTTTATTTTGCTAAGCGAAGTCGAAACAGATAGGTATCCGATAAGTTGAGATAGGATATGAGCCAAACAATGTTCTAGAATTAGTTTCTACAGAGGCATAATTGCATTTATAAATCATGAAATTTGGTCGAGTTATAATATTTTTATCCTAGTTTGATCAATCACAAAAAAGAGCACTGGGGAAATATTTAGAGTATTTTCGTTCAAATGTTGAATTCGATCATGTAAAATTCTTATATTATTGGTGAAGAAATTGCCATTAACCGAATGTTCCTAACGTGGCGCTCTCTAATTGTAGTAGTTAGCAATTTAGAAAAATCCTTGATTTTGGATTAATCTCTTGATGGGTGAAATCAATTACGATTATCATATTTGGGAGGGTCCTAACCTAGCATATAAATAAAAGTCTGTGTACACAATTAGTACCACTATTCGGTAAAAGACATGAGCTATTTCTCAAAAAACAAACCATTTGCTTTTTAGTAGCCCAAATGTTCTCTCTGTGGTATTTTGAGCCTTCATGTGCTTCGTATTAAAAAAAATCTTTGTGATCTTGTCGCCTGGAGTTACCTTCACCCTATTTTTCTACACAACAATGCTTTCCTATGGAGCCAGGAATTTATCTTTGTTCATGTACCAATAATCTACGAGATAGTAATTTCGCTTCACAAATTGTACTATATGGTGAGTGGGATGCTATGGTGGTATTAAAATTAATTTTGATAGGGCAGTCTTCAAATTTTTTGTTGTCTAAATTACCCTCATATAAAAATTTGCCGAAGTTCTATGTTTGGATTTAAACTTTAATATGGCAAGATTATGTTAGGTTTAATAGTAGCGCAATAAAATCTCCTTAAATTTGGGGTAGAAGTAATTTTCTTTAATAGGAAAATAATACTTAGAAAGAAATCTTAACACATTGTTAGGGCTATCAACCTAAAACCCCCCTTGGTTTGGAAAACCTGCACAAAATTCCCATGTGGTTTGAAAACTACCTAAAATCCCCTTGTGGTTTCAAAAACCCTGCACACATTCCCTCCCGTTAAATTTAACATAACTCCGTTAGTTTTATTTAAGAATGACTAAATTGCCCTTATTTATTTTTAACTTCTTTTAAAAAAAATTCTGGACGTTTAAAAAAAAATAAAAAAATAGGGATTTTGTGCAGGATTTTCAAACCACAGGGGGATTTTGTGCAGGGTTTTCAAACCACAAGGGGATTTCGTGCAGGATGTCAAACCACAGGGTGTTTCATGTTTTCAATTTTTAAGGGTGAAATAGACTTTTTAATTCGAAAAAGTACACAAAAGTTAAACCCACTCTCACATAGAGCGAGTGGTGGACACTCTCTGACGGAGTTTAACAGATTAGAGATTTTGTGCAGAGTTTTTGAAACCACAAGGGGATTTTGTGCAGGATTTTTGAAACCACAAGGAGATTCTAGGTAATTATCAAACCATAAGGGGATTTCGTGCAAGTTTTCATTTTCCCCACATTGTATATTGAGGTAACTATCGACCAGTACTTTTCTGTTGTATTTTACTAAAGGAACATCAAAAGTAAATAAATAATAATGAACTGATATTATTATTAGAAAAACACATACATGGACGATATTTCATATATTTTATTGGTAAGATATATTTCCAAATTTCTATTTTTCTTAACATTAGTTGCTCTGTCAATATTATCTACCTTTAAAAATAACACGCCGATGATCCTCGCAGTTAACTCATTCAATTCACTTCGATATGTTTCGAATCAAAACCAATTAATGCCCCTTTAGTATTTCTCCAAAATTGAATTTATAATTAATAAACAATTTACAAGTATACTAATTATCATTAGTTAAAACTTAAAAACATATTTTTGTTAAATAATCTTGGGTCCCACTGTTGCCTCTTCCACAGACACACACACTGATGGACACGTGTTTTATGTGTCTCTATATGTATGTGTATTTATTTAAATACACAGATTATATAATATATATACATATATACGCGTATATATGTATTATTTGTATGTATCCATCGTCTCTGTGAAGCTTCGTATTGTCTGTGATATAACATGCGGAATGAGATTTGTCTTGTAATATTCTCCATTTCGCATGTCAAATAAATTAAAGATTCGATTTTTATTCTCTCTCAATTAGTCAATTCCATCTGCAAACAGATCTAATCTGACAAAAACAAAGAGAAGAAAAATTATCAAACACTTTGCCCGTAAGATTTTTTTGTTTACCGTTTATTATTATTATTATTATTATTTCTTTATTCATCAATTTCATTTATTTCGTGCACATTTGAATGATCACATCTGTAATTTAGCAGCTTCTTGTTATTGGGATTTTATTTGTTTCCTTTTTCTAGGGGTTGAGTTTGATATGCTTTATCAATGAAGGCAGAGTTTAGTGTTATTACATAATGGTTATTAAAAATTGAATCTTTACTTGTTTTGAGGTTGTAATTAAATACCCATTTGTTGGATTGCATAGAAGGAGACAACCCATTTGTTGGAATTTCATTTAAGTTCCCAAGTTGGGTTTTTTTTTCTTTTTTCATTTGGTTTTGTATTGAGCTCTTAGGTTTGCTGCGGTTAATGGCCATTGTGGGATTAAAAGGAGTGTGACTATTTGAACATTCAGGGATTCTGTGATTGATGGATAAGGATAAGTCGCACCACGGTAATGGGAGTTCACTGCCACCACCGGGGAGGTACTCCGCTTTCTCTCCGCCCAATAGTAGTTACATCGTAAAGCCGGAGCTTTCGGGGTCATCGAATTTGCCCCCATTAGGCCCCGGGAGTTCATCGGAACAGGGTCATTTTGGCCATGGAATGCCGTCGGATTCTAGTCGATTTAGTCATGATATTAGCAGGATGCCTGACAACCCGCCTAAGAACTTGGGCCATCGACGTGCTCACTCTGAGATTCTTACCCTTCCGGATGATATTAGCTTTGATAGTGATTTAGGAGTTGTGGGTGGATTTGACGGACCGAGCTTTTCTGATGACACCGAGGAGGACTTGTTCTCTATGTATCTCGATATGGATAAGTTTAATGCTTCATCTGCGACGTCAGGATTTCAAGTGGGTGAGTCATCTACAATGTCAGCAGGCGAGCCAGGTTCTTCCTCTGCTACCGCTTTTACATCAGCCAACGCGTCACCTGATAACGTGGCTCATTCTTTAAGTGAGAAGCCGAGAATTAGGCACCAGCATAGCCAGTCCATGGACGGGTCGACTACTATCAAACCAGAGATGCTCATGTCTGGTCCAGAAGATGCATCCGCCGCTGATTCCAAGAAAGCCATGTCTGCTGCTAAGCTGGCTGAGCTTGCTCTTATTGATCCAAAGCGTGCAAAAAGGTAACTGTTACATACTAATATATGGTTATATCTCCTTTATTCTGTTAATATTTTCTCTTGCTTTGTAATTATTTGATTGACTAGCGCATTGTTCTGAACACTATTCTTGTAACGATCATCACAAACCACACTGGTACATCTAGAATGTAAATATTCATTTCCGACAAGATGAGTCCATTTCTTCACAATTCAAAATTTCACGTTTTTATCAATTCTATGGAGTGCATTGATCTTACTCACTCTATTGTGTGAGATTTAAATTATTGGGTTGCCTCCTCCTCCCAGCTTAAACCTTCTTAATCATTTTCATATGCTTGGAAGTTTCTCCAAAGTTTGTATAGTTTTATCGTTCGTTGCTATAGATTTGCAGCTTGTCTGTATTCATTTGGATTCTTCACTACAAGTATACTTGCTACACATGCATACTATCAAAATCAAGAATTGTATGTTTTCATGGGATTAGGCCTTTTATTGATACTGATGTGTTTACTGCTGATCTGAGCTTTAGTTTTAATCTAATTTTGTGTTTGTCTCCCCTTTGCATATTTTTTAATTATTATGCCTTTCATTTTCTGTTTGAACTTTTTATTTCAAGATAAGTTTACTTTTTGATACTGGTGTTCTCAGCTTATCCCTCGGCAGATCTTAAACCCACCGATGGCACTTAATGTATTAATTGCAGCTCTTTGAGAGTGGTAGTTATGAATTATCACGGGCCTCATTATTGCAATTGGTATATAGAAATAGCTTCCACGTGGTGCTTTCTGTTTCTAGTTCTGTGTATAACTTGGTACATATGTATATTGCACACGTCAGACACTTGGACTCCTTGTCTAACCCATGGTTGTTGAGTGAATTATTATATATTAGGCTGAGCTCAGAAATTGTTCATTAATTCTCTGCACAAAACCATGAATGACCAAGTTAAGCTAGTTTTTAATACGCAGTCTGTAATTATCATACAAGAATAGCAAATACTGCGAGATCCTGATTTGCTAACTTACCATTTTGAAGATCAGAATGAAAAACGTAACGGCTGAATAAAATTTCTTTCTGCTTTCAAAGTCCAAAAAAGGGCTTTATGATTTTGCATTTTTGTCCAACTAATCGAAGAAGTCAAAAATAAATATTCAGATTGTTATATGTATTTACTCTAATTGATGAAAGGAGCAATCTTTTCATAAATATAGTAGTTCCGGGAGTGCCATGTGTTCCTTTTGTTTTTTCTCCCTGTCGTTGAGTCATATTTTCCTTTGGACACTAGATTGCAATTGTATGACTTGTTCCAGTTCTTCTTTGATCCTTGCTATTTGACATTGTCAACACGGTCATTCTAAAATTGAAAAACCAAGGCCTCATATTTATCAAGAGCGTTCATGTCCTGCATTTGCATTCAATTTATCGTGCTGGGTTAAAGCGAAATAGAAGTATGGCGTTGAAAGAGTCTTGCTCTTTTACATTTCATAAATTTGTGATTCCCTGTCGCAATTTTTAAAATGTAGACACGTGAGCAAAAATAATGTTCAAAGTAGATTGATAAAGACATATGTATACTTGACGAGTCTGCTAAGGGTGCATCCTGAAAAAGGGATAATAATATGCACTATTTTAGTTGCGAGTCTCAGTGAGTGCAAAGTTAATACGCCATTATAAATGTTGGGCCCAGCTTTATAATCCTTACCGAGGCCTATTCTGTAAAGTATTTTGTGACTTTTTCTTTCTGCTCACATCTGCTTATTACGTCCTTTTTTAATTGTTATGGGGGTTTGTTTTGGAGGAGGGAGTTATAGAGTTAGAAACAGATTAATATTAGGGATAAGAGCATTAATCCCCCTATACTATGCCCCGATTGTACTCTGCCCCCTATCCTTCTATTTTTGGCGAATTGCCCCCTGTACTATGGATAAATAGGCACTTTGCCCCCTGAGTCCAAATCCAACGGCAAAAAATGCTGACAAGTGTCCAAATCCAACGGAGAAAAAACGTCTCAGGGGGGCAAGTGCTTATTTATTCATAGTACATGGGGCAAGTTGCCAAAAATAAAAGGATAAGGGGCACAGTGCAACATGGGGTAAAGTATAGGGGGTTTAACGCTTTTATCCCTTAATATTATATTGAAGCTAGGCAATGGTGTTAACTACTAGTTGAAATAAATCCCTTTGTTTCTTGACTCTTGTGTTACACTATAATATATTTTGGGTCTTCGATTTACATGAATTACGTTTTGATCCTCAACTTCATTGTATTTAAAGCTAATTAATTATGCCTCACTGTCACGCCTTAATATCGATAACAACAATGTGCCCCTTATTTCGATGCTTTAACTGCTGAAGAGAAGGAAGGGCATAATTCAGACCCTTTGATGTATTGTGAATTGGCTCCGGATCTCTCTCTGGATAGCCGGAGTTCTCACTGTGTGATGGGTGATCTGCTAAGTGGGTGTGTGCATTTGTCTTCCCTCGAATGTATAGTGAAGAATCTAAAGATTGAAAGAATCAACACTTTTTTCCATTTTAATTGGCTGAATGCAGATTTTACTTCCATTTTTTCCCATGTTTAAACTGAAACCAAGTTTTTCCCATCCATGAACTGTGTCATTTTCCTTATGGATTTTGTTTTATTATCTTGGAATGGGGAGATGTACAACGACAAGTTATTTTCATTCTCTCACATCTGTTATCTCGGGAATTATAACAGGATTTGGGCAAATAGGCAGTCGGCAGCTAGGTCAAAGGAGCGCAAGATGAGGTATATATCGGAGCTTGAGAGGAAAGTCCAGGCTTTGCAAACTGAAGCAACTTCCTTGTCTGCACAGTTGACCTTATTGCAGGTAGATTTATCACTTTTTTCTACCAACTAACCATACTTGTTGCTAGGTGGGTTCGCTACTCCCTTCCCCAAAACTAGAGAAACAAGGTAAAAATACTGCAACATACACACCAGCCACCATTTATCTGGAATAATAACTGAATAATGTTGAATGAGAATGATGGATAGGTAAAAAATGACAATAGGAATTCTACTGACAGTTCTTAGTTTTGGAGTAAACTTGGCATTCTTTCTTTCTTACCATAAAGGCCATTAATCAGAAACCATCAACGAGGAGATTTATAGATGTGTTCCTTGTGGTCAGAAGCTGTAATGTTGTCCAGTAACCAGAACAAGCATTACTTTGCTTGGTTAATTAGGAAAATTGTGTAATTTTCAGTTGCGTTCAATTGTAAAAGTGACCATGTTTTTTCTGTTTTTTCATACCTTTTCTTTTGATTCTTTCAATTAGCCACAAAGAATAGCACATGCATTATTGACTTTTTAACGCTTTTACAGAGAGACACGAATGGACTTACGACTGAAAACGGTGAACTCAAACTTCGGTTGCAAACAACGGAACAGCAAGTACACTTACAAGATGGTAAGGGTCTAGTTTTTCTCATCTCGTCTTCTCACGCACTTCCCACTAATGGCTCTGTCAAGTAATATTCTGAACAAATCCTTGCTGACTGAGCCCGAGATGGAACTTAGACCATTGACCTTTATTGATAACTTGACAAAACTCTCACTTTCATTTGTTTCCATCTAAAGAATGAATGATAATTTTGTTGTTTAATTTGATTTCCTGATTAGAGTTGCGTATGGATCAGAGCAATATGTGAATATTGCAAAAACTACTCCCGTTTTATTCCTACTTGGCAACTCTCCTTTTTTTTTTTATTAACATACCCCATATGAAAATATTATTTGTCCCCCAATTGCTTTTACAGAGATTTATTGTAACAAAACTCCTACTTTTTTATCTAAGTGTTATCAGTAAAAAGAATGTGGAAATTAGCTTCATAGCGATCATTTTCAAGTACTTCTTCTAAGACTTAAAAAGATTTTAGCATTTAGATGGTAAAACTTCATGCTGAATGACATTGTGATGCACAAACATCATCAACCATGATGCAAACTGTGAAAATGTGAAGGGTGCAATCTTCAAACTTTTAATTTTCACATGTGTTAGTACTAGTAAAATACATGAGGGTGTATGACAGTAAGGAATAACACATGAACAGTTTTCTCAATTTAGTCGAGTAATTTGTATGGTTTGAGTGATTAACTTTATTTTCTTTGGCATCGCTAGTAAGGTAATAATATAACTTTTAATTCTGTAATGCAGCTTTGAACGATGCATTGAAGGAAGAAATCCAGCATCTGAAGGCGCTGACCGGTCAGACAATCCAGAACGGCGGTGGTACTATGATGAACTTTCCAGCTTCATACGGAGCAGCAAATTCACAATATTATGCAAACAACCAGGCCATGCACACCCTACTAACTGCACAACAATTGCAGCAACTCCAGCTACATTCCCAGAAACAGCAGCAGCAGCACCACCACTTTCACCAATTTCAGCAGCAGCAATTGCCACCACAACCCTCAATGCATCAGATGCAGTCTTCCATTCAAAAGGACCTTACTCCCGATGCATCTTTGAAGGATTAGAATCAGTAGCAGGCATCCATCTTTGATGTTGAAAGTTTGTGTTTGGGAATCTTTTTAGGTTGTCGTCTCATGGCTCGGTTATGTTTGGTTAGTCATTTTGTGTAAATCTATATAATATGGATTTATCTAGGCAGTCTATGATAAATTAGTCGATCTACTATTTAGGATTATATGTTCGATCTGTGTTTTGTAGAAGCTCAGGATCTTTTGTCGGGCTCTTATGTAGTAGCAGAACAGTTGTCCTTCAGGTCGCTGACTCATTAGCAGTGTTAAATATAGACTATTTATGTATCCCTTTTTTTTGTTGTTCATGTGTGTTTTCATGCTTGTTGATAGACGGAGTTTATGCACAGGCAGGTACCATTCGAAAAAAATCTCCTTGGATTTATGCCTTGATCTTTCAGTTGGTCGCCATAATGTCCAGGAAGCTGTTTTTAGGTAGCAGGCTTGTTCGACTGCTCCAGTTTTCGGTCAATTCTGTGTTTCCCTTTCTGTTTGAACATAACCTGCTAGTCTTGTTCATTGTGTTTTGTTAGCTATGGCTGCTTTCTGAGTTAGGAGTGAATAATTGAATGGTCATTGCAAGTCGATCTTCAGTGAAGTGAATAGTCACTGAGTTTTAATATTACTCCTGATATTTTGATATGATGACTAAATTTATTCATGAATAAAACGACTAATTGCTAGGTTTGAATTATTAAGGCATTATAAGTTCACTAGAAAAAAAAGCTATTTACTTGATATCTCCAATTACATGTAATTGCAGTTAGAGGGAGGAATACATTTGGCACTTGAGACGAATTGGCAAATTTTAAGAAGATAACTTTCATTTGTTAACTCAAAGTTAAAGGATTGTTTTTATTTTGAATTCAAGGATTAGCTGGCTGTCGTTTGAAAATAATTATATCTATCACTGATAATAGTTTCTTCCACAGTTCTTGTGGAAATTTTAATTTATTTCTTTTAATCATTTAATTCAAGCTGGCTCAAATTTAGCTTGGAACTCATAGTGTTACCATTGCTCTCCTAAACGTGCAAACATGATTTTAGCAAAAACCATGATAAGGAACATATATAATCATAAGCAAACATTCATCCTTACCTACTTGAGCAAAATGATTAATCAAATACACAGAAATGCATGCATGGAGAGACTAATTCTCAATCTATGACTAACTAATCTTTCAGAGGATAAGGGAGAGTAGCAATGTGGTTATGAGCCACAGTTCCAATCCACAACTTGCCATCTATTTCTCTCACTTCACTCACCAACTTCATCACTGCGCCTTTCTTATCTTCAAGCACATCTAATATGCCACCCTTCTCATTCAAGAGTGATATCATAGTGTACATCTTCATTCCAGCCATCCTCGCAAGATAACGCATCGGGATTGGTAGCCGGAAGTATAGGCTTCGCAGCCACGGATTGTTAACGAATATCTCTTGTGCTCGAGTCCTGCAACAATCTATTGCCACCCAATACTCGCCTTTCTCGTTTATTCTTATATTGTCTGGGAATCCTGGTAGGTTTGCAACGAGCTCCGTTGTGCCTGTTTTGGGACCCTCTAAGAAGTATTTCATGATCCTGTCGCAACAATATCGTAATTAGAATGAATATTTCTATAAGTATTCATAAGAAAACAGGGGAGATTTCTTTAGTTTTACCTGCAATTGGTAGTTTCAGCGAATAGAAGAAACGATTGGTCCTTCGAGAACTGTAGTCCATTCGGAAAAGCTAATCCCTCCAACACAACATGTGTTGTTTTCGTAGGAGGATCATATCTAAGGAGTCTTCCTGTTTCTTCCCCTTCCAACAATATGAAGAAATGGTTCCTACCATCCAAAATTATCATTCATTTTACCACAAACACGAAAACTACTAATAAAAAATACGCATATAAGATTTCGATCCCATGAACTTACACTCTGTTGTATTTCTTGCTAGTGTCTGTGAAGAAAATGGAGCCATTGCTATGGATATCGAGGTCGTTAGCAAAGAGAATCGGCTTCCCATCGACGTGTGTAGCTAAGGGAGTTGCAATGCCTCCTTCGGGTCCAACTGAGAGAAGTCCATAGTAGGCATCTGCTATGTATAAATTACCAGTTCTTTTGTCGAACCTTAGGCCGAGAGGGCGTCCACATTTCGACTCATATTTCCACTGTTTATATGTTGTTGAGTCAACACCCTTTGCACATACATTCTCAGACCTGTTACATTATTTGGTATATGAATTTGTATCCTTGTTCCCAACTTGGGAATTTAAAACAACTTCTTATAAATGTAGTGATTTTGCCGTTTCATTTGTCTCATTGCACATGTAATGAAGTTACATGCACTTTTGTTTTCATGAGCTGGGTTAATTGTAGATGAAGATTATGCTAATCACTAAGTAGCTTATAATTTACTCAAGTATTTTACAAAATTAAGTAGCATGTATATGTAATATAAGAAAGAAAAACTCACCAATTACTTGTTACTAGTGCAAACGTTTCCCACCCTATATCTTCTCCCATCCATCTCACAATGCGTCCATCGGCTAGCCCGGCATACGGACCACGACCGGAACCATCGAACTCCAACGACTCGGGCCCAAATATTTCATCCTTAAACTCCAAATTGCCAAGTCCTAACCGGCTCCGATTGTCCCCCGGCCAACTATTCATGACCTCATAAAAAGGCGCAATTTCATTCTTTACGGGCCTAAAGTCACGCCCTCCAACCGGACTCATATCAAAAGGGTCCATCACCATCAAGCTTAAGATGACAATCAGCAGCACAAGATATGGATGCTGCAACAAAATCCCATCTTTGATTTGCAACAATCTGTTCTCCATGAATGTGAATTATGTGAGTTAGAGTGTGTGAAAGTAGTATATGGAAATAAGATGTAGTGAAATGTTATGAAGTAGTATGCAACTTGCTTATGTAGAAATATCAAAATTCATGTGCTTGATGTGATGGTTTTGAGGTTAGGGAGTAGGTTTTAGTATAATTCATCATGCCTTGTGCGTTCTCTTCTTGTTGTTGAAAAGTAAATCAGAAGATGACATATATGTATGTATGCTTTTGATTATATATATGCTTGGATAATAAAGCTTTGATTTGGTGACCAACAAAAGGCTGAACTTTAAGCTAAAATACTTTCAAAAAATCACATTGAAGTGGAGTTTGGTTAAAAGCAATATTGCCACATTATAAAGAAAACTTGTTGGTCAGTGCATGTTTGCATTGAACTGTAATTTTGGTTGAAATTTTCCTTACCCCATGTGTGTGTGTGTTGAACAAGAAATCTCTTCCGAAACTGACTCCACATAATATATAAGTATACCAAATTCGTAGGTTTTAATGTGTATATATATCTTATTTTTAGGAGTATAAGTAGCCAAGTAGGAGTATAGTCATAATCCTCAAATTAATATGTGAAAGAACTTGTCTATTTGGTGCTGAACAGAAATGACAAACTTATAATACAGGACCAGTTCATATATATATCTTACCGTGTGCAAGAAGAAACACCAAGAATGACTGCCATATATATATATATATTTCAAGCCAATTCAATTCAATAAATTAAGTTAGTTGATGAAGTTTTTTTTTTTCGTTTAATCAAAAACCACCAACTTAATTGTTTTAACATAATAACTAATACGTGATATGAACGAATATGCATTTTTACGTGTATCAAAAAAATGAGAAGATTTGCATCTTAAATAATACTCGTAAAAGTTTTACAGAAACCTTTTTGCTAAGTTGAAATTATTAACAAACCGTACTCTGTCAAAGACTTGATAAAAGATGAAGGAAAATTTAATATGTTATAGAATAGTGTTTGTGTAAAGAAATACAAACTATAGAGTGATCTTTGCAATTTTTCAAACAGAAAGCGGCAATCCCGTAAATACTTTATACCTCAAGGGTGTTTTTGTGATTCTATTTAATATAATTTAAAAATATAGTTTTGGAGTTTCCTAGCCTGCGAAGAAAACATACTAGATAGGTAACTCACATTTTAGAATAGTATTGATTTAGTGCACGTGCTTCACACGTCTTAACTGTACTATTGTTAGGTAATTAACATTAATAAGTAGTAATAGATGTTGTATGTAAACTATATATACATCAATTAAATAAGTTAAGTTAGTTGATGAAAGTTTTTTCCTTCTTCATTTAATCAAAAACCACCAACTTAATTGTTTTAACATTATAACTAATAATTGATATGATCGATAATGCATTTACTCGTCAAAGTTTTACAATTTTTTTTTGCTAAGTTAAAATTATTAATTAACCGTACCCTGTTAAAGACTTGATAAAAAACGAAGGAAAATTTAAAATTTCATATATTATAGAATAGTGTTTTTGTAAAGAAATACAAATTATAGGGTAATTTTTGCATTTTTCCAAACAAATTAAAGGCAGCAGTCCTGTCATTACTTTATACCTCAAGGGTGTTTTTGTTATTCTATTTATTATAATCCAAAAATATATGTTTGGAGTTTCATAGGATGTGAAGAAAACAGGCTTGAAAGCTCACTCTTTTAGAATTGTATTTGATATATATATATATATATATATATATATATATATATATATATATATATATATATATATATATATATATATATATATATATATATATATATATATATAACGAGAAGTTTGATAATATTAGTACAAAGTGAGAATTTCCTCCCACATTCAGCTTGTACATTTAAACAGTTTCCGGGCTCTGCCCCTAATTATGAAATTGGGGGTAATTGCAAGAACCTGCCCCTATTCCTAATTGGCAAATGTGTGTCATTTTAGCAAAAAATCCTCATGTAATTTAAAAGTTAGTTAGAGAAAACTCACGCCATTATACTTTTAGTTGGCTACATTAATAGCTTGACACATTAAAATTTTATATCAAATATATAATCCCTCAAATTAATGTTTTAAACTTTCTTACAATAGTAACCAACATCTATTATTGGTTCAAGTGTTGTTTTCAGAATCGTTGATATATAATTCAATTTGAATGACATTAATTCTTTATGCGTCAAATAGCTTCAACAAAAATTATTTTCTACCTCTATGACATTGAAATCAAAGTGCGTGAAATAACACTTACCGTGAAAAGTCGTAGAGCATTATTTTAAGTCGAGAACTACAAAATCTTATGTCTAGGTCTACGAATTCTTTTTTGGACCCGTATTACACATTCTTAAGAAGCGACTTGTAAAACCATAAATCACCTTAATCCGCAGCACCGACACGCAAGGCGTGAGTTCGGGCTGGCACTCAAGTGCGTCCACCACGAAGCGCGAATTATTTAACTTAAGAGTGAATCGGTGAACCTTTTGTTTCTTAAAATCTTTTTAGTGGACCGGAAACATGTTTCCTATTTCAAGTCAAACTCAATTGTACAAAGGGAACTAAATTTGTAGGCTAGAAAATAAGCATTAATTTTTTGTTGGTGCACCTCTATATATAGTTACTTTTTGGTGGCAAGTCATCTAATTAATACTCTTACCTACAATGTACTCTAATGTTTTCCACCTTTCCTCGACTCAACTACACACAAATATCATTTTCTTATTTGTTAATTTCAAATAAAAATTATTTTTTAGCAACTTACACATATTAGGTTTTTGGAAACTTGAAACTATAATACCTTTGAAATTTATACAATAAGTAACAAAATTGGTTATTTGTGAGAAATGATAAAATTAACCCGATTTTAGTTTTAATGTAGTATTATGCATTCTTTACGTAATATTATTGTCAACATCCCCTAAAATTTAATAAATGATGTAATTGTATTTGACCTCATGGTACTTTGCTTTAAATATGCACATTACCCACCCCACGTTATAGCAACAATTACGTTAAATATGTAAATAACCCACTATAGAGAGTTTTTGCAGTCCTTAAGCCTCCTACCAATAGGATAGAAGGAAAATACATAATTTGGAGTTCTCTCTTTGACTAAGGACCATACTCGTAACACGGGAACATCTTGGCTACCCATAAGGTTAGAGCCACTTTAGACACATTGTATGTTGGTCCCACATGAGTGGGGTCCACACTCATGTGAGGGGAGGTGGCTCTAACATTATGGATAGCCAAGATATTCCCCTCGTAACACTCCCAAAATAACAACGGATCGAAAATTAATATTCAAAGATCCAAGTATATATATAATCTTCAATCTCAAATATGAATTACATCCCACTAACTGCTAATCACCTCATACCAAGTGCAAACCCATCCAATAATAAATATGTAAAACATGCACATACATTTTATTAGTCAAAAGGATTCGATGAGGTTTAATTAGTGCAATAACATTTTAAAGAACCTTCACTGATAGTCCAAGGAGAATTCCACCAATCCAGACCAAACCCCAATAATAAAGACCAATCGTGTTGACTTCGGGACCAATTGCAAATTATGGAATCAATTCATGTACGATATCGACGTGCTTTAATAATAGAAAGCTCAATCCGTAAAACAAGCATCCAAGAGGTGTTTTAGACATGATAAGGTAGTTTCACTATTCTCGATACAAAATCAAGCCATGTAAAAAGGTATTTGAGCACTCCTTAGACATAGTAAGATTTGCAAACAGTTCGTTTCTAAAAGGTCATGCATGAATATTTTTCAGAATAAAACACTTTGATGTATAACACGTATAAGTTGTTGTATAAATTGGTATTTGACCAATTAAGTTTAGAAAATTATTTAGCTTAACTACTCAAAACCATTTTAGAGTGAATGAGAAATTAAATGCTAAATAATAATTATTTTTGAACAAGATTTTATTAAGTTTTTAATTTTATTTTAGTTCAAGTATAATTTAATTTATTTAAGTGATAAATGGTTGCCTAAAAGGTGCATCTAGTCACTCAAATGGTGTGTCCAATTATCATAAAGAGGTATGTCTAGTAGGAAATGTGTGAGTGTATGAACAGTTTCCTAAGCAACTATTAGGAGAGGTGTTAGTACATGAACAACCTCCTAAGTAACCTTTCAGTTGCGAAAAGATGTGACGAAGAGATCGAATGTGTCCCTCTAGTCACCCTGAAACAACCTTTCACTTATTATAAATAGAACCCCCTTGTCTTCATTATCACTCATTCATTCATAATTTCTCTTCTCTTCTGTTCTTCTCTCTAGAGTTCAGAATTTCTTTTTTGATTCGCCGTTCTTAATAATTGTAGTGCTACTTTATTAAGTTTATAGTGTTGTTGTCTCTTGAGAAACGATTGCTTGAAGATTTTCCGTTAGCACCGTTGCCGAGCAATATCGTTTTAAAGACAAAAAGTACAACTCTTGCCTCGACACTCTGCCCGATTTTCTGCTCCGTTTTAATACTTTCCAGCTGAAACTCTGCCAAAATTCTGCCTATTTTCTACACCGCCACCAACATAAGTTCCATCAAAAAAAAAAAAAAAGATATATAATTCAACCTCACCTCAAGACAATAGATTCTATGTCTCAGCCTCTGATTTCATAGTTCAATTGGAGTCTATTAATTCCAAACTACCTACACTAGGTGTTTATTCATATATCAAGAACGGGAGCGTCTCAGGTGCCTCATGAGGCACCAATGTGGATCCTATACGTATGGGGCCCACATACAATGTGAGAGCAGAGTGCACAACACTCCGTTGCACCCCAAATGCTCCCGTAAAAAACAACCTCGATGATGTCGTAGACTATAGAGTCCAAATCCAAACCCAGATTCTTACTATTCATGTGTGTACACCAACATATATAGTTACTCAATTTTGTGTGTTTTACCTTCTGAATTATTGCTACCTCAATTTAAATCAAATGATTCCCAAACAAGGAAGCTTACTTGACACATCATTATTGATGTTACCTACACTTAAGTCTATGTATTAATTACTTCATGATGACCAGGTAATGTTCATATTCTAAAAGCAAAATTGTAATTTAATTAAGGCTCTATTGTAGGATATCTACAGTTTAATCCAGAATTAGTTATAAAGAAATAAAACTTTACCCAGAATTGTGATGCCTCATCCCTGCTTCCCTTTCTCCTGAAATATTTGACGCCTTGAAGTATTTGTTCTTGAGTGTGGGTAGTAAATTGGTTGTGGATATATGGAGAAAAATAAAAATTAGGGTTGAAAATTGCTTTACCATTCAAATGCCCTACACTGGCCACGAAAATATATATGTTGTTTGATGAAACACATAGGTGAAGGGGTGGCTATAGCAAAATTCACAATACACGGTGGTTTCTTCAAATGATGAGTGTACTCCTATAGCTACGTGGAGGCCGAATGAGGGAATGAAATTGAGATTTATCTCCATCTGTTTGTCATACTGCACATTCAACCTTCCATTAGTTTATATTTTTCTCTTTAGGGTATATGACTGTTTATAATTGTTAATTGACCCCAAAATAGAATATTACTAATATCTCCCATAAACTATAATTTAATAATTTTTAAAAGGGGTTTTATAAGTAGACTGCTGACCAGAACGGAAGGTGCCAATCGATACGCCAACTTGCAATCGACAAAGAAATTGAAATTCGCCATGAAAATTGGAATAAAATCCGAATTTATTGAATAATAATATAAAAGTCTGCCAAACAATAATGAAAAACAGAGTATTTATATGTCTCAAAAAACCCTAGAAACAAATAAAGAAATAAGAATTAGAGTCCTACTCAAATAAGAAAAACAGGAAAAATTCCAAAAATAAAGCGACATAAACTTGGAAGGCTGGACAACTGCCTTAAACGAACGAATTTGGGCCCGATACGAGCTGGTACGGGGGTTTGCTTCTACTAGAATGTAGAAGACTCAACGACGTGCGTTTTGATTTGCTGTGGGCCCAAAACCGATCAACGAGTCAAAAGTTATGCCTGTTTTCGTACGAACCTGATTTTGTTCAACTTTTCTTCAAAATTCAGGGCCTCTTGTTCTACATCAACTACCCTTTACATGATTTTTAACCAAAATATAGCCGCTACATACATGTTTTCCTATCTCAAAATATTAACATAAAATAAATGAGTTTACTTGGAGTAACGGGGCGTTACAATAATATGGATTCTACCATATTATGGCTAACCATTATAATAGGTGGAATTGGATTATACAACCAATACAAGCCCATAAAATACTAAAGACGTGTATGAGCCTATAGAGAGTTCATGCACACCTTGCGCCTCGCCCTATGGAATAATAAGGGGGACACATAATTTAAGTTGACTAGTATATATGAACGGCCTTGCTGTCTCCTCTTAGTAAGCTCATTCAAAGAGAATAGTACATGAATATATATGTTGTCTCTTTTTATTACAATTCAAGTATGGTGCATGTACTTATTTTACTGACTAATGTCTGATCTAGTTAAGAGTTTCTGAAGTTTCTGATTTTAGTTGAAGCTTCAAACGATTACGACGTTTCCATATTATCGTCAAACCAAATGGCTAGAAAATATAAGTTTTCCTTTCAATAAAAAATTAAAAGGAAATATAAGTTTTACTTTTTTACTCTTGGAACAAATTTTTTTGGGTTACAATGGAGGGGAGAACCCAAGAGAGAACTAGTCCGTAATGCTACGGTAACTAATTCCACCGACTAAATCCAATAAGATGCATTGAGATATGGCGTTAGGTGGCTATCATAAAGATGGACTCCACAGGGAAGTTTTACTCTTGGAACAATGAGTCCTCTTCTGCTGTCAATTGTCGCTGAAACCTTGGATAATTTGAAATAGTGTGGTTTATTTATTGCTATCAATAAGTGAGAATTTGTTTTTATGGTTAACAGAATTAAGATTTGGGACTAGACATGAACATTACTTATTGTTGGGGGGTCATTCAGCTATTTAATTGAAATAAGTTGTACAAAGAAAAGGAGAAACTAGCTTCAGTACTTTCTTGGTGTGCCTCTTGTAGTTAAGAAACAAGAAAATATATACATAATACAACTTTATTTATTTAAGAACTCACCCACTTGAAGAAACTGTTTCATCAATGCAATTCAAAAGAAAATAAGAAAATCCCAAGTTGAAAAATTAGAAACCCAACATATGATGTGAAATGCAACACTTGTTTAGGATGAAAATATCAAAACTGAAACTAAAAGAAAAAAAGAACAAAAAAAAAAAAAAGAAAAACAAAGAAGAAGTACTATTGTAGCCGCTGTGTGTTTTAAGCTCCTCCATTGAGAAGGGTGAGAACTTCGGAGGGTGTAGGAAGAGCTGGAATTGCACCCTTTTTAGTTGTGGTTATGGCTCCACATGCACATGCATATTCCAGCACTTTCTTCAACCTTGCTTCATCCTAAGATTTTTTTGAAGGAAAAAAATGATAAGAAAAATACATATCATATGAAATTGAATGTTCGATATAGGCAGGATATGATAATTGGCTAACTATAGCATTAATCTAACTACTATCAATGACACGCCTTAAGTTTCAAAAAAATTGTGTATATATATATGACAAAGATGATGGAGGTTGAAGAAACACATTGATGAAAATTACGACATTTAAGTAATAAAAATAAATTGTTTAGCATTTTTTGAAAATTTGAGGTAAAAAATGGCCACAAAGTTTCTTACTTCAACTCCTACTCACAACTTTATAATTATCACAGTAGGGAGAATGACATGATAGCAACGACATTTCCTTTACGTTTCATTTATTATCTTAATTAATTTGAAGGTTTTGATGATTTTTGAAACATTGGCAATTGAATTTATTAATGATTTGAAATATATATATAAATTCACAATACAAATTAATTACCTCAATAATGGAATGGTCGTCCACAATCTTACAGAGAAGAGCTCCCACGAAAGAGTCACCTGCTCCGGTCGTATCCACAGTCTCGACATGGTACCCACCTACTGATCCATGGAAATTCTGTATACAAAACAAAACTAGTCATAAAATAGTGCTATTTACAATTAGAAATAATTAATTAATTAAATAAAATTGCTAATTAACTATCGTTTAGATCTTTGAACTTTTTCTGTTTTTTTTTAGTGTCTTTCTCGCCTTTTCATTTATTTTTTGTTGTTGTTGTTGTTGTTAATTATAGACTTATATAGTTTTTCGTTTTTAGTCTGATTCTGAAGTCTTATAAAACACACAGAGACTAGTTAAAATGGCCAACAAATAAAGAAATAATATACAATTGTACATGAAAGAAATGCTATGATGTCCATACAGAGACAACCCCCTAGAAACAACTAAAGATGCCTTCCTGTAATCAATCGTAATATATTAATATTTTAAGATTTGATCACATCCTTTTTCTTTTCCATATGACTCACCATAGATTCCTTGTATATTTTTTATGAGCACGATGACCCCATTAATCACGCCAACTAATTAATGACTTAAAACCACAAAAACAAAAGCCAAAATATCACAACAAAGTCAAACACGATCAAGTGCGAAAGAGACTCTCCAACTCGTGGATCATACACTTCGCCTGCTTGAAGCACGTTTTGTTTTTTATTTCTCTTCTTTACCTTTTTTTTTTTGATAATTCTCTTCTTTATTTATTACTTAATTATAAAAGTAGGTGCTGTCATGATGTGGACAAATAGACTAATGTAACGCAATTGGTTGCATTTGTCGACAATTCAATTTAATAACTACTCTAATTTCTTTCCGGGTGCGAAATTTAAACTCTAAGCTATACATGATACTGTAACATTACAATATTTCAAAAACGCATATGAGGGATTAATATCATCTACAAAAGAATGTTGTCTGAAATGGGTTTATGAAAAGTTTGTACCGACGATATAAGTATGTTTTCATAAATCAATTCATGCAATGATTATAAAGGAGCAATAAGCAAGAAGTTAAAACAATTAATACTTTTGGCAAATGCTCAAATTCTATAATGTTGATATTTTTATATAGATTTAATATAAAAAGAAAGTGCAACTAACGATGAATTGGAAACAAACCTTAGTGTAGTATCGACAACCCTTTTCTCCAAGCGTGACCAAGAGAAGCTTCAAATTATCGTGCCATAAGGACATGGCGGACTCATCATCAATCTTGTCACTACCGGTGAGGAATTCAAGCTCGACGTCGCTAACCTTGATCACGTCCGCCTTCTCCCATATGCTTAATATTTGCTCTTTCGCCTCCTCAGCCGACGGCCAAAGGGGCAATCGCAAGTTAGGATCGTACGACAACAATGCCCCGGCATCCTTAGCCACCTCCATTGCCTTCAAATGTGCCGATCTGCATGGCTCCACGATCAAGCTTATCGATCCATAGTGGAACACTTTAGCCTGCACGCATCAAAAAGATTTATTTTAACTTTTTCAAAAACTTATAGGCCACTTTCGGATCTTTCTTTTTCAAACGAATGGACAGCTAAATAGAATCGCCAACCACTATAAGAAAGCTATATTCTTTCGATTGTTCCCTTTCTTAGAGAAGAACAAATATAGAATATTAACAAACCAGATCGATTTCGGAACTTATGCTGATGAATATCATGTTCTAATCGACAAGTGAATAATTCAGATTATATGATTATTGATTTTAGATAAGTAGAACGAGTTATAAATTTGTTTAATTTATTCTAAAACTAACTTGAAATATTAACAACACAACCAAAGATTATAGTTAACAGTAACCAACTAATGAAAAATAACGAATGAAATTTTGGATAAGTTTAAAACATTAGAGACACATCAGCTAGCCATTAAAATTTACATATTTCCCTTTTTTGGTTAACAAACGTTATTCTTATTAAATCTATCTATCTTTAAGGGCAACCAAAATCAAGAAACATAATTATATACACAAATAAAACAAACGAGCACACAATAGATCAAATATCATCAAACAATAATTAAAAGGAAAACAAAACATTTTCTTAAATTTTCACCAACCACTATAGGGACCCAATCCCCATCAGATTCGACGTGGAATTAACATCTAAAACAGTAATATCACTAATCACACTAATAAACACCCCACCAAATAAAAATTAAATACTCAACATATTTGACCAACAACGTAAAATCAAAGAAAAGTCAAAACGGCAACATATGATATGACAATGATAATAATACTATAGTGTACTTACAGATCTAATGAGTTCCAAATTCAGCTCATCAGGAGTGAGCAACATGTCAGCACTCGGGTTCCTATAGAACATGAACTCACGCTCTCCGTCGGCGCGTAGTGTCACGAACGCCAGCGCCGTTCTAGCGCCCTTGTCGAAGTTCACGCCGTCAGCCGATACGCCGTTATCCTTCAAGATTGCCGCCAGCATGAGACCGAACTCGTCATCGCCGAGTTTGCCAACGAATGCTGCTGTACCACCTAATCGTGCAACGGCTATCGCAACGTTTGCTGGAGCGCCCCCAGGAGCTTTTAGGAACCCGGGCGCTTCAGCAAGAGATACCCCGGAAACTGTCGGGACGAAGTCGATCAACATCTCGCCGAAACTCACGATCAGACCGTTGCTAGTAGTATCTGCCATTAATGCTATATGTATCGATCTAATTTGTATGTGTATGTATAATAATGTATGTACGTTTTTTTTGTTCTTGTGAAGAGAGAATATGTGGAGGTTTATATAGAAAATATGTTGGTTTGGCTAAAGTGGAATTAGAGTGGGGAGAGAGGTTTACTTTTGTTGCAAATGTAAAAGAGAAGTAATTTATATTAGGTACTAGCGTTATCGAAAAGGAATAAATTCTTTGCGGATAAGTTTTTTTTCTTCTTTTCTAATTGTAATATTTAGATGATCTTTTAAGGGGTTTTTTTCAACTTTGGTCCGTAACGAGTACTGATTCTATCTTTGGTTCCCTATTGATTTTTTTTGTAACTTTGGTCCTCTAATGTGTCTCACATTTCATACTTGGTCCCTTTTTCCACCGAAGTCGTTTTTTTTGGCAAAAAAAAAATCACGTGTTGTGCACATGGTCACATGAGGGTTGTTTTCATGTGGGAAAGAAGTCCACATTCTGAAATCACACCCTTCTTTTGTTGTTTTAAGGCAACACTTTTTTATTAGGGGACTAAAGTTACAAAAAAAGTCAATAGGGACCAAAGATAGAATCAGTACTAATTAAGGGATCAAAGTTGAAAAAAAAACGATCGTTTAAGAGTTTAGACTTTTTTTGTGTGGCTGAATTAGAGTCCTGGTAAAAGTTCAAGTATTTATGTTATTTTATTACTAATTGATTTTGTATATGTGATTGTTAAATATTGTTGTCTACTCAAAATCGCTAAGTATTGATGGAATTTTATCGATTTTGTTTTTATTCACGTTTGTTGTTAGAATATTTTATTCAACTCTCGGGCGGTGATAGGGATATAAGATCAACACTTAATAGAGTAATAAAGAATTTTCAGCATGATTTTGGCTTGCGTTCCACGTCCATAGCAAAACCGATTAAAGCCAGGTTTATTTGAAAAACAGAAAATTCAAGATGCTAATGAATCAGTACAAAAGTTGTTCTGTTGAAGTTGAATATCTTTCTTTAATTTTGAGTTAACTGTATAAATTTTCTTCGACCAAAAAAAAAAAAAGAATTTAGATTGGCGCAATTATCTATGCGTATAAAATAAGTGATAATCAATGAAATGGGTTGAAATACTAACTATAAATTAGGATGGTAGGGCTATTAATTACACTAATCATGTTAGTTGTTGAAATAGTGCTTTTCATGTCATCCATATGGGCCATTTAACTATATTAATTAAACCTTTTGTAAATAGAAAATTGGGATTATATCACTAGCACCCCATGTGTGGTGTAATATCAGAAAATTCTATGAAGTTTCAAATATTATCACACCATCTCAGATTTGTATTAACGTATCATTTAACATTATTTTTGTTTGAACAACTTATGAGGCTGATATATTCTTTTGTATTCAAATTATAAGTGGGGGTGTCATCGATATATTATACTAACTATTAGGGGATGTCATTGATATATTTGAACAACTTTTAAAAAACACATGATAATATTTGTTTATAGCAAAAATAACTTTTAAAAAGTTATATTGTTACTATTGTAACTTTATTTTTTTTCTTAAAAAGTACACTAGCTTACAATTTTAAGGGAATTCTTCTTATATTTATTTCTATTTGTACTTTAAATGAAAGTTTATGAAAATAAATTAAAGCAGTAAAAGAAATCTGATTTTTTAAAGTAAATCTTAAATTTTATTTTTGACTTTTGAGTATTATTTTCTCTTCTTACTTCTAATATCTATTTCAATATACGTAATTATCAAGTTTTTTTTTTTTCTAGCTTTTGCTGAATATATTTTAATATATTTTGTCATTTTTAAACTCTAAACTTCGGAAATTCAGAAACAAATAAATATCACTTAATTACTGTTTTTTTTTTTTCATTTATGAATTTATAGAAATTTGTATTTAAAATTTGAATATATTTTTATGTTGACAATTGTCAAAATTGTTAATATATAACAAAGAGACCTCATAATAAATAACAGTATAACAAAGCCCCCATTATAATTTGAATAGAAAATGATTACTACTGCAAACTTAAGAGGGTATTATTGATATTATTGAATTACATGAGAGTTTTCTGATATTACACCAGGGGTGTGAGCTGAGTGATATTACTCCTAAATGTTTTGTATTATTAAGTATATAGTTGTCAAGAAAACTAGTAGTCTAAAACACGTTAGTAACGTTGGGATATATAACTAATATGCTTGTTTGTTTTAATTTTCTTGAGGTTTGAAGTTAGAAAAATATCTCCGGCCGCAGGCGCGGAAGAAGCTCATATGAAACGCCTCAAGATTCCGATAATTGGTGGCAAAAGTGGGAGAATTCATTTGAAGTTGAACCACCATTTTCAACTGATATATATATATATATATATATATATATATATATATATATATATATATATATATATATGTATATATATATATATATATATATGCATGTAACCAACACAAAGAGTTCGATCATGAGCAGTAAACTGTTCTATGAACTTGTAGTTTTTTAAAGGTGCTCAAAATATTGTATGAGCATAATGATATATCTGAAATTTTTCTTGAAGGTGATTGACAATTTTACCCGTCAAATATTTATTCCTTGAATCCTTAGTTGGTTGAGGGTTTCTTGGCATATCTTTTTGCTAAACAATTTTTGCTTTATTAAATGTATGGGTAAATTCTTGAGTTGATGAGTAGTAATAATTTATAATAAATTGAAATCAAATATACTAATTATTAAACTTAAATTGAAATGTACAAGCAAAATTAAATTAAACTAGAACTAGATTGATATTATATATATATATATATATACATAAAGAAATGCTGGCTGCTATTTGCTTCCCAAGTATGGTGACAACTTTCAAAAATCGCAAACCAAGGCAACTATTTGTTGCCTAAGTTTGCAATGTGAGAGTAGGGTGTGGTGCACCTTTCTGTATCTAAAGACAAAAACGACTATTATTGTCGTTGGACCAAAATTTTGCGCCAATGTGGGTGGCATTTGTTCGCCCGAGTTGCAACCATGGATTAAAGTTTCGGTTTCGATGTGTGTTTCTGTCTCCTAAATATTAGAAACATTTCGTAGTTTTTCGGAAGCTTTTCGACGTGTTTCGAAAATTTCGTAAAAGTTATAGTTGCAATGAAATCGGAAACTACTTCTAGGTTTCGTTTCGACTAAGTGAAAAAATGAAACATTTCGGTGGTTTTTGAGGAAACGTATGGAATTTTGATCCATGGTTGCAACCTTGGACCGACGAAATTGACCTCTCAAGGTCCGGAAAGTAGGCGGCGATCATGGGCGACAATAATAAGATCTTTACTTTTTTAAATTTTTAAACAAATATATGTTTAAATTAAAAATTAGCAAAAAGGCCCCTAATACAGTTATTTAATGTGCACATACTAAAACTAATAACAAAAATTTGAATTTTATATCAATTAAGATTACAAACTTTACACCAACAGCAAGTGCTTTAAAAGCCTTATAAGGGTTGGTTGAATCATGAATGTAGCGAGCAAACCAGAAGAAAAAAGATAAAAAGTTTGATAAAACCAACTGCCTTATCTCATTCACACAAAAAACAGCATATACATGTCATACAAAATACTTTGGTTTCTAACTGGGAAGGATAACTTTTAATTCAGACATTTATCAAGACAAAAACAGATGGGAGAATTGGCAAAAACACTAACTCACTAATTCTTTCTCCGACCGCCTTTTCCTTTTTTTCCCGTCTTCTTATTCTTATTCTTGTTCTTGCCTTTCCCTCGACTACTACCCGAATCCTGGTTGCTTTGTTTGATTACAGCCATAGCCGAATCGTTTCTATTGCTGTTTTTGCTGTTAGAAACTTCGGGCTCATTCAACTCTCCAGTAACTGAATCTTCATCTGTATCATCATGCTTCTTGAACTGACGATATAATGCTGCATCTATTCGAGGAAATCGCGTCTCCAAACTCTTCAAAAGCGGTCTAAAAGTTGACAAGTGTTCGCTGTCGAAGTCCCTGCAATCATCCAAAATTATAGTACTATAAGAATCAGTTATAATAATACTTGCTCAGGTATTCATGATTAAAAACTTCGGGATTATAGGCCTAAGTGAAAAAAATGATCATTCAATCCAGCACGTACTAACTCGAAAGAATCATTATGAAATGGCCAGGGTTTCTTTTTTAGACTGACCTCGAGTCTAACAATGAAGACAGGCGCTTCAGTTCCTCAAGCATGCCCGAAACCTCGAAGAGCATGTCTTTATCATCATCATCATCGGAATAAGTTCTCAGCTCGGTGAGGTCAGCAAATTCATCAACCAAGCAAGTAACTTGCTCCTTCAAATTCACCTGAAGAGATAAGAAAGCTCATTAATGTATCATGTATCTGTGTCAAAATAAAGGTCGCCACAATGCGAATTGGATCAATGTTTCTCAAGTTCAGACATGGATTCCAAATGGACTCCAGTTGGATCCACTAACAATGTCGTTGGGTTTTATCCTTTACAGAATCCAGATTTGGACTCACTACCTAATCCAAACTGAAGTTACCTTTATTTTCAGGAGATTGCTAGTCAAATCTCCATCTTTCGCATTGATCAGTGACTCAAAGGTTCCTCGAAGACGTTCCCAGTTCATTTGGAGGTCCCCTTCCCCTTTCTCTGAACTCAAATTGGAATCATTTTTCAGTGTCATTTCAGAAGAAACTGGCATAGTGGCACTCTCATTTTCCAACGTCGTTTCAGAAGAAATATGAGTGCTTGACTGTGACACATTTTCTTCAACTGATGTAAACCGAACAGATCTTTCAGATTTCGTTGTAAACAGTGTTTTCACTATTTCACGTTTGCATGAGAAACGTTTCAGGTTAAGAACAATGGCATCAGGATACATAACTTCCTCAAGGTTAGTTTCTCCCAAGTTTATAATTACAAGGGGATCCCTGATTACCCTGAATGCTCTGGCAATGGCATTTGTGATGTTATCCTCCCTATCAAATTCTATAGCTTCACGGAATTCTGTAGGCAGCTGGGACCTGATATGAGGTATGGCCAACATCTTCCGAAGTACGCTGAAAGGTATACTTGAGTTCAGACACACCAAACAGAGGAGCATAAACAATCTCAGCATCAGAACTGGAACGTAGGACTTCCAGTTGATCTTAGAAGTTCTGATCCATTCTGTGGTATCACGAACATTACAAATAAATTGCTGGACCACACCAGCGATGAAGTTGAATATGATACCTGTGGAGAATTGCTCCTCTGTGACTAAACCGGAAATTGGGTTAGTCTCAGGCTGTTGGCATATTAACCATTCAACAAATGAGGATTTTGTCGTTAAAAAGACACCACGAGCATGAGGTACCAAAATCAACAGGCGCTCCAAGAGATATATGAAACAATTCGGCAAAATATAGTCCTTCATCATCCAGATTGGAGTATGCGTGCTTTGTAAAGCGATATACAGCTTATGACTCAGAGCTTCTGTGGAATAGCTGACTGATGAATCAAGAACTTGTCCAGATTTTAGAATTTCATAGTCAGAGAATGTAGATGGACTAACTTGTGTGGAATCTGACTCCTCGTTAATACTAAGGATCTCAACAAATGACTTCCACGGTGGGTTTTCACCAAGCCTTTCAGAAATTCTCTTACATAGGTTTTGACTAATGTTTCCAGAACCTAGCCATATCATTACCACCTTCCCTAATTGCCGAAAAGTGAGTACATTTCCCATATTGATACTTCTAGAAATAATTTCTTCAAGCAAATTCTTCGACAATTCAGTCTCCCTCAGAGAGATCAGATTTTCTGATAAGGATTCTCGAGTGTCCAATGGGAAAACAATTTCAAAGTATCTCATGGATAAATTAAGGAAATTCTGAAACTTTGAGTAGTCAGATTTCTTAATCTCGAGTGATTTTGACTCTGTGAAGAACTTAGCTACATCGAAAATGGAAGTCAGGCATGTACTTTGGGAGTACTTGGACAAACTTTTGGATAAAGAAACCTTGTAGAGTGCTTCAAGAGCTTCTAAAACTCTAAGTCCAAAAGATACAGTTATTTGATGCCAGTGCTTTCTCGCAGCCAATGCAAAATGACGAGCTTCAACAGACGCTACATTTTTCTTCCACCGTATGAACCTCTTATCAACATTATTTACCCATTCAGCTTCATGGTTCAGCAAGAGATAGGTGGCATTTAGATTGTCTGATAACCTCAAGCCAAAGTATTTGAGACAAAATTCAACTGTACATTCGTATTCATCAAAGTCTTGCCTTTCAATTGACTCAAGACTTTCTAAAATCTTCAAACTATTCTCTTTCAGTAAATTCCAAACATATACCAGAGTTCTGACCGAGACTTGGTTCATCAGAATTCTGTCATCTGAATAACTTTTGAGATCAAGGATGAACTCATGCTCCCATTGATACTTCTCACGTTTGACTAGAAAATGCGCATTCAGAAGTTTAAGAACAGATAAAACTTCACCCATAAGGCTTCCACATTGTGTTGAAGCAAAGTAACTCCGCATCAGATCAGCCAAACTACTTGCCCCATGTGACAAAACTTCGGCTTCTGTAGAGATTAAGGCAAGATAGCTTCCTGAAACATTATGAGCAAACGACAACGCTTTCTCTAAAAGTTCTTCCTTTTGTGGAAATGACTTCAAGGGCCAACCTTGGCTTCTGGATACCCATAAAGAGTTAGAAAGCACATAAAATATGATGAGAGAAGAAGCAGCTGCAAAATTTTCTGCCTTCCCCAGAAGATCAACCTCAGATAGAAGATCTCCCATTTGCTTTGCAATCTCTGCAGCCTCACTGAAGTTTCTGGACTCTTCCTCCAAAACTAAAAGCTCTTTAAGGCAGTCTAAAGACTTCAGGAAGTTGCGCTTGGATTCCATCGTATGGAAAGCTCTGACAAATTTTATTAACGATGTATTGTCATTTGCCTTGTGACATTCCAGGGCGGCACTTTCCAGGAATGCCTGCCCAATTTTGTCAATTTCATTAAATCTTGACAAATTATCTCTATTACAAGATGCTTGGCTCTTCCAGGACTCTATATAGTGCAAACCAATGTCAAAACATTTTCCCTCAGTGCAAGCTGACAAGCAGTCGGCAAAAAAATTTCCCTTGAAATAAACTTCTGCGGCAGTATTATAGCATTTAGCTAGAGTGAAACATTCACCAGATTTTCGTAGTTCACCACACTTCTCCAAATAAATCCTTCCTGCAGAGAAGTTACATGTTAATTATAAAAAAATAAAAATATCGACTCCGGAGTCGAGAACAATGTATTCTCCAAAAGTAAACCACTGCCATTACAATTATTTATAAAAAGCCAATATTACATAAGTTCATGTACACAAATGAGAGTGATGATGGTTAATGGATAAGAAATTACTTAGCATGAGAACTCTCATACATCACGTATCTGGGTAAACAAGTCCCCTTATCCACTGAGCATTTTGCATAACAAAATTTACTTATCATTAACAGTTATCACTTATCTCCATAAACTGCACATATAGATTGTACATTTTCTTTAACATATAACTATACACATGCTTTTTTTTTCCTTCCAAAAACTGACTTAGATGCAGTATTTCCATCTGAAAATGAAACCAGAAACTTGTCGCAAGGGAGTAAATTTGTTTTTCATCTTTGTCTGTCATTCTAAGTCTAATAAATAATATGGAACATCGGCAAAGCAAAAACTGCAGGTTCGACAAGAACATATCATCAAATGTTGGGTAATACAGATTTTTCTGTTGGATGTATTTAACATGGTCTTTCTCTTAGCGCGAAGCTGGAACATACCTGCTCTTTCATATTCCCCTAGGTCGCAGAAACATTCTGCTGCAGAATCAGCCTTCCCGATTTCGTCAAACATTTCTGCTGCCTGTCTTAGTATTATGTCAGCCTCTGCAGAATTTGAACTGCGCAAATTATCAGCTGTGGCCCTAAGGCCAGAAGCCTTAGCTCTTTTCTCCCACATTTCCTCTCCGGCTTTTTCAAAGCAAATTGTTGCCATCTCATAGTTTTTCTCCCAGAAGAGCTGTAAAAAGAATGATTGAACTCAATTTTTACGAAAAATGAAAAAACTCAGTAGGATAAAATAAACAAACCTTAATTCCCTGAGATTTCCACTCCTCTGGGTTGCTTGCCCTCTGCATTGCTTCTAATATAGAATCATCGACTTTCCTCACTTGCACTAAGCCCAATTTTCTCCAATAGTCAAACATAGGCTTGGACAATGATTCATTGTTCTCACAAATCCATAATCGTTGCTTCGTTCTTGTAATGGCAACATACAATTGCTTCAGTTCAGAACACAAGATATTGTGTCTTGACTGATTAAAACTCGGAAAGGACTCCGGAGATTTAGTATCGAGCAAATCTTTGTCTTTCAAGAACTCATAAACAACTCTCCACTGATTACTTAGAGGTGAGGAGCCAAAAAAGTTGTACAGCAAGACATCCTACGGTACAAAGTGAGAGATCAAGGAAATCAAAACACGCAAGTTTCAACTAAGAGAATGACCAGCCAAATTGCATATACATAACTGTGTGAGTACCTTTCATGAATAAAATATAAATTACATGAAAAATACATCCTGCCATCCTTAAATAAAAATTGCACCTCAGAACGATTGTTCAAATTTAGAATTAATAGTCAGCAACATTATGGTTCCCATTCTGGAGAAATATTACCCTTATACATGACGATATAAATAACAGCAACTAATCTAAGATCACTCACCCCTCGTGGCCACATAAACTCAAAGAGGAAAGTAAAACAACTCCCAAGTGAAATGTGCTTATAACATGTACACTAGCCTAAAGTTAGTAATTCAAAGTACCTTTCGACCAAAAGTAGAAAATTGTAATATATGACAAGAATGCGAACCTGGAATTCGAGGCCTTTGCATTCTACAATAGTCAGAACAAGAGCTTGCTGGCCAATATAAGCAGAAATTTCCTTTCTTGCTTAGTCATCACGCACTAGGATAACTTGCTCAGCACCAAACCCGACCCATTTCCCACCAGTTTTACTGTGACCAAAAATAGTCATGATCGAGTTCTCATTACTGCCAGGTTCTAATAATACAGGAGACTCTCCATATATAAGACTAGTCTCCGGAGGCAACACATCCACAGATAGCGGGAAAAAATGGCAAAGAAGATCTATAACACTTTGAGATAACCTAAGGACTCCAGCATGCGTACGGAAATTTTGAGACAAATTGAAAATGTCTGACATATGTCCTTTGTCTCTTCTTCCTCCTGATTCAAGATTTTTAGATTTCATAAGAAACTCGTAGTAGAACAAGGACCTAATATCCTCAAACCTAAAATCAATCCCTCTTGCAATTGTCTGAGCTGTGTCTCCAGAAAAAACAAATCCATTATCAACATTTCTGCAGATATATCTGAAAAGAGCAATCTGCCTCATCGTAAGGTCCTGCACTTCGTCAATATAGACAAAGTCCATCTTTTCACCAAGAAATTCCTCATTCTTTAGTCTGAAATGAATGTCAATGACTAAATCAGCAAGATCAAACTCAAAACGCTCCATCTTCATTTTCTCATAGTCCTGAAAAATATCATATACCATCTCGCGTTGCTCTGCTGTTAAAGTAGATATCCTACTATCAGATAATGAAACATACTCCTCCTTGCTTCGCTTGCTATCACAAGCTTCCCCGTCGCGTAAACCCCCTTTAATGTGAGATATTAGTTCAGTAAATACTCTTGAAGGATCAAGAATTTTTGTCATCTTTAAATTGAAATGGGGCCAATAGAAGCACAAGAAACGGTCATAAGTTATCTCATTTTTCCTTATGAAAGTCTGGAGAGCAACTGATCTCAAACTCCTATGATCAAATCGAGAAAAACCCCGCACAGCAGGAAACCTCTCAAAATATGAAGTTCCAATAGTACCATCAAGCATCATTATAAACTTATGAAACGTTATAATGAGAGGGTACTTTTCCGGTTGAACCCCAATAAATGTGTCAGGCCATTTCATTTATGTCGTCCATCGCAGCTGAAGTATTATCAGCAGGATTCCCATTAGCAAAGCTGTACACATAAGGAAGGTCAGAAAGCTAAATGGGCAAACATCAAGGACAAAAGATTAAAAACCAGGCTTAAAGCATGAAAAATTGAAGAGAAACTCCCGATACAGAAACTAAAGAGAACTCTGTGACATGGATTTTTTGAACAAACCTTTTCAGCTGCGATACATGTTTTTTGACTGCATAACAAAGTTTTGGACTCACGGTGACAAAGAGCTGCCGCAAACTAGTACCCCTATCTTCACCCAGGCTTTCACCAACGTCATTTCTCTTGTTTATGCCTAAACTACTATCATCTGCAATAAAAGTTCCTGAAGCAATGGAATATTGTTGTAGATTCCGGTAAAGTTTCATAGTCAAAATAGTTGTCTTTCCTGTGCCAGACCTGCCCAATATAAAGCTGCTTTTTGGATATATAATTATGCCACGCTCCTCGTCGGTGACCTCAAATGGGAGATCTATTTCTCTGCCCTCATGGTCAGTGAGTAAATGATTCACAGTACCAGTTGACAAGGAGTAGAACTTCATTAACAGCAAGCTTTCACTCACTCTAGAATTCTCAACGTAGCTTTTACTGTCCACAGCACAAGCATTTGAATCAGTGCTATTCAGTGTCTTAAACCGCACGAGATCATCGGACATTGACCAACTCTTTGGCACCTCCAAATTTCTACAAAAGTTTAATAGAATGAATTTCATTCAAAAAAGTATAACAAGAACCGAATCATGCAGATAAGCACACAAGCAACATTAGAAGTACACGAAATAATTATACATACATACCCCTCTACAAGTATCTCTTTGCAGAGTTTGGTAAAATCGTCAGTGTACATAGAGAAAATGTTATCCAGTCGCTTCGATAGGTTGGGGACTTCCACCAAAGGCAATACATCCCACACCTTCAAAATTTGTTTGTAAACGTTGTTCTTCATTATGTCAATCGTGCAAACAACGTAGTATCCTTCAACCTTAAATTGTTTAACAACATGAGAAGACCTCTCGCCTATCCAGTCCACATTTACTTTCTTGGGTCTCCATCCACTTGCAAGCTTCAGTAAAATATTTGTAACCAACTTCTTCACATACGACGGTTTCAATTTTCCAAATGATTTTCGGAAGTTATCACTGAATAGAACCTGAAGTTATAGAAGGTACTTTTCAGAAATCTTTACCGAATAATATACGGTGAGGAAACATTTAGTACCAAATGAAAAATGATATCCACTATGCAATAAGACGCAAAACATTCGACTGAAAGTTAGGAAGATACAAAACTAGAAATCCATTGAACCCTGATCTGTATTATAATATGAATCTGGAATGAGAGAATTATTATCTATATGATGATCCTATTAAACTGAGCCAAAAGCATGAGGGATAACAAACCAGCAGTAAATTGTAAGGTGTCTTGGCAGGCATGAACAGAATAATAAGTTGGAACCCTTGTCGTCTTGTTTAATATTACATGAAAAGAACAAAAAGTGGTGCAAAATCATGTACCTTCCATCTTGCATTTTTGAACAATATGCTGTCTCCATCAAGCAGATCCTCAAGTTGGTCTTGCGCTTTTTTAACATCGATGATTGTTTTAGCTACATCGCAATCTTCATCAGCAGAAAAGAAACATTTACGCTTCATAGCATCAGTAATCAAGGCTTCCCATACTGTATTACTCATACTCAAGGTCTTTGCATTCCCTAAGATCCACAGACAATAACTAGAACAAAGAAGCAATGAGAACCATGATTGTTGTTTAATATAAATTATACATGAATTAAGAGAGTAAGCATAACGAGATGCATACCGAGCTCTCGTCAAAGCAACATTGGTTCTCTGGGGGTTAGCCAAGAATCCGATGGACCCGTGATTGTTACACCTTACAGTAGATATAATTATTATATCTTCTTCTCCACCTTGAAATCCATCAACGGACTTCACCTGAACCAGAAACCTCTCAAGATTTTCATACTTCTGGCTTAGCCTATTCTTTATTGCCATAACTTGAGCAGCATAGGGTGATATGACACCTATGCTAAGTTCCTCGTTCGAGTCATTCCATGCTGTTCATATCATACACGCAGGACAAAAAGTTAAGAAGATGAACATTTAAATAGATCACCCCCCTAAAGTTCATCCACGGAACAACTCAATACTAGGAGATTTATCAAATGTAAGAAAGAACAAACAAACAAACAAATAAATAAAAGAAGGCATTTAGCAAGAAAAGTGAATCAAAAAACGATAATATGCATGTTAGGTATTAAAACAGTATCTCCAGGATACAGTACTCCAGAGTAAATTTCAATCACCAATTTACCGATCGATATACTACTATGATTGGTTTATTACCATAATGGTTTTGGAATTTGCGTGAATATCTGTCTAAAGGATATCAGGTCCACACTAATACTTTACGTGGTAGTCTTCTTGATTATGAATCCTGTCATTAAGCTATCTATAGATCAGTATGAAGGATTTGATTTTTTCAGAAGTATAAACGATCCCAAACCTTCAACTAAGTCCGAGATAATAGTTTATATTATCTCTATCAAACTGTTGTTGCTCCCAGTAATGAAAGTTTGAGCTAAGTCCATGAAGAAGGAACAAATCCAAGATCAAGTCCTTACTCAAGCAAAAACTCAACCGTGACGCAACTGTAAGAAGATAAGGAAAAGAAAAAGATAGATAACTGGATCTACAATACAAAAACAGAGAGTTTCTACTGCAATTTCCTTTCCTTTTAGTTCTTTTTTATGAAAAAAAATGAACATAAACCAATGGTCAAAAGATAATGGTGGTTTGGGTTCAGTGCCACAGTCTTAGCATACCTTTGTACAGTTTCTGCACTAGCTTCACTACTGCAGCTACCTCAACCATGTTTCTTCTGCTGCGTCCAACATCATCATATTCTTCTTTCCCGCCAACAACATTGATGAAGGAATAGGGTCCAAACATCTTCCCTTGAAGATAGCATTTTCCATAGATTTGACTTTTTACACTAGGAGCATCAATTATCTGGTTGTTATAGAAAGTTGAATTTGGAAACCGACTTATAGATGGATGCATCCTATATTGCGTATTAAGCAGATGCTTAGAGTGGCCGAGGGAACTCAATCTTTCAAATAAACTTCTACCGAAACCAGCCTCTTCAGATAGCTGTATATGTGTAAATTTAAATAAAGCATGTCAAGATTTAGTATTAGGCATATTGTTTGCAACTTAACTTATATAGCATACAATCAGATGCAATATTAACACATAAGGGAAAATAAAGTATCATATATACCTTGCTGCTAACCATTGCCGGTAATTGACACTCATCACCAACAAGAATAGCGTGTCTCACATCTGGGAGCTGCAGTGCAATAACTGATTCACACTCTTTTACCTGAGCAGCTTCGTCTATAACCAACAACTTAAGTGGTTCCATATCGACTGAATGCAACTTGTACGAAGACGACGTGGTACAAAATATCAGCGAAGCCTTTTGGAAACAGAATTCAACAGTTGACATCCTATTAGTAGCACGAGGAAGGTCAAGTGTGTCTACCGAATGAAGAAGAGAACGCAGTATGGATACAGACCGGTTTCTCATATGCATTACAGATGTGGAACCAACAAAAGCTTCAGAGTCATCAATCGTTACTTCACGTGTAAATATATTCTCCAACTCATCAGAAGTTGTGTTGTTGTCAAACAAAAATGTTTCAATATTGTCAAGAATGGAAATAACTTCCACCATGTATTGAAAATTTCGCTCCCGGATGAAACCTCTAGGTAGATGCTTGATAAAGGCCAACATGCAATTCTTCAGGGGCAATGCTGTGTGTTTAAATCTTTGTCTGCCAAACTCCAATAATGATGCTGGCTTAGATTTCAGGACTCCATTCTGAGAAACTCTTTTTGCTGTGTTTAGCTCATTCTCCGTGTAGATATTATACTGAGAAATGCAATTCTTCAAAAAGTCAATCATGGACACCACACAGCTCTTCCAACCAGTGAGTGACCCGAAGCATTTTGCAAGCTGGTCAACACGATAGTCCAGAAAAATTTCCTCAATATCTGAGCCAACTTTAAGCCGTGCAGCATTACCAAAGATGAGCATGTCACCTAAAGGACAAGGAAGAAAGCCCTTCCCAAATTCAGCTTCAGACGATCTCTGCACCAGTTTTATCACGCGAGAGGCTAGCTGAATAATTGCCACGTTAGTGGGCGTGCAAATGACCGTTCTGATATTCATTCTTAATAGCGTATACAGCAAAACGCTTAAGGTCATTGTCTTCCCTGTCCCAGGTGGACCCCACAGAAGCTTGACTGAAGGTTTGTGGTTGCACTCTATTCTGAGTAGAGAAGCCAAAATTGCATCATTTTGAGATTTATTTAGCTTCGACAATAGTGCAGGTTCAACTTTTGCCTCCATCTGATCATTGCATCGCGGATAGCAAAGCTCGCAATCTTCCTGGTCCTATTTGAGACAAAATAAGCAAGTTAAACAGCGGATTATTTAAGGAAATCCATAATCTCCAATAGAACGGTAGATACAGCTGTATTCTGCAATTATTTCTTTAAACAAATATCAGACTTGACAAGTGAAATGAATATTATGAACAAACAAGTACACTAGTTTGTCACCATTACATTTAGAGTCCATTATTAGGTGTTAGTTTGCCTTGAATCAACACAACTTACCAATTTGTTCCAGGCAAAGACATTTTCAATAATCCTCAGATTTCGACGCATGTGCAATGCTTTCCATATCCTTTTGTTTGTGAGTATGTTTGTCATGAAAACCACATAAAGAGGCTTGTGCAACCATTCATCAACTTCAAACTTCCCTCCAGTTTTCACTTTGAAATTTGCGGTTGTATAATCGTCACCGTCCTCATCCTCGGTAATACTTGTTACTGATGCAAAAGTATATTTCCAACCGAAACGTAGAAGGTCTGAAGCAGTCTCAGGTTTCGAATTCGTAAGCATCATAACATCACCAGGTAATGTGCTGTAAGGCTCCTTGCCACGATCACCAACTCTGTTCCTCCAGTTATCGATTTTAACACTATAGACACGTTTTGAGTCACTCAGCAAACGGCGCTTTGTCGATAGTTTCAATTGCAGAAGCGAGTTCTTGACGTGTTTCTTCCAGTAGAGGGAAGACATATGAACCAAGATATTGATCCACAGATTCAAATGACTCGGGTATTTTGTCAACCTAAATGCCAACAAAAAATTATAAGTATATGATTCAAAACATGAGCTGGTAATTTTAGTGAAAAAATTTCATATCATAGTTCCATAAACCAAATAAATGTATCAATCCATATTTTAAAATCTGCCAAATACACACACACACTCACACTCACACATAAAACAGTTTTACATACATACACAGTCCTAAAACAACATATAAACGCAAAACACAAAAACTGACGTATGAAATTCTGCAGTACTATTTAACATCTAATAATGCAGCATAGTTTAAGCAACAACAAATTAATAAACCAAATCATAAGCAGAAACAAGTTTTATATAACTCAATCAACAAAAACAGTGAGCATCATATTGAATAGAGGACCTGATGTTTGTACATATCCTGGTCAAATATTTCTTCAAGTGACATGGAGAGCACCATATCAGTGAAGTCATCTTTATGCATCCAACTTCTTTTGCCTGAAGTACTACTCTTTTCCTTCTCCATTCTCACTTCTTTTCTCCTAATAATAACTACTTGTTCTTTCTTCTTCTTTAACAAAGATTAAAAAACTGTTGCATGCATGGATTATCAACAAAGTTGAAACAAAATTTTACAAAACTTATAAGTTGAAAATGGTGAGGAACACGAAGAGTTCTATTAGTTCTTGGAAATGAAGGCGAGTCTTTTCACTTCCCAAAGACTTTTTTTCACTTGTGATGTTTTACAATTTTAACCATTTTGCTTAAAACTTTTTTTTTCTTTTTTCTTTTTTCTTGTTTCTTTTTTTGCCTTTTGCCTTTGTCCTGTTTTTCTTTTTTTTTCCACCTTATATTTTGTTGTTACAAGATTTAAAATGGCGGTGGAAAATATATATAGACAGCATTGATTTGATGAGTTAATCAATTTTGCATGCGTATTTTTTGTCAGATATATTGATGTGCATTGTGAGTTGATGACTTCAAAAATCCTGAGGCGAAGTTCTAGTACTGTGGACAGCCACGGTGACATAGTTTTGAGACTTGGCGTGCACAAGTTGATCTTAAGTATAATAATTGCATCTACTCTCTGGGGTGTTGAGCCGTAGCTAAAATATGGCTGATACCATCTCTTCAGAATTATAGTGACCTTTTATAAAGTTAGTTCTTAGTTTATAATTGATTGATCTTATAAGTTTTTTTTTATAAGAATTGATCTTATAAGTTTTAACTTTGACATATACGATAAGTGTGTATATTAATTTGATATATTTATTAAATTTTAGAGGATGCATGTGCAAGTATACAAATTAACCCAATAAAATTGCACAAGCTGAAATTTAAATCTAGTTAATGAGATATTTACTTTTTCAAAAAGGCAGTACGAATAGTTTGTCGATTCTCACCTTTGATCAGTTTCGTTGTCTATTAAATGAATTTAGAAGTAAGTATTATATAGGAGTTTATTTTTCGAGTTTAAAATTTGTATTTTACTAATACTTCCATCTTCAAAAGAAATTATGAGTCGAAATTACTTGTATATATATTGAATCTATACGTGTTATTATTCCATTGTCTATGAATTCAAATATTAGTATTGTAATTATATCTTGAGAGTGATTCTACATTGGTGATTAATTTATTAGCCTTACGTGAGAAAGTGCCATAAAAAATTGAGAGGTAGATGGTTCTTGTGCTTGGAGTATATTGTTTCAGACTTTCGATAATATTCGAGAAAGGTAAGGGTTGCTGACAAATTGGTGAGCAACGGAGCTTCTTATATATGATGGGCTACATTGGTGGTCTTCGAGTCCATCGTTCAATGATGACTATTGTCATAGAGAGAATTCCCGTTTCTGTTGAACTTCGGTTGTAGTATTGTCTTTTTTGCAACTTTCGGATATTTTTCTTAACATTCGGGTCTTGGGGTCGTTTAGCACTTCGAGGGTGCCAACGTGATTGGAATGCTAGGAGCCTAGAACACTGGACGTCACTAAATCTCCATCTTTCATTATATATATATAAGAAGGTCATTTAATTATTGAAAATAACTTTTTAACTTTTACTGAAAAAGGATATAAAAAAGAAAGGAAAAGAATATAATATCTTCCCACAACTTAAATCCTCACCCAAACTTCATAGTGTGTTTTTCTTACTCAATTTTAAATTTATAAATGCAGTTTAAATTTCAACGAAAGCTAAAGCACATACGCAACAAGATGGATCTATCATCTATCAAGTACATGAAAACAAAATTGAATTTAAAAGATGATATATATTAATCAAAAGCATATGTCTGTTTCTCTTCTAAATATAGCTATACATATATTGAATGCTAATTTCCCCAAAGGTGATATTTCATATCATAGAAATAAATTCCGTCCTGCCTTGCTTCCCAGTAACACACATTATTCTTGCATGAGTCTGTATATGATCCAGTAAATACATCGAAGGACACTTGCTTCGTACCCCACCATATATGGCAAAAGAATAAAGTACTTTTGATGATATTTTGACAAAAGCTGAAATGAAAGTCTTGATTCACGTCAAGTGTGTGAAATCCCAAATCATTATCCTTAGATTGACAATGCAGTCTCATTGGTGCGGGCAGTTTATTAGCTACATCGACAGTATATTTAGGAGTTAAACGACATTTGTGATTGCCCAAGGCAAATGAATACATCAAATTAGCAATTACAAAGAAAAACAATAATCGGCTTTGCATTTTGATACATGCCATTGCTCTCAAGAGTGAATGTTGTAGTTACCTAGTCTTATATACCCTCAAGATTTCTTAGATAAGGCCAAGAGTATTGAACAACTGTAAACTTAAAATCTAAGGAGTTCTTTTGGTTGTTGAGATAAAGCTTAGATAATTGTACTTATCCCAATATATCTCATGTTTGGTTCTTGAGATAAAAGAAATCCCAAGTGGAGGTGAGACATGCTCGGATTTGACATTGTTTGCTACTTTTATTCACTAAAAATGAATAAGTATACAAGTCCCCCTATATAAAGCTATTTATAAAGAACCGGCTTTGCATTTTGATACATGCCATTACTCTCAAGAGTCAATGTTGTAGTTATCTAGTCTTAAATACCCTCAAGATTTCTTAGATAAGGCCAAGAGTATTGAACAACTGTAAACTCAAAATCTAAGGAGTTCGTTTGGTTGTTGAGATAAAGCTTAGATAATTGTACTTATCTCAGTATATCTCATCTTTGGTTCTTGAGATAAAAGAAATCCCGAGTTGAGACATGCTCGGATTTGACATTGTTTGCTACTTTTATTCACTAAAAATGAATAAGTTTATCTTTAGTCCCCCTAGATAAAGTTATTTATAGATAACTCCAGGCAAAAATTCCATTATACCTTCATGTATATGTGTGTGTATATATACACACACATTATATTTTCAATTTGTAAGTAATATATTAATATTTTTAATTGTTTTGATTGTAATTGTGTGCAAACATATTGTGTATGTATACACATAATAATTTACTTTTTTCCTTAATAAATTAATAAAATTAAGTTGTCGTGAGTAATAAAATTGAAGTCTTGGTCTAACTACATTATTTTATATCATACTTTAATTGTGGAATTCATAGCTTGGCTTGTGTAATTTAATAAGCACAATTTAGAAATATAAATTACCTCGGTCAATAAAATATTAAAACAAAAGAAAGAAATGAAGAGAACTCCCTTAAAAAAGCTGATATTTTAGTGGCACTATAACCTTGACGTATTTCATAAAATATTATATTATAATAACTTAGTTGTACGACAATTCAGTAACTAATTAAAAGACTAAGATTCTGAACAACAAGAACAACAACAACAACAACAATAATAAAGAAATAACATTAACAACACAAACAACGACAACCACAACAACAATATAAAATAAAAAAAATAAAAAAGTAACATTAACAACAACAACAAATATTTTGCAACATATAGAGCATTATGTACCATCTTGTCACAATATTACATATAAAAATAGATCAATCACAAGGTATAAAATAAAAATAGATACAAGAGTAATTTGTCTATTTATTTTTCAGATGTGAATAAAGTTCCAGATTATTTGAACATGAGATAATTTGTTTATTTTTTTTAGTGGAGCGAATTGGAAATTTACATGACACAAGCTGCCTATAATTAGTTTTTATACTACTTAATTAAGAAATGCATTTATCATCTTTAGTTGTTGGATTATGTATCATATAACTAAAGGGTTTTGATTATCCTAATGGTAGATAAAGATGCCTTTGTAATCAAACTTATATATATTTTGGATCAATAAGGCTATCAAACTCTAAAAGATTTAATGAATTTGTGAATTGTTACACTATTATGTCTTTATTAACAATAACAGTGGCATTAGCGAGAAAAGAAAAAAACAAAAGTATATCTTACATGATGGATATATATGATAAAGTTAAATACATCTTATTCATGGTTACATTATTTTTGCAACTAAGGTACACAAAAATGAAACATGACACATAAAAAATACTTCATTAGAAAAAATTTGAATTGTTCAATAAATTCTAATTGAGTTTATTATTTAGTTCTTTAATCTTAAATTTAAGTCTTTTGTATGCTTGATCAACATATTAACAAATTGATATCTTTGAGAGAATTTTCAAAGAGACATCGTAAAACTATTTTTGAGAACAGAGAATCATACACTAGAAGAAATCATAACAAGCTATGATGCACTGACACGCCGAATAATCTCTTAATGCAGTGTCCAACACGTATCGAGCACCGATATGATATCGACACGCCTCCGACTAGTGTCCAACATGCCACATGGTGTGTCGTAACAAAAATAAAAGAAAAAGAAAAGGGACACAGTTTCGGACACGTTTTAAGCACGTGGTCGACACGCCCAGACACATTTTTGGGCTCATTTTGTAGTTTTTGTGGTTAAAACTTAAATCCATTAAAGTATATAGATAAAGATATTGGAAGGGTCAAACATTAAACTTTAAAATTTGAATAATTAAGTAGCGAAAAAGCATAAAAGTTCTCTTCTTTTCAAATCAAATCTTACGTAGAAGCTTATTGCAATTCTCTTATGCGCAAACAACAAGGGCGGGCATAAAAAAATTATTTTTCCTTCAAATCGTGGCACTAATATCCGGTTTATGTATTTTATTTGACTACTATATAAAAATTTATTTTGTAATTTGATTTGTGCATGTGACTTTGTATTTAATACTTGGTATTTAGGACTTAAATTTTTTAATGAGTATTTTATTTGAACTTTTGGTAGTTAGTTGGTTTTGAGTTTAAATATGTCTGGCTTTATTCTATATTTGACCTTAAGAATGTTATTCATGCATATTTTGATGATATTTTATATATTTTTATATAAAAAATACAGTCGTGTCTTGGTCGTGTCATGTCTTGTAATTTTAAAAAAAATTGTGTCGCTGTGTACGTATCGTGCCAGGTCTCTTTCTAGGAGTTTGCGTGTGTGCATTATAGATAAGAAGATCTCAGTGAAGCCAAGTAATAATTCATAAGCAGAGTATCACTCTTTCCTTCAAGCACGTAGAGGTGCTTGGTTGACAATAACGTGTCTAAAACCCCAAGGGAGCAAACATAAGCAGACTAAGAATTCTATGCCAACATCAAACATCCAAAGAATGGTCCTGCGTGGGTGTAAGGAAGGATGATTGACTTTAACGTGTAAGAAAAAAAAAATATTATGGCAGCTACCCAAGAAGTCAACCAGCATGATACATGATCCTCATTGGGTTGAGGCAGCCCTGGTTGATGAGTTTGTGGAAGTTGCTTATGTACCCGCACACTATGGTCGCTCATAGGAAAGGTGCATGGAGACCCATTCTTCAAATATAGGTAATTGTTACCTAAATACAAGGCCTAGTAAAACTTTATTTTCATAGGCACCATATAGACAAACCACATTACAAAGGTCACTTGGGACTTGACTCGGTTCTTGTATGGCATCCTTAAGGAGTATCTTATCAACCTTGACGAAGTTATTGTGTCGCTTGCTAGTAAGATTGTTAGGAAAGGTACCACCTCGAGCCTCGCTCACATAACTTTGATTGAAGAGCTTGAACCAAGGCGTGAGTGAAATCTTCTGCATCTGATTAGCTATTAGAAACCAAGCCCCTACTAATGATGCCTCTCGTGCATACTTTTGAATTCACCTCCCGCGATATTCACCTATTATACTTGTATATCCGGCAATAGCTCCCCCAAACACTAGATGCACAAGCAAGGTTCCTCTACATTTGAATTTTATGGCTCTTCGTGCTAACTTTGATCAGTTTTGTATTGATTACTAAATAGATCAAGCAACAATGAAGGTGTTTCAGAACAATAGGAGAACAACGGTTCTATGGCCAACAAGTTGAAATCCTTGAGGCGTCTAGTCATTCTAGAAATATCTCTCTGAAGACAACCATCCATGCATCCATTTGATGATGTCAAGCGTTAAGAAGAGTTTATCGGGGAGTTCCTCGGTCGTCATTTGATTTCATTTAGTGAGGACAATGCATGCATGTTTTAATTTTAGGGGGTATTGGGAAGTATTTGTCCTTTAATGCTTTTTTTTTTCATTGTTGATTCATAGTTTGATTTATTTTAGTGATTTTTCTTTTCTTTGACTCTATGGATGGAATAATCATTTTTTTTTTAAATACACCCAAAGGAGTCTTTTATTGGTTTTATGTCCGAGTCTGGCATGAGTATTCGTTACCTTGACATGAAAAGCTATGGATCAATGATTTTGTTGGATCCTAATTGTGATATTGCTTTGATGATGATCATGTTTGTAGCTATTGAATCTACATGTTTGATCTATACTTGGCTCATGCTTTCTTCGTATACACTTGATAACAAAATAAGTGCAAATACACTAGTGAGCGTGGTTGGATTAGTCTATTGGGTGAAGAAAACCTTAGGAGATGTCACATAGCTTTATTACCTAATTGATCACTACTCAATGCAAAATCCTAGATCGAGGCACACTAGTATGTCATCTTTCTATTATATGAATTTTAGCCATTGAAGTGTAACTTTTCTACAAATAAAATAATTCTTAATACCCTATTGAAGCCATTAATATGATAAAAGCACTTTTGATTTGTGGGATCAATCAACCTACCCAATTTAGCCACAAACAATATTTTTACCTTTTTTAGAGATTGAGGCAACCATAACGAGAAAATAAAAGAAAATATTGGAGAAGTCAGAAGAGTAAGGATGGTGTTGATGTATGGAGACAATGATGATGTATGTAAGAAATGTGATAACAATAAGAGAGAGAAGAATGAAGAAAAACACATTACCCTACTACATTCATACCAAAATAAATAAGTTTAGAGGTTGGATGAAGAGAAAAGGCATAACATTGAGGAAAGATGTGAAAATTTTCAAAGCATGGAAAATTAAATAACCAAAAGATTGGGGATGAATAAGGTGAAAGGTTTCAAAAGAGACATGATCTCGAGTTTAGATTGCCATCATTGAATTCTCTAGCTTCATGATATACTATCCTTCATTTCATAAGCCCATACGCGAGCCCAATATTACAAGTAGGAGTGGGAATCAGTTCAATTAAATTAAATTTGGGTCCAACCTTAGTGCTTTTGATGGATTAGAGTTGAAAATGAATCTAACATTTGGATTTATTATAAATTTAACTTAAATAGAATTTCTCTAATTCAAGTTGTGGATCCACATAAATTAATCTCAACCTAAATCAATCCTAATCGACCCAAATTATTTCACACCTACTCACCCGAGACACTTACATCTAAACACACATTATACGTAAATCACCCGAAAAATAAACATTATGTCTAAAAAACTCACTAAACATAAATTATCAAAAATACAAACCACGCCTAAAACATAGACCGATGTAATCACCCCAAAAGTACACACTACACCAAACGTATAACTGGAAGCACATCATCCAAAAATAAAAACTACACCTAAACACAAACTAGACGTAAATAACCCAAAAAATTTACACTACACCTAGATAGACTCTAGAATAAAATTACCTACGTAACAAATGCACCTCAAACACATACTAGACACAAATCACCAAAAAATATTCATTACCTAATACACACACTAGACATAATCACCTAGAAAACACATAGTACATCTAAAACTCAAATTTGACTAAAATCACTTATAAAACATACACTACACCTAAAACACACACTAGAGGTAAATCATCAAGAAAAAAACACTACACTTAAAAAAACACTATAGACATAAATCACTTACAAAACATACACTACACCAAAAACACACACTAGACTAAAACCACCTAAAAAACACAATGTACGTGCATAGTCAATTCTAGTCAAGTAAATGCTTCTTACTACGATCCGTGATCTAATATGTAATAATCTATTATCCTATTAGTCCATCTTATATCATTAAATTTCATTAGCCTTCGGTATCATATATAGACCATATTCATAACTAATTATAAACTGAGCGCTCAGTTCATGACAAGTACTTGCTAGATGTAACAAGCGGAATCATATATTTCAAATTCATCCAATTGAGTCACATTCTCAGCTACTAGCCTTTAATTTCTCCAAACATAATGGTAGATGTTGTTGTAATTGTAACAACATGACGATGCCTAAAACGAAGCTCAACAACCAATAAGAGCCAGAGAAAGATGATAAATTGATATCAACGAGTTATTGACCATAAAAAACGTGACATAATTTAAACATTGATCCTCTAGAATGTGAAATAACTCGAAACATGCTTTAGCTTTCAATAACCAATCTATATTAGTTTGGGACTTATCAGAAAGATACAACTTAATTTTAGGTGGTTTAATGAGGGAATTAGGTTCAAGGTAATTGAGCCGTGGTGTGGGAACAAACAGACGCATAGCAAAAGTCGGAGTCCCAGAAGGCAAAGTGGATGGATCATTGTCACTGGACATTTGGGGCTTATAAAAAACCAAACGCATATATATATATATTGACCGACCTCTATAACCTGCATATCTTCAAATTGATTGTGAAGGCGTTAAGACATTTCATAGGAATTAAAATCCAGTAGCTATGCAAAATTAATTATCACAGCATGTTACTCCATGTCTTGGAATCAACAATATCTAATTTAGTGATGTTGTTATATATGAGGATATGAGGAATATGATAAATCGAACTGGATATAATCAATTACTATAACAACATAATTAGGATATCACTAATTATAATCTATATAATCAGCCCACACACTCATTCAATTGGCTAAATATTTTCTGGCGAGCCTGCCTAGATCGAGGCACAGTGACATATCAGAGATTCAGAATACACATGATTACACTTCCTTCAAGGCGGTTGTATCTATATTTAGCAAATTATCAAAAGTTATATCTATTCTTGGCAATAAAAATATGCGGCAACGTCATTATGCATTTGCTTCGGTCTAATCATTACTCAGTTAAAGCGCTTAATTACATTTTTTAATATTAATTTACATAAAAAAAACTTAAAAATGAATCAAGGACTCTTATGACACTTTCTTCTTATTAATTCTAATATAGATGAAAAAATTATAACTATGCAAAGAAAATATAGAACCATTAGTAAATAGCGAAGCAAAAATAACTGATATATAACTGCTTAATTCAGTTTAATTTAATAAAATACAAAAGATATATCTCTGTAAGGAATATGACGCAAAATGCGGCAATGATGCTGTTGAAGCCGAAATATTAATAAAATGACATATTTAAAGAGCCACCTGTCATTTACAAAGCTGACCACTTAATAAAATAATCACAAACCCCTTTGCCAAAATAAAACATGACATCACATTACTAAAGATCCTACATATAAAATAAGCAAACGGTTATTTTAAACACGCATTGTTGTTATATAAATATGAGACAGCTCTAAATAGGGCTGGCGTGAGATACTATCGGATGGCGTAGGATACTAGTGACATTTACTATTAATTAGTATAACCAAAGTGTTTGGAATCTAATGCTCCCATGTTCGTGGCTGCAGATTCTGAGTATCATCTCAATTATTTCAGAATCCTCGTTCCGAGTTAGTCGGGGCCCACACATTATGTAAGAATATGGTATGGTGCATCATGTTGTAGCTAAGACAAAATTCCTCGTTCCTCATTTTGACGCACATATTGCCTACTTGCGTTGCTTTCATTTTTTAGCTAAATTTGACATTCGCTTCTAGGTTAAGTAATAAAATGAAAAGGCAAATTATAAATAATTATCAGAAAAAGAATAATTTACATGTACTCGTTAGAATTTGATCGAACTACGGAAACTCTTTAAATTTTAATTAATTACAATATAATCTGTTAAAATTTGCACAAACATCCATGAAAGTTTATTTTTTCTTTTTTTATTGTCTAGGTGGGACGTGGGATCGATGCAACTGGCCAAATAAAGACATTACACACTTAATAGGTAATAATTTAATAAAAACAGATATTGCACTTGATTTTCTTGATTATATATACCCAGAAGGGCGAGAAATTTTATTCCATGAAGTTACACGTCTCGATAAAATTTGTTCGTACTCCAACGAGTGTCTCCCTATTTGTTTAATTTTAAGAAAATTTAGTAACTTAATTAAACAAAGACATCAGAAGATGTGATGTTAATTAGTATCCAAAAATCATATCGTAGTCAAGTACCGCAATCAGACTATTTTTTTAGCACTATTTCCAACGTACGAGTTGAGTTTCCAACGATAATTGTGATATCAGCTTTTGTTTTTAAAACTTTGTCAATGCATCGAATTGTTTACCTTCATTGTTCTCACCTGATATTCGTTAACCTTATTGATTTTCTCTCTCTAAATCCGTAGTAAAATGCAAATGAATCTTCATCATGTAGTACTTCTATTGACTAATGTTATAATAATAAATATCTAGCGCTAAATTTAAGTCATGACCACAAAACTAAACTAAAAATAATATATATGGGTGGTTTAGACTGCTAACAAAATATGATATGAATGTGTTCAAGGGTCTTTCAAATTAATATGTGACTTCGATAGCGAGCGCTTGAGTTTATCATAAATTTCTTGAAAAGATTAAGTTAATGATATCTAATTTCTGTTAGACACGTTACATCTTATAAAAGAATAAATAAATAATTCTTTCTTCACGCAAAAATGGAAACGTGAAATGTAAAAGATAAACAAAATAAATAATAATTTCTTAACACAAATAGGAAGCATGAGATTAAAATATAAACGTATAGTAATCAATATAAAAAATCTGAATTCACCGGAGTTTGGAATAAGATTTCAATTGTATAAATGTATGATGAAAAAATAACTAAAACATGATAAAGAACAACTGCATAGACTGTTTAACTAAAGTAGAAAACATAATTGTACTTGGCAAAATTATTTGAAAAGGACACAAATTATTGTTAGAAACAACTTCTAATATTACTGATATACTAAAATTCTAATAAAATTAAAACAATAATAAAATTGTATTGCTTCAAAACTGCTTTACAAGATATTTTTGACTCAAAGCAACATTGTACACAAGTATACATGTAATCAACAGTAGAGCATAAACTAAGTCCGATTTGATAAATTATGAACCTCAGTTAGAGCACCGGATCAAAAGTTATAAGAGATTTCGTGCAGACATTTTTCTATCGCGACTCCTAAACTCAAAGGTTCTTTTTTCACATCATTCCTTGATCCTAGAAGATCTAGATTTACATTAGTAATATTTCCATCTTTGCAACTAAACAAACATGAGGAAAGAAAATATTAGATGAAATAATGTAATCTTAAAGCACAAATATACTATTTTACATTTTCTTTTTAGAAAAAATGATGTCACCAATAAACAAACCAAAAGGCTAGCTAGTTTGCTGTCAGCCGAACATTGAACGGTAAAGTTAAAAAAAGGCAAACCCATAAAGATATTTTGGGAAAGTACGCCCATAAAGTTTGGAACGAGGATTGTTTATTCGCTTTTAAAAGTGAAAAGACATTATTAGTTATAGTTATAAACTTATAATAACACTATTTACTATTACTAGACTTAGTAGTAGTATAAAATATTATTATTAAATTGTCTATATAAAGTAGGCAAAGAATAGCTGCTCTGCTCTGCTGTTTTCTTCATTGCTCAACTTCCACTTCTTCAGTATTCTGCAGGTACTATTATTACTCTTAGATTCTTCTTTAACTCACACACACACATGTTTGTGTACTATGTGTGGTACAAATTGATTGTAATGTGTTGCAACAAGTAAGTTTTTGCTACCAAGTTTGATACAATGGACTGTTTTGTTATAATTCCAATTTTTGGTGCTGTAAGTTTGTATAGTTAAATTTTCATCAACTTTATCTTCAAATATTTTTGTTGTAATGAATTCTGAAACTGTTCTGTTTCCTAGGAAACTGGTAGATAAAATCTTACAATTTGAACTTGATGAGATTACTTGAGTTTGTGTTAGATGTTTCTGTTTGTTTTGTTAATTGAATTTTGCTTTCTATTCAACAAGGTTCTTTAGTTGCAGCTTCTGCTTAAAGACATCTTCATTTTATAACTTTGGATTTTGACGTATGAGCTATTATGATGTTAAAGCCGTGTTAGGACTTTGGAGCAGTCATTTGAAGCCAAGAAAACTTAATTCTTTTAGTGAGTGTATATTTCTGATTCTGTGACGTATGAGTATTCGATTTTGTTAAATGATTTAATTGACTTTTAATTTGGTGAACCTCGCAGAAGATGCCCTGCTCTGGATTCATGAATTTACAGATATGTGTTAGTTTATTGCCAGCTTTGCAGATTCTTTGCTATGATATCTAAGGTGTTTAGAGGTGAGGCTCAAAGTTTTTCCTTTCTCTTTTTCCGTGATGTTCCGTTGCAATAATAAGCGTAGCTTCAACATTCGTGACTAGCATTTTTGTCTCTAATGATTCTAGTAACAGGGAAAATTTGAGATTCGTATGATTTTTTGTAACTCTTATCTTCTTCAATTTAATAGTATGTGAGCTCCGGGAACTCAACTCGGACTCAGTTTTATTCAAAAAAAAAAATGTTTCTAAGAGTTGATAGAAAGACTAATTCCAAATTATGCAAATTGCAGGGGTTTCTGAGTTTTTTCTAGATAGTTTGGGTTACTGGACCCAGGTACAAATATGATGGCAGGTATTCTTCGCAAGGTGAATATCGGGAAAGCTTAAGGGGGGTATATTTCAGTTCAAGTGTTAGAGAAAAAATCGTTGAGTTGCTTTTGATGCATTAGTATTCATTTTGGATTCTAGTCCTGAATGGAGTACGCAGGCTCGAATGAAGAAAGAGCCAATGGATGTTGGCCTATGCCTAAAGGTTTAACGGAAGACATGATTTTTTCCTTGATGAATAATGATGTGTGGGGCTCAAGTATGGAGGAAAATAGTGTTGTAGAGCCGATGAATTCTGAAGCATCTGATGGGTTGTACAACAGCTCTGGTGGTAATTTATCTGAACAGTTGTTTCCCTCTTTTGCGTCATCTCCTCTCAGTGTGGCTTCTGCTAGTTTCTCGCCCTTTGATCGACTAAACTTCATGGATCGATATAACTCAGGAACCTCCATAGTGAGTGGTGATAATCTTGGAAGTTTGTCTATTAACGGGGATGAAGTGATGTCTCATCAGATAAACAATCAATTTTCTTATCCAGTCATTATTGATAATGATGGAGCTGATTTTATTGAGAGGAGATATAAGAGTGCAAGCCATGAAAACTCGGTAGGTGAGGTACGAAATAGTGTGATCCCTAGGTCTCCTATGCCAACCATGGCGGAAAAGATGCTCAAAGCTTTGTCTTTGTTTAAAGAGTGGTCAGGAGGGTGTATCTTAGCCCAAGTTTGGGTCCCGATGAAGAACGGAAATCAATATATGTTAAGCACTTGTGAGCAACCTTATTTACTTGACCAAACACTTTCAGGATATCGTGAAGTGTCCAGGTCATTTACATTCTCGACACAGGCAACACCAGGTTCCTTTCCAGGGCTTCCTGGTCGTGTTTTTACTTCAAGAATTCCAGAGTGGACTTCAAATGTTATATACTACAATAAGGCTGAATACTTGCGGGTACAACATGCTGTTGATCATGAAGTTCGAGGATCTATTGCTTTACCCGTGTTTGAGGATGATATACCAGAGAAATGTTGTGCTGTACTAGAATTGGTTACTGTGAAAGAAAAGTCCGACTTTGATTTAGAGATTGAAAACGTATGTCGTGCAATGCAGGTTAGTTTTCTTAGTTTCTTTTTATCACATTTCTTGAGTTCTTAGCATGAAAACAAGTAATCTGCTTGAGCATTATTTCTATTGATGCGATTTATTACAGTGATACTTCATGATAGACTCATAAATCATAAACATGTATAAATAAAGATACTGTTTTGGACGTGGGAGACAAAGTTATTCGTATGGATTTTTATCAGTTTAGTAATTGGTAAGTTTATTATCATATCCTTTATCTTTGTTCTTTTTTTTTTTTTTTTGCAAACTGTATTTAAGTACATGCCCCCTTTGTCAATCATGGTGCATTTTGCTCTTCCTTGAGCATTAAAGGTGTTCTTTTCCCCTGTTTCGTTGGCTCCATGCTGTGGCTTTCACTGGCTTTATCTATTTTACACTTCTTTCATATGTCTTTTTACTTTATGTTATTATTAAGGCAATATGCATCTTAGTTAGAAAGAATCGTAAACACTGTTACAAGTGTACTAATCTTCACTCGACATGAAAATGCAAATCTTATCCACGTGTTTGATGTCTTGTATTATACTACATCATTTCGGCATAGAGATTTAGCAATTTTTTGTGGTTAAGTTAAATATCTGAGAAGTTATATGGAACTATTTTCGGGCTGTAATCAAAGATGAATCTGAGAATTGCCTTTGCTTTACACGAATATTAGATAAAATTACCATTCATCTCCTTACTATCTTTCTTGGTCGACATGAAATTGGTTCAAAGTCATGCAACTGGTGCTGAATGTATTCTTCTCATTGTCCTACTGATTCTGCAATATAAGTTCGACTAACTCTCAGCTGTGGCATTTTCAGGCTGTGAGTTTAAGGAGTGGTCTACCCCCGAAGCTTCATCGCGAGGTTTCCACCATACTTTAATTTGATCCTCTTGATTTATTTTCACTTGATTCTACAAGCGTCAGATTAACTTTATATTCGAAATCAAATATTAATTTGCAGAGTCTTTCTAAGAATCAGAGGGCAGCTTTAGCTGAGATAACTGATGTTCTACGAGCTGTTTGCTATGCACATGAACTACCTCTTGCATTGACATGGATTCCTTGTAGCCACGTGGAGGGATCTCACGGCAAAACGATAAAAGTTCTTGCTAGAGGATCCAGTATGAGTCCAAACGAAAAATGCATATTGTGTGTTGAGGATACAGCCTGTTATGTCAATGACAAAGATATGCAGAGTTTTGTGCATGCGTGTGCGAAACATTTTCTCGAGGAAGGGCAAGGTATTGTGGGGAAAGCTCTTCAATCGAATCACCCGTTCTTCTGCCCTGATGTGAAGGAATACCATATTAGTGAGTATCCTCTTGTTCAGCATGCTCGCAAATGTGGCCTAAATGCCGCTGTTGCAATCAGGTTAAGAAGTACTTACACTGGTGATAACGACTACATTCTGGAATTCTTCCTTCCTGTCAGTATGACAGGAAGTACCGAACAACAACTCTTGCTTAAAAACCTTTCTAGTACCATGCAGAGGATCTGCAGAAGCTTGAGGACAGTGTCAGATCCCGAATTTCTTGGGATGGAGGACTCTAAACTCAAATGGCAAGATGGAGAAGAGAAAAACATAACATTTGGAATGTTATCTAAGAGTAGTTTTGAGCAATCACTCATTGACAGGAATGTCGACTTTGTTGGTAATATAACTCCAAATGAATCTGAATCAACAAGAACAATTATAGAAATTGAAGCCGATGGTCGTCATGAACGGGTACGTTTGCTTGTCTTATGTTCTTTTTCTTATTGGCTACCATGCGTTTATTGGTTAGATTGAGGGATTTCTTTCTTAATGTGTTCCAATTTCTCAAATTCTGCTGTAAAAATCATCCTTCATTTAACTGTTTCACTTTTTAATATTGAAACAATAAAACTGGGAATTATTATTAAGAAATGGGATAAGACTGAATAAGATGGTAGAAAACTAAATTACATCTTAGAATTATATGAAAGTATCTTATAAAAAGTAATTGAATATCAGTTAACTGACCACTTGCTCATGCTTCTCTGATTTTAGCATGGTATTCTTCTGAAGTGAATGCTATTTCTTAGTTGACATGTTAGCCAAATCATGAGGCTAGGAGTGAATGGCAACATGTAAAGGTTATTGTTTGCACTTTTACATATAATTCATTTTTCCCTTTTGGTGATATCCTCTTTTAATGACATCGGACAGTAGACTTTTGGTTTCTCACAGTAGAGTTTTAAGGCTCCATTTACACATTTGGTTCTAACTCAGCTCCTTCTCATAATTTCATATCAAATAGTGCTTTATATCTTCTCTTATATGTTGTAGGACTTGGCTGAGAAGCAGGTGGAAAAGAAGAGAAGCACAGCGGAGAAGCATGTTAGTCTAAGCGTACTTCAACGATACTTCTCTGGTAGCCTTAAGGATGCTGCAAAAAGCATTGGTGGTGAGTCAAAGATGTTCATTTGGTATTTCATTGATCCTAAACGTACTGAATATGTGAAACTGGATAAAATTGTGGATATCTTCATAATGCTCTACCATGCATACTTCTTGTAAAAGTGGCCTTATTCAATTTTTCAATAATACTAAAGACTCAATTTTTTCGTCATGTTTTCATAGTGTGCCCAACGACTCTCAAACGGATATGCAGAGGACATGGTATCACAAGATGGCCGTCTCGCAAGATAAACAAGGTGAACCGCTCTTTGAAGAAAATACAAAGTGTGCTCGACTCTGTTCAAGGGGTAGGAAAAGGTCTAAAATTTGATCCAACCATGGGGGGTCTTATAACTACTAGCTCTATCATCCAAGAATGTGACCCAAGAAACAATGCAGTTTTTCCTGCCAAAAATAACTCCATCAGCAACACGGACCTCAGGATGTTAACCACAACCTCAGTGCCACCATCATCTCGTATGGACGTTGAGAACACCAGCACTATGCAAAAGGAAAAACCCAATTCTCTGCACCTGAAATGCCACGAGGAGCCCGGATTAGCTCCATTAGAAGATGGTGCAACATGGATTGCTAACTTGAATGCCATGTCTTGGACAAATACCCCAGAGGTTCCAACGAGTTCTGACGCTGCTGGGGACAAAAGCAATAGGTGGAGTTTGGACTGTCATAGTATGAAACAAGCAGCCTCTGAATCTCATTTCATTTCTCGAAGCTCTACTCCCTTGGCAGCTTTTGATGAGATAGACGATGATTTAAGATCTAATAGTGCAAATATGAATCGGGATAGTCGAGATTTTCAAAATGACAGAGTTTTGGAACATAATCAAGCCGCTACTTCAGGCATGACAGACTCATCCAATGGTTCTGGGTCCACGTCACTGAACGGAAGTTCGTCAAGCTCAAGAAGTTATAGCGAAAAATGGCATTCAAGAACTGAGACAAGCTCTGGTGATAGTGGATCTAAAATTACGGTGAAAGCCTCTTACAGAGAAGATACCGTTCGATTCAAATATGATCCCGCTGTGGGGTGTCCTCAGCTCTATGAAGAGGTCGGGAAGAGATTCAAACTACAACCAGGACACTTCCAACTCAAGTATCTCGACGACGAAGAGGAATGGGTGATGTTAGTAAATGATTCGGATCTGCATGAATGCCTCGAGACATTGGATTTCCAAGGCACCCGTAATGTGAAATTCCTGGTTCGAGACGTGACTGTGCCAATAGGTAGCTCGGGTGGCAGCAACTACCTCTTTGGATGAGATGTATTAATTACACTATACATACATTCTCAGGTATTCCTTCACTACCAAAATTACCTTTCTTCACTCGGTTGATCGTAGTCGACTGCCAATGGGTGATGTGGGTCGAAAGGTTTCTTTATTTGGTATAGTCATGTTGTATAAGTTTCTGAAGCATAAAAGTTGCAGCTAGCTCCGACCCTGTTTGTACATATACGTTTGAAAATTTTAATAGAATAAGCATCAGATTGTTACTAGCTAATGTACAAAGGAGTATAAATTTTGTTTAAAGAAGTTTTGGTTTTGCATATTGTGTATAATATGAGATAGTTGGCCTTGAAAAAATAGTCCAGCTGGATTTGTGATGATTTAAAATTGTTGATTAAGGTTTCTCCTCAATCTTTCTACGTTTGTATACCATGTTGCCACTACTTGATTTCCCAAGTGAACTCTCAACTTGCAAAGTTTTAGTCGCTTCTAACAAAAAATTATAATCAACTTTTCATGATATTATTTTGGAATTGTGCATCCACACCTCCTAAAGTTTGATCTAGTTAAAGAAGAAGAAAAAAATCTGAAACTTTAATTAGTAGTTCCAGAAAAACTTACTGAGGTTTCAAAACATGAATAAGAGAGAGAGAAAATGGAGACATCTATATAACATTTGTAAAATTTTAAGAGTGTTTCTGCAATAATTCTAGCTTTAGGGGAGCCTGTTTGTACTATTTCTTAAATATCGAGAAATGTTTTTGTAATTATTAAAGAGCAAACATTAAAGTATTTAAATATAATTATCCCTGTTCTATACAAATTAGGTATGTCATGGTTGGACTTATACAGTTGCGTTATTATGATTTTTAGTGTAAAACTATCCTGTAGGTCATTCGCGTATTGCTCCCACAACTTTAAAAAGCGTCAAATTAACTATCATGTAGGGTTATTCGCATATTGCTCCCATAACTTCAAAAAAGATAAATGTGCCCCCTCACCTTTCCTAATCATTGTAAAGTGCCCACTGTAATCTTTTCGCTGAAAGTTTGTTTTCACCGGATTTTAAAGCGTGAATATCTATGTTGAACGAATACGAATACAAAAATACAGGTACGACAACATGACTTTTTTAAAAATAGTCGATGCGATATGGTATAGCTACGGCACAGACTTAGTCATGAATACCTGGCTACTAAGACCGCGATAATGCAGTAATTCTCTTCCACTTCAGTAAATGAAGGCAGTTGCCTATTCATATGAGAGTGGTGTATTTGCTCATTTGAGATAACAAGTTGTGTCATATGCATTCAACTTTTTATCCTTAAGGATTTGTATGTAATGCCATCTTATAACTGTATGTTACGTACTTGTTTGTTTAGCGAGTGTTGAAGCTGATTTTGGTCATTGGAATTAACGAATGCAGGAAAAGTAGCGGATGGGCACTTAATTTTCATGTGGCCGCCACGTCTCTTTGGCACAAAAGCAAACATATAAACCAGAGCTACGGTTGCAGTTTTCATTGTTGGGCACATTTTTAACTGATGACCACTAGCCTAGCCAATCTAAAACTCATCCAAAAGTTTCTGTTAGCATTGCATTCCTAGTCCGCAAAAACATGATCCCGTGCCGTCCATGGATGAAGAAGTTATTCGGAAATGAATTGCATGTAGAAATGTAGCTCGAATATCTATATACCACACTTTTTCACTGGCGTTGGTAAGTTTGTATACACTTGAGTAGTGACCCTCAGTAGATCATAATTATTAGTCGCTGAACGAGCGCTAAACTATGTAAGAGGTATATACCCCAGAGAGATGGGTTATGCTTGAATGCTTGAGAAGACGCGTCCTGAAATCAATACTGCAGCGCTTGTATGATAATGTGTATTGGTATGTTTATACTGTAGCGTGTCTTTGTATTTATAACTTCATTGTTATGCAACTGTTTATCGTTTTGTATCGTTGCCGTAGCAATAATTTGAGGTATGTGTATCTTCAGAAATTCTTTTACAAATTTCTAATGTCATTCTTGGTAAAGTTATATACAATGCTTGTATGCACTATGTCACTATGATGATGGTGTTAAATCACCATTAGCATATATAGCTCACAAAGAAAAGCAAGACAAGATTTATACTATTGGCATAATCTTGAGTCAAAATGTAGTAAGCAAATTTTACATGAACATGACAAGCAACCTGATGACCAGGTTGCCGGTTCCTGTTATGTGTTCTAAAGAATGAAATGGGCTGATGAAGTACTAGCAAGTTGCTACATTATTAGTGTAATACTATAATTACATTTGAACGCGAAACTAACCATCTTATCTTCGTCCCTCTCTTAACCATAATAATCAAGAAATAAGAACTCCAACATGAATGTCGAAGCTCTTTCAGAGCTCGTCTTCTTTCGGCTCTACGACCTCTTTTTGTACTCGGTAGCAACAAAATATCAAAAATATAATGCAACCAACTACCAAAAAACCACTGATCACGACAACTATATTAAGGAAATCTCTATTCAAAGAGAACATCTTTCTGGCCTGGTAAATATAATAAAAAAAAAGTAACGAACAAATTATTTCTTTCTTGCTTGCTTCTTGTTAACAAAATGGCAATAGAGTGTTACACCAATTTATAACACTTAGAAAATAATGATGTAAAGATTCTCCAGCATGCTTTCTCTTTATGCTCTGTAATATATTCTTTCACTCTTAAGTGGCTACCTTTGCACGATTGTAATGATTATTACATTACATATTTATTTATGGAAACGATCTCATTTGATACTATAAGATACTTGAACTGAAAATTTAGATTGTGCTAGCTGGAAAATGGGTTTGGGTATAATTGCCCATTGAGCTCACCCGACCCTGTCCATCATTTCGAATGAGTAACGCTATGCATTTTCGGGTACGAAAAAGATGTCATTTTTATATTCTTTACAAGCGATTTTAGGAAACGAACTCTCTTCCTCGCTCGTTGTAAGTCGTAACCAAACCCAAGTGGAGTATAAGAAGGTGCACCCTCCCCTCCCCCAAAACAATTGGCTTCTCATACTTCGTTCACGACTCTATCGAATGATCGAGTTGCATTGGTTTTTTGGTCCCTTGCAAAATCCAGTAGACGCGATCAAAATTGCCCCGATCCATGTGTTCTCACCTCATATGTCCGGCCTTAAACTCGCACTAGGTGGACTAACAGCCACTATCCAACTGATCTTGTTTACTCTTGGCTTCTAGTTAGACAAGAAAATACTCTTTACTTGATCAATTCCGCTGCGCGCCAATTAACGGTCCTTGTCACGAACTCTGTTTAATGCCTTCAATCAAACCATCAACTGAACTAAGATTTTAGTAGACCAAGTGGATTTTGGAATGAAAAATCAACTGGAAAAGAATCAATATTCTTAAATTTCCATTAAATCAAAGTTTTGTCCAATTCGTTTGTTTACTACCAGTTATTCAGCTTGATTAATGTCGGACTAAAACATGTAGCTAACTAGCTTGACTCATTAGTAACAAGCTAACTAATATATACTTTATCTTTGTGATTTTCATGTCTCTGTTTCGCCCATTTATCAATCAAATTGTTGTACCTTCTTGTATATGAGCTGGTTACATTGTTTTTCAACTTATAAATGTAATTTGGGACCCTCTCCACCTACTAAAAGAAATTGTCCGAAAACCATAAATTCATGAACAATCAATCATATTCACATACACCTTAAAAACATTGATACCCTTCAAATTTAACAATAATAACTAAAACCAAAACCACTTTCCTATTTCACAAACCAAAACTAAGAGAGAATTTCCATATAACTCATTACCAAAATAATGGAAAAACAAGTAATCATAAAGTAATAAAACAGATCCTTCAATATTAAATCTGCCCTTCTATTCATTGTTGCTCTCAAACACATAAACACATAAAAGATCTCTTCTTTGTGGATGAATTGAAGAACAAAAAAAAAAAAAACAAGAGAAAAAAAATTCGAAAAAATGTTGTATTTACATTAAACAAACCTAGCAATTCAATAAAAATTTAAGCAAATCAATTACTGAAAGCAGCAGCAAAACCACCTCCTCTCATCATCTGCTTAAACTCCAGAAAATCAACCATTCCGTCGCCATCGACGTCGACCTTCATGATCATCTTCTCGCAGTCCTCCGCAGCCTTCCCTTGCTTTAGTCCAAGCGACGCCAGCACGGACTTAAGCTCGTTAACGCTGATAAACCCGTCGCCATTTTGATCGAACACGTTGAACGCCTCCTTCATGTCCTCCTCCACGTCCCGCTCGTCGACTATCGTTTGGTAAAGCTCGCGGAACTCGTCCATGTCGACGCAGCCATCGCCATTCACGTCGATTTTCTCGATCATGCTAGTTAGCTCGTGGCGTGGAATGAAGATCCCCATGTTCTCTAAGGAATCATTCATTTCCGTTTTGGTGATCCGGCCGTCCCCGTTCTTGTCGAATAGTTGGAAGACACGTTTTAGCTCGTCGAGGTCCATTTTACGAGGAATGCGGGGGGAGGGAGTGGAAGGCGGGACGTAAAGAGTACTGGTCTCTTTAGTTATCTGTTGTTGTTGTTGCTGCTGCTGCTGCTGCTGCGAGTACGAGTACCAAGAAACTGGGAGGTACGCTCGCAGTTTCTTGGGTACCAAGTAAAGAATTAGGGCGTTTAAGAGTTTGTATAGGAGGAAAATTCTTGGCAAAATGGTGGACATTTTGGTGGAATTTGTGTTTGTAGTTTTAAGTATGAACTAGTTGATGAAAAATGTTTGAGATGAAGTTTGAGAATATGGGGTGGAGCTAGCTAAATAAGTAGTAGAGATGTTGATGATTTTTTAATTATTTATGGAGAATAGGAGCTGTCTTTAAGCAATAGGTTTGCGCGTGTTAGATTCGAAAAGAAATGAGTAGTTTAAGTAGAAAACGCGTTGATATAATTGTGCCTATGCGTGTTGATATAAAATAATGAAGCTACCACCCGTAAAGTGGGATTGGTGGTTGAACTTGAACTTGGACTTTTTCGTGGTAAAATTTGTCTAATAAGGTTGGACAAATAACTCGTCTAAGTCTTATGAGTCAAAATATGATAGCATCAATTCATGTATCATCAAATAATACGGCGTTATGTAACATAACATGTAAAGAAGTTTTAATGTATAAGTACTTAAAGAAATAAACACATATATCTTATAGTTACCATTGCCGTACATGTAGCATATATTGAATGCTAACATTATACTACTAGGGCAAAATATAAAATATTTAGTGGACTTTTAATATTCTTATGAACTTTGAAAGATCTATTTATAAATAGATTAAACCCCGAGAGGTATACTCTCTTTATTTTTGTGTAATTGCCGAAGTTATAATAGGTGTCGTGTAAATTAAATCTTATGAAATAATTACTTTTAATTTGCGGGTTATTGGAATTCCAGCTTAGAAAGTGTATTGAAAAAGTAAAAGGAGAAAATGACCGTTGATAACGGATCTAAACATAAAGGAGGGTAAACAAAGACGTTGGGAATGGGATTACAAGGCCGGCCAAGAGCAGACACTAACTGGGGACAAAACGCGTTATTGACACGTGGAAAAGATGGGCCCTTGTGCTGCCTAAAATTGTTTTAGTGGTTTTAAATAATTCTCAAATGAATTTAAAATATTCAAATGTAAGGGAAAATTTGTCAAAAATATTGTAAGAAAACCGGAAAGGTGGATTTATGCTAGCATCTTTTTCACTTTGGACTATTAAAGTGAGACCTAGTCACAAGCTTCTAAATAAATAAATTAGAAAAATAAATATTTTTTTACTTTTTACGTCTTGTTTTTATGCTCAGTGACCGCGAGTTGACAACAACGTTACTCAATATTATAAAACTATTGAAGACTCGTCGTCCATTTAAATGGAGATTGATATCATACGATTGGCTGAATAAGATGGGCAATTAAAATGGATTTCTGAGTTCATGCTACCAAAGAAATGAACTAAGTTTTACAGTACCTTGCCACATAAACTATGTTACTTTAGAAATCGTGCTTTGCGATCTTGGTGTTGACATCAATTTGATGTCTTTCACAGTTTATAAAATTTAGAATTTGACTAAAATAACTCCACTAGATCATCCCTCCAATTTGCTGATCAATTGAAGTTGTGGAAAATGTCATTGTTAGAATAGAAGATTTATTTTCTTAGTAGATTTCATGATTATGCAATTAGAGAATGCTTATTCTTATTATTTGATTTTAGGAAGACCCTTTTTAGCTACTGCTAGGTGTTTAATTGATGTTGTAAAAAGGTCATGTTACCATGTCCTACAAAGAGCAAGAGAGAACTTTTGCTATTGATCTAGGTAACAAGAAGAAGAGACTAGTTGAACTAGAAAAGCAGTATAGAGACTGGTTTGAAAATCTAATAAGGAGAAATCTAACAAATGAGTTGGTGCAAGAAAATAGGAGAACCCTAGAATGAATGAGAGTGAAGGATGTCGTTGAGCTTATGAAGATCTGGAATTACTCTAAGCAAGAGCACTACCCGGAAGGCAACTCATGAGTTTATTGCTTTATTTCATTTTTAGTTGTTATACTAGCTAGTGGCTACCATAGTTAACAACATACGTACTTAATAATAAAAACATAGGAGGCTTGCCCTACATTTGAATGGGAAATTCAGCATTTGAAGATGAATTAGTTTTCTTTAAATCTAATATTTTATATACTATGATTATATTCTTATCGTATTAATAAAAAGTGTAAATAAATTCTGAGCACAAAATTTACATCTAGTCTAGCTTATAAGTAAACAATTTCTTTGAAGAAAACTAAAGAATTGCTCCTGAGTTGCTGAATTTGTAAATTAATGGCAAAATCCTTTTTCTAGTGAGTACTGAGTAGTCTGTAAATTCTGAACTTCGGTGACAATTTAATGCCGATTTCCTGATAATAATCTTTTCTTTTATTAAGGGAAAATAAGACTTGACGCGACAAAGAAGTGGTGGTCAAATTACCAGTATTGTAATTACTCATACCTACAAAGGGTAGTCTCGACTTTTCACAGAGAGAGGCTGATGCAACAGCCAACAGCCCGAACCATTGACTGCAATTTTCCAAATTTAATATGTAGTGTTAAGAAAAAGAATATTTTCCTAAACTCTGTTGATTTAGTCGTTCATTCACACTTTTTTTCACAACGTCAATAATATTTTTAACAACTTCTTTTTGTTCTAATGAACCTTGTCTTACTCCGCCTTACCCTTTAGTACAATTGTGTAGCTTTACCTCTGATGTAGATAAAAAACTTAATTGAATAGAAACACTTTATTTATATATTAAATATAGTACTTTACTTCAAATCATGAGTCATTAGTATATAAAAAAAGATTGGGCCAAGAGAGTGAACTTATTAATTTATAATTTGTTTAATTCTTATAATTTAACATGTTTAAGAAATACTATTTTCAATATATAAAATCATCATTCTATAAACGGAGAAAAAGATATGAAAACAAACTGAGGCGACAATCTTGTCTCTAAGAAAGACTGATAGATTCACCAACTCCTTCAAGCGGGAGCAACTTAGCTACCCATAGCGCGGCTCAAAAGTCAAAACATGAGTTCCCCAAGTTTGGTAAATAGTGGGCAGGTGAATTTTCTATATTCAATAGTGATTAAAATAAATTATCCCATTTTAGTTTAAATCGGAAATATGCATACTATCCATGTTAAACCTATGTCAAAAAAGAAATAGCAAGTAACTCATTTTCAACCAATTAAGGTTTATCTTTAGGGTAAAATGCATCAAACCCTCCAACCTATACCCTTTTTTACAAGTTGCCACCTAACCTTTATTTTTTCGCAACTAACCTCCCAACTTATTGAAAAAATGTGCGAACTGCCCCCTGAAGCCAAATCCAACGGACAAAAATGTAAAAATGTGGTCAAATCCAACGGTTGGATTTGGGTTCAGGGGATAGTTTGCACATTTTTCAATAGATTGTGAAGTTAGTTGTAAAAAATAATAGGTTAAGTAACAACTTTTAAATAGTGTATAGGTTGAAGAGTTTAATGGGATTTACCCTTATCTTTATGTGGGAACAATTTTGTCTTTTAGTCTTTACAAGCCATAGAAGTTCACACAAAAAATGAGGAGGTTCAGTGAATTACTTCTTGAGAACCACTTAATATATTTGCTAATTGTTTTACAAAGAACAATGTATTTAACAAACAAATTAATTAAACATGCAGAAATTTCTCTCTAACTCATTTTTTCACTTAAATGCCTACTTAATTTGGTCAACTGGACGTCGTTCACTAGCAAGCATCCCACTTTTACTGTTAATTTTCAATTTCAAATAATGTGGTTTGCCCTGATTTTTAGGCATTGACACTTATTCTATATGTTGGGTTGGCATCTAATCATGATATAAAACCCTTTTGACTTGGATAAAAAAAATAATGGCAGCAAGAGGGACAGCTATTGCAAGTTTGCAATATCAGACAATTTCATTAACAAATGCAATAATCAGAGGGAATTAAAATATTGAATTCCAACTAACATATTCAGTTTTCACCTAGTTGGGGTGCATGGTCTTTTCTCTCTCGCAAGGGGTCAAATCTTGCGTTGACTTTTTTTTCTGTTTCCTTTTGCCATTTGTTGTACTTAATTCTGATTTGAATCTTGAAGCTACGACTTTTGTGTGATGAATTAAAATGTAATTGCTTTTAGATTTACATCAATGCATGTATACTATATCACAATTTTGCAAGTGTATACTTTATTAGTTTATTATGACATGAATTTGATCGTGATAGTACAAAAATTTGAACCAACAATGTTGTTTAGTCTAAGTGGGCTCATAAATCATAAATCAACAATCTGGCAAGGGGTTAAACTCATAGTACCTATGAGTTTTAACCTTTTGTACGGCTTACAGTGGGTTGTGAATCAAGTATATTGGTAAAGTGTGAACTCATCAATCTATTGTTTTTGTGGATTGCCTTTTAATTTTTGAAAGTTACAACTCTCCAATCTTTTAAAAAAAAGTGTAAATTGTTCTTGAGTCGTACCAGTCATATAATTTAGACATATTTTTTAGATGTTTGTCCAACAATTTATGAGGACAGTTCGTATATTTTAATTAGTCGGGAAATAAGTTGTAACTTTTCAGATTTTAGGGGAAAAGTTGCATGGGCAGATTTTTGGGGAGCAAGTTGCATGAGCAATAGATTAGGAGGCTTGATGCATTTACCCACCAAGTACATTTGTATATTGCACCGTAAGAAATTAATTTATATGTAAAGCTTATAAAAGAACTAACTTGTTTAAAGTCAAAAAGAAAAAGAAAAAGAAATCTTGCCAACGTCTAGTTGATTCGTGCCACGCACCATGTACAATCTGCTTCTTTATGTTACACTCTGGACAAGGCCAATCCTTATAAATATTGGTGTTGTTTATCTTTCAATTTGTCAAGAGCAGCATGATGATGTTTTCTTTTCTTCTTTCAAATCTTTGCGAATGATTTTCAAGTCACTATCAGTCGAGAGGATAGATTGTTTGCATTTTGATGCATCTATGTTAACCCTAAATTAGAATATTTGGTGATTCATTGGTATTATTCAAAAATATTTACTCATTAGACAAATAATATACACATATTACAAATAATATATATACAAAAATATTTAAATGTTTAAGAGGCAGCTTAAATTAATGATTAGTTAATTTAAAGTTTTATTTATTTTTTACTGCTACCTTGTTCCCATATTTTTTTGTCCGAAATATGTTCTTACGAAGAAATTGCGTGCAACTCTTGAGTTACCATTGATTGTGCCCATTTCCTCTGCAGTTATTAAATCGCACGGGTAATGTTGAGATTGAGAACGGAGAAATTGAACAATCAACTAACGGGTACATACATCTGACACAAATTCAATGTTGTCACATGAAAATTGTGGCACAAGTTTATCGGTTAGAGATTCGGTGTTAATAAATAATTTTCTCCAATTTATCTATAGTAAATATAATAAGATTAATTGAAATTGCGGACAGTAAGATTTAAAAGTCTTGAAATACTAGAAATATAATTTTAGAAAAATAAAAGAGATATGCCAACAATGAAATTATAAATTTTGACTTTGCAACTAAACAGATATAGTGAATTTTCTTGGAATTTTAGGAACATTGAACGTTATATTTAAAGTACTATAAGTTGAGATCCGTAACTATTAATTTTGGATCCAGCTACAGATCCACCACGGATTCGAGACGGATGTACTCAGGATCCGAACCATGATCCGTCTTGATGGATCCATCTATCTGTCCACTAAATCACATCTCCAGCATACTTTACTCACCCACCTTACTTCACTCTATCCTTTGGGCCTTTGGAAAAGAGAAATTGAAATAAGAAGAAGTTTGAGGGTTTGGGCCTTTGGACATTTTCTTTTATTATGTTAAATAAGTAATAAATGAAATTTCAGTCTCCCCTAATTGTGCGTTTTCAATCCAGAAAGCAACAAAAAAGCATCTTTTCAGTTAATTCCCAAATTTCATTTACAATTGAATTTGCACATAACATGTACAGCTAATGTCGATTTCATCAATTGCATATCAATATAAATATTATATTCTAAATACCACCATAATCAAATAAAAACTTGTTGTGCAGAATGTTGAGAATGGTGATTGCGAATTTTGATAAAGAAGTACTTTGCCATAGACAAATAACTATGGATACGAAAACTAACGGAACATTATTTCATGCCATATAATGAAAGTTCTGCATAAAAAATCTATGGAACTGAAATAACGTGCAAAAACGTGGCTCTGATACCACATGTATGAATACTTACATGATCAAATCAAAGGCGCGACATAATTTGATCATTATACTTTTGCACCGTTAGATCAAGATCTTTGTTACACGAACAATGCCCAGAAGAGAAAAAGAATTGGGGAGGGGGAAGATCTTCTCGCCTATTGCCTTTGGCTTCCTTTTTTTTTTTTTTTTTTTTTTTGATGTGTTAATCGTGCACACAGACTATGTCATCTATAGACTAAGCTATGACCCTCTAAATATGATAATAACATTTGATTTCTGTCTATGAAGGAATCAGATCCTATGACCCTCTAAATATGATAATAACATTTGATTTCTGTCTATGAAGGAATCAGATCCTTATTCAAAGACGATTGTATGTTAAACATAGATTAGAAATGATTTGCTACATAAGGAAGATTATATTTAAATAATAAAAAAAATTTGTTACCATAAATAGAAGAATCTTACATTTTTTTGATTGATTCTCTTATAAATGTTATTGCAATACTTAACTCAATGTGAGCCTAAATTTTACAGTTCAACTATGAATTTAACAATCTTTGCTAATAGCAATCCGTAATAGTTTTTGGTTTGGCGGCATGCTGTCATAGATGTGGCGTGTAGTCTTTGCGAGGGTTCTTCTGAAGATATTCGCTATTGTTTCGCAACTTTTCATGTAGCTCGACAGGTGTGAGCATTGATACGCAATCCAGATGTTGCTCATTGGGCTGAGCCTGAGGAGATGGAAGGCTGGATTCGACGTGTTACTCGGGAGCTTGATAAAGGGAGTGTCGTGAAAGTGGTTGTAGCTTGTTGGGCGTTGTGGAATAACAGAAACAAGTTGGTTGTTTGTGAGGATGCTTCATTGCCTGGTGACATTGCTCGATTTATTATACCATTCATTACATCATGGGATCAAGCGGAGTGTACACGGATTATGCATCGGTTCTCCTTCGCCTAAAGAATGGATTCCACCATGATTAAAATATTTCAATGCTGCCATTATTTTCGATGAAGGGGCACTTGTTTTATGTTTAACTGCGAGAGATAGTGACAATGTTTGCATTGCCTAGAGATAGTGGCGGTTGTCTGCTCGACTTACACCAAGAGACTTAGAAGAGTTTGCAACTTTATCGGCGATACATTTGGCTCTTTTAGTTTGAGTGAAAGTTGATCATTATTGAGCGCAGCTGCCTCAGTGCTATTAACGACATTGTTATGCATGACGGTCGTGATAGTGAATGCGAGCACATTGTCAATGATATGAGCACTTATATCAACGACATGCAAACCTTTTTTTACTCAAGTGGATTGGTTGTGAAGCTAATATGGCAGCACAAATTGTTAGAGCTCGTTTATTGCTTTTATCTTTTGTTTCTTGTCAAATATAATATATATACACAAACAAGGTTAGAGGCCCTAATCGTGAACCATGGATGGAAGATAATCTCACGTTCAACAACTAGCAAAATGGACGACTAGTAAATTCTCGAATAATCAAATATCTAACCAATAGAAGGATAAAAAAGTAAAAACATCCATCCAATCTATATATTTCTATACGCAATATTTTCCTACCATATAAAACATATACACAATATCTAAATTCCGAAATTTAATTCCCATAATTCCATCATAAAAAATTTACAAATGAGATATTAATATTCTTATACATCTTTTGCAAATAAATGTAACATTTGATTTGATGAAATAAGTGGGCCTACATCATCATTCATCGCATATAAATACGAAACTAAAGAATGAAAAAATGGTTTTAATAAAAGCCAATTCATCTCCTTCAAATTCCAACTCAGTCAGAGGTACAACACAAAAATTCGATCTTTTTCCCCTAATTTTAATTTTCGTTCTTTAATTGTGATTATGTTCGTTTGAATTGTTCGATTGTGCGTAAAATTATGTATATACGTAACAGAGTTAGTGTTAACACAGACACAATGGGGCATAGCTCGAAGAAGAAGAAGAAGCGAGGTGGGCGCAGGACCCAATCTAAGGACCATAATTCTACTGGCGATGATAACTCTGAGATTTTAGCCGAAGAGCTCACTGCTCTGTAAGTTTTTGAATTTTTGTATAAACCTTTTAACTCAAGTGGAGCATTTATTTATGTCTGTTTTTTATGTGCTAATTGGTTGTGGCGTCACATTGGAGTGTGGGAGAGATTACCGACTCGGAGTTACGTTGCTCGAACTTGGTTTGAGTTTCTTTTGGTGTTGAAGATTTTGATAGAGTGTTTTGGTTTGGTTAGTACAAATTGAACCGAGTTGAAATGAGTTACTTCTATACATTCAAACAATAAAGAGTAGATTGTGAATGTTACCCTTTGTTATTTTCGATTGGTAGGTGTTCTCTGTTTAATGTAAATCGTTGTTTCTAAACAGTTGCGAATTGCACACAATCCCATTTTTCTTATGTATTGGTTCTTGCATTGAGTATTTGTATTCATGTTGTCATACGCTAAATACTAATATTTGGTTGGAATTTTTATGATTTTCATGGATTTTTTTTCAAAAAAAGTTGTGAAAATAGGGTGATGTTGCTACTTTTCAATTTACCCAACGTCAACATGTATGCCGTTGAAGTTTTAGATTATATGCCCAACGAACTAAGCTCAAATGTGCTATCTCCATCAACTCGCGCCAATCTTTAGTAGGTGTGGTGCGGTTTTACATTTTACTTTCCTACAACAATACGTTGCATATGTCATACAAGTGTTTCCCCTTAGGCTGTTTGCCTCTGGTTTGGTGGCCATTTAGCTGATCCTGTTATTTGGCTATATGTTTGTCTGGAAGATCAAGTTATAAATTTACTTGGTGATCTACTTCCAATTGCATAAATGCTTCAGTCATTACTTATGGTAAAGGTTTTGATGCTATCTACTATGATAGATATGGTAATGTAAACCTTATACGTGGAACGAGGCTGGTTATGGCAGTGATGAGATTTTTAGATAAAAGCTTGAGATGTGGGTTGTTTATTTATGCTCACACATTTGCCCGATTGTGGTAAACAAAGTCACCTGGACAACAGTTTAAGTTTTTTGATCTGGTTAATACGCTCTCATCTTTACTAATAATTTCATGTTTCCTGAAATAATAGGTGTGCTATATTTCAAGATGATTGCAAAGTTGTTTCTGAGTCACCTCCTCAAATCAGCATTAAGCTAAGGTTCCAGATTATGTGAAGGCTCATTAAACTTACATTTGTGCTACCTTCACTCTTTCTCTGAATATATTAATTAATGAACGATAGGCCATACTCCAAGGACACAGGATATGAGGACTCTGATACTTCCGCCTTGCTCTCAGTGAGGTTTGTAAACAATTGCGATCTTTCACTAGATGGTGCTGATATCAAACTCTTTTGCTGAGTTTATGTTACCTCAGATGTTTGCAAGGTTATCCACACAAATGCCCAAAGCTGCAGATAGTATCTGAGAAAGGCTTATCAAAAAGTGATGCTGATAACCTTTTATCTCTCCTTTATGATCAGGTAGGAGTTTATTGATTGCCATGCCTTCTGAAAGATATAACTTGTTTATAAAGTGCTGTCACTGCCTTGTGGTGTATGCTATAGGGGTTTTGGGTTTCAACATACTTGTGAGAAAGTAATCCGGGATGTATTTCAACATATATAAAAGCTTGTCCAGACTCTGGCAAACCCTGTTAGCTTGGACACTGCCAATAAATTTTGCTGCAGTTTTGTAATCTTTTAATGTGCACAAGCCATGTAAATTGATTATTCTTTTTCATGAATTCCTGCCCATTTTTTTTGTACCATCTTTTTTTTTGTAAAATGATATCCTTTTATACTATTCTTTTGCATTTTTTGCTTCTTTCTCTGATTTTTGATGTTCTGAGACATTAAAATCTCGTTGACGGTTGCAGGCCAATGCTAATGCAAGAGAAGGGCGCGTGATGATTTACAATCTAGTGGAGGCTGCGCAAGAATTCTTGTCTGAAATTATCCCCCAAGGGCTGCCACATGAATCTGTGAGCATCTGGATTTGTCTTGGCGACACATATATTTTCCTGCTTAAGTTTATTATGCGAAATGTATGAAGTTGCCGTCCAAGTACTAAAAATCTTACTAAAACCAATATCAAAGATTTTTCGGGTTAAAAAATGTAGTTCGCTGTTTGGAAAGATGGAAGTCTAAAGAGGATTAGAGATTAGAGTGTTTCAATTTTATGCCTTTTCCAGCTTTTGCAAGTCATGTGGCGTATATGACGAATAAAGAGAAGTAGTGTTGGCACTTTAGAAAGGACTTGAATCCAAGGTGTCATCGCATATAAGGTGCATGACGTGTCAGATTGGAACCATGGACATAGACCTAAATTTGAAGATAAATTGTATGCATGGCATATTTTTACTGACTTTCTGCAGTTTTCAAGTTAATCATGTGTTTGCCATATGATTTTGGCCGAAATGGGAAGAGTCCAATTCCTGAAATACCATAGGATAGTGAATAACTTGTTAAGATTTCGTGTTTCATGTGTCGATGATGAATTACTATATGTAGTTAAAATACCAATTATAGCTTGATGGTATCATTAATGGCTGCCAAATTCACATTAAGTTGTAATTCAAGAAGTAGTGAAGTACTCCATGGAATCAGTGTGTAAAGATTTCTCATTACTTATTATCCTTTACTGGATACTGCTATCAGGTTATGCGTCATGAAACAGATAAGAATCAGCAGCTCTCTCAGGAGAACACTGCTGTGTCAAGTGGCAAGACCTGTGCTTTTAGAAGACCTATTGTCTATAGTCATGTTGATCTGTTCAGTGGTTCTGGGGAGTCATGGCATTGGAACCTGGGAATGGAAGAGAACAACAAGATTGTACCTTCTCTTGGTTTTGAAAGTATAAAGCAGGGTAACATTAATAAGGACAACCAGTTGGACCAGCATATGAAGCCTTCTGCTGTGAAGATTGAGAAGTCAGAGACCTTACGGAAGCATTCATCAAGATTAGGAACACTTGAAGAAGAGAGTGAAGATGACACAAAAAGTACTGATTTGAGTACAGATGAATCAGTTGGAAATGGTGCCGTCGCCAATGTGAAGGTAGCATTATTTTTTTTTTCATTTTTACTCGAATTAATGAATCCTTTGATAAATTGAAATAATTTTTTCATTTAATTGAGTTTTTTAGGTCAGATTATCTATATGAATAGATTTTCAGGTAGAGAAAATGTCTACTTTAAGTCTATCTTATGTTTTTCTTTTTGAGCCTGGGTGTTTTTGCGCATATCTTTGTTTTCTTCTTGGGGGTGGTAGAGGTTACTGATAGTGTTAATTGATAGTGGTACTGTTAAATTAAGTTTTGGTTGACTCCCGTTGCGATAGTTGCATTAGGTGTAGGAGTTAAGAGATTATATTAAGTCCCAGCCATCAAACCTTTATTCTGGCACAGAATGAACCTGACTGGTAGGCATTGTGACTTTGGCGAAAAGGCTATTCATTTCAAGATAGTTATGCTTTAAAGATTTCTAGGAAGGTTCACTCCTGCTGAACTTAGTTTACTAAGTGGGCATGGTTGAAGATCATCAAGTAGCATGAATAAGGAGTAGACTTAACTATCTGTGTACAAGTTCAATTCACTCATCTATACTTGAGGATAATCAGGATGGCAAGAGATTCTGTCTGTCCAAGTATCTGAGAAGAAATGCGTGAACACTGGTTATGTTCTCAGAAGTTAATATGACGTTAGATAATTACACCTACTATTGGAATCCTTTGTGAATTGTGATACATTGCATCTGGATGAATAATGTTCGTTACCACTCCCCAAACTGCCTATGCACATGCTAGGGGATTGTAATTTTTAGTATGTATTTAGGTATGATGATAGACCAACTGTTTTCAATTGATAGGTTTTCATATATGTGATCATAATCTCTTACATGATGTAAGGCAAAAAAGCAAATAACCCAACTCTGGGACGTGGCAAAGTTGATCCTATAAGTTTATGAGGTGGCAATTTTAGTCATCTAACTCTTAGTATTTGGCAATTTGGTGAAGTGATAAATCAGTTAGGCTACATTTATAACTGAATATCTGATGAATAAAGAAAGAATAAAATTGTACTTTTGACTAACAAATATCGCTCATATCTATGATTTACCTTTGTATGAACTTATTAAAATAAAATAAAAAATTCTTGAGATTTTTTTTGGTCAATGAAATCTCCTATCCTTGTATAATTTATAAGACATAATAATCCTACACATTAACTCTCCACTACTTGAATTAATTTCTCTTTCTATTATATCATGTTTTATATGTGGGTACATTTTTAATGATGAAATAACTCCGATATGTGAAAATTATTTTGTTGAATTTCAAATTATGTCCCACAATATACATCTCAGCTGAATAAGCATATATCAAATCTCATCTTATATAATCTTGAGTTCAAATGGTTAACTATATATGTAGGACTGTTGCTTTCCTATTAAAATTGAAGTACATAAATAAATTAAGTTGTTGATTGAGTTAGTACACTTAAATTCAAATTTCTATAGTTAGAGGGCCAAATTTGCCCCTTTTAAATATAAGACCAATTTTGCCATATCCTCCACATGATTATTGAGATAGATTAAATATTTCCATTTTCACCATTTTTATGCTACTTACTCAATCCACATGTACAGGAAAGTTGTTGAATACTACCATATCTGTATGTGCTTGTCTTTTCCATGTTATGTTCTCTCTCATCAATTGTCTCCTTTAAGATATCCTGATGTTGTTTTTTTTTTTGTTTTTGGCGTAAGTGACATCCACTCACCCCTCTCTCCCGTGATCTTCCTCTTCTCACTCACTTTCTACACCCACTCAAACATATACATTCTATCATCTTGAAAATACACGGTTTTTGGTACTTACAGGATATCTTTGCGGAAGGAAACATCACAGAAACTGAATATGGTGATTCAGATAGTGAGTCTTCCGAGTCGACATCCTCTGAGTCAGTTGCTTATGATCAGCCAACTCAGACTGTGCAGAAAGATGTGCTCCTGGTGATTTTCTCTCTTAATGCTACTTCATCTAAATCTGCCTTATACTGCAAATGCAGACTAATTTCTAATTTCATAGGCCCACTTGCTTCGCGTTGCCTGTGCTCCTAAAGGACCACTTGCTGATTCATTGGCAGAAATAACGTCAGAGCTCCTTAACCTAGGGGTGTGCTTTTAACGTTTTATTCAATTGAAAGATCTTATAAGCTATTGTTTTATTTTTTATTTGCTTTCACCAGCTGGGTTTGAACTCATTCCTTTCAGATTATTTCAGAAAGCGTGCGAGATCTGGCTGTCAGACCACCGTCTTCTTTTGACAAGACTTTTGATCGCGTGTTTAGGCAGCATATTGTTAGTCCATCTGCATTTCTTTGTCTCGACCATTTGAGCTTGATGATTATTTAGTTTACAATGTTATTCATTTTTTGAGTTATGTTTGACAGATTTCATCCAAAATATCTCGCTTTTGGACAACTGCATCTGATTTCGAAGGGCAAAGTTCTTCAGTTCCTAGCTCCCGTTATTTAGAGGACTTTGAGGAACTTCAACCTCTTGGTGAGAAAGTTCAGTTTTGTCTCTTCATTTTTTTTACATGTATATTCTTTCACATGCTTGTTCCATCAATTACATGAAGAAATGTAAATTATATTTTATTTCCAGGTTTCTAATACAATCATGTTTATACTAGCTAGACTTTAGATTCTATGTGGAAAGGGCTGAGCTCTTTTGACATTGTGACCAATATCATTTCTATCGTACTTTGCGAGCTGATAAGCTAGTAGTTTCAGACAAATAGATAGAAACACTTCAGTCATAAAACAAGTCCGATTCCAAACATTTATCTCAGGGAAGGAAAAAAACTCTTTCATGATTTTTAATGCTAAATCATGTTGTGTGGAGTCTACAAAAACTAATGTACTGTTAATAGTTTTAGTTTTTATTCTAGTCCAGCCTTGATATGCAACCTTAATAATATGAAGATAAGTTCCAGTTCACTTGAAAAAACTACATTCTTTAGTTAATAATAACATATTTATTTTGCTAAAAAAAATAATCCATGGTTATTTACTACATAGGATACTCTTAATGAATAAAATTTTGTGTAGAAAAGTTTGTACATGCAATGCTCTGTTAGGATTATTAGTTCCTTATGTAAGCAACGTGATGTAATTACTTATAGGTAATTAGTTACACAGCGATGACCTCTAAGTCAACCACTAACTTCCATCAAGCTCAAGTAGTCAGTTAAATTAAATCCACTGAGCTCTGTTGTTTCCTCCAATCCGTAAGAGATTTCCCTCTTCTTCACCTCATCGCACGCCATACGCGATCAATCATTGTTCATTGCAGACTCTATCATCAGATCCATCCTTCTAGCTCGAAGGTCGTAGTTTTGTTTGTCTTCAATAATCCTTAGCTGCGATGAGCCTTAATTGTGCCACTGTTGTACTTCTCACTTCATGAGCGACAAGCTTTCATAGTTGCACTGCTTCCACTATTTTGTTTTGGACAGAGCCCGGTCTAAGGTGCCACTTGCACTTACCGTTGTGATAGATGCTGTGGGTACTGATGTGCACTTGCTCCTACATGCCTTTTTGCTTAGCTGCCATTTGATTTTCCTTTGATTGGTTTTTACTTAAACGGGTAGATATGTTCAATTATGTCGTGGTTGACTCTAGTAATCCCGCTTTGACTGAATTGAATCAGTCAAAGGTGCCCATTAGTGAGATTCTTTCAACACTTAAAGTTAGTGCATGGTCTAGAGCCTAGTCAATATTCGGTCAACTGTCTAGTAGCAGCTTGACATGAGTTAATTAGGTTACAACCAACTAATTCAGATACAGGAGACAAAATTCATGTTATGGTGTCCTTTTTGTCACATTAATGCTTTGAGGCATTGCATTTTTGGCTGAGAAGTTTGTGACCAACTCTCTGGATTATTTTCTCGCTGGGGGGGGGGGGGGGGAGGGGGAGTAATCATCTTTATAGTAATGTTTGTTTTTAAATAACCAGTTTTCATCGTGGTTGTCCATGTTGTTTCAATAACTTTCTTTGTAGTCATTTATATCCTTGTATTTGCATCTAGTTCTATATACCAGTATGTTGCCTAGTGGATCATTTGAATTCTATCAAATTTTGATAGGTGAACTGCCAATTTCTGTAACCATGGAGTTCAGGTTTTGTTTCCACTACAAGATTGACTGTCGGGGGTTGTCTGTATGATTCCACTGTATCCAAATCAGTTCTCGTTCAGCCATCTAGTTCCATTTTGCAAGTTATTTCGTCAACTCAATTATTGAATATGTGACGTACTATTATGAAGTCTAGAGCGTCTGACTTTATGGGAAGTGTTAGAGGAGGGACTAGGTTTATTAGAGTTAGAAAACTTTGGCCATTTAAGGTATGAGTGTACTTGTATAAATTCCATTTCTTGCTGTAATAAACTACTAATTTTTTCTCCTCACCTCGTCATACAATACATCACTCTTTTTATGCCATCATCTTCTTTCTTTTGCATTTTTGTTCCATTTTATGGAATTTGTTCTTGTTAGCAGTCTATTTTTGTCTCTTGGAACTTTTTAATTCAGACTCCTTTTGCTTGTAATGCTTGCTTGACTATTCTTTGTTTCATGCGTATTCCCTTTTATATGCTCGTCCAGGAGCTGTTTGTAGTGGCATTTCACTTATGCTGAAATTATATACCTTTCTTTGTAGGTCGTGGAGGATTCGGCCATGTCGTGTTATGCAAGAATAAGCTAGATGGTAGGCAGTATGCCGTAAAGAAGATACAATTGAAGGACAAGAGTCTGCCTGTGAATGATCACATATTAAGGTCCGTATCTGATGATCTCTTTAACCCATTATAGAATATAATAATGTACTTCTTGAAGCTTTTTGTTATTTATGTCTTCCCTGTTAATGTATGCGGCTGAGTGAACAAATCTCCTTTACTGTCTGCCCATGTTATTGAGCTAGATATGGGCATTCACAATGTTAGTTTAGCAGTTTTGCTTCTTACCTTGAAAGGTAAAGGCATTGGAAGCTTTGAGTTGATCTCATAAGTACAACAATAACCAAGTCTGTAAACTCAATTAATTAAGGTAGGCTCTATGAACCAAGTACAACAAGAATCACGTCGAGTAAAGCACATGGTTCTCTTTCTTCAGTCGTTTTAGTTGAGTAGAATGTCTTTATGTAGTTTATAAATAAAAATCTCGTTTCGAATAGTCTTTATTCACGTTTTCTTTGGTCGCCCTCATGCTTTATGCGTTTGCCATAGATCGAGAGTTTCGACGTGTGTACCGGTGCATCTATGGTTTATGTCACACATGTGACGTTCAATCGTTAGCTATTCTTTCGCATCTTCTTTTTGATAGGTGCTACACCTGACTTGGTGCCAACAACTTCATTTCTTACCCTATTTCTTGTGTTTCCGCATATCCAGTACAACATGTGCATTTACGCTCATCTTTTGAACATGATGTTGGCTAATAGCCCAAGAGTTCAGAGTCATATAGCATAGCAAGTCGTATAGCTGTCCTGTGAAACTTTCCTCTTAGTATATAACATTACGAACGCATAAGATTCCTAAGTGCTCTTCAATTTCATCCAGCCACTTTGAATGTCACAATTGAGCTATCTTGTTTTTTCATGCTTATGAACTTTAGAACATAGGTAGCGAGCTGGGTGCTTCTCAGTATCTCTTCTCCTACCAGTGTTAGTATACTCTCGTCTAGGATCCTTTGTTTTCTAAACCTGCACTCTTGATACGCCATTTTGGTTCGACTTAGTTGAAATCCCCAGCATTTCAAAAATATCCGTAGCTCTAATTTGTTATTAACCCCTGTTCTCATCTCGTCAATTAAGTTAATGTCAAACATGTACCATGGTACTTGGTCTTAGATAGATCTGGTTATTTCATCTATCACATTGGAAAACAAAAATTGGGCCAAAGTTGATTTTTGATGTAAGCCAATTGATCTCATCAGTACTTCGTTAAAATCCTTTTTACTTTGAATGATTTATGGAACCTTTTACCCTTAGTGTATTTTTATTTATTTTTTCCGGCTTTTCGAACAAGTTTTTTAGTTTGGCGATTGGCTGCCATCTTTGGCCTGAAGTTTATTAGTTTTTGTGTTTTTTTCCAATTCCATAACAAGTTGTTATTCGAAGTCTAGAAGATATTTCACATGAATGCTAAATCTAATTTTTGTGCTTATCTGAGGCATTATTTTAACTAAATATGTATATATATTTGTGAATTACGTCAATGATTAACAGAAAGTGTGGGGAGTTCCCATTGCGTTTCTGGCTAGGGTAAATTCTGTCTGAGTTATATTGATGCTATGATTACCTCAGATACAACTTTGTTCTACAGTGTCGTTGCTTCAGCTCTGATTGGTTCCACGGAAGATGGGGGAAAAGAAAAAAAAAATAGCGGAAAATAGGACTTTCCAGAAAACTTCCATGGAAATATACTTTTCCTATATTTTCCATGTGATTGGCATTACTTTAGTTTTCCGGGAAAATGTTATAATTAGTTTGCTTACTTGTCATCAATTTAACATTGTAAAAAGTATCAGTACACTTTAAAACGTAAAGTATGTGGTAAAATTATATCAAAAGTTACTTTTTATGAGATAGTTGAAAAGGATTGATTTTTATAAAATTAACTAATATTATATTTTTAAGTTTTTCTTAAAAAAAAAAACAATATCTGCAACGTTTGGGGAAAAATCATCTAGAATATTAAATTATAGATTGAATTAAAATAGTATACATTATTGAAAATGATAAATAACCAGAATATATATATATATATATATATATATATATATTAAATTAAAAAGTAGTACCTCAAAGTTCAAGAAGATGTGCAAAACCAAAATATTGACCTTGGAAGTGTTAATATAGTTCTTGAGTTGGTGGAAATGTGAAAATTTTGAAAATTAAAATTTACTTAACTAATGACTTCTCCCACCTTTGTATTGGAGGGAAATCAAGTTTTGAGAATAATATTTTTTGACTACACTTTGGATTGAATTGATTATCACCAAAGTCAGAAAAAATGGTGGGAATTTGTCCCAAAATTCAGACGGAAATCAAAGCATTGAGAATTCACTTGGAAAATAAAATTTTCCAATTTCTTTTAACCTTTTCCCCCATTTTCTGTTGAACCAATAGGAGCCTTCTTGAAATTGTTTTTTATTCATCTTTTTAGTGCAGTTACTCCTTAAGAAAAAATCAAGTAGTATCTGCAACGTCTTTCTGTATCATGTTTCAAGTTCAAGACACCTATATTCTTCATTCATCTCTCTGCAGAGAAACTTAACTGTTAGCATAAAGTAGTCAGATCTGTTAGTCATGCAATCCCTTGAGCAAAAACTGGAACTACTATATTGTGATTTCATGTCATTCATGGGTGTCCTCTATTTCTGATTAGACTGGTTCTGATGGGATTAATTGTTATAAAGGGAGTGTGATTGATGAACAACAGTTTGAAAAGTAGTCCTTTAAGTAAATATGCAATCAGTATCTGTTTAGTTCTTCTGCAATCATTACATTTTTATTTGACTTTTTTGGTCAATGATGCAACAAAGACCTACTAGATAATAAACAGACAAACAAACAACCAAGCCTTTAGTCCTAATCAATTGGCGAGGAACAATGACAGTACCCAACTAATTCTGGGTTATCAATTAAAGATGATACTTTATACCAGGGGTTTGTTAACTTCACTTGGCATGTTTTATAAGCATAAACACTGTAAAACATAATTTAACTGTTGCAATAGTTGAGACTTCAAGTTGTACCTTATCCAACTCCATGGCCCGTCTGTATAAGAGTACTACTTTTTCTGTTTGCCAATTCATAGAACCATGCTCTTCTCGGATGTTATAGAGTTCGCAATCTCCCCCCTTCCAAAAGTTACGATAAATAATTTCATGCAACCTCTCCACGATGATGTGGTACAACCACCTGATACACATTCATTATTTCTTGAACAATAGGACGTACAATTTCATATGATGACATCCCAACCATGCATTAAGCTAAATAACTGAATTTGTCCAAACTTGTTTTCTTACTTACTCCAATCAGTCGTTTTCATCGTAATCTTGGTTTGTTTTCGTAGGGAACATCATTGCATGTAACTAGGTCCAAAATAAATTATTGTTTGCAGTCCTATTGCGAGAACCGTTTTGCGATTTTAACTTGCTACATGTTTGTTTATGTCATTTCCATAGATTCCTCCTATATTTTATTCTTAGGAAAATGAACATTTGATCTTCAAACCTATATCTGTTGATCAAGCAAACATAATTTCACAAATTTGCCAATTGACATTTCAAACCTAAACACTGACTGCTTTTTGCCTTTTAAATAATTTCATAAAATGAATATGTTTGAATTAATTTTCTGAGATTCTTTTTTTTTTTTTTTTTTTGCAAAACAACCCAAATATAAAGATACATCTTCACAAATTTATCATGTTGTTCTTTGCAGAGAATCTCACTTCATGCCCTTTGTTTAGCACTCATTTCTATCTTTAGTAACCTACATAATAAACTGCTCAAAGTTCTTCCATTTGTTGATGCCCTAACCATTTGTTTTTTTTTTTTTTTTTTTTTTTGTGTTATTCTGTTATCACTTTGAATTTCCCATCCAGATATTTATAGTGCAAAACTATATCTTTGCCTCTGTCCTTTCTGTTATGCCCACTTCGCTATCATAACATTTTGCACCTCCATCATGATATGGTCCTCAGGGAAGTAGCCACACTTTCTCGGTTGCAGCATCAGCATGTTGTACGATACTACCAGGTACCTTTATGAACATACCATGTTTGTAAGAGTTTTCTTGTTTATTGTCTTTTAGATGCTTGGTCATTGTATGCTTTTTTAGATGCCCGTTTATGAGATTTTATAGCTGAATGACTCACCATTAAACGGTTACATGCTTGAAATAATATGTACATAAATCTTTCCAATTTAAAGTTACTTTGAGTTTCTTGTCTCTTATGGTTGTTTTTGCCTTCTTCACAAATCGCAGGCATGGTATGAAACTCGCCTTGTTGGAAGTATTGACATTAATGCTTGGGGTTCAAAAACAGACACAGGGATGAGCTCTAGTTTCAGCGGCAAGGACACGAGTTCTTCAGACTTGATTGAAAATGAAAATAAGCCCGAGTCAACTTACCTCTACATTCAGATGGAATACTGCCCCAGGTTAGCTTCTTCATTCTCTACTGTCTTGCTTTATTTATTCTCCTATGAAGCTTCGCTATATCTGGGTACAACTAGGTGTTGAGATGTGTGACAAAAAAGTAACTTGTTGATTTGCTCATATGTTTAAGTTCTCTGATGAATGGAACTTTACAAGAAAAATAAAAAATTAAAAATGAAAATTCATGGTCTCGAAGTGTCATCATCTTTGCGATAAAAGATCAACAAAATTATGCAGCAGTGGTGATGGATTCTCCAATTGGAGAGCGTTATTAGGAAGATATAAGATTGTGAATATTAGTGTTGAGAAGAAGTATTCTCTGTTCTAACCTAGATTTTCAGGCTGCACTATGTTCAATGATAACATTTTTGTAAATTATCTTAAGCATAAGGTAGTACAGCTAGAAATTAGGGGTTCTGGCTCCTGTAAGAAATTACACTGTCAATATGATTTTTCTTTTTTGATGTCTTTGTTGACCAACTGCCAAACACTAGATAGCGTAGCTGTGGATTACCATTGTCATGGTCGTCAAGTCTTATCTTGTCTAAAGCAAATACGGGTGACTTTTGAGGGTTGTAAAACTCTAGGGCTTGACAAACTCTTTTATAATTGTGAAACCTAGAGAAGTTGGGAATCCTTTGAACTTTAAGTTTGGCAATCATTATTGTGCTCACATGCAGCATCAGTATTTTGTGAATGGCTGACTGTAGACACGAATCCTGTGGCATCATTGGCATGTAAAAACTTAGTATTCTAGGGTCAATATCCAGAAAATGTGGGAAATGGAGCCCCTTAAGTGAATAAGATGGAAAGTATGTGCATGAACCAATAAAATGATGGACATTGCCTAAGGAGAGAGACTGAAGTCTCTAAGGTTGGGGTTCAAGATTCTACGTACTAATACGTAATTGTGGTGCAAAATTGAGGTTTCAACCATTCATTTGAAGATGGTATTGGAACACACATGTTATTTAATTGTTGATATTTGAAATTGTTGAGATTGCTCCCGGATGGGTAAAATTCATATCCCGACATTTCTGTCGTATGTTTATAACTACTTTTATGTTGGGATAGATAATTTGATATATCTTGTTAACTTATTTGTTTCACCTATTTGGCTGAAGGACACTTAAACAAATGTTCGACTCATACAATAACCTTGATAAAGAACTGGCATGGCATTTATTCCGCCAAATTGTGGAAGGCCTGGGACATATTCATGGACAAGGAATTATACATCGTGACTTGACTCCTAGTAACATATTTTTCGACGCTCGCAATGATATCAAAATTGGAGATTTTGGTCTTGGTAAGAGGCAATCACTTATTTCTTCAACTATGACTGGGCTGTATTATCCTTTCACTGGGTAAAGTTGTGATTAAAAAAGAGCATGCTTTGGTCAACATGCATGATGCCTAACATCTCTGATTCGATTTGGGTTATGGTAGCTTTGCTAAATTATAGGTTTCTTCAGATGGCTTATACGAACTTAATGTGTGGCTTTCACTTTTGTTTTCAGCCAAGTTCTTGAAGCTGGAGCAACTGGACCAGGAGGTTGATGCTACCGAGACAATTGGAGCATCTGTCGATGGCACTGGTCAAATTGGAACTTATTTCTACACTGCTCCAGAAATAGAGCAAGGGTGGCCAAAGATAAATGAGAAGGTCAATTTTTGTCACCTATAATTTGTGTTTACTTGAGAACCCATGGAAACTTGGTCGTGTACGTGCTCATTTCAGTCCCTTGTTCACCTTATGCATAGGTTGACATGTATAGCCTGGGAGTTGTATTTTTTGAGCTGTGGCATCCTTTTGATACAGCAATGGAGAGACATGTTGTGCTTTCTGATTTAAAACAAAAAGGAGAGCTACCTTCTGCCTGGATCACTGAGTTTCCGGAGCAGGCGTCCTTACTACGGCGCTTGATGTCTCCAATTCCATCTGATCGTCCTTCAGCCACTGAACTTATTAAGCATGCTTTTCCTCCTCAAATGGAATATGGAATGTTAGACAGTAAGTACTTCCAACCTTATACCGAACTAGAACAATATAGTTTGACAAGGATGGCACACAAGATTAAACATGCTGACCGGATAACAAGGCAACTACGTTTGGCATGATATCAAAGTCTGTTAGTCTTCGAAAAGGTAACGACAAAAATGAAATGAGGTCATAATAAGTTTCATCTCGTTCTCGTAGGATTAACAACCGGATGTTTTTTCTGGCAGAAAACTTGATGCTTTTAATTATATTCCTAATTTAATGCTTTAATTCACATGCCTCCGGTGATTACATTTTCTATATGGGCTCTGGAAGTAAATAAAGCAATAGGAAACATAAGAGACAATTATCTCAGTATTGATCAGCTCTAGCGCCTAACAAATATTTATATGTGCTTTCAAAAAGTAATAGTGTATAGTAATTTAGTGAAATGTGTAATAATTTACAGAGGTTGGAAGATTTCGCCGCATAAGTAATCTTAAATATTTTGTCTTGGACCATCTTATATTGTATAATGCGGCAAGTCCAGTTATTTTTGGGTGATTCCTATTTTTGAACTTCAAAATGGCAGAGTGAATGAGTAGCTCTTCCCTTCTAATTGGATATTTGGCTTGCCCACTTGATATAAGATCCTCGAATTTGAAACAAGTTTTAGTAGTTTTAAAAACTCTTGCCCTTTTACAATTTAAACTTTTGATCTTCTTCATTCCTTATACCTTTTTATATATTATGAAAGCCATAACGTGCTCCTTGATTATTGAAAAACTTGTTGTCAAGTGTTATAATTGTAGGGTTTTGAGATGCCTTTTATCTTGAATCTCTATGATGTTATGCCAATGTGGACTATAAATTTCTCGCTCTTTTGTCATAGCAAGATTCCTGTTAGCCTTCCCCGCAAGTTGTTTGACGGAAGGGATGCTATTTATCCCTTAACTTATTCTAGATTTGGCCTTCAGGTGTAGAATTAATTAGGATCAGTAGCCTACTTGTTGCTTGAGTTTCTTTTATGGGAAAGTTTTATTTGGCTGCATGATAGAGGAAGGAGGTATCAAGAGGAACTGCTAATGCTCATAAGTTGCATTGTCACTACAATTTGACGAATGATAAATTAATTGCAGTGTATGATTCTGATACTTATCTTTATCATGTTGTTATTCATAAACATTCCCAAATTAAATACTTTATTATATCTGACACCGATGAAATTTTATATTTGGAGTTTCATCCCTGTTCGTTTGATAATGTATTTTGTTTTTGTGTCAAGCTGGAGAGTGATTAGTTAGACCCTTCCTTTATCTCTTTGATTGACTGACTGTTTTTTATCTTAATGTGGCAAGCATTGAGGCATTATATAATCCAAAACAAATCTCTTCATTATGTTTAAAAGTATACGGTATTTGTGTGAACTTCCAAGGCCATTAATGCTTGCTGTAAGAAATAATCTCACTAGACTAGGTTTCTAAGAATCACTTATTGGAGTTTAACACTGATTTGGCATTAAAAAAAAAAAAAAAATGCATGTGGGCTGACTTTGTGGGTTGCAGAGAGCACAATGTACTTTTTTTCAGTAGGGTATCCGTATTGGCTGCGTAGACTTTGTAAGTTGCAGAGTGCCAGTAGGGTATCCAAATTGGCTGCTTGTTTCTCGTAGATGATCGAATAAATTTTCTATATAATGTGTGGATGCTACGCTTAGCATGTTTCACACACAGTTGAGATTAGGAAAGTAAAATTGTTAGACTTGTTAGATAGGGGTTGTGAAATAGATTGGGTAGGTAAACCATCTTCTAAATGAAAGAGATTCCCTATAATAACATCAGTCGAGAAAATATTATGCATTTGCCCGGAGAAATATGCAGTTTCTCTGCCCTAGAAACCTACACATACAGATCTTTGTTTTAGATTTTAGATTCTCTTATCTGTAATGTTTTTATTTTTTTAGCCCAGATGATATGGTAGTATCTTTGGGTAGTTATTCACAACCAAATCCAAGTTCTGTATGCTTGTAATTTGATAAACCTTCTCCTTGGGTAGTTCATGGCTTAACTGAACCCAAACTTATGTAGAAACTGGGATTTAAATTGCTTCAAGATGCACTTGAGGCAAGGCATGTTGATTTATTTGCCCCATTTTCCCCTCTTCATCTCTTCCCCAGATACATCATGCTATTTGTCTTCCCTTAACTGAACATTCTTTACTCTTCTTTCTATTTTTTCATACCTTGTTGAAGTTTAACAGTTGTTAGCCATCTTTCTAATTTTTATTTTGTTCATTATGACATTTTGTGTCTAATAAGAAGAAAATCTTGTGTGTGTATATAGATAGTAGCTTAGATAGATCTTGAAAATTGTATATGATTGAAGAATTTTATCATTCTCACTTACCCTGAACAGCAGACTGTACAACCCATATATATAGGATGATTATCAATTTAGTTCCTAAAAATCAGCCTGTAAATCAGCCTTATAGTTAAGTAATCAATCATTCCTAGAATTAAGCTTACAGAAAGTCAAGTTACTATATCTACAACAAAGATTACTGCGTTGTCTATATGGGATGTAGCATGACCCTAATCTTTCAACCGAATTGTTTGAATGCTTTGTCATGTTATGCACAATTTTAAGAACACCGAACAATGCATGGACTTGAGCAAGCATGAAAATTAACTCCATGAGACTAAAGCTATGTAGAATTGGCTTTGTTAATTCCTGATTTTTGTTTTCATGTAAAATGAGGCCTGGAACAAGTCTAGTTCTTGAAGCTCCGTCACTGGTCCTTAAGTTTTGTGTTTCTATGGATTGCTCGTGCTAAAATATTTCCTGTACACCCCTCTTGACGCTTCTTACCTCAAACGATATAGTTTGAATTTGATAGCTGGCATTTAGAGAAAAAAGGCTTAGTTTTCTAAATCTCCCCCCTCCGACTCGACTTGCAGATATTCTGCGGACAATCCATAATTCAGAAGACACGAGTATTTACGAGAAAATAGTATCCGCTATTTTTGATGAGGATATGTTGAGCTCAAAGCATGAGCATGCTGGAATTTTGAAATCAGTTCGAGATGATACTTCATCAAATCTCTTCTCAGATGTGGACACTGCGAATCGAGATTTAGTTCTTGATATTGCTGTGGAGGTTTGTAGACAGCACTGCGCAAAGCATTTGGAGATCGTGCCTATGAGTATTTTGGGTGATTGCACGCAAGTAAATAGGTATGACTCCCAGTTTTCTTAACGATCATAAAATTGAATGTTTCTCATCTCTTATTTCTGTTGATGTGATTTCCTATTCAAAGGTTTCACTTTTGACTGGATATTCCTTTTCTGTATCTTGACGATAATGTAGGAATAGTGTCAAGCTGTTAACTCATGGCGGAGACATGGTTGAGTTTTGCCATGAGCTACGAATGCCTTTCGTGAAATGGATCTTTGCCAAGCAGGTACTACTATCCTTGTTAATCTTAGTTTCCTTTTTATTTTCTTTGTTGAAATTAGTCAGTTTAGCATTGCTGGAGTATTGGTTCCTACCCTGGCTCAGGCATTTTGTGCATCCAGAACTTTGCTTCTTTATATGGTTTACAGAACACTCCATTCAATACTCTACCTGAGTATCAGTACAAGTATAAGTTTGTGCATCCTGAGATGTTATTCACAGTTTGTGTTTCTTCATCCATATATATTTCTTCCTCTTTTCCTATTTTATCTTTGTTTATGCCTTTGTTACCCCCATTATGTTGTCGTGCATACATATCATTTTTCTTCCTGGTTGAGTATTGAAAGTTGTATATTACTCAAATCACTATCTTTCTGGGTGAGTTATGATGGGTAGAAACTGAGCCTTGACTGCTGCTAAATAATGCCATCACTGAGAATGGAAACTCTAAGATAGAGCAAGTGTCGCAGGGTGAAAAACACCAGCAAGTTTCATGCATCTGCAGTCTGTTTCATGAGCCAAACTAGTACGCCTTAACCCACAACACTACATATGTTTTCATTGTTTTTTTCTGTGAACGGAGTGTTTGAACATAAAAAGCCAAAAAGCAGTGGCTTCCAACTACGAATATATATGAGCCTAAACCTGTAAGCATGAAATTAAATTAAGGTAACACAGCAATCTGACCCAAACCCAACTCTGCATTATTTTCCACAATACCATTATATGCCAATTATAGGCACACAAAATTATCCGTGCTATTCAGGGGCCAAATGCATGCATGACACGTTGCCCATCGCTGGGATGAATGGGTCACCATTGCTGAGATCTGGCAAAAATACCCAAGTGTGCCAGTTTTCTGAGAATATAGTGCTGCAAAAAAAAAACGATAAATTACCTGTTGGAACAGGCATAAATGTTGTGTGTGCCATGCATGTACCCCCTCAAAATCAGATCTGATACGACCTGGCGCAAGCATCTAACCTTAGTCGGGGAGACCATCAGGACCTTGCTCACAATCTGACTACTGCCTTCTTGCCTGGGTAAGCTCATTGCTGAGACCAATATCATCGCACGTCCCAGAGATTTGCATGCGGTGCGCATATTTTGAACCAACATGCCAACGACTCACCTTTCCTTTAATTGAGCAATCCTCGGTGAAGGCTGCTCACCTTTCCTTGAACCACAGTTGTGTGAGGCGTGCATCTTGTGACCCACTAGAGAGCATTATCTCCCGGTAATAGGCTGAAGGATAGAAAGACTTGTGGAAGCATTGACAACTTGATTTGGAGATAACTTCTCTCATATGTTTTTTCGTCTGTAATGCCATATGTTTTACTGTTTGTTTCTACATGCTCCTCAGGAAATCTAGGTCTATGTAACGTCTTAAGAAGCTGCATGATGTCTGTAGCAGGGTTCTTGACTGGAAAATACTTGCCTAGACCAAGTCTATTGGGCTCAAATTTAACCACATAAAAAACCATTGATGTTAAATTCATGATGTAATGGTAGCTACGAGTTTTGATGCATGCAGAATTGTTGCCACAAGTTCTATGGTAAACCTGGTCTAATAAGCATTTCCCTTCTTGGCTTGGCATGCTTTCTGATCATTGACTTTAAGCTTCTGAGAAGTTACTTTCTACTGAAGTATCAGAGAGTAGATAGTAAATCCTGTTGCAACAGACTGATGCCTTATTTAAGCTTCAGTGGTTTAATGTGTTAACTTAAGCCTTCAGATAGACTGGGCCTCTTGTTAAAATCTTAGTCCTTCGGTAATTACTTGAATTGCCAGCAGTTTTCTAAATGTTGATGATATTGTCGATGAGGAATTAAATGTTTGAATATATTCGCCTTTTGTGGACTCCAAGAGAAGTTAACTCTCGATTTTGTGCAGAAATCATTTTTCAGGCGCTATGAAATATCATATGTATACCGAAGAGCAATTGGCCATTCGCCTCCAAATCGTTACCTCCAGGTTTTTTTGATATGTTTAATGATTCTATTCATATTATTTGAGTATAACTCTATGATGGTGGTTTATTTACTGTTGCATGTTTACAGGGGGATTTTGATATTGTTGGGGGAGCAACTGCATTGACAGAGGCAGAGGTCATAAAGGTCCTGTGCATTCTATAGCTGTATTCCATTCATCATTGCACCCCCACCCCCCCTCCCCAGCATGTGTGTGCCAAAAAAAATACGTAACACCCAAAAATCTCTAACCGGAGAAAATGAAAACCATTGATAAAGAGAATTTAAGAAAGACTAAGGACAGTGGGATGTTTCTTGCAAAGCAGTTTATAAGGATTTCTGTTGTGACCAATCAACTGATAATTTGAACTTGGTCTCCATCCTCTCTGCGTATGTGTGCTTGAGCAAGCATATCCGGTGAAATCCATGGTTATTTCATCGGAGTATAGTTGTATTTAATCTCCAATAAGAAAGAAACTATGTGGTTAGCTAACGTCTGGCTTGTTGTCTGTGTCCATCATTAATGTTTTGGCAAACAATGTTTTTGTTTTATTTTAGTCTGGAACACAATTATCTGTTGCTTTATAATATCAAGAGCTCAGTTGGGTTATTCATGTTGTTTCTCCAAATTCCTCTTTCCTTCTGAGACTACAAATTGTTCTATATGTATATGTATTTAGTCCTCCTTTGAAACTATAGCAGGATAGTATTGCCTTCTAGATATTTTAGATTCGAATTAGTAAAAACTGGAGCACTTAAAATGTGCTATTTTCTAGTTCAATATATCCCCTATGGGTCTTGGATTCTGTTTATGACTAATGTTTAACTAAATTACATTTAATCCACTATGGATGATCTATGAATATTGCCATCTTGAGCTGTTTTTTGAAAAAAAAAATTCTTTTTTGTAACTGGACAACCAAGTGATTATCTACCGGATATCATACAACTGTTTTCTTCATCCTTTTTGAAACTGCAACTTCAACGGACCCAAGTTAACTATTTAGCTTGTGAGGAAGCAGGAGAGAGAGTGGTCAAATTTGGATATGTAATAAAAAGTTTGCCTGCACCTTTAAAATAATCAAAATAAGTTATACCATTCATTTTTCTTATATATTATACCCAACACGCCCACTTACGTGGAAGCTATAATTTCTTTTTGTTATGTGTGACACATGACATGTTTTGATTACTGACAGTAGGATTTGAATTCAAAACCTCTTTTCTGTCTGATTCTGTTATCATTTTGAATTTACATCTTACTTAGAAGCTTAACCATGTAGGGAGATCATACATTTATAACTCTATATTTGTTTCCCAACAGTATGCACATTTTCAGGACTTCTACTTAAAAAGTATTTATATGTTTATTTACGTTATAATAAATAATTCTTTTGGTGAAAATTGGTTCATTTCAAAGTTTCAAGCTAATGATATGATCCGAAACTCTCAACTTTGCACTTCTATCATCTGAATGCATCCTTGAAATAGTCACAATAGAAGAACCTGTTCGAGTTTCAAGAAACATCCAACGTTGCTGATAATGTACTAAGATCTGGATTACTAGAAATTTTCAAAAGAGAAAACAAAGAAACACTAGAAAAATAATAATTTGATGTATGTCGTAGTTTTGATAAGCTAGTCCTCACCAACATTTTTTATATTTTTTGGTAGAATTACAGATTTACTGTTATCACACTGTAGGCGACCATGGACATTGTCACTCGGTTTTTCAATCCAGAATCATGCGATCTTCATTTAAATCATGGGGATTTGTTGGAAGCAATATGGTCTTGGGCAGGAATCAAAATGGAGTATAGACAGAAAGTAGCTGAGGTACAGGTCCTAAGAGAATTCAATTGTGTTCTGGTGCATCAAAAATGCTTCTTTATTTTTTATGAGATCTCATATTTCTGCAGCTTTTATCACTTTTGGGTTCTTTGCGTCCTCAGTCTTCGGAAAGGAAGTCTAAATGGGTAGTAATTAGGCGCCAACTTCGCCAGGTTAGCAAGCAGTTATATAAAGCAACAGAACTGGTGGTCTTCTTCTATTTTTTGCCTATTTCATGAATCTGGAGCATTACAAATGCCTTTCTATTATTTATTTTTTGTTTTAGTTTGTTTCTATTATTTATTTTTTGTTTTAGTTTGTTACGTTATATTATATACTGGTTTAAGATTTCTAAACTATTTACATGGCTGTCGAGTGACATTACATCTTGCGAAGAGTAAGATGACATAAAACTGTCAATGATGAAGTGGTTGGACAGTAAATTCATTTATTCTTAAATATAGTCAACAATCAGACAGCCATCTGTTGTAAGGCAATATCAGTTTTTCCCTTGCACGATGTGCAGAAAATTAAGAATTTGCATGAGCATTTAGTTTTGTGTCACCGTAGTGTAGAAAGTGATCTGGGTAAAGTTTTCTGGCATTTTGCCGGACATTTTTATATTGCTCAACCGAATGGATGCTATGATCAGACATTTGTAGCCTTTGTTTTGCGCTTCTGTAATTTCCCCCTTGTAAAATTTTGTGGAGCATTTTCTGTTTTTCCTTTAGATAGTGTGTGTAAATAAAACTAGAAACCAGAATTATTGTAGAATAACCTGTGTAGTTTTGGTATCATGTGGATTTATGTCCTTGTCATTGTGACTATTCAGGGTTTTTTCACTTTTTCATTTGGATATTTTCCCATCAGTAACTATAAATTTGTATATACTTTTTACAAGTTCAAGCTTTTAGATGAGTTGGACGTTTAATTTGATAAGAGAGTTAGGCCAAGAAGAGGTCACGTGCTTTAGTTTCACCTCCGCTGATTTATAAAAAAAAAATTCACATGCTAGGTTTCACAAAAGGTAATTACACCTGCTCGTGAGGGAGTATGTTCGAAACTATCATATTAAATAGTTCTCCGCACAGCTTAAGTTTTAGATGGTGTTTTAATTTAGTTCTTATCATACCTCGTTTTTGGGGAACACTTGATGCCAACAATAATTTTTTTCTTTTTTAAGTCTTGCTTATCTTTAATGTGAGCAAGCAAATCCAGTGTCAGTATTTTGAATCTTTAGTCTTAGTTTAAGACCAATTTTTTTACCAATAACGAGTCATGCTACAAAATCTTACCTTCCAAATTTTGTTAAATATGCTTTGTTATTTGGTAAACAGCCAAATATACATTTTTAATCCTGAGTGAGTAGGAAAAAGGGCTTGAATGTAATCAATCCAAGTGATGAATAAATGAACACTTGCTGATGATTCTCTTGTCAATTTTTACCACTAAAATAACATCAAAAATAAATGAAAGCCAAAGCAGGAAAACATGGAAATCATATATTTGAGATCTTTGCAGCTTTTGGCATGATGAACTTACTGTTGCCAAATGTGTTTGTTGATCTGTTTCTATTTATTTGTTGGTTCAAAAACTAATGTAGTTCACAAGAAGAATTTTAATATCTTCTTATTTTTATTGTTTACAGGAACTCAATCTGGAAGATGATGCATTAAATAGATTACAAACTGTAGGATTAAGGTTCTGCGGAACTGCAGATCAGGCGCTTCCCAGGCTTAGAGGCGCTCTGCCTTCTGGTATGTTGTCATTGATTTGTTCGACCTTGTTTTCTTTTGTTCACTTCTATCATTTTAGAGTCATGCTATTGGAAATGTAATATTATAAAGTTATTGCAGATAAATCCACGAGGAAGGCACTTGATGAGCTGTCAGAGCTCTTCAACTACCTAAGAATCTGGAGGATTGATAGACATGTCTTTCTTGATGCACTTATGCCACCAACTGAATATTATCACAGGAAGTTGTATTTTCAGGTATCATTAGCAACTTGTAAGGAAATTTAGTTATCGCTAGCACGCCCTGTTTACTGAAACTAGCTTGTAGCTGTTACAATTGTTGCAGAAATGTTTGAGCCAGTTTTGGTACCCAGATAGGTCCTCTAGTACAGGGTGTTGTACATCCCACCTCCAATTTTGTCTAATGGATCTTGCATCAAGCGTTTTTTCTTCACGTCCAGTTACATTTAGGGTTCCAAATTATTTTAAGAAAGAATTGGTATAAAACCTAGATACTTCAGTCTGGCCTATGTCACAAATTTGGGAACTGTGTAGGCTCCTACAACCAGAAGCTTGTTGATTACGACATCTCACATTTCCAATACGATCGGATGTGACTCTAATTGATTAGATTTTCACTTTCCCAGCCTATTCGTCATCCAGTGCATAATTTTAACTTTACTCTTCAGTATTCCTTTTTTACATGTAGAGAATTATGACCTGCATACGTGCAGAAGTATGACCTGCACTCTTAAAATTCTGCACTTTCCATTGTCGGGTCTCTTTTCTTATAAGCATAAAATTTTCCAGCCATAAAAGAAACTTGTCATGTGTCGATATATATATTCATAATATTTTCTTCATAGCTGGACCACAAGGTGTGCTTGAAAATCATATTCTTACTATATTTTCAAAGTGTCATAGAGCTAGCTCAAGAATCATGAAACTAGGTAACTTGGGTTCTTAGTAAAAATATGATGTGAGAGTTACTATTTCAGTTGAAAACTTGGGGCTAAGAACTATTGCAACAAACATGCTGGATAAAAAAGATTAAGTAAAATATCACTACTGTTGAGGTCTGACCTAATACCTTAAATTTGTCACTCAATTTCAATAATTTTAGTAAAAATACATTTTACCTTATATGTAGTTGAAAAAACTTTTAAAAACCTTAAATGAAAAAATACCCATGAAATTAGTCAAAATAATAGTTAATCAACCAACCCAAATATTTATTTTGTGAACACCTGTTTTCCTTTAATATATGCAAAACTTAAAACCTAACCCACCCGCCCATCCTCCTATGAATAGGGTAGCGAACGCTACTCCTGCCTCGTGAATATTCCTTTTCTTTTCTCTTTTATCTTTCTCTGTTTGATTTACGTTTTTGTCATTTTTTTTATTCGATGTGATAAATAAATAACATTGATTTCAAACAGAAATTTTTGTTTTCTGAAGTTTGAGAATTTTTCTTTTTAATTTAGTAAAGATAAGTTCAAGAATAGTTTAAAATAAAAACTTGTAAATGAATTTTACTTATATTAAAATGCTAAATTAACAACATAGCCCTTGTGGTATTGTCCCACAAAATCAAGAGAAATGGGTTTACAGCTGGTACAGAATATGATAGCTCTTAGAAATTTCTTTGAGGCTTGTCAAGACGTAGTGGAGTTGTTGAGAACTAATATCGTAATTTTTTTCGGTAATTATTTTGTAAAATATTCATTTCCTTGTGCAGCTATTTTTGCGGAAGGATAACAATCCTGTATCACTTATGGAAGGAATACTGCTCGCAGTTGGTGGTCGTTATGATTACCTGCTTCAGCAGATGGCAGATTCTGAACATGTAGGTGGTATTTTTGAGTGTTCTCTTTCTTCAGTCTGTTATGTATATGTTTTATGACAGATTATGCTCTTTTGGCCCTATTCACTTAATTCGTGTTTATTTTCACCTTTAGTTGAGTGAACACTTAATAATTTGGAATTTTTTTAAACAGTATTGGCTAATTCTATGACTTAAAGTTTCTTTATGAGTAGATTAATAGAACTTGCTGCATCACTTCTGCACTCTATAAGTTACATATTTATTTATATCAAGACAACAAGGCAAATACAAACCTTTGCAAAAATGAAATATTTTCTGATATATTGTAGATTGCTCCATTATTTCTGGATAAGAAGAGGAACATTTCCAATGATTGAGTTACCAACATAGAAATTAAAAGTGTGCAGCAGCCATTTAGAGCATTAACAAGTTCAATCATCTACTTGCATCTAGGAGAGAATTACTGAATACAATATAACTGGAGTGATGGATAGGCGATGTGATATTTTATTTGCTACTATACAAGATGCAACAAATATCATAGTACTTAGAAACAATCTCTCACCTTCTTTTTCCAAGAAAAGTAGTATATAAATTATTTTTGTTGGCAATATTTGCTAATCCTTTTACAAGTTATAATTTGAAAAACGCATAAATAGATTAGGAACAAATTAAAGATTTTTAGTGAATGTCTTTATATCAGGACACAACTCTAAAATTATTGATCTCTTTATGTTTACAACATTAATTTCAATTTCAATTTCGTGAATAGAATATCAAAATACTTTTTCATATCATTACGTTATTTTTTTTTTTCATTATTGTTATTATTACAGAATTACCAAGATGGTAGATTTTGTGTTCTTTAGATGATTTATTTTTAGAACAGATTACAGACAAAAAGAGAAAAGATCCTGGTCACTTTCCCCTTGCCTACCACCATGCACTTCCCCCCTGCTACTGGTTATTGGTGGAACCACTCCGCTTGTCCTTACGTTGAACCAGAGCGTATCAGTGAAGTAGGTCGTGGTGTAGGAATACCTAGCCGTTGTTTGGTTTCACGTCTAAAATGGAGCCAAAAGGCAGAAAATTCTAAAAGTGTGAGATTTGGCGTTTTTCACCTTTGGATAGTCCGGAAACTCCTAAAAATTAACTACATACCCCGCCTTTTCTGACAACATGAGGTTCAATGCAGCATTTGCTTCATTCAGACCCATACACAAGATTAGTATGGCGCAGGGCCTGCACTTTTGCACTCAATACCATATCATTTGCTAAAAAGCGCATTCAACTGGCACGAGTGCCTGTGAGTGTCACTGGTATTAGTAAAACCTTGAAAGTAACTATTGGTTTTCCGTTTCTGTTTCTGTTGGATGTATATCAAAACGTAGTTATGTCATATATCAAGTGATTATTCCTTAATTCTTGGGGATTTTAACATTGATTTTTATTTTATGCAGTAAGTGCTACATGCATTTTAGAAAATAAATTACTAACCTTTCCCTAGTGATACATGATTAATCATGCCATTTTTTACCTCTCATATTGCTAGAAATCAAACCCTCCTGGAGCAGTTGGAACTAGTGTTGCACTAGAGACCATCATGCTGCATTCTTCTGTTGACAGCAAATCTTATAGGTAGGTTTTGCTGCTTGTTTTAGAGTTTATTATCATTTGCTATAATTTTATCAATTTTTCATCTCTGAATACACAACCTTAATGCTGTAACTGGAGCAGAAACGATATGGGTATCAATGTTCTTGTCTGTTCAAGAGGAGGAGGTGGCTTATTAGTTGAGCGGATGGAACTAGTGGCAGAACTTTGGGAGGAGAATATCAAGGTCAGTAATCTGATTTTGATCCAAAATACCGTGTGATATCTATTATAATTTACTTATAACTGCAATACTTTCAGGCTGAATATGTCCCCTTGTATGATCCAAGCCTAACTGAGCAGTATGAATATGCGAGCGAACATGATATCAAATGCCTTGTTGTCATAACAGACTCGGGTGTATCCCAGAAAGGTGCAGTTAAGGTTGGTCCTGACCCAAAGCTCTTATGTTGGTATAGTCGTGCTGACAAGGCCTTGTGGAAATTCATTGTTTTCTCATGTATTCCGTATTCTCAAAGTGGCCATCTTACCCACCAACCTTTTTAATGAGTTTAACCTACTTCTCAGTTGATTTCCAGTGGAATTTAAAGGAATATTCCACCTGAGATGCTCTTGTGTGACTCGAACCAATTAAGGGTGAAATTGTCAAATTCAGCTTGGCCCAATCCCCATTTCGATTAGAAGTCCCATTTTTCCTTCGATTTTCAAATGTGGCCTAATTTACAATTCCCATATTGAGCCCTTGCAGCAAATTGTGGGCTAATTGTTGCCAAACGTTGAAAATGAGAACATTTTTTGCAATTAGGGCTCCATTTGGGAATTGAAATAAGAAGAAACTAGGGCACGGTTGAAAGTCAAAGGAAAATTCAAATTTTTACTGGGATTGGTTCAACTTGAATTGACCATTTCAACCTTAATGGGTCATGTGCGGTTATACGAGAGCCTATCCAATGGAATATTATCATTGTATTCCACCAGAAATCGACCAAGTCATAAAAAAGGATTAGGGGGTTAAGATGCTCACTTCGAAAGGTTCTGGGGTTATGTCAAAAACAGGCCAAAGATAAGGGATCTTGAAGTTTTTTACCCTTTTGTTTGTCATTTATTTTCACCTTAATACAATAATGTGCAATGTTTGTAGTTTATGATTTATTTTTATTCATTCAGATGGCGAGCTTGTCATTTGAGAAAAGAATCATAAGCAGCTCTTCTTTTAGCTCTGCAGCTTATTTACACCATAATGCTGTCCATTTGGAAAGACACTGTATTCATTAGCCTTAATGCTGAATGTTGTGGATAAATATTTGTTGCTAATTTAAAGCATGTGACATAGGTTCGACATCTGGAGCTCAAGAAAGAAAAGGAGGTTGAACGAGAAAACCTTGTCAAATTTCTATCAGAGGCAATGGAAACTCAATTTAGAAATCCATCCATCTGGAGTTAGCTCAGCTGGGAATCGTCCAGGTATTCCTGACGCTTCATTGTCAGTGGTTTTACTAAGGATATCTTCATTTCGTTGAAAAAGGAGAAATGTCAACGTAGTAAATGGGTTGTCGATATAATATGTAGATAGCGTGATATCGTGACACTTGACCTGATTCTTGACTTATTATGACACTCAAATATAAAAACTGTTGTCATAGCTGTTCACTAGTTTTTGGTCAGAGTTCATGAACTATCTTCATCTTCCTTTAGCACGATCCATTATCATCTTCACATGAGATATTGCTTAGGCAAACAGACTGGCCAATGTCCTAATACGATATGTTTACACCTCTTAACTAAATGTTTGAGTGCCCTATACATAATAGCTTATACCATTTTCTTTGTATCAGGAATTTCACATATTTAATCAGCGGGATTTTTAAAAGACAATGCCAACAAGAGAAGTAGATATAATATTCCAAAAAGAGGTGGTGTTTCTGTATTTATCCGGACCGCCAGTTGCACCCAAAAGCCACTGAGAACGGCGCTGGGCTGCAAGTTGCAGCGGAAGTCCTGCATTTATCATACTACCAAGCAAAGTTATAATAGTGAGTAAGAATAGGTTGACTAGTGGAAAGGGAAGTGAAGTTAGTCAGCTTTGTGGCGGCTAACATTTTGCACTTAGAAGAAATTGAGGTTAATATGGTTTGTACAGTTACGGTTTCAGTTGATATAAGTTTGTGGTTATTCAGATATTTGAAATAGTCAGTTTGTAGGATAAAATTCAGATATTTGAACAGAATCATGACCGTCTTTTGAACGCTAGCACTTGAAATTCTTCACACCCCTTAGGTAAGAAAACAAAATTAAAAAATTTATATATAACAAAGCTTTGAACTCATGAGCACTAACATGAGGATTTCAAAACTTTAGGAAGCTCCTAGTTTAAGTGTTAAATATGTAATATCAGCAAACGTGCCCACAAAATTCTCGAGGTTAAACAGAAAAGAAATAGTAAAGCAAACAATCTGATAAAGAAGAAAAATATAACAGCAAAAACCTTGACGCCTATAAAATGAGGAAGTAAGTCAACCAACTACATTCATATTTCAAGCTTAAAATTCACAAATATTTTCCTACAACATTGAACTTATGAAGTTTATAAGGCAATGAATTAGAATCTGAGTGGCAAATCGTTTCACTCTACAAAGAGTGAAATAATTCTTTGGATGGGCCAGGACACCTAAAACGGTCATTGTCCTTCAACTACGCACTTGTTTTGATAAAAGAAACCGGGAGTTCACTGAAAGAGTCAAATATAACACCATATTATTACCCCCTAAGCGTTCAAATTATATTCAAGTAGACAACAGACAAGTTAAGTTTAACTATATCTGGTGCACCTAATAATCTCTCCAAGCACAGACGTAGTGAACTTGTAGTTTTAAAAAGTTGCCCCGTGTGAAAGTGGACTCTCACGTGGGGCCTGTACCAAGGATTATGTCCTCAAAAAAGAATATCAGAAACTCAATCAAAACAAAATTAATGAATCAAGTGGAAAAAAAAAGTTTGTAATTTACATAATTAAATAGATCCAAACACAGAACAAAAAGTGATTAACTGGACCACAAAGAATGCAAAATGCAATTAACAATGTGGGTTAGTCCACGGAAAAGTAAATATGAATCCTACATCACATAATACCAATTGGAGGACAGATGCGGTTGAAGCATCATACTTATACTGCAAAATATAGGTTCACTTTTTGCAAACCATTATATATCTTGCTATAATTTCAATTAATTGCACCAAATATAACTTATTTTAAGAAGAAAAAGCTCACTGGGTTCAGTACCCCAAAAGTAGTAGCAATCTCAGTTAATAGCATCAAAAAGAACTTTAAAGAAGAAAAATTCATTGGGTTCAATTCCTCCAAAGTAGTAGCAGTATCAATCAATTGCATCAAAATAGCCTTTTTCTTAAGAAAAAAACTCACTACCCCAAAGTTGTTAAAAGAAAAGTAAACTTTTTGCAATTAACAGAATTCATTGGGTTCGAAATGCGATTTAACCACGGAGAAGTTAATTTAAGATGAGGCAGTTTGAAAGAGTGGAAATTTATTGTTATAGCATGTGGATTTACTTTTCAAATTTATTAATGTGGTAAAAAATGAAAACACTTTATTAATACAAGCCCCCAAAAATGCCTTCCTTTATATATCGCTAATAGACTTCGACCAATGAAGAGAATAACACCAAAGACCCAAATTTACTTTTGTCACATGGATATTTTGTATAACTCACAAGAAAGCACTCCCAACTAACCGCGAGTGGGCCCCACTTGCATAACAATGAATAGTATTCTGTTAGGCATAAAATACACGAGAATATTATTTTTTTCCTGTGCACGAGAGAACTTGACAGCCTTTCTGCTACATCACCAGGTGGGAAAAGTCTTAGCTAACCTTAATGTGAGCATCCACATTAAGCTTAAGATATCACTCACGACCTGATAGAAGCATCACAACTAGTACAACCCACTGAATAAAGCGATGATAGTCGTATGTTTCTAACTGGCAAGAAAAAGAAAAATAGGATAAATCATAAATGGAGATTGCATGCATATATACTAAACATGTGTATTTACTGAATCCAGTGACCAGGGGTCAAAGCTTTTCTAAAGTGTTGACTGCAGTCCCTTGATTCACATAATATTTACAAGAATCAATGGATGGAAACTACACCCAACAGATCCCACACATTTTTTTCCAACTGTTGTTGCATTTCAAGATCATGACAAGATTTGCACAGAAGGTCCTTTGGAACTTTCAACGGCGGCGTTGGCAGACATGGCAAGTGGTTGAAGATCGAACATTCCTGTATGTGCAATGATCACACGCCCAATTACCGGAATCATCTGTATTTCTGGTTGAAGTGCCTAATTTCGTAGAACCCTTTGCTCTTTTTGCTTTGCTGGTCCCTGCTGCATTTTTTGAATTTGTTGTATTACAAGCTGCCTGTGAATCAACGTCCGAAAGACCGTTCTCCAATGCTCTAACCAGATTTTCAAAGAAATTCCGTGTCACACTGTCAAAAAAAGGAGAACAATAAATGTTGGTCGCTTGTGTTGAAAGAAATAAGTCCCACAAAAGTAAGTATTATATTTTCATTCATGGTCTAAATTAAGCTGACTTGCTTTGCTTCTCTCTTGCATAGAGAGCACTCAAGATCTCATTTAAGAAACGCTCTAAAGACAAGTAGAAACACGAAGTAAATCGCACACAGTAGAATTGACGTTCAAGCAAATTAAGAGCACTTCAAAGCACTCCAACTAGATATATTAGCATAAAAATAAAAATTACATAAATGAATCTATATAGGACCAGAGGTGAGAAGAACCCCCTCCAGAAATCCAAAGAAATTATACCCGTGACTGTGCATTAGCTTATGAGAAGGAAAAAATAATACCATGCCACATGCAGTAGTATGTTTACTGGCAAAAAATAAAATAACATCAGGTAAGAACAAATATTGAGCAAAGGAAAATCTAAAAAGTACTAATATCAGAAACAAGTTTCGAGTTCTACAGCTTCACGCATTGAAAAGGACTAAAACCCAACTACTATAAAATGGTACTTAATAATAGACAGGTAATAAATAATAAATGCTATAGATCCAAACCATAGCAATTCGGACATATTCAATAACGGGAATCTTACAAATGTTGGAATATTTTCTGCCAACCAGAAATTACCTCGTCAGACCAGCAAGTTTTGTGCGGAAATCGCCAAAATCTTTAGACGGCCCATCAGAATTTAAGTGATTCATTAACTCTTTCTCTGCACACTGGTGAAGCCTCTCCAGATTCGCTTCAGCCTCACCTAAATGTTAAATATAATACTAATAAATCTAAAAATTCTCACAGAAAGCTCAAACAGGTAAAGGGAGAAGATAACACCTTGCAAATACTCAAAAAACTGTTTTTTTGTTTGCTCATTCTCATTGAGATAGAAACCATATGCATACGTCCATTTTAGTACCCTTCTACATTCAACTATCTGCAAAAATGCCAAAAAGGATATCAAATGGTTATTCTTGAAACATAAGAAATCGAAGAAAAAGTTAGTTGAACCACGACTTCAAACAATATGCGGTTCTTTCATTATAAGATATTTATTCTTAAATCATGGGATTTATGCTTCTAAAAAGTAGTTCAAAAGAATGACTTGACCAAAAACATGTAACTGAACTTGCAGAATTAGATAGAGTGCTTTACCTGCTGCAAGGCATCTATAATGAACTTCAGTTGTGACTCAGGTTGCGATTGTACTACACTGAGCTTCTCAAGCTGGAGAGGGTAAATGCAATTTCAAAACAAGCAGATTGAAACAAAATAAATCATGCAATATTGAAAAGGAATCCTATATAAACTATCCTTCTTAACTGCAAGTTTTAGATATTTATAGCAATGGAGGTGATCCCAAAATCGCCACCAACTTCCACCCGATCCTATGAAGTTATCATAGGCTCTGATTCTCAAAGAACAAACAAAATAGCATTTCCATCAAGAAACCCAGCGCTTATCATGGAGAATCAATAGCATTCGCCGTGAATGAAAATGCCTGGTTGCAAGCTACGTGCTTCAGGTTAACAACAGCTAGAAATCCATGAAGAGTGTTCGGGAGCTGTTTGATAAAAAGGTCTAAGGGGCTAGCTAATTGGGACTGTTAACTCAATTGCAGACATGTTTTCAACAACTGATACTTGAAAAAGGTCTAGCTGTTAATGCTATTTCACATTTTCTACCAATTAACTCTGCACACTATTTCCTACAACTCCTGAAGAGTTTTAAACTTGTTTTTTAATTCTAAACAAGATCTAAATTAGCAAATATTAAGTTTCTTGCGCTCACGAATGAAAAATAAACAGTAAAATGCTACATTGAATTCAACCTGACAATCACTACATAAAGATTACATATTAAGTTTTTCCATATCGTAAATAATATCTTTCTAAATTGCATCTTTCAGCAAGAGAATACAAACTTGCATTATTTTGTTCAACAAAGCTCGCACAGTTATTATCGTTAAGACAGATATAGAGAAAATTCTTACATGTATACTTTGCATTTGGTGCAGATCTGCTAATGCTTTTTGCCTTGACTGCATTAAATTCATATAGTTACAGGTTACAGAAAAGAGAGAAGATTCAATTTAATGCTTATAAACGGAGCAGCATGCATATATGATGCAATGATGGCTTATGACATGATAGAAAACTAAAGAGCTTAGAATTACTTCAAATAAACATATCAAAGGCAGTATAAGGAAAGACAGAGGACCATTTCTACTAGAGGCAATTATGTAAAATTGTCTGCTATCAGACTCCTATCAGTAAGTAATTTAATCATGTAAACTTGCCTGCTAGACTCAGTTCAGTAGTGAGAAAGGCCGAATTTCCCATGTTCCGAATGGCAGAAATATATTAAATACGGGTCTCTAAGCATTTAAAAGAACTCATTTGCATAATTCTGAAAGACAAATGGACAACTGAAGAGGCAGTAAGCCAGTGCCCTTACAAACAATCTTTTCAATGTATATTTTAACACAAACAACTAATATGCAAAGTTCTTGCAGTCATCTTCACTCTCAAAAAATTCAAATTGATTTGGCTAATGTTCTTCACGATAACATGCTCAAAGCTCAAACTGATGTTCCATTTTACAAATCAGGCACAACTTTTTGAGTACTCTGTACCAAAATTCTGATAAAGTAAAACATGAAGAGAATCGTGTCAATTAAACAACTTGGACTCGGAAAACAACTAAGACGCTTTGAAGCAAACGAGAATTGAAATGACAATCTTTGAAGCTTCATAAATAGAACCTGAGTGTTGAAATGACAACTAGTGCTTACCGATTGGTTGGAAGCCCAACGCTCATAATAATGAGTATATCTTTCCAAAGAATTTTTGGCCATCTCTCTCCTTTTCTCAGATTCATCGTACTGGACACAAAATGTTCGTAGGAAATAAGAAAAAGAAGTTAGATATCCCAGTATAGCAAACAAGAACTTCACAGAAATACAGCTCCTGAGCTCAGAGAGTAATTGTAAAAGAAAAGCCCCCTTTTAACATACCACACCCTCTTGCTTTGCAACTTCATAACGGTTGCATGCATAGAACCCTCCTGTTCTCTCACCATGGTCTGACCATGCACCAAGGCACAGCCTAAAAGAGGGGGAAACCAGTCTCAGAAGAAAAAATTCATCCATATTCATTATGTAGGAAGTACTGTCCTTAGTCTCATAAGTGATACGATTAAGAGCGCCAGAAAAATTCAATAAACTAAAGAGCAGAGGGAAGTGGAAAGATATGCCTCAAAAAGCAGTGTTCCATTAAAATACATAAATAAAAGCTTTACCAGCAAAATTCAAATTTGCATGGTGGCGTACAAGTCATGTGCATGCAACCTTGGTTCTTTTCAATTGGGCGCTTGCACTTGGGACACGGCTTGGAGTTGGCCAAAATCCTATAAAAGACACAATCAGGCATGTAAAATTTACCCAGAACTTGCTATCCATTGTCAAAAACACACAAATTTGAATGTTGAAGTATGACAGGAGATCCTCATAGCCAGTTCTAATTGTACCAAAAAAATCACACTGAAACTATGATGCAATATGTTCATGATTCAAAGTGCCTTTACAACGAGAAATATTCTTCAAAGTGTCGTGTCTCCACATACACTGGAATTCAATACTGCAGATGAAAAAGAGACAGCTACAGATATAAAGTATGGGTATGAAAACCATCTCATGCTCAAAGACGTATCCCCCAACATAGATTAGGTTGGCTGTCAGTTTGTGAGGGTGGTCAGCCATGATTGACTGAGACAAGAATGATTTAGACAAATATGATTAAATAAGTGATCAACCTCATATGATAGCTTTTAATATGTATCAATGTGGAGAAGATTGCAAAGCTACTAGGTTCTACTGCATTAAATACTATAAACGAAATGCCATGTTAAATCCAGAACAAAATCCATCAACATAACCAATCTCTGATGGATCCTTCAGAAGTAAGAGTCAAAGGAATTGTTAGGAATGCATATACTCTGATTGGAAGGAATTAAGGATTTTATTTAGCTAGGAAACTGATTTATTTCCTACCATATTTAGCTAAAAATCCCTTATATATAGTTGTAATCATATGTGAATATATAATGGAGAAAGTGAATATTCATCTCCATCATCTCCATTTGTCTAAGTATAAATGGAGAAAGTGAATGAATGGTGCATCGAGAAATCTCAACGTTACATGCAAAAAGTTTTCTTTGTTATAATATGTCTGAGCAAAGAATTCTTAAACTTGAGCAAAGAATTCTTAAACTTTAAGATCTCAATCTAGTTCACTAAAATTGCTATACAGACTGCGAGTTTTGAGGGTACCTAAGAATTGTTTAACATATTTAACTAAATGATGCAAGAAAATCATCTACATGAGGAAGTAGTTTCCTTACCAGTTCATGTTTTCTGATTCTGCACTGTTTTTCAAAATCCACTTTGCCACAGTTTCACAATTCACTGGCCGATGAGCCTCCTCTGCGCACTACTTGAACCAGCAAAATGTACTTAACAACATAAATTTCCATCAATTCACACAAAGATGATTGAATATTCTATGAAACTTACGTTCCAACAGAAGCAATACGAACAACTGCAACTGACATCATAATTCGCACTACCAACAACATACTCAACAGCAGAATCACAACCAGGAGCAGGACACCACTTAATCTGGGAGGAAAAAAGAATTAATCCGCCAAATTAGGAATTGAAAAACAAGCAAGAGGGAATTTGAACAACATCCCAAAGCAGTATAAGCTTGTTAAGCATACAAAGTTATCATCAATGCCAGTCTGAGTGCTTAGCAGTAGGCAGCGAAATATATTGTCAAGCATGGTGAATCACAAATTGCATGGAGCTTCCCAAATCTATATCGCCAATGGCATGAAGGGCCCAAGAGGTACACTAAAAACCTCCAACCAACTAAGCTAGCTGGTGTAGTATTCCACCCAAACCTCACATCAACATATAAGTGTAAAATTTGAAAAGACGTGGAGAATATGCTTCAGAAATTATTTCTTTACGAAAAGGCCAGAATACATTAAGTCACTGGATCTGTTGTATCATTAATTGTTATGAGTCAATGGATTCACATATTTTAGAATGTCTTGAATTTATTATCCAATACTCTCGCAACCCTCCCTCTCACATAGATTCACATGCGCATAAATGTGACTGTTGAACGCTTGAAACGTCCATAAATCTTTATATATATTGAGGGGCAAAGCATCAATGTATTATAATTTGTTTTACATAACATAAAAGGATTTCGGGAAATTCTCTGTCTACCTTACGGCTGTCCTCAACATAAGATCTCAGAAGATAATGGTGATACTTCTCCTTATCTTCGTCAGGGGCCAACTCATCAATCATATATTGGCCAACAGCAGCAGCACAGGATGGATCAGGGCACCTCAGCGTCAAGCAACCAGGGCCATCGTTAATGGATGTGCTAATGTAAGCTAACAAAAGAAACATATTAAATAAATCAATTATTTTTACATTCAACTCCAAAAATGGGATTCCACAGTTGCATGCAGACTAATCTTGGAGTCATCATAAAAAAGGGCTAGATATAGTAATTAAAAGAGATTGGTTGGTGTTCAAGACTCAAGAGATAAGAAAATAAAAAAGACTAAACCATTATAGACCAGGAAATACCAAGAGAAAAGGGAAAACTACTTGATAAAGGTACAACTTGATATGCAATTTAAGCATCCAAGTATCCACTTCCCTGCTTGGCTAAAATTTGCGCAATTTCCTGAGTAATTCTCTCAACAAATTCTTTATGACAATGATACTTATTTCAAACATTGACATGTATAAGTTAGTTCTAGCTTTATGATAGAGATACACGCAACAGGGGCAGTCGAGATGATTGATTATCACAATTATTAAAAGAGCGGTCCGAAAACAAGCTAATACACCAATCAAAACCTAAACTAATTTCCAAAACAAGGGAGTCAAATGGTCCCATAGTTAGGCAAACCTTTCCAGCATGCATCACAGAAAGGATGACCACATCCAGCAGATCGTAGAGCCTCGCGAGAGTAGTTCTCAAAACAGATCCCACAAGCCACCTGACCAAAAAGATGTTGAAGGCAAACGAGGAAGCATAACGATGAGGACGATGTAAAGATAGAAAAATAAAACGAACGTTAGGACTGTCTCAAAGAGCTTGCTTACTTCCTTTGCATTCGAGAACTTAAGTGGTGGCTTCTCCAGTATGCCAACAGCATTACGGACTCTCTCTTCATCGGCAAACCATTCCTCATGCACGTTATTCACACTCCTCCATTAACAAATTACACAGAAAATGTTAATTTGTGGAACATTTGACATGGCTCAACTTTGTATCATAAACATACAGCTCCCAATGCAATTTTATCAATTTAAAAGAAAAAAACCTTTAAATTTTATAGCAATCAGGACATAATCACAATTTCTATGATAACAATGCAGAAAAGTTACCAGTTATAATGACGTAACAGTATGCAAGCTGCTTCTTTTGAAATGGAAAGGACGGTAGAAATTCGAATGATATCCTCCTCTTGTCTTTTCTTTATATCTTCTTCCTTTAAGATGGTGTAGCTTTTCTGCAAAACGAGAATATACCAAGTTACGAAAAGAATATAATTCGAAATAAATAAATAATTACATACTTGATCATAAGAGCATAACAGATGTCCATTCTATTTTCCACAGTTTAAAAAGTGATACAGAACTCCCAGCAAAAGAATACATCTATTTCTCTCCATTAACAAAAACCCAAATTCAATAGCATCTCTTCACTAGTAACCTTCAAACTAATTCCTCAACTCAAAAATAGCTCAAACTAGACATCACCTATTTGGAACATAAATCCCTAAAAACTCCATCACCATTGCAAAATTACTAAACTATCTCAACATAAACCAACAAATTTCACCTTTTAACACAACCGCAATGTACATACAACACAGTAAATCAATCAAATTACAAACAAAAACATTTAGGTCAAAAATAGATAGAAAAAATCAAATTGTTGCACAACAACAACAACAACAACAACCTGTGATCGAGTAGCTAGAACACCGTTGGCGTCATCGGAGGCGTTGGCGATGAAGTCGTAATCGGCAGTATCATCATCATCGTCGTCGTCATCGTCGTAATAACCGTAGTCCATCTCGTCCTCATCTTCTTCGGCGCCGCCGCTGTAGTAATCGTCGACTGAAGCGACGTCGTTTGCGTCATGCATATCATCCTCAGACTCCATTCGCAAACCCTAGATTATAATTATAATAATAATAATAATAAAGTAAAAAATAAGGCTCTAAAATTACACTCAAAGTGTCATATATATGAATGTGAATGAATTGATTTGATGAATCAATTAAAGGGAGAGTGTTGGAGTTGTTTGTTTTGTTACCTTTTGTGTCTTTAATCTTGCTTCTATTTCGAAAACTTTATAATATGTTATTATTATTAATATTATTATATTTGATAGTGATTAAATCTTATTATACTTCTTTATAAAGTATAATAATAATTACTAATAAACTATACTTGGGAAGTTGGAACTACCAATTGAGAAGAATCTGTTGCGCTAAACTAGCTACCAAGAGGAACACAAGGGGACGTGTGTAAATTGATCTTCTTTCCCAAAAAAAATTAAGAGGGTTAGGTCCACGAGTAACTCGTCAATTTGTATTTTGTAACCAAAATTTTATGTTATTTATCAAACAAAATAAAATATGTATTTTAGAAATAAAACTTAGTAAGTATCGTTGGTAACCGTAGTTTGTCCGACCTAAGAGATGTTCTTCATTTTCTTTTCCACAAGGAAATAGGGCGCACGAGTATGCGTATCTTATTATTTATAATGTAAAGTACTGTATGATCGTATTAAGTGTTAGGAACACATTGAATTTTAAAGAAGAAAAAAAAGATTTGAGTAGATGGGAAGAGTTTGAATTAGTGGAAAAGTGAATCATTATAATTTGAATGGAAAGAAACTTGATCTGCATTAGAAAAATATGAATTACGGGGAAACGAAATCATTCATCTTCATTTATATATCACTATAGATTATTTCTCAATTCCTTTTTTGCTCCGTTATTTTCCAAATAGCAAATCAATGCAAGAGAGCAAACCCAAATAATTGATAATTCAGCTTTTCTATTATCCAGTCTATTGCTATAGTAAAAGCAAACACTTCATCCTCACAATAATATATATAATGATATAATGATTTATTCATAAAATACCATTTTAACATTTAATACATTGTTCATAACTTCATATTGTATTATACAAAATACTTCATAAATACGAGATCCATATTTCATTTTATAATTATAACTTTAACATTGAGTGCTAAGATATCTAAATTAAATATGGGCATTACTTAAATATATAGTAAAATTTGGATAGCACCTTAGGTCTATTACAAAGACTTATCTCCACTAATCCAAGTAACCAATCATGAAAGTCGAAATGACTAATTTCTCGAAGAGCAACGAATATGATCGTATCTAATTCATCTATTGTTAAGGGTTTGATAGCAACTTCGACGAGGCCAGTATGAAGGAATTTGCAAATATAATTGAGATGTTGTCGAATTCATTTCTTAAAAAATAACTGTAAAATTATGTTGGTCCTAACTAAAGGTAAAACTTGTTCTTCGGTCTTAATTGTATAAGCAGACCGAAAATCTAACGACAATTTTTTGTAAATGGTACTTTTGTCTAGTGAATTTTCAATTAAATAAGTTTTTGTCTTCCCAAGTATCTTCAACGTTAGAAACAACATTACTATTATCAATATACTCCGATACATTAGAAGAAGAAGTTTATATTAACGAAAATTATATTAATAACTATAATATCTACGAGGTAAACAACTTTGGACCATACAACTAGGGGTGTTCAGTGGTTGATTAAAATCGAAAACCGAACCGAAAAGCGAGAAATTTGGTTCAAACTAGCTATAACCAAAACCGATTCATTGGTTAGGTTTTCGGTTTTGACATTTGGGTGTAAAAAAAATATTCAAGTTTTTGCATAACCGAACCTACTTCACCAATGGTTAACCGAAAACCGATTTATAATTTTTGTAGCCTTTAGTTTTTATGGGCCTTTAACCTTTATGTGCCTTAATTTGTTTATTTTGTAACAAGGTTTAGGTAAAAAGTAATAACATTACAAAAAATATTTGCACTACTTTCTTATTTTATTATGCGGAAGGATGTAATTTTTTATTAATTACTATTTTCACTTTAAAAGAAAAGTGACGAAGTCTTCACGACTTTAAACAACGTAATTTCATTTTTGTCAACTACGATTACTCTTTTCAAGTTTTCTCCAATAAATTAGTCATCTTATGACCCCAACTATATAATTTCCTTAAATTCAATAATTCGTTGAAGAAAAAAAAGAAAGGGCAACAACAATGTTAAAAATTTGAACTCAATAAAAGTGTTTAGAAAAAAAACTTCAGTGTTTTAAGGTAAATTGTTTTTTTCTTTTTTTGGTTTATGTAAAGTAGAAAATCAATTCATTGGTTGACTTGTACTCGTAACCGAACCAATGAGTTAAAACCGAAAATCCGAACCGCTTCATTGGTTTGATTATCGGTTAATGTTTTTAGACCAACCGAAAATCCGGCTTCTTTAAAAACCGAACCATGAACACCCTTGCACACAACAATTCATAAGGCACAAAACACATCAAAGCCTATTACTAGTTTATTACATGTCCAAGTCCTAACTCGTTTGTTGCTTAGGTATCTTAATAATATTATATATTGAAACAATTTAATCACACAAATTAATTAGTAAGACACTGAAAATGAGCAGCTTAGTTAAAAACGAGTAAAGTTACAGTTTTTCAGCAGTCAGTCGTAAATGAAATGAGGTGCCATTGTTGTTCCTCGTCACTCATGTTCCTCACTTTCTCACTCAACTCTCGCTCCCTCGTAACCTCCGCCGCCGCTCGCCGCCACCACCGCCGCCGCCTCCTCAAACACGCCCCACCTCCGTCCACCTCCAATCCAATTCAACTCCCCGCTATCTTCAAACTCTCCGATGAAGGCCTCCAGATAACGATTAAACCGCCTTCTCATTCACTTCACCACCTCGAATCAAAGCTCAATCAGTTTTTCGATTACGGTCGCGAAGCTCTCGACGACCTGAGGACGGTCGTCGCCGTCGACGGCGACACCGGAGGGGTCGTAATCTCCTGCCGGAGGTCCACGGTAGAGTTTTTCTCAGCCCTAGCTTTGTCGGGGTTGGTGATTGTTGTGGCTTTTAGGAGTTTGTTTAGGTTTAGGTTTAGGGGGAGTGGAGGTGAGGAGGTGCTTGTGTATAAGAGAGACCGTAGTTTGGGTGGGAAGGAGGTGGTGGTGGGGAGTAGGGAGACGGACTTTACGTCGAGTGGTCGTAGTCGGATATCGACGCCGTTGAGTTCGGGTGGTGGTGGTGGTGAGGAGGCTTATAGGAGAGGGGGAAATGGAATGGCCACGTTGCGGGGGAGGAGGAGGAGGAAAGAAGAGTTGCCTCAGTGGTGGCCGCAGGCGGTGGATACGGGTCCGAGTGAAACCGAGAATAAAGAGGAGTATCAGAGAATAGTTGACCAAATTATTCGAGGTTGGTTCTACTTCAAGGACTATATCATTCATTGTCTTTTATATTCTATATGATTTGTTTTTGAAGACACGAGTTGCATGACTTAACAGGCACTGTATTGCACAAAAGAGTAGTAATCTACACTTAACAAAGGGATGTATATATACTGGAGAGATTGACAATGGAAGTTGGGGCGATGAGTAAATTATGCCCAACAGAAGGAAAAGTTTAATAAAAAGTATTTGGTGGATCAAGGTTTAACTTTTGGCAACTTAGTGTTATCTAAGAGTCTTGCTGAAGTATTCGTGATCTGATTCTCAGTTCAGGGTTTAATTTTGATATATACGTTGAGGGAGAGGTTGAGATCAGTTGAGTGATATGTGACAGGGCTTTGGATATATAAATTTGAAACTTATTTTCAGGATGGGGTGGTGGGGTCATCAGCTGCACCAAGTTCTACTGCTTGTACTTTTCGGATTCCTTTTGTGTTTATGCATATGAATGTTCGGTTGTATTGCTGCCAAACTTATGTACAGAAAATCAATCCCTTTGCATAACGTGTATATTTTAACTTTTGGTTTCATTGAGCATATATCATCTTAGATCTCATGGTCTGGTATTTTGGTGTTGTTTGGTCTCATCTTAGGAGTCTAGATGGTACTTATCTAAAAGATGGAATCAGCGAAAAAGGTTGAAAGAAAGAAAAGATAATTGGGAAATCATTGCAGAAAAAGATTTTGAAGACATAAGAATTATTCACTATCTTCTATGACGTCCCTCTAATATTATTTCCTCAGATTTATGTGATTACTGCAGACTATTTTCTGGCCATGATTGCTGGACTCATTCCTAGTATCAAGACTTTCCTTTAATCATCCCTGATTCTTGCCGTCCTCTCCTTAATCTTTGCTTTCCTCGTGTGGAATTTATAGGGGCCTGATCGTACTCTTGATTTTCTTCAATTTTTTTAGGGTTCTTAGCCATGATCTGAGTCGTATCACTTTTCTAAAAACTTACTCAAAATAATGATGGATTTGCTACTTATCCGCACGCCAATACCAAAGGTAATACCTGTGAGAATTGTCCGACAGTTTGGGTACAGTTCTACTTTATAAAGAGTCTTTTTCTTCTCTTTATATGACCTTTTAAGGGAGCCATAGAGGGGCTTTAGCTTATAGTACATTAGCCAGTCGCAAAATTTAAGGCATCTTCTCGACTAGAGAGGTAAAGCTATAGAAAGAGCTCTTGAAATTTCTATTAGTATCTATTTTGAGTAAGAACTTAACTTCAAACATGCATGTTGGATTAACTTTAACTGTTAGGTTAAATCTTTTGACTTAGTACAAATGAAGGGTGCTATTGAACTCCTCGGCTCTGCACCATATTGATCTGTCTGAGTTAATTTCTTTCACTTTTTATTTCCGTGTTTGTTAATTTTATCCATTTATTATGCTGCAAACAGCTTAACCTGAAACATAGTGAAACATATAACGAGCTCAAACATATATTACCAAGTTATCTCATTTCTGTTAGGTGTTTTTTTTTATGTGTCCCACCATAAAGTCATTTCACTACAAAACCGGCTTTACTTTTGCTTTCCAACTTCTGATGCTTTTATATTCCATTGTATATGACCAGTACCTAAAAGATACCAGTTTTACCAGCTCTATATGGGTGCTATACGAGGGAATAGGCCTACGAACTATATAACCTAGAAGGGTTTCGCACGGAAGGCTTTCTAATAACTGTAAATTAATGGCTCTTTAGTTCTTTCTGTTGCGTGGTTTTCGTTTTATCCTTTTCATGAATGTTCCAATGCTCTTTCACCTCACTTCAAGTGTTATTTCCAGTGATCATGGACCGGAAAATGAACGGGCAGGACATTTCGACGAATGATATAATTCAGGTCCAAACTATTATTCATACAAATAATTGTTCACAGAACCTCTGCCAGCTCTTTGTTTTTATTTCATATAGGAGCATAATACATTGAATTATTATATTCGTCTTGTTATGCTGCAGAAGCATTTGCCCTGAAGCGCCTAGTGAATTCTTTACAGGGAATTTATGATAAAAGGGCATTTATGGTGTTATCTTTCTGGTCAAGGGTACTATTTTGAAGGATACAACAATGCGGAATATTTTTAATTTGTATTAGTCACCTCTGAATGTGATGGCTAAAGATCCTCTGTAGTTTCTATCTAAGGGATCCAATGAATGGACATGAAAGAATCTTCGCTGTTAGACATGTTTTATTGCATTCTATTTTTTGGGTAAAAGATTTCAGTTTATCTTAGGACACTCTTAATAATGGACTCGAAATGAATTTTTACTTTCCCCTGTCTCCTGCAGTTACATCACATATGCAAGACATATGGAGTGAAGGCCTTTATTAACACTGAAAATGCACGTGATTCACTTTATCGCACGTCAATCAATTTTGTTTTGAGCTATTGTGAGAGGTATGCCAATTGCGAACTAGTTTTCCATTGTTTCCAATTGGTTATTAGGCTCTTCTGTCTTTTCATTTCTTTCCAAAACTAGGAAGCTTATTTGATTTTCTATAGCATATCAAATCTTTCCACCTCTGTTCTGATTAATGGTGAGGATGCTCGAGAGTTCGTTGCTGGGTTTGCTAATAGTGTCGGACTTGAGAGTGCTCATGCCGCAAGAATGGTGTCTGCAGCTGTTGCTGCGCGTACAAGGTCAAAAATTCTGCAAGCTTGGGTATGTTATCTGGTTCTTAATTTTGTGTCGCGATCTTAATTCTTCTTCTCTGTGTCCTTAAGTAGAATATAAACTTTCTATTTACTGAGCTCTGTGGCCTTATGTTCTTCATCTTATCAGAAAGATGTAATGGGTAGCTTAAATTCTGCGACTTTGTATTTTATATATTATTTATGTGTTCACTCAGGAATCCCTTTGTTACTCTAATTCCCAAATTCTTTAATCATTATGTTAGAAGAAATTCAGTGACAACCTTATGTTTGATTTTGATGTAAATTACAATGCCGGTTAATGTGCTTTTGAGCTTTAATTATCTGAATCTTATTATCTTTTTATTCAGGCACTAGAAGTACAAAACAGACATTCTGAAGCACTAAACGAACTCCTTAAAGTGTGTCTCATTCACCGGATATTCCCTCCCGAGGAGAGTTCAGTATGTCTTTCTGTCTCCAATTTGATCCCTGTTGTTCTATACTTCTAAAAAAGCTTGCTTGTTCATCAGGAAAATAGATCTCATGTCAGGTAATAACACCGCGAGTGTCTCATGTGTTAACACCGCGAGTGTCTCACGTGTTTTTGGTCCAGGACTTTTAGACGGGCTATTCTTTCTCTGTCCAAAGAAATTCACCAGTAATTAACACCAGCCAGTTTCTTTTCCTAAACCTGAATACATAGTCCTAACCATCCATATTTCCTACATAATTTCTGTGTCTCAGGGTTACTTATATTAAAGCATTAGTGGTTGTAATTCAATTAATGCCATCTTTAGTTCTGTTTATTATTTCCTTCACCTCAATATATGTGAATAACAGAAAACTGGAAACCACTGTATTGATGTTTTCCAGTAGTTGTATTTGTATGGCAACAAAGGGATGCAAAGCTATTACACGTCTCTCTATAGACATCGGTCTCACCAGGCAATCTGGCCCAGATGCGAAGCAAGATAGGAACCATTTGTGACCCTTGATAAGCAAGATAGGAACCATTTGTGCCCTTGAGTTATATTTAATTTTATACACCTTCATTGCTACAGTACCATAATGCAACTCTTTTATTAAATATAACCTCTTTCATACAGAAAAGGTTCTTTTAGTCTGTTCACGTGAATCATATATTTTTACCACTTCTTTTAGATATCTGTGTAAATCCGTTTGATCTTAGTAATGCAGTTATTGATTGGATGAATCATGATGACCTTATATTTATTATATTCGTGTTATGTGTTGCTGCAGCCTGAGATGGAAATGGTTGCTCGAGGCCTTGAGAAGTCTTTAAGTGTGGAACAAAGAGAATCCATATTGAACTCATTCACCACTGTTTGTGGAAAAGATGCTGATAGAAGTGTAATGGAAGCACTGGGTTTGGTATATTCTTTTTCTTTCACTTGATTTCCTGAACTTGATTAATTTTCATTTTTATGTGTATTTTATTGTTTTCATGTTATAACAAGAAACTTTTCAATAGAAACAGAAGAGTATTTAATTCTTAAATAGATATATCCATACTGTTGTTTGCTTTTGAAAGCTTACTTGATACCCTCAGTGCTTTGGTGACTTCAGGCTTCATACTTCATATATTTTCCTTCCATCATCCACTTAGCTGGTTGCTACCCTTATGGCCTTTTCCAATCCCATATTCAGTTTCTTCTCATTTGCATCTTTACGCTGTTAATCTTCAATCCAACTTCTGTTAGTTGTTATTCGTAATTTCTACATGGTAGTCTTCAGGTTTTTGGTTTTTGGTTTTTTTTTTTGTTAAACGAACTAAAATATTATATCAAAATAGCGGAGCTACTAAAGGGTAGCCTGCGAGTATCTTATTTGAAGTAGAACCAATTAAGAATACGGAGAAAAATTTGATCCCTATTTAGACGCCAGGTCCTCAGTGCCCCGTTATCATTTTTCATATGTGGCCGATAAAAGAAACAGCTGAAGAAAGAAAATTGTTTTGAATATATATACTTGTTAGATTTTCAATTAAGGAAGAAGGAGACTACTCTACCTTGCGCAAGTGCTCACTAGATTCCGAATATAAGTTATTATTTAATCGTTACTATAGAAGTAAAGAAGGATTTAATCGTTATTGTGGCTACGGAAATTGTTAATTCTGATTCTAGCATCTACTCTCTAAATGCAGCTCTGAGGAAGACTCTGATGTAACTTGTGAGAAAATTATACTCCTGAAGTAGTTTCAAGTTAGCATGGAAGTTATCTCTAATCCTTTACTGATGCTAAAGGTTAGCTGTATACAATACACCTTGAACAGGCTTTCTTTTATAAGTTTTTTTTCTTTATATTAAATTTTGCCTAGTAATTGAATTTGGAGAGAAGTCTCCAACTTGTATTCGTTTTAGTCATGCAAATAAAATTAATTTTTCAAAAATTACTAGATTTTTTTTAATAGTCACTTGTGATTGGGCGTTTTTTGTAAATATTTAAACTACTCGAACACTGTCGGAACGCTATACTTGAAGTGCGTAACGATGATGTATATAGTAAACATAGTTATATGTATATTACTATATTACGAAAATTCAGGAATGTCGTTTGGATGTCTGTTTTCTTTCATAGCTTTTTTGGCAATATACCATTGTTATGCCAAATTGGCAAATTACTTCATTGTGGAAAATAAATACTCCCTTGTGATTTTAAAAAGTTGCACACTGTCTGCTGTAATTTCGTGTACTGTATTTGTTATGTTTAATGACTAAAGTATCCCGGATATTTTTGATATTTTTCTTTTTACAATTTCAAAATTAATTGAAGCTTTTATGTAATAAAATTACAAGTAAAGTACAAAATTAAAACTTATTTTATATTTTAGCTCTTGTATTGTATTATTTTGAATTTAAGGTTAAAAAAGATTCCCATGGGGACGGAATATAGATTTGAGAGGAATCTGTTGGTTTAAATGGAAAACGGTTAGCAAAGATAAAAGCAAAGGGAGGTCTCGTCATTAGAGACTTGGAGAAAATAAATATGGTGTCGTTAATATGGCATTAATCAACGAATGGAGGTGGCGTTTTCACCTTGAGGAAAATAAAGTTTGGAGGAAGATTCTTGTTTCTAAATATGAATTGAATGAAGCTTCTGATATTTCACAAAAGAGAAGGAATAATAACGCCAATAAACATTCCTCTATTCGGCGGAGGGGACATACAGAAAATGTTCGTGGGTAGAGATGGAGTTGAGCTATTCAAGGAAGGACTAACGAAAAGAGTGGGAACGGCAGCACAACCAGATTCTGGCACGATGTTTGGCTGGGGTCTTAAACCTTAAAGCAACATTCAATCGATTGTTTTCGATCTCATTGGATTAAGATAAACTAATTTTTGACATGGATGATTGGAACGGTGATGTTTGTAATTGGCGATTTAATTGGAGAAGAGCTCTCTTAGGGTGTTTAATGGGTGTGTTTGGGCGGCTTGCTACCTAAAAATGGCCATGTTGAAGTTAGCGGATTATCAATTTTCAACCCTTGCCAATAAAGTGATAATGAAATCATGTAAGTTGTGAGTTGGACCGGGTTGAGGGCAGTTGGCGAAAAAATTATGATATTTCAGCATAAAACAACAAAATAATCTAATTTGCATTTCAAGAAACACCATAACTTAAAATATATATTAAACAACGCAACTTCATTAAAATAGCAACGTGAAGATGCAACAAACATTTTATCTTAATAAACACATAAAATAACAACTTAAACAAATCACTATAACAACGAAAAAAGATAGCTTAGTCGTTAGAATTTAATGAGGCGGAGTACTGTGGAAAAATATCACAATGAAAAAAGTAATTGAATTATAAAAATCGCAGTGGTATATGGCTATAGATAATACTTTAGATAAGAGACAAGGTTTTTCATTAAAATAATTAAATAAATGGTTCCTTTCCAAGCAAAGTATAGATGATCATAAAAATATGTTCCACACAAGGCGGTTTAGTTTTTTGTCTTTTCGCCTAATATATGTTATCCCGCTGTAATTTCTCAAAATCAGCAGTACGTTTCTTCTGACCAAAAACCTGTAATTTACCTGATCCGTGACAAAAACACCTTAGGTGTTAAACATTGGATGCTGAAAATAAACCCCAAGGATACACCATCTAAAACAATAATCAATTTTATGCACGATATCGCTATCAGATTATACCCAGCCAAAATGGAACAGACCTCCAACAAAATCAGATCATACAACCCTCAAAGAGAGAAAACAATTCATCATCACTTCACACGTTAAAACAAAAAGACATAGGTCCAATCTTTCTGCCTTCAAATTAAAAGGCGTACAAATTCTTTTGACTCCACACAAATTCCAAAAATGATTTATAAAACAGCACTAGCAACAAATGAAATGGAATCATGGCCACACTTACCCACGTCCCAAAATCCGGTAAAAGTAAAAAAAGACGGTGTATCCATTCAAAGTGATCAATAAGATTGGGACAAAGCAACTAAACTCAAACACAATGAACTGTACTCTTGTGGTACTAAACCTCAGGAGGAGGGGCAGGTGCAGCAGCCCTCAAGAGTGGCTGCAGGGCTTTGACAACAATGCTCATGTTCGGGCGAAACTCTGATTCGTACTGCACACACAATGCTGCAACAGCTGCCAGCTGGATGACCAAAATATACCAAAACTTTGAGCTTGTTTCTTCATTCACATTGAAATAGCCAAAGAGACATACATATGTATATATATGGGAAGAGGGGGGAGATTGTACCTTGGCAACTGCTTTTGGTGGATACTCTCCCTTGAGTCTTGGATCAACACATTGTTTGACTTTGTCCTCGCTCAGTCTTGGAGTAGCCTGAGAATAGAAGATATAGATCAGAGACACAGGTTATAATATTTGTTCTTTCCCCAACATATGGGGGAAATAAAGATTTCGACAGGAAATAAAGGAAACTTGGGAGGGGTAGGCAGGAGAAAAAATTCACCCAAGTAACAAGGCTCTGCTGCCCACGTGGCATAGTATGATCAACAGGCTTCCTTCCAGTCAAAAGCTCAAGTAGAACAACCCCAAAACTATAAACGTCACTCTTCTGCGTCAACTGTCCAGTCATTGCATATCTGGAGAATACATGCAGAAGAGTAAACAACTATGTCAAGATTCCTTAGAAGATTTCACAATAACAAACCAATATCGGGATCTATCTGTTTGGTGGGGGTGGAGGGGGGGGGGGGGGGGGGGGGGGAGCTGTATGGATTGTGTTACATGGACCATGACACTTAGTGAGTCAACTCGCATGGATCCATTAAAATGCCTTTAGACATTTCTATGAAGATTTTCCATCAGTTATTAGTACCAGCACACTTGTCCAGAACATTTTCGTTCCTTTTCACTCTAGAGAAGATCATGAGAGCTCTATACAGTATAAATCGCTTTTGGGCATCAACCCCTGTCGTATGACCAAATTTTATGAAACTTCTGAGTGAAATAGAAAATCATGGACTGCTTTGTAAATGCTTGCCTCTGATTAGTCAAAATGGAGAAAGAACTAATTAGTAAATTTAAAAAATCCAATGAGAAACTACTACTTCTCTCTTCTCTATCTTCACACACACACAGAATAGATAAACAAAAAAAATGGGGTTAAGGAACTATCAGACGCTAACTACAACACAAAGTACTCTGGTTGCCTACATGAGGACTGGACGCATAAAATAAGATCTCTGTAAACTGTCTATAACGACAAACATAAAGAGAAATATCTAATAGATGATGCTAAACCCACCACGAGAAGATCTCTCAATTTACAACCCAAAGTACAAAGAAAATCATTTGATAAAGTATGAGACAGAAATATTTCGATTTATACGTGCTCAAACTTGGTCCTTCATTTAAGACTTCTGAAACATGTCTACAAGTTCGCAAAATGACATAGAATATTGGGTCTGAAAGCAATAATGCATTAACATGTATAAAATCTCTAGATAAATTGTGCTACAAACCATATGGGATTTGTTAATGATATAGCTGTAGTTCATTTATTATACATCTCAAATTACCAAGACAAACTATCTCCAGTTTTTGGAATGTAGCTCTAAGTTGGTTGATCAACGTCGATTCAAAATTTGCAGATAGTAACTGCATTAGACATGTTTATGTGTGTATATGCATGCACACGCTTATACATACATGTGTGAGGGTAAAGGTATTGACATTCATACAAAGGTCGGATGGTAACAATTGCAGGGAAAAGCAGTAGGAATCTTTATCCATTTTTGAGAAACAATTCAGAAAAGTGGGACTTCAGTAGTGTCCCTTTGTTAAACACTGAATTGCCTGTATACTCATACTTTGCTGGAGTCCGTTTTGCTGGAACCCATTTTCTAGTTTCTTTTCATGATTAAAAACACAAGTCTCTGCTCGACACATAGAGTGGACTCTCTAACTTATTATATCTATAATAGATTATCAAAGAAAAGCTAAATTCACATAGCAAATCTGAAACCGAGTCAACTTCAATGGCAGATTGCTAATCTTGCTGGTATATCAAGTTATGTAAACATACACAAACAACGCCAAGTTAGGTATATGCTCCTCAAGTACCAAAAGGCTCAAGCAGTGACATGCTTTTCTACTTCTTCATCAGCCAAAATAACAAACTCATTTCATCAATTTGGAGAATGTCTCTAATAAAAGTTTCAATAGTATAATATGTAATGACTGAAACACCGGACAAAACTTCATCTACGTTGTCTTCGCATTATCACATTGCAATAAACACTGAGTGGAAAAAAAGAATCACGTAGAGTTCACTATAATGTGGCCTTGATTACTGTTGGCTACCAGAATCTCTTAAAATATTATTTCTGTAAACTCTTCAGAAACTATAGCCTGTTTCAATTTTAATTTCTGTTTTGTCTTACTTTTTGGTCCACTCGTAGTTGTATAGTCGAAGAGATCCCAATAAAATCAAACATCTTAAACCTATATTTTTACAAAGTTATCATCTATATATCAGTTTGATTGTTGATTTAGTTCTTACCTGTTAAAAATGCCATTCTCACAAACAAATACGTATTTGTGCACATCTATATTTTCAGCTTATTCAAAAAAACATTAATATCATCAACTCGATTATTATTCATTAAATTATCACTTCAACTATGCAACACGGTGTCACACCTGCCACTCTTTTTTTTTCATAAAGTTCTAACCAAAAAATATTCAAACAAATTTCTAGCACCAACCAAAAGTCAAACTAAACCCAACAATTGATTGCATCTAACTGGTGAAACAACCAAAATTATGATTGTATGCTAGAGATATCTTTACCCAATGTCTTGGAGACATGAGAAAGTATTTGACATGAAAAACACATGATATATCTGCATCCAGATTGTTTCAAGAATATTTAAGGATTGTAAGTTTTGGCAGTATCATGGATATATCCCCATCCAGATTATTTACTATTGTGAAGTAAAGATACATTCTTGAAGGTATTAAATACTAATATTTCCTGGATCTACGAACTTGACTGAAAATAGTGAACTGATATCTCCCTGATCAGAAATAGTCACTAGTTTCAGGTGTACTCTCTGTGCAACCACACCCATATTATTCTTTAATTAGCAACATGAGGACAAAAATAAAATAAAATCTGCTAACAAGTTTTTGCAATGTTTGTAATGCACCATACTGAATGACCACCCCAGATGCATGAAATTTAACCTCTCCTCCACCCTACTCATTGATGCACAAAAACTTAATCTAACAGCCAGCTATTCCTAAAACAGTTTCAAAAGTTGTTCGGAAGTTAGCCTTTAATCATAAGGACGATATTCTATCATGTGGCAAAATTAAACTACCTCTAACTGCAAAATATGTACGAATGACTGCAAGACAATCAGATAGAGTTAAATTATAGGACAAATCTCCTAGTGAAAAAGATGAGTTAAGGAGCATTACTCTGGTGCATGATACCCAAAGGTTCCCAGAACTCGAGTCGAATGAAGGCGGGCAGCCATGTCAGGAGCCTGATTTGAGAGATTAAAGTCTGCAACCTTGGCTTTGCAGTCTTCAAAAAGCAGCACATTGCTGGATCTGACATCTCTGTGAATTATTGAAGGCTGAGCCTTCTCATGCAAGTATTCCAGTCCTCTTGCAGCATCTACAGCAATTCTTACCCGCTGCATCCACTCAAGCACAGGACCGGGCTGTGAACCTTGTACACCTTTCCTTCCTGGATTACAGGTATGATTAATAACGATATAAGTTCCTACATCGTGTATAAAGCCAATTAAGAACAAATAGATATCACAAACCATGCAGAACGTCATGTAGAGATCCCATAGTGGCAAACTCATAGGCTAAAACCCGAAGATTGCCTTCTACACAGTAACCAAGCAATTCAACGAGGTTTTCATGCTTCAGCTTCGATACTTTGGATACCTATAGAGATATCAGTCACTCAGTGATTGGTCAACATGATGCAGAAAAAGAAAGAATCGCATCTCTGGTAACTAAGAGCTTGAGGGGATACCTGAGTCAAGAACTCGATGTTTGAATCAGGCTCGGAAGACACATCGAGCTTCTTAACAGCAACATCCTTTCCACTATTTAACTGCGCAAAATATACTCTTCCATAAGATCCTTCACCAATTAAGGACTTAGATCCAAAATTGCCAGTTTTTTCTTTCAGTTCCTCGGCAGATAGTTCAGGCAGCTCAATATGAGGTGCTACCTTCTGAACTTCGTGCTTCACAGGAGCCGGAGCCTTGGAGCCCCTTTGATTCCCTGGTTTGTGCAGTCATAAGAACAATGCAAAATTAAGTATGAAATCCAAGTCAAGAGATAAATGTTGACAGAAGAGCATGTGAATGTGTATGGTGGGCACAGAGAGTTGATACTAAGAAAATCCTAACTATTCTACTTCATGTAAATATAGAAGTGCTATTGAAGGTGAAAGATGGGAAATTTGTTGAGTGCTACAAATGCATCATAACTTTGAGTGATCTATCTGCCAGTAAGAATTACCAAAAACACGTGAATCAATACAAAGAAGCTAATCGGTGCCAAATGGAAGAAACGAAACCGATTCTACAGGCACGAATTTAAGTGTACCCATTTTTCAAAGCAAAAGAATAATATTTCAAGGTCTCATTGAGGATTCTAGTCTGACTGATTTCAGCATATTAACCGAAGAAACATGTACTGCACACACCAAAACAAGTGATTCTCACAGATTGCATCAAGTATTTTGATGAAACCAAAATTAAGCATAAGAAGGAAAAGATAGAGAAGATCACATGCAGAAAATCTTCTCAAAATACCAGGACATCAGTTATTAACCTCAAAACACATAATAAATAGGGTAGGGAATAAAGAAATCAATTAATAATGACTTCAGTAATCAGCACAAGCAGCAAGGGTATACAACATAACTATCCACACAAGGTTATGCATTCATACTCTCATACAAGGGAAAATTGATATATTATTAGGTGATGCCCACAACTCATGTTCAGCGTTTCTACTCTTACCGACATCATGGTTTCTTCTCCTATTATATCCAATAACGTCGAAAAAAAGAAATTTGAAAAACAATGTCTACAGACATAAATCTGCTATTCGCATGTATATGTCGCTGTAAACAGCACCACCAGCATACTAAAGAAACAATGTCCAAAGATAAAAACTTACAAGTTCATATGTTTCCAGAGTTTCTATCCTGTGTTAAAGTGCTCTTCATTCCTTAAATCCATAACAACAACGCTAAGCCTTTAGTCTTGATTCACTAGAATAAATAACATTAACTGAACAAGAGTCGCGTTAAGTCGAGCGTAGGAATTCACCAATTCATTTATTTCGATAGTTTTATTTAGCCCTTTAACAACCATATCATTTCATAACACTTCCACCAAAGTTCTTTTCAGTCATCTCCTCATTCTATTCATGGATAATTTCTATAAAACTATACCCTCGGGTCAAGGTCATTGCTGCTACTTGCAACAGGGTAAATGCATCACGCTATTTCATTAAAAGACAAATTATACCCAACAAGAAACTGCTTTTGCAGACATGTTCCCCATGAAATCAATGTCATCATTGACAAATTTCAACGACATATAAAATGAATTCAACTAAAGAAGAGGGAGGGGTGGGGGAAGGGGGTTGTCTTGGGAACAGTTTCCTTTCTGAATTTACGTCCATTAAAAGCATCTGTAAAAAGTAAAAGACCACTAAAATTTCCATACTTATATTACCATAATGTCTAATCTACCTATTGTCGATTTGATATACAGGAACATGTGAGCATTCTGTAGCTTTTCAAGGGGTAAGTGTCAAGAAGCTCCTCCATTTTGCAACCAAAGAAAGCACATTGCAAATAGAAATCAATTATGCTCTGCAACTAGTTACAATAATCTTTTATCATTTAATGCAGCTAGCAACTTTTAGTTCAAGATATGAAATAACTTTACCATGCGCACAATGTTCTCAGTTCATTTTATTGCCATAAAGGCAAAATGATGACATAAAGAAAGTGCAGTTACCATGATTCCATGGGTTCTTAATGCGTTCATTTTCATGGGGATGATAAGATTCTTCTGTTTGACAGGTGCAACACAGCCACCTACGCATCCTTGCTCTCTTTCTCAAATAGAGACCGTCTTCAGCACTTCTGTTCTCCAACTGAACAAAGTAACCAGGAGGAGGTGCATGATCCTGATACCAATAAAGTTACAAGATTAATACATAACTAAAAATTTATTACCATCATGAAAATAAACACAAACACATGCACCAAAATCAATTACGTTACATATCCAATTTTATTCTCAACTTACTCTGTACCAACTATAGCAATTTAAATCTCTCGTCATAAGAAAGATTGTCATTTATGGAAAAAAAGTAAAAACACAAGGAATCTGGTAGAAACTATACAAGAACTTTTTTAAGAAGTAAATCTCATAACCGTAACGCGGAGCCTGATGGAAACATAAATGAATGAACCAGAACCTTATATCTGGATGGCAGCTGCTCCAACTATACTTATCATACAGTAACTCTAAGTTCCACGATCCCCCTTACACTATAAGCTCCCGCTACGTCAATAAGCAAATACAAAAAACTTAGACCGCGGTTTGGGGTGGGGGAGGCTATATGACCCCCCTGACCTCTCCCTTCCCATTTCCACCCACAAGTTCGAAAAATTGTTTCATGCACGGAACATTCCGTGATCCCATCCCACGGTGCACACTCACAAAATGGAGAAAGAAACTAAATTTATTCAACACATACTAAAGTTACATGATGTAATCCCTCAAATTAAGGTGCACGTGACGATCCCAATTATCGAAAGAGAATTGTACAATCCCAAAAGACATGATGAAACACAATCCATAACGTCATACAATATGCCAAAAAACAAAAGGCTTTATTGAATAAATGAAGACAGACATACATACATACATACATACATATTGGTGAAATAACAATAATAAATAAAGGGCGGCGGTTACATACCACCAAAGCACGGCGATTGATGTAATCGTCACCCATCGCCATCACAACAACAACAGAAAATCAGAATTAATTGAGAATTGAGAACAACAAAATTGAAATAATAAGAATACACAAAATTTGTTGTTAAATGCAAACGAATAACACACACAAAGAGGGGAAAAAAATATGACAAACCGAAAATGAAGGAACGGCTTGTTTTGAATATTATTACGCGTGATATTCTCAAACTTCAGCGAAGATGAACCAACGGTGGAGTGGAACACAGGTTCATTCTATACAAATTATAATATATATATATATATATATATATATATATAATTAATTAACAATAATAATAATGTTATTCTCATATATCGGACCGTTTATGCTTGCCCCATTTATTATTTTATTTATTTATATATTGACCTTAACTTACTTGATCAATTCATGTTCGTTTGCTTTTTCACTTTTCAACGTTGCGCCTATAATCTCGAGTAATTATGTTTATGCGTTCAAATTTATGATCTTAAATATTTTATTTGCACCATTTAAGTTTTTCATATTATTTTTCACACTTATGTTTAATGAGACTTTATAGAATCAAGCTCCGTACGATAGAGATTTTTTTTCCCTTTTGTTAATATATTCTTAAAAGTTTAAGTTTTACCAAGAGCAACTCTAATCAAATGTACGTTTTCTTTTACTAAAATTTATAATATGTTCAACTTAATAATGTTAAACTATAACATGAGATTATAAAACATGAAAAATTGGAAAGAAGAGTTTTATATAGCACACAAGCCTTAAAGAAGCAGTATTAATTCTCTCACTTTGCTCAATTAATTCGTCAATTAATTGGACTAGTCCATCGTTATGTTATCTGTGTAGGTAAAGAATAATTTAAATTAATGATTCATGATAATAAGAGCTGGATAATGGAATTCTGACATGTTGAAGCCATCATTTATCCTGATTTGGCACAAGACGTGTTAAAATCTCAATTGTCAACTCTCACGAACCGAAAGTTCTCTTCCAGTCGGGTAACATCACTTCTAAAAGTTCATAAACTGAAATTATTCGCCCTCCTAGCAGTGGAAGTGTCTATTCAATAGCCTCCCTGCGCGTGTTAAGCTGACGGTCAATGGATAAAGTTGCGTCAAAGGTTGCTGAAATCAAATTCCAATGTTGCACAGCACCCTGAAGTTTTGTCTGGCTAACCTCTTTGAGTTTATTTATTTATAATGTTTGTAAATGATGCATTACTTTACTGATAAAAATGATAACTCCAATTGTTCTATGTTAATTTAACAAGTTTAAGTCTCCAATTTTTCTGGAATGTTATCTTGGTATATTTGTTAAAACAATTCTAGTACTACTTTTAGTATGAAAAGAAAGAGAAATTTGCACAACGTTACAAAGTAAATTAAAAAGAAAAATATTTTTGCTGCCATCGAGAAGAATTAGTATTTTTTAAAAAACTGAAGTAAAATTTCAATTTGTGCAGAAATTAATGAAACCTTTATCTTGTTGCCCGCTTGCAATTAAGATACGAAAACAGGAGAATAGGCATACAGTATGTGAGAAAAGCTTTTTCAAAAAAAAAAGAGGGTACTCTCTCTCTCTCTCTCTATATATATATATATATATATATATATATATATATATATATTATATACATAATATTATTTGGTGCGATAATCAAAACATGTGCAAACGATGTATAAAATCTTAATACAAACTTGAAATGTTTTATTTCAACAATGATTAGTTATGTACCAGCAGGAATATGATTTATATTATGTTTATTGAAACCAAAATATAAGATGAAGCAATAGAGTACAAGCTCGGGCATATAGTGTTCAATGAAAAGACAAGAAGGTTGGCTCTATCAACGTGCTACATTCAAGAAATGATTCAGTACTAAAATATTGCCCAGAATTTTATACATGCTGAGCAAATGTTTTACAACCCAGTAAACTACCTGCCTACATGTTACAGATTTTTTATGCATGATCAAATACTTTCATTTTCCAAATAATACACGACAAGAAGAAGCTCTCGAAACAACAGTAAACGACACATGGGAGAGGAAAAAAAAAAACAGGCAAAAGGAAAAGTAAAACTAGTTTGAGAATATGGAGGTATGTAGTCCAACTTGGAGCTATTGACAGGGACTTTGTGATACGGTTACAAAGAACAAGAAGTATAATTCCTTCGTTTTCAGATAGTATGAAGCACCTTACTTTCACTGGTATCCACTGGTTTTACACGATTCTTGAACCCTATCATCTTGTTTAACGCGCCAACATAGGCTCGGACACTCGAGATGACAATATCCATTGCTGCCCCAGTTCCACTGGTGGTCAAGGAACAAAACATGTCACATTTACTACTAGAAAAAACAAAGCAATCTATCATTTTGTTTATTTATTTATCTCGTTTAAGCATGCTGCATACTTTAAAGCATTTCACGAGGGAGATTTATTCTCATACCTGAATGCACGGTTGACAACTTCTCCTGTCAAAGCATGGGTTGCTGTAACACTGTCTTCTCCACGAATCAGAACCCTCGTTGTGGCTATAGCATCAATACCTTCCGTCACACCATTCATTGAATACTCAAGAAGAGTGACGGGTACCTGGATGAAAGCAAGAGACTCGATAATGGCGTTTCAGATATTAAAAGAAACTGCAATATTATGAAACTCTAATAAATTTTTTTAGAGAATCAACAATACAGCCCCACTGCAAAATGATGCAAGTAAAGTAACGGACAACAATAATGATGCCAAGTTTTCACATTTTGACTCGGAACTTGTGTCTAAGAAATGACTAAATGAAATCTCGACAAGACGTAGTACCATTGTTCAATACATGTACATATAAGTGAAACAACTCTACATACAGCGTCCTGTTAAGTGGTCTGTGCCAGTTATTGAAACCCAAGGAAATAAAGAGTTGTTTAAGCTGTTCAGTTGCAACTTATTTGTTGTCTATGGAACCTGAGTAATTGGGTCCTTAATTAGCTACTTTTAATAAGGTTTCACCAGTTCTGCATCGAAACTCTTGATCTAGGACAAACGTATAGAGCACAAGGATGACTGAAGAAAACTTGGATGAAGGTCATATGAAATGACATGAAGCTTAGAAGCCTAAATTGAACCGTTCTACTCAACCGGAATGAGTGGAGAAGAATTCATGTGTTCGACCTTGATTCTCATTTGGATCGTATAGCCTAAGCCAATTAATTGGGATTACAGGCTTGAAGGCTGTTGTACCAGTTCCTAATAGTAAAGACTAAATGCCATTTAACAAATCTTGGGCTTGAAGAACCATATCTCGGGCTATTGCAACAAGATTATCTTTTAATTCTCTACTCCCAGGCCATATTATAATGAAGGTGGCTCACTAATGGATAAATAATAGTGAATATGGTCTTATCCCAGATTGATCAAATCTATGTTAAGCAAACAATACCCAGTAGGACCAACCAAACAAGCATATAATGCGACATATCATGCATTCAATGATCTCGCTACAGAGATTTCCAGTTTAGCAGCAGCAAAAACACCATATGCAAACAGGGCAGTCCATAAAAACCTTATTTACCACACCTCACAATGATTATAATTCATAACAAACAACCCTGTATGCAAGCAAGCATGTGTATAGTTCATTTATATATAACTAGAAGACAACAAAATTACTCATGTGGTCATTTTGGCAACTACCGTAGATCAGATTAGTATTGCTAAACAATTTATAGGCAAATGTCATAGTGAAGTTTCAAACCTTAACAATAAGATCAACAGCTTTATACGCTGCATCAACTGGTCCTGTTCCCACTGAACATGCAATATGCTCTTTGCCATCCGCATCAATCAGTTTGACTGTTGCAGTTGAGAGACCAAGAGTTCCACATGTAACCTGTTCAATAGGTACATTAGAATAAAATTGGCCAAACCAAGCTTTTATAGAAAAGGCTATGTTTTTTTGTAAGATTGTAAGTAAGCACAAGGAAGTTGCGTGAACATGCCTGCACGTCTTCAAGATTCCAAACAACTTGTGGCTGGAAAACTTCATCAGAGACGAGCGCAATTAGGTCATCATCGGTGATTATCTGCAACATCAAACATTTTAAAACAGACTTGCATATGTCTCCATGTTATAAGGTCAACAATGTTACTGCAGCTACTACATGTTGAATCTAGTAGAGGATCAGTTACTGTATAAGCCCACTGGCTTACTGAACCAACAAAAAATGGTAAAATGCACCCTATGCCAGTGCCTTTGATTTTTTTGGAAACCAAACTTAATTCGCATTAGAACTTATCTACAGAGGCTGCATAGGATGAAGATTCTTTGATAAATATTTACCAGATAAAACTACCAAACAAGCTAAACAGACACAACTAACACATAACTATTATTACTAGCTTGCATTCTATAATCATAAACAATTTAAGCCAAATTAAGGAATTTGTACTTTTTTCTCTTCTATATCATGCTAGCTAGAAATTCAGCTTTGAGGTATATACTATAGAATTCCGCGTACCTTTTTGTTTCCAGCCACATCCTTGAAGCGTGCAAAAAGATCATCAAGCTCCTTGCCATCAATACCATATCCAAGCTGCAACCACATTCATAAAGGCACAAGCTTATACAGAAGAGACTAATTTGGTGTTATTCAACAATCACCATTAAGCCCGAGTTTCAGTTTACCTCCAACATTTTGGCCTTCAAAGCATGGCGTCCACTGCGTAGAAAATGTCAAAGATACGTAAATAACATTGACAAGTAATATAAGATCTAAAAATACGGTGATTATTAATATTAAAACAACAACAATTGAGGTAATAGTAGCAAGAGACTTGCATCAAACTTAATTAGTATTAGGGTGGAGTATAATGGACATTTAATATCAAATATGTATGGGAAAAAAAATAATTGCTCATTTCTCTAGGTATCAAGTCGCCTGCTAACTGGAAAGAGGCTTTAAGCATCTTTCTCCTGGCAAGCACCATTGATGCTACAGCGCAGAAGTTGTTATCTTACTTTTACTAGATGGAGTCACGAGGGATGCTACCCGCTTACGGCCAAAAGATTTTATTTATCAATGGTATTTCGAGTCAAAACACCTGATTCCCTTGCAACTGTATATCTCAAAATACTTACTCCAGACATATAAAGTGAGGTCACTCAGCTGTAGATTCACCAGAAAGAGAAAATGGCCAGATCAACAAGTACTTATGTTGCTGTCATACCAGTGAATTTTTTCTTGCTTGTTATGCGCAATTAACATTATAGAATTACTCTACGCCAAGAGTTGCAAGAAGAAAACTGTTACCGCTAACATCATTTTATTTATTTAATCTTCTCTTTCTTCTTACATCCATCTCTTTTGGTGTGGGGGGTGGGTTGCTATGTTTAGCAAGTTATGAAAAAATTAAATCCTCTCTAACTGACACCGAGTAGAGCGTGCTGCAATGAAGCCCAAAAACTGCCCCTGCTATATAAGAAGTTAAGCAGACCACTACCATCATAGTTTCAGACCAAAATAAAAATTTCTCATGCCAGCCAATGAAATTGACTTCCAAAAGATGATCAGAGCATTCCTAATAACCTCCAGTAAGTGGACAACAATCCCTTTGGAGAGATACATGTCTGGTCCAAAAACAGGTAAGAATGCTAAGTGCCTTTCCATAACCCCCAATCCTGGACTATAGCTGACATTTGGCTATTTTCACTTCATCCTTCTACCATAGTTTCAGGACTTAGTTTCTGATCCAATTTAACCACATCGATTCAATATCCGCAACTGTCATACTTTGCTGTTTCCACAGAAGTGTATTCTTGATGTAAAGTAGGGGTGGCAAAATGGATCCGGATCCATGGATCCAACCGGATCTGTTGTGGATCCATCGGATCCGATCCACCCAGGATCCACCATGGATCCGAAACCAAGTTGATCCGGTGGATCCAAGGTGGACCTGGATCCATTGTGGATCCTTGCGGATCCTAACGTGGATTTGGGTGGATCCGTGAGTGGATCCGGCTGGATCCAATCATGGATCTGGGTGGATCCGTGAGTGGATCCGGATGGATCCACATTTGGATCCGTGTGGATCCATCCAAGTCCATGTCTAGATCTAACTCAATTTAAAGGAATTTTTGGCATTTAGCTTTTTATTCGCGCCACTATCTCATTGTCTTTATGCATTTGTATACTTTTAAAATATAACTTTAGTTTACTATGATTTTAATTTTTTAATTACGTAAAATAATTTGACAACGTAACTATTCATTATGAGAAGAAGATCTCGTGCTTTAATTTGGTAACTATCAATTAAAGTTAAAGATATGTACAATATATGGTTGATTGGCATTTTTATTCTCATTATTAAGTTTTATAATTTTGTAATCTTTAACCTCAATTTGTAAAGAGGCAAAAATTATTCTCAATCATATATAAAAAGAATCTAAATAATATTTCTAATCCTTAATCAAAAGCTCGAGAAAGTCTTCCAAATTCCAAAACTCAACTTCATTAAAAACATTACAAAAAATAATATTACTTTTGCTATAGAAGTATTCATGATTTCTATATTTTTCTCACATACATATATGTGTGTGTGTATATATATATATATATATATATATATATATATATATATATAATGTTTTATGTGTATACATATATATTTTTAGTAAATACATCTCAAAAGAGCATTGCATATTTTAAAATTAAAAGAAAAAGTTAAATTATGTGAAACACTAGCTTGCACATTTATATCGTGATGTAGTTGAGTGTTAAATTACAATTTTATTTTTCTTTCTAGGCATCCAATATCTTGTTAATTAAGAACTAAGAATAATGATATATATTATTAAATTTAAGGTGGTGGGATAGATTGGTGGATGGGAAAATTGGGTTGAGTAGAGGTTGATTTGGTGGATTAGATGAATCTATCAAGATGGATCCACTTGGATCCGACAATGGATCCACATGGATCCGCGGTGGATCCACAAATGGATCCGTTCGGATCCATGATTGGATCCAAAACTAGTACTACTTGGATCCGCGGATCCACATGGATCCAGACCCGGATCTGATCCAAGTTGAATCCATTTGAGATCCACCCCTATGGATCCAGTTGGATCCAAATCCTAATGGATCGGATCCACATGGATTTAGACTTGGATCCGGTCCGGTTGATCCATTTGCCACCCCTTATTGTAAAGTAAACAGTATACTTCCAAAGAAAATTATGAAGATGAAAAGCAATGCAAACAAAATCATTTAAACTTGACCGAAAGCAGTTTCAGAGTAGCAATCCTAAGTTAATTGCAGAAGATTGGAAGCTCACAAAGGAAAAGAGTAAGCACATCTTTTGTTAACTTTTCCTATACTGGTTCGAACAATGCAAAGCATCAAAGACTCCTAGAAACTTGCACTAAAGAAAATCAAATAATATAACAACAATATATAAAATGAAAGCATACATTACGAAATAATTTCAAGCATACCTAAGTTTCCCAAGCACTATACCAGATTCATTGGAGCGAAGAAGTCCAATATCCTCAGGAGCTATAATTTCGTATGTATTTTTATGTTTAAGCATTCCGTCCTGCAAAAAAATTGAAATGATGGACACATATGACACCTAAAATTGGTGACAAAAATATTAACTCAATATGACTATTCCTATCCGTACAAAAACCCGACACGTATAGGAAACAAGACCTAGAGAATGAACAAATGGCGCACAAAACACAAAAAAACACCAGTCTAATATCAAAAGGTAGGTATTGTGTATCCAAGAAAATAAATACCAACCACAACCAAAAATGTGTTAGTTGTTATATTTTCCATTATCTTAAATAAGAATATGTATTGGGAGACAAGCCTTAAGATTTCTAATTAATTCTCGCAACCATTACAATTCAAAAGAAAAAGAAATAAAAATCAGGCCTCTAAGAGATCCAACCTGGTGGATGCCACTTTCATGAGCAAAAGCATTAGCTCCAACAATCGCTTTATGTGGCTGGATGCGGAGCCCACTGTACTCTTCTACCTGAAAATACATTGTTCTACAGAGTCTCAAAGAAAAAACAAATCCAGAAAAAGCTCAACAAAAGAACGAGAAGATGAGGATAGCCTACCATCTTGCTTGCCATAACAATATGTTGTGTATTGATCCCTGTATAAAGTCCATCAAGTACTTGCTCTCCACGACATTTTAGGGCCATGACAACCTTCAAATAAGAAGATTTAACCGTTATGCTTTACTAAGAGAACAAAAGCACTTTTGGAAGTAGGAGAATTGGTAAACTTGAACTCAATCCAATCAATTATCACAAGGAGACACAGCCCTTAGTCATTAGCATAGGAGCAACACCTGTTTATAACTTAGATTTAAAGGACCAACAAATGGTCTACTAGGTGTTTATAACGGTACTGAAAGCAAATGGTAAGATTTAAAGGACCACAAATGGTTCTTTTGTTCTGTTTATAATTGTCATTTCATGATCTACCAATTCAATAATACAAACGAGAGATATACTCAAAAACATGTATTGTAACAAAAGATATCCCACTTCATTCATGCCTTTCACTTTGCTTATTTTTCTGAAAAGTCCTTGTATTATTCGAGTCAGCTAACAAACTCATCAACCTCTTCACGTTATTATTTTATCTTGGATCCCATATTAATATTACTACCAATTTTCATATACTTTCATCCACCCTTCTTCAAATCTAACAGTAATTTCCAGACCAATAACACAGATACAAAAAAACCCAACATTTCAACATTTGACGTGTGAAAAAGCAACATGATGCCCTCTAAACAAATTCAGACTCATAAGACATACCAGAAATTACTTATAATTAATACTCCAGACTCATAAGCTATATACACTAGTTTCTCTGTGACAGAACTTCTATAAGTGTATCGAAACGACTCTCACATTGTTGGTTTCTGAAAACTAACATCCATTATTCACCAACTCAAAGCCTTCTAGCATGGTAAGTGTTTAGGAGGCAAAACTAAACTATACTCTCGTGGTGTCACAAATTGCCCCTCTTCAGATATAATAGGACTACCAACCAACTAAAGTAGAAAAAGATAACGGCATCATGAACAGAAGAGAACACACCTCCTCTAATGAGGCATTTCCAGCTCTTTCACCAATGCCATTAATGGTCACCTCTACTTGCCTTGCGCCAGCATGTGCCCCCTGATATCAAATCAACTCAAAATCGAATAGAGCAAGGACTTAGTTATATGAATGACCACAGAAACAAAAAGAAAATACACACCGCTAAAGTATTAGCCGTGGAAAGTCCAAGATCATTCTGACAGTGAGTTGAAATAATCACGTTTTCAATCCCCGGGGTGTTGGCTTTTATGTCAGCAATCAGTTGTCCAAATTCCGTAGGCAAATTGTAGCCCACTGTATCAGGAATGTTGAGAGTTGTGGCACCTGCCTTGATAACTTCTCCTAGAATCTGATAAAGAAACTCCCTGTCTGATCTGTAAAAAGCAAGAAAAAAAAAAGACAAATGAATGCGCAATTAAACCTTTTATTTTTTGAAAATCCCAAGAGTATTTTCTCTTTAATGAAATTCAAACAAGTCTTAAATTTGTCAACCTGAGTAAATCAATATAAAAATCCTAGCATTACCTACATCCCCAAATGAATTTAATGGTACAGAACCTATCCATTATTCTTATTCAAAGCTTCAAAAAAGTCACAGAACAATACAGTAATATTTGGTGGGTCCTACTCCTACCCACAGCTAGGACCACAAACACTACATTAGCAGGTCAAGACTTACAATGCATCATTCAATTCCTTCAAAACAGCAGTTCAAAACAATATAAATTAAAATAATGCAGCAGCAGCAACACTCAAATGATCACCTTCCAGCATCTTCAGGACTAAACTCAACGTCCTCACACCCCAAACTCCTCGCAAACGCCACCATACTCGCCGCCTTCGCAATCACCACCTCCGGCGTCATCTTCAGCTTATACTGCATATGAATCTCGCTAGTCGCAATAAACGTGTGAATCCTCGGCCTCTTCGCGTGCCTCACCGCCTCCCACGCCCTCTCGATATCACGCTTATTGCACCTCGCCAATCCGCACACCACCGGCACGTGATCAGCGCCGTCACCGTTACCGACCTCGATCGCGATCAATTTCACCGCCTCGAAGTCGGCATCGGAGGACGCCGGAAAACCTGCCTCGATGATGTCGACGCCGAGGCGGGCGAGCTGTCGCGCGATGTCGAGCTTCTCCTTCGTGGTCATGGTGGCGCCCGGCGACTGTTCGCCGTCGCGGAGGGTGGTGTCGAAGACGCGGACGTATTTAGGGTCCGGAATGTGATTGGGGATGTAATTAGGGCGGGTGAGGGAGCAGCAGCGGAGGATTGTGCGAGAGACATTTTTGCTGTGGTTGAAGAGGATGAAGGAGTGGTGAGGATTTTTGTGGATTGGTGAGTAGTGGCGAGGACTGTAAATGGAAGTTGTTGGTGAAGAAGATGAAGCCGCCATTGTTGGTGTGTGTGTGTGTGTGTGCACACTTGGATTGGTTTGAAGAACAAAATGATAGGGTCATTTAAAACCCTAAATGATATTTAAAGGTTTTAAGAGGTGGGGTGGGTGGGTTGGTGGGGTAGGGTCAGCCGTCAGCAATGCTCTAAAGATTCTCTTGTCCATTTCGGTTTACAGATTATTATATTACTTCATGTACTCCACTCCAATCCAATCCAATCCACTCACGTAACCTACTTTGCTCGCCTCATCATACTTAAGTCTATCTTCTCTCATAGTTTATTCAATCATCAATCTTTTATAAGTTAAAAAATTAAAGAAAATTCTCTAACTCTTACATGGAGAGACGTAGGGGTGTTCAAGACCCGTTAAATTCAAACGAGTTTCGTTTGTTCTATAATGTGATTTGCTTGTGGTGATAAGTTGGTATACTGTAGAATTTGGGTATGATCGTATTTTTAGCGACAACCCGTTAAATCCGCCCGCAAACACCCTATAACTTGGGTGTATGCAAATTGTTACAAAGCTTTTCTTAAGCATTTTTAACTTAGATTATTTGAAGTTTAACTTTGTTGTGGTCGCCCTGGTGTGATTTCAGAAAATGGGGCAGAATGTCGAGGTGGGAGTTGAACTTTTTGTCTTTAAATCAATATTATCCCATCGTGGTGTTAATAGATTTTGTTTTTCAGGCAATCGCTTCCCAAAATACAATTAGAGAGTCTTAATAAAGTAGCATATAATTATGAAGAACAACGAATCTAAAAGAAAGTTTTGAACTCTCGAAACAAAACAGAAGAGAAGAAAGAAATGTAGTGAATTTAAAAGAGGCCTGAAAATCTATTTAAAGATACTGAAAAGTTGGGTTTTGGCCTTTTGGGTGACTGGACGGACATGTCCGTACCCTAGTCACACCTACTCGGTGTCGATTGTGCACCAATTCACTGTTGAATCGATGCTCAGTGGTTGTTCGTTGCTGACTGCGTGTGTATGTGACTGTTTGCTGACTGGATAGCTTTTCGTTGATTGGAACACCCACTAGGCTACAAGTTTTCTACCTTCCGTATTTATTAAATGCATGATAAAAATAATTAATTAATTGAACTAAAACTTAATTAAAAGATTAATTAAATTTTGTCCATAAAAATATTTTTTTTAGGAAGAGATCAAGCTCAACTCAACTCATGTCCAAGTGTTCGACCAAATTAATAGCGACGGCGCGTGTGAGTGGACTTTGAAGTAAGACCTATAGCATATAGCATATTGATCTTCACTTCTTCAAAGACTCGTGGTACTCCCAAGGCGCTTAAACACATGCCTTAGGAATGCATTGATAAACATGAAAACACAAGCACAAATTTTTCATGTGGGATGATGACTTTTCATGTCCATTTTAAATATAACTTCGCAACTAATTTTCCATTCACCTCAACATGCATTTTAGCAATTAAATATATTAAATTTATATATCAAGAAACATAGATTCCATTAAGCTAGAAAAATACCAGTTTACTTATTAAAGCCTATTTAGAAAATTGGACAAACATGGATCATAAAAACCATTTTACAGACAATCATCCACATGAATGAAAATTCAACGTGCACACTGGAGAGTTTCGACTAAGAGCTCACTGCATCAAGAAATGTAAATTTTGACTTTGAACCTTTCTTAATGGAAGACATCAGATTTATTTGGCTAATTAGTAAACGTGTGATGTCTTGAATTGTTGCGCCGTTGTTATAAACCAAGACATCTGTATCCGCACAGCAACTCCTCTAACAGAGTTTTAACTCTCATGGTTGTGTCCATTTTGATTGTGGACAACTCTTGGATTTCTAATTGTTTTATTATGAAGCATACCACATTTCATTCTTATATATCTGATCTCATGTCAAGAGTATCATGTCATACTCATCTTATTAAGCATGTGATCATTAAAAGTTTAAACTTAACTTGACCAGTTTTGCAGATAGTTCTTTTATTGTACACAAGAACAAGCTGGAGTCTGACTTATGGGTCGATAATGAACATCGTTTTATCCAAAGTTGTTGTTTATGTACGATCATATTTCAAGCATGTATTGCTCTTCCATGCATTTGAATATCACTTTTTGTGTTGATCTCTTATTTCAAGCTTCAATCGCCAGCCATCTTCAATGTCTTGTCAATTACCATAGTCGTTGTAGACACTTAAGTTTTACCCTAATTAATTGAAGACATGTGTTAATAATTAGAAATTAACTTAAATTATATTATTTGAAATTTGAAATTTTGCTAAGTTAAAATTTTTTCTTTTTAAAGTTAAATTACTTATTTTCTATTTTGGTTTTTTGGCTAATTTAATGGACCAAGTGTTAAAGTGAGGTATTCAAGCCAATTGAATCAAGTTGAAGTAAGTTAAAATTTATAAACATGAACAAGATGGTGTGTTTTTACCAATTGAAGCGTTTCACGATAAATATAAGTTAATTAAATTCATATATATCTTAAAGAGTAAAATGACCAATCATATGCCGCCACCTCAACACTTTATTATATCTATATTCTAATTTTACACATATAAATAGAAGTCCAATCTAAATAAATAAACACACAGAAAAAACATTATTAAAGCATCAAATATATTATTGAAGGGAATAAGCTTTAAAAATTCTCCCTCAAGTTCATCATCTTCAAGGCATTTTCTGCGATCTTCCCCCCTTGATCAAGCGTCAAGCTGGAACTCGAATGATTGATTAAATGCCCCTTCCGACGAGATAACTTTCTGACTGACTTTCTTTTCTTACGACTTTGTTGAAAAGGGTCAAATTCGAAACTAGTTTAAGTGACACGGCCGTCTAGGACCTTCCAAAAAAAAGGTAAAGTGATAGTCGAAACTAAACTCTCGGGGCAGGCGATCAAATGCGTTCTCCATGAAGATTAAAGAAAACCTCATTCTGATTCAACATTAAGCTTCAAAGTCATTGAAAAATTGTTTCTCAAAATCGTGACTCTGCGAAAGACTATCGAACATCAACATATTCAAAAAATTCAAGACGAAGATCATATTGTTCGGTGCAAACTTTATTAATTCAAGATCAAGCTCAAAAGCCTTTTGATTAATGTTAAATCAAGTACGTAATACTCTCCATTTGATCCAAGATTAAGTTGTGAAGGCCTTGAGTTAACGTTTCGTGAAGATTGAGATTCCTCTAAAAGATCGAGATTCAATAAATTCAAGAAGTCAAAACGATGATCAAATTTCTATTCGCAAAGATCAACTCAAGGGTTGTTTCCAGATCAAGGCCAAATGTCATTGAAACAACAATTAGATCAAAGCGCGTGGAAGATATCAAAAACAACTCCACACTAAAAATCTATCAAGTTTTCAAAAGGAATTATAGGATTTATGGACATTGTTACCCCCATATTTATTCAAATTTATAAGAACCTTATTTATATTAAATTTTATTATCTTTTATTCTTAAAGACTTGAAACTTAGTCGCTGCAGTCATTTTCGTGTGATACTTGTTTAAATTAAGTTTAGAGACTTCCTAACTATATTTCTGTGTCGAATCACTAAAAAATAATCTGATTAAAAATATTTTGTTGGAAGATGTTGTAAGTATATTAAATAACCTGACTTGATTTCATGACGATCTGTCGGTCTGTCTTTGCTGCAATTTAGCTGGTTCGAGTCATAATAGAAATGAATATTGAGTCAATATTGATGTACATATCCCCATTTGATAGATTTTTAATCTCAAAATGTGGCCCACTTCTCGTGTACAAAAGTTTAAATATTTTCTATATTTCTTAGGAATTTTCTCCTGAAAATTTGTGCAGAGAATTATCATCTAAGCAGGAAAGAGATGGTGTGTTTCTCTTTCACGTGGAAGGAATCACTTCTTGGCATTTTCATTTGAGTTTAAATTGTATGAGGTCAAGTTTGGCTCACATACGCGATCTACCAATTTAAACATATATGAGATGGTATGTAATATCATACAAGTTCTAATACGTAGAAGAATTACAGCCAAAAATACTATATTGACCTTAGCATAAGTGAGATATTTTTCATGATTTTGCACATTTTCACCACAATTTTCTTTTGTATACGAGCTATGTTTCCTTGGTGAAATTCTCAAATGTTTTTTTAGCACTACAAATGCCTACTTGAGCATCTCCCCCATGTTTTGAAAAAATTATTTAATGCAATCCTTATATTGATGGCGTGGTGTAACAAACTATTTAGATTAAAACTTTCTTCATATTGTGTGCACGCCCGGACGTAGACGGACATAGAGGATGTTGACAACTAAGTCATACCTTCCACTTGCCTACTCAATAAGGGCTGCCCAGAGGGTTCATGTGTGTGCTCCTTCAAAACCACTCTATCTCTATTTGCAACAATTTTTTATTTACTATATTATTATTATTATTACTATTAAACCGTTTAGGTACATTCATGTTTCCCTAATGTTTTTTTTTATAAAAGTTGCATAAAACTCATAATTAGAAAGACGGTATACTCTAATAGCAAACCTTTTTGAAAATAAAAATGTAATAGAATTTAATTTAGACCAAGAAAAATTGAATTTCACACTCGAGTTAAAAATACATTTTATAAATTAATAAGGGGTTAATTAATGTCAATGACACACCTTCAAATTCAAATATTAGTTATGTCTCCTCAAGTTTCGGTGATATCAGCATATACACAATTTCATGCATATACACAAAATTAAACGACATAAGTAACCTTGAATAAAATTAAACGACATAAATAATCTTAAAACCCACACACCCGTAAGGTTAACTAAACACAAACTGATTAAGACTAAAATGGTTTGAACTTTTTTTTTTTTTTTTTTAAAAAATATCCACGCTTTGCTAGCAGGAGTGGCACATGAGTTAACCAAATATTTTATTGCAATAAACTATCTTGAAATCAAAATTATTTTATTATTAACAACGATCAACAAACCTCCCCTAATTTTATTATTTTAATGCAATAAATAAACTACTTAGAATAAAATGATAGAATTTGCTTTTAGTGATTAATAATATTTTAAATGCTTTTATAATATAGACCAGACCATCAAAGCTGACCGAGATGTTCCTCAACATATTTGTTACATTATTACACCAAACTCCAAGGGTGTTATTGACACTCCCGAGATCTCATAGTGGTAATTTCTGATATTAAGCCAAACCTTAGGGGCTGTTAGTGATATTTACCTCAATTTGGAAATAACAAAAACAAGCACGATGAATGATTAATTTAAATTGAATTGATTTCATTTGACTCGTGCTTCATTATCTTCTTCATTCGAATCCCTCGATATTAACGAAGGTATGTTCTTCGTTCTTCAAATCAACGATCGTCTTTAATTTTTCACTGAATTGTCGATTTTTGAGAAGAGAATTAAGTGTAATTGCTGACAATATTCTGTTGTGTGATGTGTTATGGTTTCGTTTTTGTGCTACACATCTGTTTTAGGGTTTGTGTGAAGATTTGGGTTTGAGTGATTGATTTGGAGCGTAAATTTGGTATCATTTTGTTGTGTTGAATCAGTAAAGCTACCCTTGATTCAGCTGTACATGTATTTTGATTGAAAAATATGGAAAAATCGAAGGAATTGAGAAGGAGGTTGATGGTGGAGTGTTTTTGTGTGTTTACTGTAATACGGTATATTGCGTATTGGTGTTTGTTTTGTAGTTAAGTGTTAATTGTCTGTTTTTGCTTTTGTGTGTATATATATATACTGAAATTTGGTGCTCGATTATAGCCGGCGGAAGTACAATTTTGCGGTCTAAGCGCTATTTGTCTATTGCATTGATGCCGTAAATTGGTGAAAGTGTTCGTCGAGTAATATATTCGGTGCATCTTTTGTGAGTCTCACTTTTTTGATCTAGCTGTTGCTAGATTACGCATGACCATGTTGTTGACGTGGATGGCTAATGATTGTGCTTCTTTTTGTGCAATTTAGTTTTTGAATATTTATGGATATCTGTAGGATGCATAACCATTACTGGTTGAACTGTTTCGTGTTTTGTATGTAGATGGAGCAGTCTCTTTCTTCTCTTGCTTTCAGAGGTTCTATAGCGGAAGCAATTGCTGAAGCAAAGCAACAGAAGAAACTGTTTGTCGTGTATATTGCAGGTCAGCGCCGTTTGCATGGAATATTTTTAGAGCCTTTAGTAAGTGTTCTAGTAATTTCATGAAGTGTTATACTTTAAAGAAATTAAGGGTAAAGTTTTGTAACTGTCTTTATATTCTATCCTAGCAAAAATAAATCTGTCGACTGCCTTTCCTGTTAACCATTTGTAGGGAACTGGTTTATAGAAAAGGGAATAATGTTGTTATTTAGTTCTGAAAAACATGTAAAAGACCTCTATTTCTAGTCCAGGAAATTGAGGCTTCCTTTCTCAAATGCAAAGTGAAGAGAAACATCGAAAGAAGGAGAGCTTTTTTCTCTCGTTATGATTTGATAACAAGTCAACTGTTGCAGCAGTGATAATAAAGATAAGAGTCAAATTTGGTCAATAATCAACCGCATGCGCTGTGTGCTCGACTTTTAGAATGGTTTTCTTCTTTCAGAAGATATTATGTCTCAATGAATCGTGAAGTTCAAGGAATGCTCTGTTGTAATATGCTGTCTCTTTATGGAGTGGCGAAGGAGAAGAAATTCATATCAATCAAGAAACTATGATTTTTGGCTCTAAGTATCGTTAGGCCAGGGTATTGCTTTTATCTTTCAGGGCTCAGATTTTTTGCGAACTGCACGTAGTAAAACCACCTTTTAGTACGTTAAAGGGACATTGTCTACGTTGCATTGTATTTTTCTCTTCGCTTTAAATATACATTGGATATCAAACATTGGTGTACCTAGTCATCCCGTAAATTCATGAAAATTACCTGTTCTGAAGGTATTATCTGCAACATGATCTTTTTTTCCTAGTTTTTACATTTTTATATTCAAGTTCTATAGGTGCTTGAAGATTAATGGAAGTACAAGTAAATTATCTTGTGTGGCTGATGCTTCAATTGCACATATCTTTCTGCAGCTTGTGTCTCCTTTTATTATCTGCTTTAGTCGTATGCCCTTAGTGCTAATTTTCTGTTTGGCATTGCCTTTCTTGGAAAACTCAAACTCCAGTTTCTACAAGTTCCAAAATCTGAAAGAATTACCTATATTTATAGCTTAACTCGACCTGGAGAGTAACCATCAATATAGCAATTCTAGCTAGTCAGTAGTGCTCAGTTGCACTCCAGGGTAGCTTAAGTGTTGCCTTGCCAATAGTCTGACTAATGCTCAGGACAAGAAGAATGTACCACTTCATTTTCCAGTGTTCTCTTTTTTCTGATAGTTGCAATCAAAACCTCTATGCCATTCAAACTTTTTCTCCTCAGGCTCCTTTTTTATGCCAGAGACAATCTTTTTATCTTCATTTTATGTCTTAGCCATCATTATTTTTATTTCACTACTATTATTTTTTGTGATAGGTGATAATCTGGAGTCCAAACGTTTAGACACATCCACGTGGACTCATCCAAGTGTAATTGTTCTCCTCTTGTAATATACATGAATCTACTATTTTTCTTTTAATGATTTTTGGAGAATGGCATGATATCGGTCTCCTGGTAAACAGTTTTTATGATCTCATACTGTATCCAGGTTTCAGAGACATTGGCAAAGTACTGCATTTTGTTACACATCTTGGAGGGAAGCTCTGAAGCATCAAATTTCTCGGCAATATGTATCCTTTCTTGAAGCTGCTAAGTAATCATGCAAAATTTACTTTTGTGGCTATCAAACATAATGAATTATGGTACTTATTGGAGAGTTTGACCTATGACTAAACTCTCTTGTCATTGACTTTGGTAAAATGATAGCAGAGTGAAGTTTGTTGGCGCTAGTCATTTTGCCTTAGTTTGCATTTCTCCTGTTCATCTATTATCTTGTTCTGTATATAAATTTGTTTAGATACAATGGTAGCTGAACTAGGTTTAGTAATTGCAAGATTTTGACTAGAAGGCATATAATGTCGTTTTATTTGCTCAAAATTTTCATTTCTGCAAGAATCAAAGACCAGTGACTTGTCTACCGATACATTTTCCATATCGTTGTGTCATAAAACACTGGAAAAGATTGATGCATTTTCATCAGCAAGAAGTTTCTTATTTTAAAATTGAACTTCTATTTGTTTGGGAACTGATAAAGCAATATGTGATCCAAGATGTGCATTGGTGGACGCTGAACGAAATATGACTATGTTGATGAAGGATTTTTGACGCTGCAATGAGAAAAACTGTAAAGAGGACTATTTTGACAAAGACTTTTCATTCTTGCAACCTTTTGAAGAAGTTTAGTATTACCGTACTGCTTAATTAAGAGAAAGATTGCGGGATCTTTGCTGTCTTTAGCACTCTTAGTAGTGGGAACTTTATTAAGTAATTACCATGGAATATCTCACTCCCACTGATTTTAACTGGCGAGAATTGTCCCTAATAAGGTCCCAGTATTTTTGCTGGCATTTTGATCATGAGTTTTGCTTATCAATCCATCTCTCTGTTACATTCCAAAAGGATGACCTTTTTACTTCTTAAAAGCTTCATTCTATGTGTTTGGGGCGGATGTAGAGAAGAAAAGGTCAGGCATTATAAGAAAAGTTCACACACATTTTGATATGATAGATAACAAATGCTATCTGAGAAACATGCTCCTACTTGTTAATATGTTCACTGGCCTTCTTTTGGAAACGAAATTTCATTTTCCAGAAATCCCCTTTTATGCTCAAGATTTGACCACCAAGAGCTCCAGGTAGTTGGCGTGACAGTAAAATTGCGAAAGTTTAATCAAAAGCAGCTTTGCAACTTCAACCTTTGTATCCTTTCAGTTTAAGGAATTCCGTAAGAATATGGATGAGCGCATCCCTTTCTTTCCCTCATCCCCCATATTCTTCTTCCGTTCCCTTATTCCACCCATTCATGTACCTAACAAAAATGCTATCCCTTTGTTAAACTGAACTAAGTTTTAGTATCAGTTTATTGGTAATTCGCTGATGTTTGGCCAAATTGTGGTGAAATAAGTTGCTTCCGGAGAAATCAAAATAGTTTGTATCCTTGCATCATCTGCAGATCCACAGAACTCTGTCCCTTGCATAACTGCTATTGGATACAACGGTGTGCGGCTTTGGCAGAAAGGTATGCCTTTACAGGAAACATTAGTTCGAGAAGCAGTTCGACTCTGATCATTTCAGAATGCTGCATTCTTATTTTATTTTTCTCACTTGACCAACTTCCTAGAGGGCTTTGTTGATGCTGATGTACTTGCTTCCAGTCTTGAGAAGGCATGGCTAAGTCTTCATGTTCAGGTGTGCTTATGACGTCTTTTGTCTAAATAGAATATTCTTCTGGTGTATGTGTCTGCAATAGGCAACCAATTAATTGGAGAACATTTTGAACTACTCTAGGTCAAATTGGTAACCACTAAATTTATCCCCTAATTTTTCTATCCACTAAAACCACCCAAATAACCCAGAAACCCCAGTCGAAACTCATAATTTCGCACTCCTTCACAACCCTTCTCAGCCGCTCCTCATTCGTTATTGTTCCAAGGTAGAAAAACTAACTCAGATATATGTTTTCTAAGCTATTTAAACTACCAAAGGATTTTTGTCTTATTGACAATTAGTTTGTTTATGCATGCATATGTTGTATGTACAATATCATAAATTATATCAAATTTTGTAAAAATCTTTTTAAATCGATGAAGATATGAAGTCACACTGTGTTGAGTCCTATGATTATCTTCTAAATTCACAAAAAATGATTTATAGAGTCTGAATGGCATTGTGTATTTGGCCAATGATCTATGAGAAAACATACTATAACCCCTTCTCTATGCAAGGATCCTTCTCTTGTTATTATTTTCTCACTGGTTTAGTGCTGTTTTTCGATCTCTCAAGCCAAAGCTGCCTTAATATTTCCATCTTGCTTATTTGTTCACGCCTTTTGGAGTTCCATTTTTGTGTTGGTTTTACGTTAGATGTGAGTTGTGCCATTTCCTAAGGTAAAGTAAATTATGCTTGCACTAAATGAAATTTTATGGTTTTAATACTTGAGTCAACAAAATATTTGTGGTATAGGAGACAACTGCTGCTTTCCTGGCTGCTACACTTGCCTCCAACAAACAATCTGCTTCTGGGACTTCTGAAATTTCTTCACCTGGGCAAGAGCCTCAAGGGACACATGCGTCAACACCAGTTACAGTTAATCAAATTCCATCATCTACAGATGCTGGGCAGTCATTCCGTCCTGAGAGAATGGAAGAAAGAAACCGTCATGAAGAACCTGCTAAGGTATATTTGCCTTTGGTTGTGATTCACACCAACTGTTATATTATGATGGTTTTATAAATGTTTATTTCGTGAATAGGAGGCAGATACTAAGGTACTTCACAAACCGTCTCGTGCTCGTGTGTTGGACACTAAACTTGATGAACCTACATCAAAAAGAAAAACTAGAACAGGAAAATCTTCAGACCCTGTCGAGAAGAGCCAAAACAGCGATGATGTTTCATATCCTAACCCAGGAAAGAATTTAGACTTGAGCAATCATAATTTGGGCGGTTGCAGCGAAGTTTCTGGAGGGGTTGCTAATGAAGCTAGTGACATGGTAAAGAGTGGTACTGATGAAACTATAGATTTTGGGGAAGCATCTGCTTCAGATTTCTCTGCCATAAAATCAAATGATGTCTTCCTAAATATCAGACTTCCGAATGGTGTTAGTTTACAAGCCAAGTTCTTGGTGATGGACACTTTGACAATGGTCAAAGATTATATACATGAGAATCAAACAAGTGGCTTAGGCTCTTTTGATATAGCAATTCCTTACCCTCGTAAGGTTTTTACTAACCAAGGTATGGTCTGATTGCTAATTCAGTTGATCTATTTAGCTGTTACGTAAATGATTGATGTGGAATTTTTGATTGCAATATGGGATGTGGGTATCTCATGCGAAAAAAAGAGACTATGATATGTTCATATAATCGTATTAATTTGCTTCTGCATCATATTAGCTAGAGTTCTTATTTTCTTTGTTAGTGTACTGAGCAGGGAATAAGAAATAGATGAATTATTTCAATGACATAATGGTTTTCGTATTCGACTTCAATTGTGCGAGGGAGTCTGGTCAGGAGGACATCATTTCTTGAAAGTTTCTTGTTTTCTATATTTCAAATCACTAATAATAATCTCTTTTAGGTTTATGCCTGCAATCTAGTTCACTTAAACCTGTCGTTATACGGTTTATTTGGTAAAATTGATCTTGATTTATTTTAAGCTAGACTTGTTATGTATGTCTTTTGACTAAGGTAATTGTTCAGTCTTAATTTGATTTTCACGTGCACAGATTTGGACAGCTCATTATCAGAACTAGGTCTATCTAACAGACAAGCATTGGTGGTTGTACCACATAGACAAACTAATTCGGATTATGGAGGAGGATCATCGTCCTACCAGGAAACTTATTCTTCAAATGATACTGGTTCTGCAAATGGAAGTGAAGGATATTGGTCATATCTAAGAAGAGTTTTATCTTATGCGAATCCTTTTTCCTACTACAGTTGGGTTGCCGGCTCACCGAGTTCTGCTCAGGAATCTCAAAGAGGCATATGGCAGTACGGTGAGTATCAGAATTTCTGTCCTCTTATCTAAAGTTATATCTTGGTGAAAGATCATTATCACTTTGATATATTGATATGGTTCATCTATGATTCTCTGTTATTTACATCAGCTGAAAAGTCTTGTTTCATACTGCTTATGGAATTACCTAATCTCCCAACTGTAGCTGGGGCCTCTCTTGTCTTATCTATATGAGGACTGTCCATTTGGTTTGAATAGTTACGAGGTTCACAAATTTTTAATGATATGTAAATATGATTACTGAGTTCTGTTAGGTGTCTAATGTTACACTTACTAACAGTATGCCAGAGTTAATAACTTATAACAAATTGAGTTCATCATGAGAAATCTTTTGCGTGTGTTCAAAATTAATTTTTTCTTCAAAATCGTGCCAAATTTCTGCCTGACCGTAAATATGCCACCGTCTCAAATAACATGTTATGTGGTTGGTCCTTGTTTCCTTTTCCAGCCCTTTTTGCTGGTTGTTTTAGGTGGGTTGAGGTCATTGGGTGAAGGGGTGAAGATGACAATTGAGTAGCATTATTGTTGTTGAGGAGTGTATTGGATGTTGTTATATGCAGATGGAGTATGATATATTTGGTGTTCTAATCCTTTTAGTACTTCAATCTTAATTTCATTGCTCGTTTTGCGATTTAGGCCCGAATCCTTCACTTCAAAGTAATATGAGGGATACTGCTCGACCTTCCACCATCCCTTCATCAGAGAATACGTTGCCTGAAAGTGGCAGCCGAAGAAGGCAACAATCCTCTCGTTTTGGGGGCAACATTCACACCTTAAAACATGAGGAAGATGAAAGTCGGTTCAATAACAGAAACGCCTTTTGGAATGGAAATTCTACTCAATTTGGCGGAGACAATGATGGGAAGTAAGTTTTGTTTTCTAAGAATGTTGATGAAATTGGAGGTACTTGATGGCGGAAATGATTGCTTTCTGCAATTTCATCTCTAGAGAATGTGGAACCAGGATATGTTAAATTACCTTGTTAAATCTTTGATGCTTATGTCAAATCTATATAAATGTTGTGCAGAAATAAATTTAAACTCTTTTCTCTGTCTGGGAATAATCTGATTTTTCTTTTTAGTTCCTCATCATGTACTGTATGTTTAAAGATAAAATAAAGGGATTAAGGGAGAACTATGATAGTACCTTTGGTCGAATTGCAACGAAACTTCCTCACGTTTTGTCCACGAGAATGTTGGCTAAAACTTGGTGGAATCGATATTCGATTGGATTTCTAAGTCTTTTAACGAATTGAATTATTTAGAACCATGTAGGGTTTTGGATCCAAAGATATGTTGCACGGACATGGTGTACTAGTACGGCGATACAAATACTTGAAAAAAATGGATACGATATGGATTTGACTATATATTAATTTTGATATTAATAATATTCATTAATATAAATGTTTTAATATATGTACATTACAAGTTAATCTATAATACATCAGAAGTGACTTTATTATACATTAATAAAGCCTAAACTCACAATTCATATTCACTGTAAAATGCTTTTATAACGGAGAAACGTAGATGCTTTTATAACATAGAAACATAGACGTATTGGAGGGTTGAAGCATCGGATATGATATGTATGTTATGTTTTTTGAAGTATTCGTGCAACATTATTCATCTTATTTGTTTCTTCGTATTAGTAAACTTCATAAAGATGCTACCTGGTCTCTTGCTAGTCTTATTTAACTTGCCAAAGTACTATTGTTATTTGATATTGGAGATAAAATTTTGTGCAAATTTTATTAACGGTGAAATTAAGTAGATAGCAAGTACCTATCAAGCATTTCTTAATTGATCTTCGCGAACTGAAATTGATAGCAGAATTTGACTCTTAATTACATTTATTTGATGTAAAAGGGATTAACACTATTTAAGCTGAATTTTGTTTGGAGGGGTGGAGGGGTAATGTTGTTTAGATTGAAGTTTGTAAATACTTTTCGGGAAAAAAATGATTTTTTTCAAGATTTATAAAAAGCAAAGTACTAATTAATATCTCAAAATTGTTATAGAAAAACATATAATATTTAGTAGAATACATTGATCATAAGACCTCGACACTTAATGAAATAATAGTACAAGGGTAAAAAATGCATTGAACTCCCCAACCTATTGCGCATGTGCGGTTTGCCTTCCAACCTATGAAAAGTTGCAATATACTCCATAACCTTCAAAAAGTGTGCAAGTCGTGTTGAAGATTAGATCTATGGAGCGTCTATGTAATTCATTTTGTATGGATTTAATGTTAGTACTTTTCAACAACTTAAATAGAAAAGACTTAAATAATACAAAAGAAAAATAAATTTTGTATGAAATTCTTTTAAATGAATTCATATATATAATCAAACTACATAATTTTTAACTTTTGTTTGAATAACGTGAACTCAGAATGATAAATTTTCTTTCAAAACCCCCAGTTTTACATGAGATATTTCACGCAATTAAATTATTGGAGTCTAGTAATATATATCAATTGAATTACAAAGTATTTATAATTTATACCTGATAGTATGTTCACAATTAGATGAAATAAGAGTGTTAACTTATACTACCTCTTCCGTAAAATGACGGGTTTTTTGCAAAAATAGTCCCCTAACTTTTCTCTTTTGCAAAATTCGTCCTTTAATAATTTTAATTGCAAAATTAGTCCCCTAACTATACACCCTTCACAATTTATGCCCTTTGGTGACCGTAGACGCGAGAAGCGCCAGGTGGCAGAACCATTTTTTTCTCCAAATTTTATCTCACTTCTAGCATATTAAAACCCATTAACCAACCCCTATATTCACAATTTTGGAGTGTATCTTGTGTTTTGTGGTCTCAGGTTAAAAAAAAAAAAAGCGTGTTTTGCAACTCACATTTCTTCTCTCACGCGAGAAGAATTGTAAATTGTCTAAACTGCCATTGATTATGCCTCATGTGTAGGTCATATAACATTTTTCGGCGAACATTAAAATTTTCCGAGGGCATAAATTGCAAAGGGTGTATAGTTAGGGGACTAATTTTGAAAGGGCGTATAGTTAGGAGACTAATTTTGCGAAGGGAGTATAGTTAGGAGACTAATTTTGCAAAGAGTGCAGAGTTAGAGGACTAATTTTGCGACTAAAATTATTAAAGGACGAATTTTGCAAAAGGGAAACATTAGGGGACTATTTTTGCGAAAAACGCGTAAAATGACTCATTGAAACACTTTTGATTTCCAAAGACTCTTAAAAAAAAATAGGAAGAATTACAGAAACACCCCTTGAGTGTGGGCTAATTACACAAACACCCCTCATGTCTGGAAGTTACACAAACACCCCATTTAGAAAAATATTTTAAAAATACTTTCTCAACATACAATTTTTTTTAGTTATCGTAATTATTGTAGCAAACATTTTAAAAAGTAATTCACATACAACATTTAGAAATTCATATGGATGAAAAGAAATTCTAAACCCCACGATGAGGTGGCACAACGGGTCGGTTATTATTGTAAAATGCACGGTTGGGATGAGATTGTGGGGTGGTTGGTGCCTATATTCTAATAAATGATTATTATCTTGATCGTTGGTTGCACCACGTCAGCAATACAACGGTTGCATAAAATAATTTTTTCAAAAATAGACTTTAACCCTAAACACATTAACAATAACATCATTACATAAAATACATACCTCATAATTTAGCATTTATTGAAAACAAATAAAGTTTAACAAAAAAGAAACAATTTTTTTTGTAGCAAACTCGAAATTGCAATAAAGTGGGAAAATGAGAAGCGAGAGGGAGAAGAGGGAAAAACAAGAATGAGCAAAAGGGTGCTCAAGTTTGCAGTCACTTCGCCATTTTTTCATTCATTCAAATCTTTGCGCAGATTTTTCAGCACAGAACATAGTCTTGAAGGTTTGATAAACCACCAAGAAACTAGCGCCTCACACAACTCTCCTGCTCAACAATTTTCAGCCCAAGACTTGGACTTTATCAGGGACTCTGTTTCTAGCTCCAAAGGTGCAGTCTTTGAGCCTGGTGAGTGCTTTAACGACGCTTTTTCGATAGTAAATGGCATCAAGAACTGTAATGATGGTTTGGGGGAGAAATCCCAGAAGTTTCTTAGGCAGTTTAGGCAGAAACTTGATGAGAATTTGGTGGTTGATGTGTTGAAAAATGTGCAAAATGTTGAATTGGGTGTGAGGTTTTTCATGTGGGCTGGGAGGCAGATAGGTTATGCTCATACTAGTGGTGTTTACAATGCTTTGGTGGAGTTGTTAGGCTGCGATAAGGACGAGAGGGTGCCGGATCGTTTTCTGCGTGAGTTGGAGGAGGATGACAGAGAGGTTTTGGGCAGATTGCTTAATGTTTTGGTTAGAAAGTGTTGCCACGATGGGAAGTGGAATTTCGCGTTGGAAGAGTTGGGGAGGCTCAAGGATTTCGGGTATAAGCCGTCAAGAGCGACGTACAATGCGTTGATACGGGTGTTCTTGGAGGTAGGTAGGTTGGATACTGCTTCTCTGCTTCACAAGGAGATGTTGCATTCGGGTTTTAAGATGGACATGCATATTTTGAGTTGTTTTGCGCATTTTTTGTGTAAAGTTGGTAAATGGAGAGATGCCCTTCATTTAATTGAGAAGGAAGAAGCTGTCCCCGATACTGTAATTTATACGAAAATGATAATGGGTTTGTGTGAGGCCTCACTTTTTGAAGAGGCTATGGATTTTTTGAATAGAATGAGATCTAACTCGTGTGTTCCTAATGTTTTGACATATAAGATTTTGCTTTGTGGGTGTCTTAATAAGGGGAAGCTGGGTAGATGCAAAAGAATTCTGAGCATGATGATTGCCGAAGGTTGTTATCCTAGTCCCAAGATATTCTGTTCACTTGTCTATGCTTACTGCAAAACTGGGGACCATTCTTATGCTTATAAGTTGTTCAAGAAAATGGTGGATTGTGGTTGCAAGCCTGGTTATGTAGTCTACAATATATTGATTGGTAGTATTTGTGGAAATGATGAACTGCCAAGTATGGATGTATTAGAATTAGCGGAAAAAGCTTACAGTGAAATGCTTGAAGCCAGGATAGTACTAAACAGAGTCAATGTCAGCAATTTCGCCCGCTGTCTTTGTGCCGTGGGGAAGTATGAAAAGGCATATGATATCATTCGGGAAAATATGAACCATGGATTCATTCCTGAAGCTGGGACATACAACAAAGTCATTGGTTTCCTCTGTGATGCGTCGAAAGTAGACAAGGCATTTTTATTGTTCCGAGAAATGAAAAAGAACGGTGTCACACCAAATGTCCACACTTACTCAATTATGATAGATAGGTTCTGTAAAGCTGGCCTCATTCAGCAGGCTCGGAGCTGGTTTGACGAAATGATGAGAGATGGATGTACCCCTAATGTGGTCACTTACACTGCAATTATCCATGCGTATCTTAAAGCTAGAAAAATATCTGATGCTAATGAGCTTTTTGAGATGATGATATCTCAAGGATGCTCACCTAATGTTGTTATGTTTTCTGCTTTAATTGATGGGTACTGCAAAGCTGGAGATTTAGAGAGAGCTTGTGCAATTTACGAGAAAATGACAGGAAACGGGACGGTCCATGATATAGATATGTACTTTAAAGTTTCTGATGACAGTAGTAAGGAGCCAAATGTTATAACTTATGGAGCTTTGATCGACGGTTTATGCAAAGCTCATCGGGTCAGAGAGGCCCGAAATCTTTTAGATGCAATGGTGAATGAAGGCTGTGAGCCTAATCATATCGTTTATGCTGCTCTTATTGATGGGTTCTGCAAGGTTGGTAAGCTAGATGAAGCACAAGAAGTATATGCCAAAATGGCAGAACGCGGTTATAATCCGAATCTTCATACCTTTAGCTCTCTGATTGACAGATTATTTAAAGAAAAACGCCTGGATCTTGTTTCAAAAGTATTAGCTAATATGCTTGAATATTCTTGCCCGCCTAATGTTGTTATATATACCGAGATGATCGATGGTCTTTGTAAAGTTGGGAAGACGGACGAAGCATATAAACTGATGTTCATGATGGAGGAAAAGGGTTGTAATCCTAATGTCGTGACTTATACTGCCATGATAGATGGTTTTGGAAAAGCCGGTAAAGTGGATAAAAGCATTGAACTTTTGACGGAGATGGTCACAAAGGGTTGTGCCCCGAACTACATTACATACAGCGTTTTAATAAATCATTGCTGTGGCGCCGGGCGCTTGGACGAGGCTTATCAACTTCTGGAGGAAATGAAACAAACATATTGGCCTATGCACTTAGCAAACTATCATAAGGTCATTGAGGGCTTCAGCAAGGAGTTTATATCGAGTCTCCAGTTAGTAGATGAAATAAGTAAAAAGGATTCTGTTCCGCTTATTCCGGTTTACAAAGTTCTGATCGATAGCTTTCAGAAGGCTGGAAGGTTAGACATGGCGTTGCAGCTGCATAAAGAGTGCTCATCACTGTCATTCTCGTCACCTGGTGGCAAGAGATTGTATACTTCTTTGATTGAGAGCCTCTCAGCTTCAGGTAGAGTTGATGAGGCACTTGTGTTATATGCAGAAATTACAGGAAAAGGAGAAATTCCTGAATTCAGTGTCTTTCTTGATCTCATTAAAGGGCTGCTGAAGGTTAACAGATGGGAAGAAGCACTTCTTCTTTCAGAAAGCTTATGTCACATGGTATGCAATATCTTCCTCTCACAAAAAGTGTACTTCTTGACGTAATTTATTTAAGGTTTAATTGAGTCAAACCCCCAAACTATGGGGTCTGTAGCATTGTGCCCCAAAACCTATTAAAAAGTGCAACGTGTCCCCTAACCGATTGAAAAATGTTCGGATTGCACTTTGATGCCAAATCTAACAGACGGAAATGCAGACACGTGTCCAAAATGAACGGTTGTTCAAGGACTCGGGAGGCAATTCATACATTTTTCAATGGCTTAGGGGCAAGTTGCACTTTGTAATAGATTTGGGGGCACATTGCTATAGTTTCAGGGGTTTTACGCAATTGACCCCTTATTTTAACAGTCTTAGGTCACGTTTGTCGCTTTGCCTTTCACACTTCTCTTCGGAGTAGTAATTAGTGTTTTTGGGACATCAGAGGTTTCTTGCCGAAAAACAAAGCTTAGTCACACGTGATGGAGATATATTGGTTTGGAGAAACATTTCTTCTCTTGCATTTTAACAAAAGAAATTGTTGAAACCCAGCCAATTTTTATCTCTACAAGTCCTGTAATTTTTACGGGAGCGTTAGAGTGGGAGAAACAAACTTAAAACAAGTGCTCATTTTTTATTACAAGGTTTTTAAGTGTGCTTTGTGGCCCTTAAATAACCAGTATTTCATTGACTTACTCAAATGGATTAGTATCATGCACTGAGAGTTGTTATTTCCCTCTCGGTTTTCCATTTAGTTATTTTTCATGCTCCTATGTTTACCCCCCTCCCCCCTGTTTTTATTTCATTTGAACAGGACATCCAGTGGTTGTCAAGTGAACATACACAAAGGAGCTAGAGTGATATCCTGTTTTGTAGTCCTCAAACTACTTTTTGGCTTCATGCGGCCTTGCTATGATCTGTTCACTCTCGATCAAGTTGGACATATAAAATTGAAGAGGATTTTGTGAATGCCACTTGCTTCTTTACATGAAGAGAAGGTTTGCTTCAGTATACCTTCTTCACTGTATGATGCCCTTGAATTTCTCGGCTTTCTCTTTGTGCCTTTTGTATTGCTGGCCTGTTCCTTCTCCCTGCTGAAGTTAGCAGTATACGCACATCGAGGTACAAATTTTTTTTCATCCTTTCCCGTGTCTTTGGTGGAGTTATGGGGTTATGCGTTTATCTAAAGAAGTCATCTGCAGCAGCAAGTTTAAATTGGTAAAACTCTTTAGTCAACCTTTTCAAAGAAACAAGTAGTTAAAATACTTTTCCTGCGCAAGCACATTCTTCATGCAATAAATCATTATTCACCATCAGTGTTTTCTTTTCTTTTCTTTTATGAAGAAGTAGATATATAAATTTATGCTCATCTTTATCAAGCAATGAAGCCCATTTTCAATAGCAGGTTGAAGTCTTTGCTGGTGAATGGAAAATTTACTAAACACTGAAAATATTGTCTATAATAAATCTGGATGGAAAGATTATCAACAGGATGATGGATTGGGAATGATTAATACTCAGTGCTACGAAGGAAGTTATAGGCAAATGCCTACTCGCTTGTCGAAATATACCTTTAATATTTTGAACTAGGTCAATGTCAGTAACACTTCCAAAAGTAAGATCAAGTCACAACATCCCTCATATTTCAAATTTAACAAGACCACGTCTCTCGTGAATAAATTTTGGCTGAAATTATACAATTATCACTTCTGATGTTTTGGCAGTTGAATTTAATGGTTTTTAAAAATGTTTACGGAAATGAAATAGTTTAGAAGTATATAAAAGCTTTACCTCAAGTTTTGTTTTATTTGAAACGTGGTTTTATGTTTTGCCCTTGCTTTTTATTTGGCAGCTGTGTATTTCTAAAATTTCTAAAACGTGAAGGGGATGTAATTTGACCTGAAGTCACTTTGAGATCAAAAGCTACGGTATACTAGCAGGAATTCTAAAATTGCAGTGGTAGAACAAACTGGTTCCAGAATCCCAGGCCTTGAGCTAGGAATAAGTCAAATAACTAATGAAGAATATGCATCATTTTACGGAAAGTACTTCATTCTAAGTTAGAAAAATGAGTACCACGGACTTGTGCATTTTAGAAAACTAGATTGTTTGAAGTTGGTGCTGAGTAAACATAAAGCAGAGGTTGATGCATTTTGCAAGTAATTTAACCTACTTCTTGTAAGGTGTTTTTCTCTCATTAATACATTGTAATGCTATTTCATTCCATTTTTCGATTCACTTTGTGAAGGCATGGAGTCAACCGCTTGACCACAGTGTTAACAGCATTTGCTTCCAGATTTTGACACGGGTTAGTGATTGTTACCAACTGGAGAATCTTTGTATGATTACAAGGTTGACAATCACAAGAAAATTGTGACTTTTGTCGAGTAAACTTAGCAGAATCTACTGCTTCCGATTCAGATGCAGATGCTTACTGGAAAATGTGCCCCCTTTGATGGTACGTGGAGATTATTTATCCTTTGTTTTCCGAGACAGAACTGCAGCGAGCTGCTAATATTACATAATTCAGTTTGCAGGGCTTATTGATAAACATGCCCGAGCTTGACAGGAGGGCTGCTGGCAGCAGTGAAGATGATGACGAAAAAGATGAAATTTAAAGACCTGCAATATTGGTCATAAGCTCGAGCTAAAGATTTCACTACAGCAAACAATCCAGTCTAAAAAGTGACTGCACATTTTTGAGCCGTCATAACGACTATTTATGCTTCGATGGTAGGACTTGCGAAACGAACTTGTTGGGTTGAAATGCTAGAAGAAGATTCTGAAAGGCGTTGAAGAAACAAAAAAACTCGCTATTCAGTGCTAACGGGGCTGTTTCGAAATCCAAAGGCCTGTTTGGCAATAGATGCTGAAAATTTGAGGACTCAACTGAAAGTAGAAGTGATTTGGTTAGTCTCTTAACAAAATATAGGACTATGTGTATATACTCCAAAGCAGCAAATACTTCTCAATTCTCATTGTCTGAAGATCCTGCATAAAACTATTTCAGTGCTGCTACTTGTTTTTGAGAATTTTTTTTCCAATTTATCCTTTTGATGTTTTTGCTGGGTATCTTAAAAGATACAATTTATTTTAATGTTATAACAATAATGATGGGCAATTCACAGACTTCTTTGTTTCATCAGTGTGTACGCACTATGATGCAATGAATTTTAAAAAAAAAAAAAGTAATTATAAGACTTTACAATAAAATATAATCGAAAGACCAGAAGCTTCAGCAAACGTCACTAAATTGATGGAATCACGTACTGTTGACATTACCAAATGATATTAATGGAGTAAACCAATCATATATAGTCAATTGTATCATTGTTCTCTGATATCAACACAAAACCTCTATTGTTTGAAAAATCTGCACAAAATTTCCTCTGATTTATTTATTGTCTAAAACTACTTTTTTTTTTATCTTCTTTATATTTTACATAGACTCTAAATTTAATAGCTAAGTATGAGTTGCCCCTGCTTTTGCTATTTATTTTTCTTATAGTATGCCATCTTTTAACCATTAGGCTTAAAAATAACCACATTTATTAGAATTCAATAAATTTAGATATAAAAGACCATTGCACTTGATTTTTGTCTAAGCATAATATGAATATCTTTTATTTACAGGATGAAAATAAAATTGTTTAATTTGTACCATAGTAACATGGCGTTTTTGACATTGAATTATAATTAAAAAACCAACTAGATTCGTTATAATAGTAATTTCAAAAATAAATAATGAAGACAAAATATTTTTGGATTTGTTAGAGAGAACAAAAACTGTAATTTTACAATATATAAATGAAAGATAGAAGGATCTGATGTGGGTTTTTATATAAATATAGGAACTTTTATGTAGATAGTCCTAGGGGATACTTTGGACACTTTTAAAGAGAAAAAAGATACATAAAACATTTCAAGTATAATTCTATCTCAAACGAAAACAAGTCACTTGTTAAGAGTTCGATGTATATAGAGTTTAATTTGTGCAAATAAACTGAAACAGCTAGATATTTTTACACAATAAACAAATTACTAGCTAGGGAATCTTTTGTAGGTTCTCTAAAGTCTAAACACAAGGGTCTATCTAGAAATTCTCTCTTATTAAATATTAGATTGTTTGTCAACGATACAATCAATGTCAACAACAATAATATCCCGTATAACATTTTCTGAATCAAATAATTCATTAACTTACCATTTGACTAAGTTCATTGTTTGTGACAACACATCTGCATATATAGGTGAAATCTGAGAGGTTCATTTTCGAGGCCTCCTCATAGAAAAGGGAGAAAAAAAAAAAAGAATTAAAAGTGTGTTCATGATGATGATGAGATGGAGAGTTGTAGTAGAGGAGATGAAATTAAGGAAGTTTTGGGGTAAGAAGACACTATTTGCACTTGTATTGGGCCAAATACTCTCTCTTATCATCACTTCTACTGGATTTTCGTCTTCTGAATTGGCCAAAAGAGGTTAGTTATCTACTAGTCTATCTTATATACATATAAATTAAATGTCCTCTTAATAATGATTGAACATCCTTTTCTCTACTAATTACATTAATCATACGCTGTCTTAATTAATTTCTCCAATAGTTGCATGGTACTGTATTCTAAATTTCTAATTAATGTTTCCAATGCAATTAAGATTTATATGTTTTGTTCCTAATGGTATATAGTCACAATTAATTACCCACTTGTGGTTCGGGGAGAAGTGAACTAGAAGGTTTTCAATGTTGGGATTAGGTAGGTGGGGAGGGGGTGGACTGCAAGTTTTTGTCATCTCTTATAATTAGATCTTTTAAGTTTTTTAATTTCTTATTTTTTTTTATTTATAATTGTCCTTATGTACTTTTTTTTTTGAGTTGTATGGAAGTTTCTCTCTTTCTATTTTTTTTTGCTGTTCCCTTACTACAAATGACAAAATTTAGTTTTATTTTATACCTTTATTAATTTTTAAGATTCCGAATGGGAATTTAATTTTTTTAACTTTAGAAAAGGTCGTATATGTCCTTCCGCTTCTTATTTATGCTGCGTATATGCATGAGTATATATGTCTATTTATAATAACGAGATATTGTACAAAATATTAGTATTTTTGTTGGCAATAATAACTGATGTAGTTTCAGAGACAAAGGCATATTAATAATTGGGTACCAACCAAACACCACTTTTTAAAGTCAAAAGGAATGGTATTAGAATAAAGAACAAACACTTTTCACCGTAAATGATGAAGTGCGCTCATTTCCATTCACACATATAAAGGCGATAAATATTTATAGTCAACCCCATAAAAGAATAAAAGTTCGCATTATGCGGCTAGCGGTGGAAAACCTGTCGCTCATTCTTTTTTTAGAAAAATAATTATAAGTTTTACCTTTTTTTAGAAAACCTGTCGCTCACTTTGATTCCCTAAAAAATGGGAAAAAGGAAAAAAAAAAAAAAGAAAAGGTAGAAAAATAGGAGAAAATGAGATTTTCCAGGAAAAACAAAATTTTCCTTTGTTTTCCATGTGTTCCCTAAAAAATAGGGAAAAGGGGAAAAAAAAAGAGGAGAAAAATAGGGGAAATGAGATTTTTCAGGAAATTTTTTAGGAAAAATAAAATCTTCCTTTATTTTCCATGTGTTTGGCTGTTTACTAATTTTCCGAGAAAATCATTACAGTTAAAGGCTTTATGTACTTAGTTTAATCTAACCTCTTCAATAATCTTTATACTTTAACCCTGTTTTTTTTGGCATTATTATACTTTAACCTTGTAGAGTGTGGTAAAAGTACTATTCAAAAAACAAATCAGTGAGGTTGTTTAGAAAACATATTTTGAAAGTTATCCTTAAAAAAATATACACTATCTACAACTTTAAATAATTGTTTTAATCGAGATAAATTATGCTAAATTGATCTATTTTATTTTGAAACTTGCGATTTTAAACATACATTCGACATCAAAGAACTTAAATTGCCTATTCAATCAAGACGAGAAGAACAATTATTTTGCTAAATACTTATAGTATAAACTAAAATAAAATAACTATCATCTATTTTTTACGAGAAACACAGTTCAAAAAATAATTATAAGTTTTACTTTTTTCCTTTTCTTCTTCCTTTAACTCAGTTTAGTTCCCTGAAAAATGGGAAAAAAGAAAAAGAAAGAGGAAAAAACAAGGGAAAATGAGATTTTTCAGGAAAACTTTTTAGGAAAAATAAAATGTTCCTTTGTTTTCCATGTGTTTGGTTGTTTACTAATTTTCCGGAAAAATCAATACAGTTAAAGGCTTTCTTTACGTAGTATTAATTTAACCTCTTCAATAATCATTATACTTTAACCTTGTGGAATGTGGTAAAAGTACTATTCAAAAAACAAATCCGTGAGGTTGTTTAGAAAAAATATTTTGAAAGTTCTCCTTCAAAAAAATATACACTATCTACAGTTTAAAAAATTGTTTCAATCGAGATAAATTATGCTAAGTTGATCTATTTTATTTTGAAACTTGCGATTTTAAACAAACATTCGACATCATAGAACTTAAATTGCCTATTCAATTAAGACAAGAGAAGAACAATTATTTTGCTAAATACTTCTAATATAAACTAAAATGAAATAACTATCATCTATTTTTTACGAGAAACACAGTTCAAAAAATATGAATTATTGAGTTGTAAAAGTTAAAGTTCTAACAGTTTATGTATTCCTATAACACAATAAAATTATAAAATAGTTTAACAATTTCATACATTGAGTAGATGAAAAAGGTTGGTCAATAATACAATATATATGTGTGTGTATATATATATATATATATATATATATATATATATATATATATATATATATATATATATATATATATATATATATATATATATATATACGGTTTAAGCTCCCTCGATGGTCATCTCATTGGCTGGTAGTTCATACGGAATAGGTCTCTGGCTTGCTTCTGTCCGCTCTTTGGTTATCTATCGGAAAGAGTCGTAATCTTTCCTTTCTGTCTACAAAGACATTCTTTTTATTGATTCCCGCGAATCTGGAATCTCTCTAACTATGGGTCATAGCGTTCTCATAAGGGACGAAAATAGCTCCTCCGCATCCCAAAGCGTGTTGCCCTCCTAGACGCGCAACACTAAGTAATCCAAGCCAACCCACATTACTGACTAACGGCGGATAATCATATTTCTTAGAGGTACTAAATTCAACTCCATGAATGAGCAAAATAAAGGTTGCATTAAAAGAGAAATCTTTGGGAAACCGCTATATATATATAGATTAATGATTTTTTTTTCCCCACTTTTTTGGTTGGTTGAAACTGAAAATCTTAAATTATTTTAGATTTGATTATATTTCCCATCTATTGTGTAGGAGATATTTTTCTCTATTTCTTGGAGATTTTTTTCCTTTTCCTAGAAAATCTTGAATTGCCAAACAACAGGAAAATAAAATTTTTCCTTATTTTCTTTTCTTTTCCCCATTTTCCAGGGGTGTTAAGTGTTAACAAGCTCAAGTAGATTTATGCTGCAAGTTTGGCCTCGTTCTTTTTAAACGCAACATTTGATGATTTCGAAAATAAAAATAAAATTAGAACGTCCAAGTACTAAATTAAATTTTGGCTTGCAATACCTTCATCAGTTTGTGATCATCTCCCCAAATATAAAAAGTACTTAACATTTTGTCTACTAAATTGTGTATCATATATTCATATGTAGTAGTAGTTTAGATATGTTTTTGAACGTGATACACAAATTAAAGTGTGATAGTCGTGACAGTGATTTAGTTAATAAGTTAGAATTCTTCTCATTGTCTCCGGTTTGATTTCACTCGAGAAATTTAATTTTATGCCTTTATATCTATTACGTCAAGTTTATCTAGAATAGTTTGTCCAACTGACCTTGTTTAAAGACTACTCTATCTAGCTCAGAGACTTATTCAGTTTGCACTCTAACGACCGTGATCGTGACTCCTCACGACATAAAAAAAAAATTAAAAAAATATCAGTGGATCTTTAACACAACAAGAATAAACAGATCACAAAATTTTTGTTAAAAAGTTTATACATATCAAGACTTTTTTGAGATATTTATTGATTTGTTAAATATTACAAATTTTAGATTATTATCATTTTTGGGATAATTTAGAAATTACACTCGGAAAATATTATGCGATTTTTTTTCTATTGAACTAAAAAAGAAACATTTTCTGCATTTTTGATTAAAAAATATTAAACTTTGATGCATCAGATAAAGTATAAGTACATAACACAGTAACCAGACTATATTACATAATAATCTACTATAACAAAGTGTCATCAGAAAAGTAGATTGCTGTAATTATCAAAAAAAGAAAAAGTAGATTGCTGTCTTTTTCTGATGTTCCCAAATTATCTTCTGGTCACTTTCAAAAGCAACTTCAACTCCACTATTCTTAAGTTCTAACTTTAGCGGTGGGCTACAATTCTGTACATCTTTCTTTTCTTTTGGTAATTTTAATTCTATACATCTTTTAGCTTCCCAATTAGGGAAAAGCATTATTCAAAATTCTTATTCCAATATTTTGTGAGAATTTTAGGCCCACCAGTAACATTTTGCCGTAATAATAAACACCTTTCTCCTTTTATTATTATTATTATTATTATTATTATTATTATTATTATTATTTTTTAATGAGAAATAATAACCTTTCCCCTTTCTACTTTACCTATCTTTACAACTATTAGCCTTTTTCTTATAAATATATATAATCTGTTAAATTTAATGATCTAGTTGACCGGGCAAGAAAATCTAGTTGGAAAGTTTAGGTTGAATATTATAGTAAACTTATTTTCAAGAGGAACGGGCAAAAAAGAAATACTAGAGAAACATGGTTCAAATTCATCAATGCGCCGTGATTGATTATTTAGTATTTGAAAAGAGACATGTTGTTTGTATTTTTAAACTATAGGTAATATTTAGAAATAGAAATTGCCCATTTGGGTGTTTATTATTTGGATAGAAATTCAAATGATACTATACTCATAAATATTTAGTAAGCATACATTATAAATCAATTATTAGGAGTTGGTGCATAATATAGTTAAAATTACGATAAACATGTTTATTTTGTTACTTTTATACGTTAAATAAGAAAATAAAATAAATTGAGCCACTTAACTAAAAAACCAAAATCAATACTTATTTTCAATATAAAGTGCTTATTAAACACATCATATAATAGTAATACCTAATTATACCTGATTAAATAATTAAATTAAATAAATGAGGTAAAAACTAAAAAGTTTCTTTTTTTTTTTTTTTTTTGTTGATGATTAGTTACGTAGGAAGTGTTTTACTACAACAGAATTACTTGAAAATAGGGAGGGTCCCTCAAACAATAAAACACTCCTCATCTGTTAATTGTTGTTATCAAATACTATCATTATTATTAATATTAATATTATTATTGTTCATCTTATCATTAAAATACTCTCTAACAGAATCTGGGAATTACCATCAGCCATTGGTTTTTTTTCCAGTCTCAAAATCTTCCACTCCTAAGTATATATACATACATTCAATTCATCATATAAGTGAAAATCTTTGGTGGGTTTTGTGTGTTTCTCAATTTACAAACGAGTTTTTGAGCTATTAGTTGATATCTCTTCTATATAAGTAAAAAAAAAGATGGTGAATTGGGTTGAGTTTTGGACGAAGAGCACATTAGTGGGTCTTGGGTTGGGTCAAGTTCTATCTCTTTTAGTCACTTCAACTGGATTTTCATCTTCTGAACTCGCCAAGAAAGGTTTTTTCTTTTTCTTTTTTTTTTTTTTTTCTGTTATGTTTGTTTTTGATAATGTGGATTGTTGTTTTGTTGTTCTTATCATCAAGTAGTATATTGGGCTGTGTTTTGTTTTTTGTTTTAAATAGTATAGTTTAGCATCTTTTTGTATGTTTGTGTTTGTTGTCAGATTCTAAGTATTGTTGTTTTGTGTAGTTTTACTTGGAAATAGTGTGTGTTTTTTAGTTTTTTGAGATTGTGTGAAGGAAAAAAAAGGTTCTTTTTAGGTGTATCTGTTTTTATAACCTTATTTTTTTATTTTTTTTTATCATTTGTTGTAGGAATTAATGCACCAACTTCTCAGTCTTTCTTGAATTATGTGTTGTTGGCATTGGTTTATGGAGGCATTATGCTTTATAGACGGGAGGGGCTTAAGGTTAGTTGATTACTCTCCCCTTTACTAGCCTTTTATACTTTTTTGTGACTGATTTGGTTTTACGGTTCCAAGTGTAATTACTGGTTTTTGAGCTGTAGTTATTGACTTTGTAATTGGCATTATGATGTCTGATTGTGGAAGATTTTTCGGATCTGGGGCTGCGTATAAAACTGATTATGTTTTCTACTGAGACCAAGACTCAGTTTTGGTAGATTCAGTAGTGGACACAATTATGAATATGTAACAACGTCATTCAACCCTGTCTTTGTGCACAGCTGGATAAGAACCCCAGCATTACGTGCTTTTTGTTTGCATTAGCAGTCACAAGAGATGAATTGGACAGAGGGCCGTCGAAGATCTTCATATATTTTTATTTTTTTCTTTGTGATGGACCATTAGATATAGCTTATTTATTGGTAAGAGGATTTATTCAATGATTTTATTCATTCCTTCTATCCTTCCCTCTACAAACAGGCTAGATGGTATTACTACGTCCTGCTTGGAATTGTTGATGTGGAAGCCAATTTTCTTGGTAAGTTACTCTATACACAACTTTTTCTAAGTGGTCAAAGCGAGGTTCGAAAGCTTAGCATAAAACAATGGGTGAACCTTCGTATTTGTTAAGTTCCTGTTGATGCTCGATAAATGTTGAATTTTTTAATTTCCCGTCATATACCAGTGTTTTAGACTCAATGCATCATTTCAGTGTGAGGTTAAAACTTAATGGACGTGAATTGGATGGCTTGTGTTGTACAATCGTGGGTTTGTGTACCTACAATAGAGTAACTTCTCTTACCTTTTTGACGTTACAGTGGTCAAGGCATATCAGTACACATCAATCACAAGCGTCATGCTATTGGATTGTTGGACAATACCATGTGTCCTATTTCTCACCTGGTTCTTTCTGAAGACAAAGTACAGATTCAAGAAGTTTTTGGGCGTAGTGATTTGTATTGCTGGCCTTGTAGTTGTTGTTTTCTCAGATGTACATTCTTCTGATAGAGCAAGTAAGTTTTGTCTTCAATGGTTTATGACATTTGTCTGCATAATCCAACTTGACGCAGTTCTTATTTGATAATTTCACTTGTTTCTCCATTCGCTCTGCAACCAGTCCTAGAACTATACTCATAAATTAAATAAAGCAAGCTGAACTCATGAGGTTCCAAGAGTACCCCAGACTTAAATAAACTAAGAAACTTTTTAAATATGAAGAACAAATTATTAGCTTCTTAATTTTCTCGCCTTCCATCTTTCCTCTTCCAGATAATTTTCCCTTTTTAGTTATGCTGTTGTGGTTGTTGGTTTGCAGGCGGTAGTAACCCTCTTAAAGGTGATCTTCTTGTCCTTGCTGGGGCCACGCTTTACGGTGTTAGTAATGTCAGTGAGGTGGGTTAAATTTGAATATTATTGCTTGTTATTGTTCATTTTGGCACCTAAGATTTAGAGGATGATCTGTCTAGAGTTGGAAAATAAGTTCTTTTTGCATCACAGAAAATGTCCTTTACTATTTCTGGCAGTTGACACATGTTCTTTGCCTTATCTCCCATTTTAATTCCTCTAAGTGGCACTAGCAGTCGTCCTTATTTATGCTGGATTTACTTTGTTAACTCCTGTAATTTTGCTGGTCTCATGTTTTTGTTCTTTCCGTTCTTATTTTTTTTTCCAGTATCTCTTCTTTCTTATTTTGTTTTAGTATTTCTTCATACTGTTGTTTTTGTCTCTTTGCTCCCTTCTTAACTGCTTTCAATGCCTTCATTCTTCATTTTGGTTCTGAATAGAAGATTGACACTCTTGTTCTTATTCTATGCAGGAGTATTTTGTGAAAAATGCTGACAGAGTTGAGCTTATGGCTTTTTTGGGCTTGTTTGGTGCCATTATCAGTGCCATCCAAATGTATCCTTTTTCTTTTTTTATTGTACTATCAGTCATTTTAGAAGTGTGGACAAGGAGAAATTATACGCTCAACCGGGCATGATTCTCATTCTTATTCACTAGGAATAGAAACACTACCTTTTTGTGGTTTGCTGCTGATTTAAGCATATCATGTTGTAACAGTATGCCGAAATTACATTTTTAAGGTGTGTGTGACAATGCTACTTCTTTAACAAGTTTTACAGAAGCATACTTGAACGCAGTGAACTCAGTCAGATTCACTGGTCAGCTGGGGCGGTACCTCTCTCTCTCTCTCTATATATATAAATATATATATATATATGTGTGTGTGTGTGTGGGTGCATGTGTGTTTATGTTTGTATGTTGTATGTTGTATGTGTGTGGGCACGCACGTTATAGTGTGTTTCTCCAAGTTTAATAAAGCATACCACTCATCCAAGTACAAAACCTGAATCTGATTACGCATAATATGCTCGTAATCCAAGTAAGAACAATATTTTTATGGATGCCAGTCAGGCATCTATTATTGGTATATTGCATCTCTGTCAGATGTTCTTGGTACTTACATGACTGGAATATTTACTTTGATCAATAAAGTATCTGCTGCAGAACTCACAACAACGATTAGCTAAAATATTTGCAATTACTGTATCTGGTTCTTATCCAACTTTCTTAGTTGCAGTTAGGCTAATACGGTTCGTAGAGTTGTGTTCTTGTTGCTTTAGTTGTGCTTTCTTCTTGCTGTGAGATGTTTAAGCAACTTTTGTGGATCAACTAAAACAACTTGATTAAGTTCCTTTATGCTTTCTTTGGTTCGTGTGCAGTAGTTTACCAGAGCTTTATATCTCTGATGACTTTCTTGAATAAGAGCATGTTACTTAATTGCAATCCCACATTTATTATCTGATTAGGAGTAGGATTTTATTTGAGATTTATGCTTGTGTTTCTGTTACAGGCACTTCCTTTCTTCGGATTTTCTGCTGCCATGTTTCTGTTTTACTCGGGAGTTCCCGTTTTACTGAAGGTACCTACTTTAAAATTTAGACCAACGAATAAAATTGCATTAGTTAGTGTCATCTGTTAAGCTGAAAGTATTCTTTTAAATATCTAGGTTTAAAGGATATGGCAGACTGAAACAGTTAATCCATTTTTTCTTTCTTACACCTTGTAATTAATCGTCCTTGATATCTGGTTATGTATTATTTATATTTGGCCCTGTGTAGCCCCTATATTAAGGTGACTTAATTGGCTTAAGATTATCTCAGTAATATATTATTTGTGAAACCGTAAATAGTATCTGTAGCATGAATTGAATAGTGGAATTGAAAGACAATGCATATCTGAATGCAATCTAAATTGAGCTGGTTAGGTGATAGCCAGAAAAAACAATAGGAGCATTTGAAGTATCTTTCAAGTTTTGTGCGCATAATAAGAATTTTTAGGTGTTTGATATTTTCTTGGCAGTGTTCTGTCCCTGATTACGATTCTGTTTGCAAAAGTATTAACTGTTCTGAACTCCGAAAAATTCCTGACATCTTAGATACACCAAAAGAGATCTAAACATGTGAAAGGAATTTGCAAGATTAAAATGTCAGTAACTGTCTTTCAAGCCCACACCGGTTGGTTAAAGATGTAGAATTTAAAATGTCAGTAAACTGTCTTTCAACTGTGTCTCAAGTTCGGTTCTAATGGGGAGCATTATGATTCTATGTCTTTTAGGTCTATGTTTGTAGCACCAAGTTTGCCTAGTGTCTGGCGTTGTTTGCTGTCTATTGTGTCTAGCCTGGGATTTACCCAGTGTGCACCCTTGGGGTAGTAGATGTGGATCCCCGTGACATAAAAAGAAAAATAATAAAATCTTTTTTGCAGTTTTTCAGTTTAGTTGGGAGCATAGATTAAAACGTTCCTATGTTACAATGAAAATGTGGAGACACTCATCCTTGGACCAATTTTGCATTGTTCTCAGAAGATTCTGGAAATTTTGTTATATCTAGCAAATTCATTGTGGGAAAGCCACATAGGGATAGAGCAGTAAAGTAGCTTTTGTTATTAAGTTACCAGTAATGATACGGTAGTGTCAAAAATCGATTAGTTATAGCCTGCCATCTTCAGGTAGCTGAAATTATACAAATTTGTATCATAATCAGTCCTTTGCTTTCAGTTTTATTCCACTGTATCATTTTCTCTGTTATTTTCTTTATTTGGGTATAGAGTTACCGATTTTTGTTGACAAATCGGCTCCTTTAATTACCTTCCCATGCGTGCAGATCAGTGGATCTACAATGCTGAATCTTTCATTGCTCACATCAGATATGTGGGCTGTTCTAATTAGGATCTTTGCATACCATGAGAAGGTTTGAAAGAATGAAATTTTTTCTTTAACTAATTCCCAATTTTTAAGTTGAATTTTCTGTTATCACGATTCTGAATATCTAATACGAAGTCAATAATTTCCAGGTTGATTGGATGTATTTTGTAGCCTTTGCTGCTGTTGCAGTTGGGCTTGTTGTTTATTCATGGTACGCATAATTCCATTACTCTCACTCTTCTCTCTCACCTGTTATTTTTGATATTTCATGTCATTGGGTGTGACAGAAGTACAATTTACTTGATCCTTGCCTTTTTTGCGATACTTTTATTTCATCTGTAAGCCATAGATGTGTACCTGTCTTATCGGTTTTCGCTTTTTAAGTGCTAAGAAAGCTTAAACATCATGGTTATTTCCCCAGCAAAGCGTTTTCATCTAACTCATGATCAAATTATATTCAAATAATCAACACGAATAGTTAGGCTTCTGCCTTGGCTTTCAACAGATCTATCTTTTACCAATACCATAACTGGCCTAGTTTCATGAAATTGGTCCTAAAAACTACTAGAGATGACTATCCATATGAAATTGAAATCATCTATGTACATAAAATACTACTAATAGTAGAGAAAAAGGATTCTTATTGCTAGATTAATGTGTGGCTAGATTTTGGGAAACTTAAATTGCATCGGAAACATTGAACAAGAGTGGACGACCTTTTAACCTTGTTCCTCGTTTTGCATTTTAATTTTTCCGATTGCAATTGCTTTTGAATTTTTCTCTTACTTGGACGGCGTCAATGCGTGATCATTGAGGACCACCTGTACAATTTGAGGTAGGGTCCTTGCCTTTGGTCCACCCAAATGGTCAAGCCTTTGCCGTACTTTATGGTATTGGTATTCTGAATTAAGAATAATGATAATAATTTAAAGAAGTGGCTTTCAAATTTTAGCACCTTGATGGCCAATCTAATGGGGCGGCAATGAAGTAAATGTCGGCACCTCTCAAAATGATTTTTTTTCTCTGCCAAATTTGAGTTTCTTTTTAAATTTTTTTGATTGCTTCTGTCCATTCTCTCAACTTGTTACTTAGAAATGGATTTTCAGTTCAGTTCACAACTCATCAACGTATCCTTTGTCTCCCTCTAGTACAAGGATTTCTTCAGCGGTATAGAATGAAAGACATTCTTAACGGACTTATTTCAAAACTCGTGCCATTAATACACAGTTCCAAATGATGCAGTCTTTGATTCGTTGCTTTTAGAATACTGGTTTTTGATGATCTTGAAATGGTTGTAGGGGCGAGAAAAAGGAGCAGAGCACTGCAGAAGTTGGTGATGAGGAAGCCGGCTCAGGCACAGGCTCAGGTCACAAAGAGAGAGTGAGTAATAAGCAGGATGTTGCTTCAAGTAGCAGCCTTGTTGCCCCAAAAGAAACCACTTCAAGAAAGGATAGATCAAGGATTGCCGTTGCTGAAGAATTAGCATGACGAATTCAAAATACCCGCCTTTTTTTTTGTTTCAGAAGTTCTTTTTTTTTTTTTTTTTAGTTATATATTTTCTCAGTTGCTGTATATTGTATAGATTATTCTTAGCACTTGAGAGATATAGTTTTTTGTCCTCAAAATCCAGTTATGCTACTTTTGTGAACCACAACTAGATGATTCGAGAATAAAGAGAATGGATTCTATAAGTTATTTTGTAGCATAAATCAATAGACATGAAGACTGATGCAAAGCGAAGAGAATAAAATAGATTGGTAAAGGGATTATTGCAAAAGGGTAAAATTAAAATTTTGCTAGATTTTGTTATATTGTGTGGGAGCATGTAGTTCAATCAGATGCAAGATGAACGTAACCAGGGACGGATATGTTATTATGTTTGAGAAAGAGGAGAACTTGGGAGAGGACGAAAGCAGAGGTTTCTAGCTACCTAAAATAATCAGAATTTTAAAATCATATTTTAACAATTTCAAAGAACTGAATAGAATCTAGAAGCAACATAATTATCATTAATTTTAGGGATAAAAGCGGTAAACCCCTTATACTATACCCCAGATTGTACTGTGCCCTCTATCCTTTTAATTTTGGCAACTTGCCCACTGAACTATGGATAAATAAGCACTTTGCCCCCTGAGTCCAAATCCAATGGCAAAATATCCTGACACGTGTTCAAATCCAATGGTGAAAAAGCGACTCAGGGGACAAAATGCTTATTTATCCATAGTACAGGGGGCAAATTGCCAAAAATAAAAGGATAGGGGGGCAAAGTGAAACAAGGGGTAAAGTATAGGGGGTTTAATGCTTTCATCCCTTAATTTTAATTTTTAACCTATGTTCCACAGTATGGCAATTACATGTATGCCACGGTAAATATGGCCATACGTATATGATCGGTATGATGATGCATTTTTTCTTGGGTCAAATGTTGGGTAAGGTACAATGTAAACACAAAATTCATTTAAACATTCAGTAAAAGACACATGCAATGCTATATAGATACTGCAAAGTGAATTTTCAAATGTTCGATGGCTTGGTATTCGTGCAATTCATCTAAACAAATGTTTGATGGTTTTTGTAATATTTATAACTTTTTAATTCAAATACTATTCTAGTTTCTTAGTCAATATAGCGACATATTAGTACAATTCCCTTTAATTTGTTAACATGACTTAAATAGAGATAATAGTCACAAAAAGAGAAAAAAGAGAACCTCCTGTCTTGAAGGAAAGATGCAACAAAGACCCTTTGAGAAAAACAATAGACGAAAAATCTCATGTATTTGCCATAAGTTACAAGAACCCCCTTCTGATGGATTAATTAGACCATATGATTCTAGTAGGATTCAGAAATGTCCTTATTTTATGGACAAACATTTTTGTTTTGTTGCTTTCAATTTCAGTATGTTGAAATCAAACAAGTGTGTAGAGTGCTTTTTTTTTTTTTTTTTTTTTTTTTTTTGCTGATACAAATAACTAAACAACACGGGGTTATTTGCCAATTAGGATACACGGCCACACGAGTAGTTTTTGCAATTACCTCATTACAAATGATATCAACTGAGGGTAAAGTGGAAAATGTAGTGGGATTCAGAGATATTGATCTAGATATTGAATTGCAGAGCGAAGAAAAATGACAAGGGGAATGGAAATAGGAAATTTAAACTTTTGATAGAACCAACTATATTTATTTCATAATTTATTTGCTATTTAAGTTTGTAAAAAAAGATGAAGATCAAAATGAGTCGATATCAGTTTGTCTATCAAGAGTCCTCAGTTTTTTCCTTCGTGACCGAGGAAACAAAAGTTGCTGGATCTGTTTATCTGCAGCACATCTAGTCGTCGCCTGCGAAAACACACGGAAGGAAGAAAATCCATCAGCATCGCGTTAATGATACATATATAGCAAGAACAATAATAATCTCCAACTATATATTTAACATAGTTGATACATTTTACAGTACCATTGACATGGTGTATAATAACAATTCTAAAACCACAATGCGGGTGCTGTAGCTTCCGAAACTTAAAATAATTTAAACAAACGTCAGGTGTTATATCATAATTCACTCATATTTATTATGACACTGCACAAAATAATAACAATTTTCAAGGCAAAACTTCAGAAAAAACAAGCTTCGTTAAAAGAATGATTTCGATTTATGAATTGGCAGTATCATACTAAACCAGTACGAAGCACGGCTATAACTAGTATGAAGCACTGAACCCAGTTTGATAAAGTTGATGGCAAGTTATTAACTAGGTTAATTACAACTAGCTCTAAGTTGGGCATAATTTTTGATCGTTCCCCGCCAACTATCATAATTACACAAACTTCCCCTGAAGTCTACAAGTGTTTCAATATAGCAAATTCTGACGATTATCTCGATGACATCAACCAAAAACAAAAGCAAAACAAAAAAAAGAAATGTTTTGCTACCCTTTGGTTACTCAATAAACACAAAAGTGAAAATGCTATTTCATATTCTTTTTTGGGTCTGCGTTGTTATGTGCACAAACAGTGTAACTATTGAAATAATAATATCATAACACCAACACTTAAACATAATATAATAATACATGAAACTTAGATTTAATTAAGTATGCAGTAAGCAATTAATACTCAAGGATTACATGTAAGATTCAACAGGTATGCAAAGCTCTGATTAAAGAACGATTTTTGTGCTCACTAACCCTGGATTTGAAGGGAAAACGATGCGTTTGTACTTCTGTTCCTGAAGAAACTCGAACGTCCATGCCAAGACTGTCAACTCCAACTAAATTTGCTCTCTACAAAAGTATGGTTGGCTTTAGAGAATCAAAGCAGTAACACTCAGTGGCAACATAAGAAACAAAGGGCAAACATGTAGCATGACAATTGCGTTTTTCCTAGGAACACGACTATATCACAAAGCAACTGTCATATCAGATATGATTTTAACACACACTACTAGAAAAACGGGAAGGTTAAAAATTTGATAAAACCTTATTGCCGTTTCTCTATCATTACTCTTATCTTTGCTGAGACTTAATGTTAGAATTGAGTGATTGATTGTTGCTAATCTTTTATATTATGTCACTGATTTTTTATTATTAATATTTTTTTTAGCTGGACGAGATTATGTCACTGAATCTTGATTACTACAAACTGGAGCAATTAATCTTTTCACATTAAGAGTTCTCCGACTGCCCAAACTATCGAGATAGCTCTATAAGAGATTTCAGTTGGGCTTTCCTCGTTTTCCAACCACTCGTCTTACCTTTTTCATTCTCCATTTTGTTCTCTTTATAAATGTACAAAAGAAATCATGAATCTAGTTTGACTAATGAACTCAATCCCAGTATTGGAGCATGCAATAGTAAAAAGATCTTGAATAATGACCGAGTTTCTTGCTAAAAGCTATTGTAATTTAATAATGGCAACTTAAATCAATACCACAGTTACGCTAAAAAGTGGGCACCCACAGCAGCAGTACTCGGGAAAAAAGGTTCCGCGAGGTGCCAAGAGCCATGAGAAGGCAAAGAAAAAAGAAGTCTTTTTCTTCAACTTAAACAACTTAACATGTATGGTGTATGTGTATGTGTATATGTACATTGATAAGTATATAAACATAATATATGTACACATACATATATTACATCCGCTTACAAAGAAAAAGGCATCATGCGAATAAATGCTTTCTTTTCTTTGGAATAATAACTTCTACGTGCAACTTGTCGATTTCTCAAATATAAATTAACAATAACGAGCAGCTAATGTTGGTACATGTTTGTGCTAATGATAAACAAGAACAAGTCACTTGTATTACCTCAACATGGAGTCCTTTCTTTTTGCAAAGAGATCTAAGAGCAGCATTACACCTTGCTCCCATATCCATAAATTGCTCTAGAATTGATGGAGTTGAATGCACCAGAACATCGGGTTCAGCATATTGAAAATCTTGTACACGAACCACAGACTACATGGCAAACACCAAATTAGCGATGCCACTTTTCAACAGAGTAAGCTGGGATATGTATAACACAATAATTAAAGTTTTTATTATATATAATTAACTTGTACGCAGTATAACAGTACGAGAATGAGAAGAAAATACATTTAGGATAAGGCATAAGTACTTCATACCTAGTAATCCCTCTATATTTTCTTATCTAACGGCTCATACTTACTTACCATTTCCACCTAAAATTCACGCATGGAACTTTTCCGTCTTACAATCTAACCTAACCTAACACTTTGTTATCTAACACTCTCCCTCAAGCAGGAGCCTATTATATTGATCATGCCCCACTTATTAGGAAATCAAATCGAGCCCCAGTTAGACCCTTTCTGAGCACACGTCCCAGCAAAATCAAATTCTGTTACATTATTCTGGAACAAAATGACAATCGATCTATATATTTGGTTTATTCATGAAACATAGAATTTGCGGCAACACGAAAAGCAGGTTGATTACCACACCATAGTGTTTGCTGGTATTAACACTGTAAGTCTGAATTCAGTTAATAATTCTCATTTACACATTGGATTTTAATTTTTCTCCAGAAACATAAAACATAAAGAAAGAGAACTATTTGACGATACTCATGAACAAAGTCACTGGGTTGATCTATTTATTATTTGTATTCTTACTGTTTAAGGTGCACTAGTCAAACATGGTATATTGATTAAATGCACAACTAACTTTATGTCATGCAGAGTCCAATATAGACACACAACTTAGGTGCATCCATGTGCATAAACATTGTAGAACAAATATCAACAGTCACAGAGACCATAATCGCAATATACATGCCTGAATGCCATAAACTGAGAATAGCTCTATTCTGGTGATGTCCAATCGATAAATAGTGGATCTAGCAGCGCTTTCTTCGTCACTCGAATCAAAACTCAAAAAATCTCCATCTGAGAAAACAGTTTCAGGAAACTAAAAGATAGAACAAACTGGCAGTATAAGTATCAGAATCAAATTCAAAGTTCACACCCGAATGTAACGAGAAAAATCTAACAAGAATCACAATATTATGGAGAAAGATATTCATTAAACTGAGATCCAGATAGATCATAAAGCTTTGGAATATGAACATAACTAATGTGACCAGCTTCAAATAAATTGGTTTCTCATATTCCAGATAAAATGCGAGAAAAAAGATAAAACTTTGAACAGAAAGAGAAGCACCTAATTCCAAAAAGACAAATCAATTTCTATCCAAAATACTATAAGAACGACATTCAGAATCATGTTCCTCGAGTTAGGATTAGTACAACAATTATTAACATGGGCAAGATATGACATATAACTTTTTACTATGGAATAACACGAGACCAACTACCATCATCGTCATTGAATATATAAAAGCAAATGTACAATCAGAAAGGCGGCCAGATGGAAACAAAATAAGCATTAAAATACAATTGTTCAGGGGACTAATAAAGAGCTTATCATAGCTTCTACAAAAGCTAGATAACTTTACTCTACATTTCCGAAGATTGAAGAAATGAAGATGAAATTTGATTTTCGACATTAGTAGCTTATGATTAGGCAATTACTTTAGGCTAATGCAGGTCGACAAATGCAAGGCTAGTTATGGATGGGATTAATTAATCTAGAGTTTTGACATTTAAATAAAGGGTTAAAAGCATCAAATCCTCCAACCTATTGCCCGTGTGCGACTATGAAAAATTACAACATACCCCCAACCTATTCAATGTGTGAAACTGCCCCCGAGATCAAATCTATTGGATGAAAATGTAGAAACGTGTCAACATAAACGACTGATTAACTACTCGGGGGGCAATTCACACTCTTTTTAAAAGGTTGGGAGATATATTGTAATCTTTCAAAGGTTAGAAGGCAAATCGCACATGGTCAATAGACTGGGGGTTTGATGCTTTTACCCTTCAATAAATTAGTGCCTAAAGATATTGGGTAGCTATAGATTCTCCATCAATCATTCTACTGATGACTATGGCAGTAAGGTTTTCTAACTTAAAAGTCGTGTTTGACTTATTAAACTACTTATGTATTGAGTTTCATGTAGTTGTCCGGTTTCAGTCTCATGCTAAAGCAACTTATGTTTGTTTTGGAATAAAATACTAAATCGTGCAGGCAATAGAGAAAGTATCTAAGGAAGTGGCTGTCATTGAAAGTTTTACTAACTTTCATTATGTTAAGAAAAGGAAAAACATGTCCACTCTTCCATGAAAGACGCCATAAAACCATATAAGCTTTCCCCCACTCAATATGGGCAATCCTTCTAGCGTGCATGAAATCAATGGTTTCCGCATCACATATGGAACAACCAATACAGTGTGAGTTCTAAATTTTAACCCTTTACTATTATCAACAATTGATGTGAACAGACATGACAACCCACAACATAAATCTCAGCAGTATGTTATTCGAATGAGATATTAGAAATCTCTTTTGACTAAAAAACGAATAATTGCAGCATCTTATGGAAGTCTTATTTAATTTTAAATGCATCGTTAAATTACTAAAATCTCCAAACATAGTCACGAATTAAGCACTTCAGGCTTTTAAATTGCAAAGATAAAGATAATACTACATAAGTCTAAATTCCTGAATTTGTTGAATATTATCTGGATACTTCTCTAGTATCAAATAATTAGATCGTGCATCCACGGAGGCTTTCAACATATACCTATAGGTCCACATTAAAATATGGTGGTACTATGCATAGTTTCCACCTACAAATTAGTCATTCACAACAGAATTTGAAGTTAATTGATGGTCTCCATACTAAATAGAAGATGCAGTCTGTCATTTGTAATTTCTGTCAATATGACCACCCTCCCCTACCCCCACACAGCCAGGAGCGCTTAATGTATGGGGCTTTCCCTGTATGCCCCATTTACTGTGCTCAAAGCTTGTATTGATATATAGCAAACTCCAGCTAAGAGAAATTCCATGTAATCAATAAGATAGTGAGGATACATATTCAAAGGTAAAGAAGGACAAACATTAGTTAAGTAATAGAATATACTAAGTCATTTCCGTTACCACTGGAGTCTGGGGTGTAGCCATCACTATCTTCACTGTTGAAGAGCCGTCGGAGATGATACTCTTCATCAATAAAGGTAGGGCTGAGGTTCCCCCAAACTGAAACACCATTTGATGGGTGATCCATAGATTTTGCATGTTCCACGTCAACAGCCTGACAAATGTGAAGATCCAGAGTCCAGATAAATGAAGATACGAAGAAAGCAAATTGATACATTGCAACGGATTTTAGGGCCCCATGTTCCCCCTTAAAGACCTCACTTAAGGGAGAGGGCACGATCATTAGTATACCCATAATAGTTCCAAATCAATGTGGAACAGATTTCAACAAATACAGTGGTCTAGCAATAGTTATTTAGTTACCCAAGGACTGAAAAGAAAGTGACTTTTAATATGGAGGGCAACAGTTTACTGAGATTCAGTAAGAAGATATGTAACAAGTAGCTACCCAACGAAGAAAGAAGCTAACTTCCAAAGTTTTAAGCATTCCTACTTGCAGTCGAAAATATTTAAGTATTTAACTACAAAAAACAAGAATGACTACCTTTGTCAAGCACTTGGCAAAGTAAACCGGATGTATCAAAGTTGAATTTTCAGGCATTCCCCAATCAACCCCACTATATGTTAAGTCAGAATCCTCAACCTGGTTGAAACAAAGTGAATACAGTTAATGAGAACTGAGATTTTTATACAAACAGAGGAAACATTAGGTGTAGGATGACAGATAATTTCTCACTTCAAAGTAATGATCATCAAAAAAAATATCATCTCCAGAATCCATTTCGTAGAAGCTGTCATCATCTAGATCCATCTTCCTGCTCTCATAATGAGAAATATCCATCCCAAATAAGGCAGTCTGGGGACAGGCAAATTGTTAGCTGTCACTATATAATCCAAACAAGTTCAGCAACTCCAAGAAGTCGTTTTTTCTAAAGAATCATATTTAACACCAGGTTACTAAATGATAGATATAAGAAAGTAAGAGAATAAATTAATAACGTGGGCATCAAGATGCAGAAAAGTCGTCAAGATGGCATTGCTAAAATATGGCTAGAAGTTACGACTACATACTCCTACTGGAGGAAAAAAGAAAAAAAAAAAGAAAAAGAAACTAAAATACAGCCTTGAAAATAACAGAAGGCCCCATTGAGAAGAGTGAGTAATTAGAATGGATAATTGGTGTTAAAAATAGATGGACTAAATACCATGTGATAAGATAATAACATATCTGATGACCTATGATCAACAATTTGACATCTTTTTGTTGTGTCTTCAGATTTCGGACAATTACTTGTGATAAGCCGAAAGTGTGAGGAACCGTAGAAGATATGGAAGGTGGTATACAGAAAGATATAGAGTTGAAATCCTTCAATAAAGATATTTTGCTCGACCAGAATAAGTGTAGTAGGAGAATTTATATGCTCAGTCGAGCATACTTCTCATTTTTGGAAAATGTAACGTACTTCAACCTACTTGGGATTGAAGGCTTAGTTATAGTTGTTTTCATTTAAATTTACAAAATGGCTGATATTTTCTTAAGATAATTTCAATTACTTTAAACGGAATACTAAGGAAAACATGTTGTTCTACGATGCTCAACTTTCTAATTTCCTTTCTACCATCTCTTCATTCTTTTTTGATATTTCTCGCTTTTCATTCTTGTACAAAATTCCAAGATAAAAAACGTGGACAAATTTCCCATCACAGTATTCCCCATTGTAAAATTTCCTAAGAAGCTTGTTAGTAGATATGGTGAACCCCATAATATGGACCTCTATTCTGTCAGAATGTCGTCGTGCTGGACAAACAATGAGACCGTCTGTCAAATGTACAAGCACAGCTGTTAAATATTTAAGTAGCAACCCCAACAGTATGCTACAAAGTGTTCAATTTGGGGCCTGGGTCAACCTAATTGTTACCTTGAAGCCATTCCAGGTTCTGTCAAAGACAAGCCAAGCTTAACCTGTACGAGCCCTAAGCGATAAAAGTGGATAGAAATTCTAAAACCCTGAATACTAAGAGAGATTGGATACTGGGTGCGGCCAATGAAAATATATGTTTTTTTTTTTTTGGATCACAGGATTAGATACTCGTAATACAGATGTAATTGTCAGCCAATATGGGTTAATAACTTCTAGCATCTAAATCTTTCTACAAATTAGAAAACAAACATCACTCAAGATTTTGGAAGTCAGATATCATACAAAATAAACAAGTGAGACCCATGAGATTCAATTTCAAAGCGGCACTATGATTGCTATCTTTCCAATGAAAAAGTTCCATGGAATTTGAAACTAAAAATAAACCCTGTAAACAATGAAGAAAGATATGACAGCTTTTGCAGACTAGTAAAACTGGATATCTAAAAATTTATTCCAGCAAATGAAAGCTGTACCAACATGATTAAAGTCTCACCACTGGATTACTTGCTCCTTGATCTTGCAGGACGTTCCGACCATCATAAATTTCAACAAAGATATCTGAAAGCGTAAAGTAGAACAACGGGAGGAACATTAGTAATCTAATAGCCAGTTCTGACAGAATCTACAAGAGAGAGAAACCCAACCTCCAAAGCCATCAACAATATATTGATATTCAGCCCACGAAATTTGTTCGTGTGGCTCGCAGTGCACAATACCAGGGAGTATAAGCAACGCCCTATTGTTAGCCTAACATAAGAGACAGAGATCACAGACATTCTTCTCATCAAACTTATAATGGCAAGAAATTTGATTTTTGGCTTAACATCTATCATTTATGGGAGGCAGACCTCTACAGTAGTCCTTGCTATCTCAGCAGATGTCAGCATTGTATCACGAAATTGTCTACAATCTCTCAATTCTTCAAGGGGATGATACCCATTATGAGCAACAGAACCAGATGAGTCAGGAGCTGAATCTGAATAATCAGCAGCTACTGAAACTCGTGACATGCAAACATCATGCCCTTGAGGTAACCAGTGGCATTGTGTAGTTCCAAAGAAAGGGTTTTCACTCCTGAAACTGAATATAAATAGATTAGCTGTTTCATATGATAAACAACATAAAGAAAGACAATAACAAGCTAATTTTATGAACAAGTGAAAAGAATGTGTACAAAAGACAGTCTCTTTAGCTTTGTACTTATGGTTGGAATGGAAGTTATACTCCTGGCAACAAAGTCAATTATACACCATTTTGTGGGTGCCTTGTCATACGTCCAGCCAAAAGTGCTAGACTTTGCAGACAAATAACCAAAAGCAGAAAATCTTTATTAGTTATTGCACCGAAAGAGGGAGTGAGACTTAAGGTGTATCCTTTACTCAATATAGCTAAAACATTTTTCGTGAATTTTCTTCTCTCACGTATCATAAAAATTCCCTTTCTGAAGCTTCTTACTCCTTTGACTTACCCCCATTTACACAGAGCGGTAGAGATAGAATTCTCTTGTTATGAAGAAAGAAGCAGTTCGTAATATTACGGTAGAGAAGTGCAAATGAGAAACACTCAAAGACAAAAGAGTGGGAGTGTAAAATCCCAACCAACAATGTTCATGTGATGAAGTGTGACACTGTGACTGTTTCATTACACTTTTGGCTTCTCAACAGCGATTTAAGCCCTTTGGACATGTTGACCAAAGTCTAAAACTCTCGACAAAGGCATGAGAAAGGGGTAGTTGCCAATAAGCAGGAAGCAACGGCAATTACGGGCGGGTTTAAGAGTTGTGTAGAACAAAGTGCTTTATCAAAAAAGGTGACAGGAATTATTCCTTGAACCTATATGAGCCACTTCTAGAAACATGTAAATTTGGTTCAAACAAGGAATGATTCTGAATGAAAAGGACATTGGACGATCAACCGGGGTTAGAGTTGTAGCATCCCTCCACATTGGTTGTATAAAGAAGGTGGGTATAGTTTCTAAGAGTTTGATTATCTCCTAACTAGTCAACTTGAGTCTAAGAAGCATGTCCATCAATGTTAACAAGGTTAAGTAATCAGCCTAGATTGTTACAAATGTTACCAGTGTAGGAATCAACCATAATTGTGGGAGCAAGCGCTGTGCAGGACCAAGTGCTACACTGCAAAAGGATGATGGAAACCACTTCCTAAACTTGTAAGTTCTACTTCTACGAACCTACAAGGAACGTGGATCTTGAATGATGCTAATTGTAACACCTATCCAACATTAGTTATGTGAGGAAAGTGTGCATAGCTAATAGGGCTTATGGTTATCTCCTACCTCTCAACATACTGCGCACTGTGAACTAGTGGACTAAAGAGCAATAATATTGACAACGCCAAGAACTTTTAACCGGAGTATTATAGGGGCGACAAGGAGAGAAAGATTGGGGGGGGGGGGGGGGAGAAGTAGTAAAGTGATGATGATCTAATATGACAAGACAGTACCTCAAACCTGAATATTCAGAAGCTCTTTGAAGTTGAAATGCTGGCTTAATCCAACTACAGGAAAACCCACATGATGTCGGGAAACCAATGGGTTCAGCATGACATCGGTGGCACTGGGAAGGACCTGAACCACATAACACAAAGAAGATGCAAAATAAGATGAAAACAGGGAAAAGCATGAACAGGCATAGCATATTTAAAGATCAACACATATCAACAACAAAAAGATTACAATCCCATGTCAGCAGTGAATGGGACATCACTAACATTATCATGCACACCATAAGAAGACAACAAATTAAATGCAAATTTAATGGAGCTTTACACCATTAAATTAAGAAGAAGACCATGAACATTAAACATTTTGTAGTACCAAAAAGTGCATAGCAAAGGGATGACACGAAGGGGTGCATAAAATAACATGACCAGCACAGATCAGGAACAAATTTTAATCCCTTGTCAGAAGACAAAATCTAGTAAAGTTAAAATCTTGAATACCCTTGTCAGAGAATCGTTCAAATTTGGTTCAGTTAAAAACCTAATCTTTTGTGCAGCTATCTAACAAGCAACCTTATAATTATCGAATCGGACATAAAGAATATATAAACATAAAAGAAAATTATGATCCAGACCACAATTATAATAAACACGAGAAAGAAGTGATCAATTAGAGCAAACAACTAATTAAATCAAGAAGAGTTGTTACCAAGTGAGAGAGAGGATGAAGAACAAGGAGCTGCTGTTGCTGCTGCAGTCAACATCTAGAGAGAGAGAGAGAGGAGAGAGAAAGAGCCGCAATTTTGAGTAGCAAATACAAGATATTTTGTTGTTTTGCTACAGTGCTACAAGTACAAGTAAGATTGTGGAGTGAGTCAGGTTTTTAACTTCAACTTGAACCCACGTGCTTCCAACTCTTTTTAACATTAAATTACTTTCTATAATTACAAAAACTAATTTTTGATGCATTGAAATTATTATTATTCGAAAATAGATGGTGTATTTGTAACATTAAAATCTTTTAGAATGTGGTTTTGAAATTATTCAAACTTCGAGGAATCTATTGTAATATTTTAGGGGATGTTTCTATGATTTTTAACTATTATTTGATGCGTAAAATAAGATATTTCATTTCAATTAACCTACCAATCAGAATCACATGAGAGTTAATTACTCGGTTAAACTCAAAGAGTTAGAAATATGTCAAAAGCTTGAAGCACGTTTTATAAAAATGTAAGAATGACAATTTTGAAGCATAATTTTCATCCACCTCCCATGAGGTTTCATACTTTGGCATATAGCCCTTTAAGGTTTCATATTTTGGCATATACCCCCCTGCAGTTTTATTCATTGGCATATACCCCTTGAGGTTTCAATTCTTTTGCATATATCCCCTGAGGTTTCAATTCTTTTGCATACACCTCCCTTTTATCCATTGACCCTTAATCAACTATCAAAAGTGAGGGTAAATATGTAATTTTTTATACTTTAAAATATGAAAACTCATTTATGATTATTAATATGCTAGTTAGCTTAAATATAATCTATTTATTCTTATAATCTAAATATCTAAATTAAGCATAATTTATTTTTAATTATATTAGTTCATTAGCAATATTGTTTTTACAAATTTAATTTTTTTAGAAGTTTTTTAAGTAGTTAAAAATTAACACGGTTAGGAAAATTATAACTTATGGTCATTTGCTTATTTTTAGTATTTATAGAAAATTTTGCAGCATTTTTACTTGAAATTCTGAACATTTTATTCCTAGCTACTGTTGATGATTATATTGATTAAATGACATTTTATTAAAATATCGATCTTATTAATATGTTGCATATGTAAAATAAAATATAGAATAAAAAGAATATGTCTCTAAATTATATTATTGTTTTGTAGAGAAAATATTATGGACCAAGATGAGTAAAAATAAATCATACTTAATTTGGATATTTAGACTATAAGAATAAATAGATTATGTATTCTTATAGATTATGTTTAAGTTAATTAACAAATTAATAACCATAAATAAGTTTTCATATTTTAAAGTATAAGAAAATTACATGTTTACCCTCACTTTTTGATAGTTGAATAAGGGTCAATGGATGGAAGGGAGGTATATGCAAAAGAATTGAAACCTCAAGGGGGTATATGCAAAAGAATTGAAATCTCAAGGGGGTGTATGCTATGAATGAAACTTCAGGGGGTTATATGCCAAAGTATGAAACTCAAGGGAGGTGGATGAAAATTACCCCAATTTTGAATATAGAGGACATAAGTACAAAAATAGTACTATCATAAAGGTACAAGTGTTTTAAGTAGACTTCATTATAAAAATGTAACAATGTAATATGTTGGACCAGTACTATAGGTTTGTCCCAAAACCTCACGTGTGCATCGTCGTCCATCCAGCCCGGTGTCGGCTTTGGGTTGGCTTTCCTTCGACAAATTTTAATTAAGAAAATTAATATTGTTTAAATTAATTGTGACATATAGAATAATTAATTTATGAGTTGTGCCCAATCAATGAAAGGCTTTCTCGCCGTTAGACGTCCGGTTTATGATGAACAACCTTCTTTTTTCTCTCCACTCACCGAATAACTGACACAAAGCGTCAAACGTGTCTGTTCAGTCACTCTGATGCCAACTTTTTGTATATTATAAATAGACCCCAGACATCTTAGAAATCGCTCAATTCAATCTATTCTCTCTTTCTTTTGTTTTGGTTTGAGAGTTCAAAACTTCTTTTGATTTGTTGTTTTTAATATTAGAAGTGTTTCTTTATTGATACTTTTATCGTTGTGTCTTAGGAAACGACATGAAAATGTTCCCATACTACAAAGTAATCAGTAGAAGAAAGCTGTATATGAGAATTCAATACATCAAATATCGTAGGGTGCGGCAAAGTGGTGCTAAAGATGACTTCTGACAAGTAGCTGACTCTAGTTGATGTACTACAGGTCCCGAAACCTAAGTAAGTAAAAGTCAGGCTAAAGACCATTGACTACATATTCATTGGAAGCTCATAACAGTAACACCTTCGCTTCTTAGACTAACATACCCACTTCAAAAAGTAGAGTAGTTTAGTGTTTAGATAATCATGTCGATATAATCTAACATTCATTAGGTTCTTCCTCAAAGTTTTGGAGCAGCTCAAATATCTTGTAGGACTACACTTTGGTTTCAGATTTACAGATTTAGTTGTTCTACTTTTATCTATGTCCCAGTGAATTACTAGAAATCGTGACATAAACTGCATCATTCTGATATTAATTTTTATATTGTTAATTGAAAAAGTCTTTCAACTTTTAATTTAAAGATCAACATAAAAATAGTTACCCATTTATCACTTAAACGGATTTAACGACTTTACACTCCCAGCCACTGCAGGAAAAGCAATACAATTAAAATTAGAGACAAACAGCAACCAAATCAACATAACGATACAAGGAAAATTTGAACTGCCAAATTCACCCAACACATCCAACTTTCAACAGTGGAACAATGTCAAAAACTATGTATACATATCACATGACAAAGAATAGGCTCCGTGAAAAAGGTGACTCATTTATACACAAAATCATACCACAACTGCTATAAGAACAAACGGGGGTCACAAAATGAGCTCGTTTCTGACCCCCAATATAGCATGATAACAGTAAATAAAACCTTCAAAGAATATTGAACACATGCCAACGCCCAGTCGACAAGAAAGTTACACGTAAAACAAAGACTACATATCCTTTTCTACATCCCGGTCTTTCGTAAAACCACATACATGGTCACTCTTTTTTCATTATGAAACGAAAGGCAATATCACCTTCCTCACTTCACACTGCATGCTCAAGAAGATCGATAGCCACCACCATACGGTTGCTGACCGTAGTTACCTGATCCCATCGCGGGATTATAGCCTCCGGGCATAGATCCTGGAGGGAATCCAGTTTGTTGCTGCATGCTTTGGCCCATTCCCATGTTCATCCGCATTCCCATATTTCCAGGCATATTCATCCCCATGCCCATCCCCATGCCCATTCCTCTCCCCATTGGTTGGCTTACTCCATAACCTCCCATGGCCATGCCGCCCCCTGGACCACCATTCATCCCAGGGCCCACCGTTGGGTTTGACGGAGGCCTGATAATGCCCGCGCCAGCACGGCCAATGCCAGAACCAGACCCCATAGCTTTTCCCATGGTGATTGTCGATGTTACTGCCGCTGTTGTTGGTTTTTCCATCCTTTTCTCCTTGCGGTTTATAGCATCAAAATCGACACCAATATCAGCCAACGGATTAGTTTTAGCTGCAGGATAAAGCTTACAATCAATTGAGGGGTATAATCATTAAAATATTTAAAGAGTAATTACATCTACAACCCCTGAGATCTGGTCTAATTACAGAAACTTCACTTACCGTTTGAATAATTATAAAGACCCCTGTGAAGCTTCAAAAACATGTAAAAGCAGGGCTTACGTGTTATACTTTTCAAACTTCTGGGGTGCTTTTGTAATTATTCAAACCTCAAGAGAGCCTATCCGTAATGTGTTTTTTTATTTTTCAAATACCATCAGGTGTTCTTTCAATTATCAAAAAGTAAGAATTACGTAATTAGGCCAAACCTCAAGGGGTGTAAAAATGTTAATCCCAATATTCAACAAAACTATATTTTTGTCGAGAGACTCACCTCCAGAAATATTCAGATTAACTAGTCCACGGCTCAGAGTATCAGCCCAGACGGTGGATTTTGTCTCAAACTTGTCTTTTGATGGTTGAGGAACAAGAGCAGAAGACCCGGCCATGGACATGTTTGGTCGTGCTTGTGGAGCTTGAGGACCTATTTGTGAAGCTGCATGAACTGAAGAACCTGGTTGTGAAAGAAAGTTGTGCTGCGTAATGGACCCAACTGAACTGGGAGGAACCATGTTCCCACTGGCTGGAACGGTAGATCCAAATTGCGAGTTGTAAGATCCATAAAAGTTAGAAGTTGGAGGGTTAGGTTGTACAGACTGGCTGCCAAAAGGAGCATGAACACCAGATAGTGAAGAACCGATTTGTGATGGAAACCCTGCTGTTGGTTGGCCACTATGGTAACCCATCTGAGATGCTTGACCGGCTTGAACAGGATAGGTCAGCGCCAATTGCTGACCTGGATAACCGGTCTGCGGAACAGATCCAGCTGATTGAAGAGGATAACCTGTTTGTAATGAAGGTTGGCCAGTTTGATCAAGAAAACCGGTAGGCTGGTTGGTTTGTGCTTGGAAACTATTTTGTGGTGCGTTAGGTAATCCCGTCTGTGATGGAGTTGGATTGGTTTGAGGTGAAAAACCAGTTTGACTATCGAACGATGATGCGGATGGTGGGAGAATACCAGCTAAAATATCAATATCTTGGTCTGGGGTCGATAATTCCTGTTGCCCAAACAAGGAGTTGGTTGGAGGAACAGGTTGTTGCACATCAAGGCCCTGAGTGGAGTTTGCATTGAAGGAATTGGGTACGTGTTGTTGAGCTGGTACATGGTTGGTGGAAGGCGCGGCTCTGAATGGACCGTCTCCAAATGGATCATCAAAAGGCTGTAAAAAGGTAATATATTTAATAGTATACAAAGACGTCTAGAGGAACAGAGAATGAGAAAGCATATAGGAATCATGGAAAAAAAGCAAGGCCCATTCAGAACATGGGTAAAGATTTTAGTTCGAAATATGCTAAAAATTTAAAAGGCAACAGGTTTATATTGCCTATTCTACTGCAAATAATGAAGTTTAGCTGCATTGAAAAGATAATAACAGACCATAGTGTCAAAAACTGAGGCCCATGATTTTCAAAGCCAGAAGGTTCATATACAGGAAATAACTCTTTCCAATATAGACCGTTGAGTGATTATTTTGTAAGATAATGGAACAGGTCACAAGTCATGCAAATTGTGTAGATGAAGATACCTGATTTGAAATTGTGGATGCTGAAGATGCAGCTCCAAATGTGGGTCCGGAACTGAAGTTCGCTGAGGCATTGGATTCTGGTGCCACGGTCGGCTCATCAGCTAGCACGAGCGCCAAGGAATTTGCAGAATATGATTCAGATAGAGAACCAAGAAAATCCATATCCGCACTGACTGAAGTAGCTGGAGTGGCAACATTTGTAACAGTTGGGGCCGCTAGCAAAATATAAAATAATAAAAAAGAAATGAGTCTTGTCATCTCAGATATCTTATAACCTTATCAACAAAAAAAAAAGGAAAGATCTAGCTACAGTGACCAATACATAAGAGATGTTAGGGGAAAAAGAAAAGCTACGCCCAAAGGATATTAAGGACAACGATGACATATCTCATTTCAACTGGAGATTATGAGTTAACATTGCAAATAGTATAATCCATGGAACTTCCATGGTATAATTTACAATCTCACAAACAAACACTTTCAGCCATCTATCTCTGGCTCAAAAGAGCTGATGAGATGGCATATACACTTGAAATTATTGGATAATCAAGAAAGGTATAAAAGGACAGAACAAGAAGTTCAAGAGGCAGATAAAACCATTACATGACAGCTTCAGAAAAAGACAACAGTTCTTCCAGGTTTCTATTTCACCCAGGTCTCAAGTATTCAATTCCTTTAATTTTCTAGAGCTTGGTAACCATCAAGTTCAAAAACCAAATTTGCGCGTGCTAACTAATACTCCCTCTTTTTCTTCCATTAAAGATTTATGGTTGGTCAGTTTTTGCACGACTAAATTTTCTGCTTTGTCCCGAAAACTTTATTTGGACTTAGTGGCCAGTGTTGGCTCCAGCGCTTGGTAGGGAACAAAAGAGTGAGATGGTAATTATTTCACTCCACTGTCTTCTACTATCGTTGCAAATTTCATTCTGTGTTGAGGGAAAGATTGTCCAAAATAGTGGTTGTACATAGCGACTAGGAAATTATGGAAATTAATTGCGATTTACAGAATGATAGTCTTTGGAACATCAAGAAAGGAAATATGAGAAAAAGGGATTTGGAAATGAGAAAATATGTTTTTCTTAAGGAGACAAATATTTCCAATAAATTAAAAGAACAAGATAAATGGATATCTGTTGCTCAATAACTTTGAAATTGACTGCACGTGAAGTTAATTAACATAAAAATATGAAAATGTATAAAAAAAAATGTAAAACAAATGCCAGCTGAACTTTCATTCACATGCTCAAATAATCAATTAATCCTAATTCAAAAAATAAGAACATGAATTTTTAATAGATTCACATTTCTTACCAGTAAATGAACCTCGCGGGTCAAATTCATCAAAGCCATAAACTTCCTTATTACTATCTTGAGCTGTAACCTGAGTTAAAGCTGGAGCGGGGGGTGAAGTGGGAACTGTGGCTGGAGTTGCAGTTGTATGGGTTGGACTAGCTCCTGGTGGAGATGATGCTTTGGGGATAGATATTTGCGGAGACTCTCCATCTCTGTTAATGATACAGAAATTATAACTGATAGCAAAAAAGAAAAACACTCCAATAACAGGCAGGTGAGGCAAGCTCGTTACCTTTCACTGTGAGAGGGACTACGAGTGGTAGGACCGACAGCCTCCTCATAACTAGGAGGCGCACCAAGATTTTGCTCTGAATATCTACGTTCAAGCCTACTGCTTGTGGTACTGTGGCATGGAAATGATAATAAGTCAAATAATTCAGCTTATAATGGTACAAAAGCCCAGCATAAGAACAATATGATGAAATAGCCAGCTAAAAGTACCTTCCTTCTTGAGAATGATCATCAGTTTTGGCACCACTACCTCTGCAAAAGGAAATTATTTATAAATAAGCAAATATTATAAAGCAAATTACACTTATTAAAATATCCAATGAACTATAAACACGTATTGCTCAAAGGAACTTTATATATACAGAAGCTGGTTCCCTACAAAGAAATACGTAATTGTCTTAAACAACTTTTACCTGCCTGACTTGAAAAAACTATGCAGTACCTTCACTAGATGATTTTTTTAGGTCTTCAAATCATTAATTTTAAAAAGGCTGGCAAATGCTTAAAACTGATTCGCCTACAGTGGCTTATTAAAATCGTTTTGAACTAGAATCTATTAGGATCAATCCCAAGAAATGTGTAGCTAAACTGCCACTTAGAATTATAATTCAATGAGCCCTTGCAACCAACCAGTTAGCTTTTACACTGTACATGGCATCTAGTCATACTTATAAAGTCATTATGACTTAGAGCTTTCAAAAATTACCAGAGCTTTAATAAGTTTTTAAGGGAAAATAATTTTAGAATTTTTGCCATACAATTTGATTTGCCTTTGCAAATAAAGGAATTAAACAAACCTGGAAGAATATTGACCATCGTCGTCATAAGCGCGGAACTGATCTCGGTCAGCACTTCTACTTCTGGAGCCATAACGATAATCATCAACACTTTGACCTCTTCCTCGGAAGTCATCACCCCTGTACCCATCTCGTCCGTAGGAATCTCCACTCCTGCCATCATCTCTGGAACCCCAATCTCTTTCTCTCCCATAGCCATTACGGTCATCATCTCTGTTCCCATGTCGGCTTTCATAACGATCATCATCATATCTGTCTCCATATCCTCCGGAGCTAGGCCGATACATACTACCTGAAGACGTGTTCCGATACCTATCAAAATAAAAAATAAATTAAAAAAATAAAATTGGTAAGCCTAACAGCAATACAAGCACGGCTTGTATAAATGAAGGCAAACTCAAATGTAGGATTGATAGGCAAAAGATCAGCAAAATTAATAGGATAAGAAAATGGCACATCCACAAAATTAACGTTTTCAACTTTTCAAGTTATATACAGATCAGAAATACAAGGAACTTTATAGCACACAACAGAAGAAATTCAACTTGGGCTACCTTCTCTGAACATAAAAGCAGTATTTCTCAGGCCCAAAAAGCAGATAATCAGACAAAAAAGGAAAAGATACACAAAACTTGCACAAGCAGAATCAATGGATGTATAACTGGTATTTGTAATGATTCTTTGAGCTTTACCTATTCTTTTATGGTTAAGTACTATTCGTCAAGTACCAAAAAGCGAAAGCTTCAACTTGCTTAGGTAAATGGACATCAATTCAACACGAACAGTATCTTTACATATTCCTTGTAATATAGCAAACTTCTCCCTCTAACAATGTCCTTATGCTGTTCACTCAGCAATAAGAGAAAAGCCCTAGAAATAACGAGTATCTCAAGTAATGCCAAGGAATATCAGAAGGATCCTTTTTCTGCCAATAACTTACACCCATATGAAAAGTTTCATAATCAAATCATGAAAATTTTCCTATATTCAAGAATATACCGAAAAGATAGCCCTTCAGGAAACAATAAAATTACACTAGATACGCAAAAAACAATGTCAAGATTGAAATTCAAATGAAGTCGCATGATAAAATTTGTTAGTTGAAGGTCATGATTTGTGCAATCAGACAACTTCTGCTGCACTTACTTGTCCCTGTTAGATGCAGCCTTCTGACGAACTTCTTGTATCCTGTCCTTGTCATTTACAAGAACTACAAGACTCTGAGATTTCCTTCTGACATTATTTCCTTGGTCTTTCCCACTGGAGTCAATATATTGAAAATCGGACAATGTCTATCACAAGAGAAAACATCATTAGCGGCAGCAATCAACTTACATTCCTGAGAGTTTCTAAACAAAACAATGAAGATGACAAAGAAACTAACTGATATCTGATATGCATGTTCTCTGATATCATCTATGACACGCTCAGAGCCATGGGCTACCAAGTACTCCAGAACAGTCAAAGCCTGGAAAAGAAGCAGAAAAACTTCACTTTGTCTGGTCACAAGAAAATGGTAGGAAAAAAGGAGAGTTGCAGCAACACAAGGTATAACAAGATCCAACGTTTTCATAGGACATATGCAAAAGCTATCAAAATCAGGTCCTTAATTTAAACAGGAATTGGAGGTGAATATATATGACCAATAAGAGAAATTCATGAAAATGAGAGTGCATAATGAACATATCAGAATTATGAGATTAACCTTGTACACATGTCGCCAATTTTTCCCAGTATCATTGACACGCTTCCAGATTACTGACATGATCATCTGATATTCATGACTGTAAAAGCTCGAAAATGAGCACCATCTAATAAATAAGCAAAAGTGCTTTCCACAAGAATAAGTTTAACTTACTAGTTTCTTGATGCCAGTGCAATATCCGCAAGAAGTGATCCATGAGGACCCCAAGGCTCATTGCTCGTAGCATCAAGAACCTGAAGCACAAAAAAAAAAAAAAAAAAAAAAAAAAAAACATTTAAAAGCAACAATAAACCATCAGAAGCCAAAGTGTTCACTCTAACATTCTACAAATAGATTTAGATAACAACCTAGTCATAGTACCATCGTATATAAGATGATTACATAATTAACATATGTAATAACAATTAATCAATGAAAAGGGAACAAAACGATATACCTTTTGCTCAATTGAAGGGACTTTGAGAACTTTCTTGTTAACCCCTCTCTTACTGCAAAATGCATCAAAACAATTCATACGAAGCGCTTAACGTGTAAAGTAAAACAGTACGTCAAACCAAATGGATAAAAGTATTCCACGAAAAGTTAGTATAACATAGGATTATACCAAATGGTTCGAGCATGATGATGTACAATACAAACTGCGAATTCATTTCAATGCAATAATTCCCAAAGGGTACTTCTTTTTTTCGCAAAAGAATATTAAGAATACAAACAACGAAAACAAAACGAACATAGCGCAGTAACTCACAGGTCGCGGACAGTTTGATCAAAAGCCTTCTTCATTGCAACCTTGCTCAATCAGAAAAACCCTTTTGCCCAAACTATTTCCTGCAACTCATAAAGGCAAAGAATTCATCAATCACAATACAAAAAGTTCCTTTTTTCTTCGTCGAATCGCAATGAGATCTTCAACCAATTTCAAAGATAAGATTTTTCAGCTCCTGGGTTTCGTTTAGATCAATTCAATCAATGAAAATTGAGGACAACACAATTAAAAATTCAATCTTTTGTGAGCTTTGACGCTAATTAGATCAAAATAAACAGTATTCAACGAAAACCCAAGTCATAAATTGCGAATTTAGGGAGTCTTAAGCTGAATTATGTCATTAGCTAACACAAAATTAGATCTGGGAGAGATTAATCTGAAGAAAAGAATCGATTCGTCACAATAATAATAAAAAGAAGATGATACCTGATGGAATATAGAATCTCCTCAGCTATACAGATCTAGAGGAGAGAGAGAGAGAGAGAGAGAGAGAGAGAGAGAGAGAGAGAGAGAGAGAAGAGAGAGAAATGGGGTTGATGGGTGTCGTCGTCTTCGAGATGGAGGGAGAGACAGAAAAATGTTTATTAGCGGAAAAAGCGAATGGAGAACACAATTGGAAAGAGCTGTCTCGATGCTGGAAAATACATACAATTGTTATTAACACCTATATTATATTATATGATGATTTGTAGGATTTAATAGAAAGAATATGTATGGTTCAATAAAAAAGACTAACTTCTTTAACAAAAAAAAAAAAAAAAGACTAACTTTTGATTTTGAAACGTATAATTTTTGTTATGCTGTTTGACGGAACATATTACAGGCTTTACAGCTAATATGGCCTAATTGTGATACCACTCGTCTAAGTTTATGTTCACTTTGACTTTCGTTCGTCCATAATAAGTTATAACTTATAAGGTAACAACATTGATTAAACCTATAATTTGAATTAATTGGGATAAAATTATATGAATCACACAATAATTACGTATAGTTAGATAAATGATTCTCTTTCCACTCGTTCATATTGAGTAATGTCTGCACTTATGCTTCTTCTTGCCATTCTAAATGACTTACATCCATGTTTTATTCTACCGTCCTCGTGCTCCGTTTGTAATTCTTAGTGTAAATCCTTCATCGCAAACTCTGAGCTAAGGGATTTCATGATAGAACTCCGGAGAAGTGATGAAGAAGCGGTCAGAATAATGTCATCCACATATAATAAGAGATAGGCGATATCCGAACTCTGATGGTAGACAAAAAGAGAGTGATCGGATTTAATGTGGAAAAACCCGATAGTACATACAAAATCAGTGAACCGCTGGTACCAAGCACGCGGGGCCTGCTTGAGGCCATATATAGAGCGTTTCAGGAGACAGACATGATGGGGATATGTCCGATCCCGAAAACCGAGAGGTTAGCGCATGTAGACGGTTTCCTGAAGATGACCATGAAGAAAATAATTTTTAACATCCAACTGGTGAATAGACCATGACTTGGATATTGCAATGCTAAGGACTGTCCGGATAGTCGCGGGTTTGACCACAGGGCTGAACGTCTCAGTGCAATCCACTCCAACCTGTTGAGACCTGCCATCACCAACAAGACGAGCTTTGTGGCGCTCAAAAGAACCATCAGAGTTAAACTTATGACGAAATATCCACATAGACCAAATTATATTGACATCAGGGGGCGGGGTACTAACTCCCAAGTCCTATTTTTAATAAGAGCATCAAATTCGTCGGACATGGCCAATTTTCAATTCGAGTCGGATAATGCACTCACAGGGTTTCGAGGAAGAGGTGATGGAGAAGGACTACAGTGAAGATTGAAGAGACGTTTGGGTTTAAAGATGTCGTGTTGGCTTCGGGTGGTCATTTGAGGTGAGTGGGGCGGGAGCAAGATGTGCGGGGCCAGAGATGGTGAGACCGCGGGCGATATAGGCGTGAGGCCGAGCGAGGGGCCAGCAAGGCCGGCCGATGCGGGCGAGAGACGGGCGAGAGCAGGCGCGGAGCCTGCCGACACGGGTGAGATGCCGGGCGAGGATTCGACTGATGCAGGCGAGGGGCGGTGCGCGCTGATTTGCGGGCGCGCGGGGCCGCGAGGAGGGGCGGCGGCCGAAGTGGCTCGGGCCGGGTAAGTTTCAAAGGAAAATGGGCGGTTTGAGAAGGGGAGAGATATCGGAGTCCAGAAAAGTGTAAAGAGAGGGTGTCAGAGTGTGTATTTGAGAAAAGGGAAAGGTGGATTCATCAAATAACACATGGCGAGACACGATGACTTTTTGACTCGATAGATCGTAACATTTGTAACCGCGATGAGAGGAGGGATATCCGAGAAAGAAACAGGGGGAGGAGCGTGCCTGAAGTTTATGGATCTGTGTAGAGGGGATTAGGGGATAACATAAGCACCCGAAAACCCGAAGATGACCATAAGATGGAATTTTGTGATATAAGAGTTGAAGGGGTGTGCAAGAGGCGAGGCGTTTTGAGGGAGCTATATTTAGAAGATAAGTGGCCATTTGTAAGGCATGGTGCCAGAAAGAAGGAGGTACGGATGCATGGGCGAGCATTGTACGAATCAAGTTGTTAATTGCTCGTATTTTGTGTTCGGATTTGTCGTTTTGAGGGGAGGTATAGCGGCAAGAAAAACGAAATTGCATGCCAAATTTAGCACATAATTGGTGAAAAGCATTGTTGTTAAATTCCGTTCCATTGCCACATTGCAGGGTTTTAATATCACGTGCAAATTGAATTTTAATAAAATTCCGAAAATTGAGAAACGTGGAATAAACGTCCAATTTACGAGCTAAGGGAAACGTCCACAAAAAATCCAAAAAATTATCAAGAAATAACACATAATAACGATGCCCTGATGAGCTAAGCACATGAGATGTCCATAAATAACTATGAATAATATCAAACGGAAAATAACTAAACGATAAAGAAGAGTTAAACGGTAATTTAATGTGTTTGCCGAGAAGGCAAGAATTACAAAAGGAAGAACGCAATTGTTTATTGACCGAAATTAAATTAGTATGCCTAAGAGTATCTAAAACAGCTTGACCGGGATGACCCAAGCGAGCATGCCAGAGATCAGGGGAAAGAGCGGCGAAAGCTGAATGAGGGACGGTATGGCGGTTTGTGGAAGAGTGAATGGGGTAGAGGTCGCCAGAGCTATTGCATCTCATAATTGGTGTTCCCGTCTTGAGATCCTTCACAGAGAAACCAAACGGGTCAAACTCAACAGAAATCGAGTTATCCTAGTAAATTTGCGAACAGAGACGAGGTTTTTGATTATGTGAGGGGCGTGAATGACGTGTTTGAGGGATAAAGGGGGGAACGAAGGAGAGAGGACCGTACTACCAAAATCACGAATCGGGATAGATTGACCACTACCAACAATAATTTTATTATTGGTGCTCGAATTAAAATAAGGTGAGAGCGTACCTTGCGAGGATGTCATGTGGGATGTAGCACCGGAATCCATATACCACTGTGCATCCGGAGGATTCAAGGATAATGTGTGCATGGCGGAAGCGATATCCGTGGGAGCATAGGGGCCCGGAGCAGCACTGGGGTTGGCATATTGAGCCAGTGGCGGGCGAGTGCCGAGAATGGTAGGGGCGTCGGACGGTGCGGGCGGGTGGGGCTGCCATGGTGTCACAGGATAGGGGGACGATGGTGCAGCCCAAGGCGGGGGGTACTGGGGATAGGGCCACCCCCAATATGGAGAGGGCGGTGCACCACGGCTCTGACTGCGACCGCTGCGACCGCGGTTGTTGCAGCCCCGACCGCGTTTGCGAGAGTTGCGGTTGCCACCGTTGGTAGAGCTGCCCGGTTGGCCCGATGGGGCAGCAGGATGTGAAACAGGAGCCGGGGCCTCAGACGAGGCGGTAGGGCTGGTGAGCAGGGCGGCAGAATCCGGCTGGCGGGCGGCCCGCTTGGCAAAGCTAGTCTCCTCTAGGGTTAACATGGACCGAGCTTTGTTGAATTGAGGGAGGCGATTCCGCTATAAGCATCAGTAAGTCCAGCAACTAACTGTAGAACCAAACGTTGGTTAGAAACCGGGGCGCCGACGTTGGCAAGTTGATCAGCCAACATCTTGAGTTTCTGGCAGTAGGTGCTGACGTTCGGAAAAGCATCCAGAGTGGTAGAAGAAAATTGATTCTCAAGATGAACGACACGAGAACTCTTGTTATCCTGAAACAGATCTGCCAGGCGGTTCCAGGCGTTGGCGGCGGTAGAGTCGGGCTCGATGATCGTGTGAAGGAGATCATTCGAGATGGTGCCGTAAATCCATTATAAGACAATGGCATCGAGAAGATCCCATATGCCGGCGTCCAGATCGGGGTCCGGGGAAGAGTCCGGAGAAGGAAGAATATGATCTAGAACTTGATAGGCTTGAGCATGGATTTTGAACAATTCGGACCATGAATTGTATTGGTCGGATTCAACGTCTAATGTGATGGGGATGAAGTTTTTCACATTAGTGACGGAAAGGGCGGGGAAGAATTTGTGAGGAGAGTTGGGCGGTGGCGGCGGCGCCGGCGCGCGGATGACCCGGAGGAGGGAGGATCGGAGGTAGGGTTAGTCATTGAGAGAGAAGAGACTTGATACCATGTAAGATAAAATCTTCCTTGCCTTTCTCTTGATATCTCAAAAGTATATGTACAAAGTTATTTACAATTAAGGAAAATAACCTAAAGATAATTACAAATGACTCCTAATCCTATAAAATCTCTATTACTTAGATTGAGAGTCTCTAAACATCCTGCTGGTGCTTGTATCGAGTTCTAGGTCTTTGTTGCACATGATCAAATCATCGTAAGCTATTTTCTTGCATCTTCTCGTCGATGGTTGTCAAGCCTAATTTGTTCTAAATATTTTCATTTCTTACCTTATATTTTCTCGTGTTACTGCATGCTCAACTGAATATTCGCATTTCAGCTACACTCATCTTATACGCATAAATTCGCTTTATGGTCCAACATTCTGACTATAAAGCAAGGGAGACCTAATAGAAGTTCGATAAAACTTATGGTCGCACAAAACCTTGTAGCACTCTTATATTTCATCTAGACGACTTGAATGTGATGGTTGACATCATTATTTATTTTTCTATTTTATTGGAGTATAGAGGCTAAGTACAAAAAATGAGTGATTTTCAGTATCTCCCGCTCCTTTATTGTTAGAGTAATAGCATCAGAATCCTTTGTTTAATGAGTTTGCACTCGAGATATACTCTAGTTTGTTCGACTTAATCGAAAATCTTGAGATTCGAGATATTGTCTCCATATCTCTAAATTTTTGCCTTGACATTTGTGTATTCTTATCAATTAAAATAATATCATCTGCAAACTACATGGACCAAGACACTTGATCTTGGATAACTTGAGTGATTCCATATATCACAATAGCAAACAGAAAATGGCTCAAAGTTGATCCTTAATGTAAGTCAATTGTGACAGAGAAGGAATTTGTTAAAACACCGCAAATTCGAAAGCTTTGTAGCTACATTTTATACATATCTCTGATGACCTTGATATATTTAATGGGTAGCTCATTTTTAAAGTCCACCATCGTACCTCTTAGGTACTTTATCATATATTTTCTCTAAGTCAATAAATAGCAAATGCAAATTCCTACTCTTCTGTCGTTAATGTTCTATAAGTTGTCAAAGCAAATGGACGACCTCTATAGTCTACCTCCCATGGCATAAATACGAATCGGTTCTCTGATATAGGGACAAATTGTCTCAATCGGTGTTTAATTACCCTTTCCCACAGTTTCATGGTATAAGACATAAGTTTTATTCCACAATAGTTGAAACAACGTTGAATGTCACCCTTATTCTTATAAAGTGGTACTAGCATACTCTTTCTCTTACCATTTGGTATTTTATTTGTTCTCCATATCTTGTTAAAGATGTCAATTAACTAGGGGTGGCAAAATGGATCCGGATCCATGGATCCAACCGGATTCGTTGTGGATCCATCGGATCCGGTCCACCTAGGATCCACCATGGATCCGAAACCAAGTTGATCCGGTGGATCCAAGGTGGACCTGGATCCAATGCGGATCCAAACGTAGATCCGAGTGGATCTGGGTGGATTCGTGAGTGGATCCGGATGGATCCACATTTGGATCCGTGTGGATCCATCCAAGTCCATGTCTAGATCTAACTCAATTTAAAGCAATTTTTGGCATTTATCTTTTTATTCACGCCACTATCTCATTGTCTTTATGCATTTTTACACTTTTAAAATATAACTATATTTTACTATGAATTTAATTTTTTAATTACGCAAAATAATTTGACAACGTATAACTATTCATTATGAGAAGAAGATCTCGTGCTTTAATTTGGTAACTATCAATTAAAGTTAAAGATATGTACAATCTATGGTTGATTGTCATTTTTATTCTCATGCTTTAATTTGGTAACTATCGATTAAAGTTAAAGATATGTACAATCTATGGTTGATTGTCATTTTTATTCTCATTATTAAGTTTTATAACTTTGTAATCTTCAACCTCAATTTTTAAAGAGGCAAAAATTATTCTCAATCATATATAAAAAGAATTTAGATAATATTTCAAATCCTTAATCAAAAGCTCGAGAAAGTCTTCCAAATTCCAAAACTCAACTTCATTAAAAACGTTACAAAAGATAATATTTCTTTTGTTATAGAAGTATTCATGATTTGTATATTTTTCTCAAATAAATATATATATAATAATAGTATTATATATATATATATATATATATATATATATATATATATATATATATATATATATATATATATATATATATATATATATATATATATATATATATAAAACTCAACTTCAATAAAATCATTGCAAAAAATAATATTTCTTTTGTTATAGAAGTATTCATGATTTGTATATTTTTCTCAAATAAATATATATAATATGTGTATATATATAAATGTTTTATGCGTATACATATATATTTTTAGTAAATACATCTTAAAAGAGCATTACATATTTTAAAATTAAAAGAAAAAGTTAACTTATGTGAAACACTAGCTTGCACATTCATATCGTAATGTAGTTGAGTGTTAAATTACATTTTTTTTTTCTTTCTAAGCGTCCAATATCTTGTTAATTAAGAACTAAGAATAATGATATATATTATTAAATTTAAGGTAGTGGGATAAATTGGTGGATGGGAAAATTGGGTTGAGTAGAGGTTGATTTGGTGGATTAGATGGATCTACCAAGATGGATCCACTTGGATCCGACAATGGATCCGCGGTGGATCCACAAATGGATCCAGTCGGATCCATGATTGGATCCAAAAATAGTACTACTTAGATCCGCGGATCCACATAGATCCGGACCCGGATCTGGTCCAAGTCATCCATTTGAGAACCACCCCTATGGATCCGGTTGGATCCAAATCCTAATGGATCGGATCCACATGGATTTAGACTTGGATCGGGTCCGGTTGATCCATTTGCCACCCCTACAATTAACCATATCACATCTATCTCCCTCATGCTTCCACAAACTTCGAAAGAGATTCGTCCGAACTAAATAATGGTAACAGATAAAATAAAATAAAATAAGATTTTTTTGAAAATTAAATTGTACAATAAGATTTCTATATAAAATAAAATTTTTCATTGTTCTTGCCACTAATTCTTTGAAAGAAAATGGTGCAGATAAAGTTTTTTTTTTTTTCCTACTCAGCATCATTTTACTTATTTTTAGAAACATTATAGTACTTTAAAACCAAAAGCAGCTGATAATAAAATCTAGAAACACATTTAGCTAAATTAGCTTAATATTTATTTTTGAAGTTTCCTGCAAAGTAAGGCCAATACATTGAAATAACTAATAAAAAATAATCATTTTATCAGATATAATTATTTTAAATAAAAAAGCATTTTATTAAAAATAAAGAAAGAACAAACTTACGCTATAAATTCATGGCGGATCCATATAACAATAATATATATATATATATATATATATATATATATATATATATATATATATATATATATATATATAGTTTAATATATCCAACTTGAATTTATGGATTAATTTAGTTTACTCTAATTTGTACGTTGTACTATATACAACTTTTATTAAATTTATTGTTCTTAAGAGTGTGAACTGATGTATTCCACTCTTAAGTTAGTGGAGACAGACAATGTTTGACAATTTAAACATTTAAATTAAAGTTCCATGTATTTTTCCATGTTTCATACAAGAGGGAAGGCGAAAATTTTTAAATTATAATTAATTTGATATTTGTTTGAAAATTTTCATACTTTTTAGGAAGAAGTATGAAAATTTGACATTATAGTTTAGGAATTGGAGATTCAGAAAGAAAATATTTGTATGATTATTAAAATTAGTTAAGAAATAAAAATGTCAAAAAATAAGAGATAAAGCGCTAACGCTACAAAGAAATTCCTAAACTATAGCGTTAGCGCTTTATCTCTTATTTTTTTGACATTTTTATTTCTTAACTAATTTTAATAATCATACATTAATATTTTCTTTCTAAATCTCCAATGGCATTTTTCGTTTTCATTTTTTAGAATGGTCATAATGTAAACCGTGGTCATGAATGCTTTTGATGATTTTGAATAATTTCAACTCAATTGAGAATTAGATAAAGGTGATGTATTTGTTTAACTATTATTATAAAAGTCACATGATATATATACCTATTTTATGTATTCATGAATCTTGAGTAATGGTAGATATTGTATAACTAATAGTTGTAATTTTCAACCTGCATGCAGGGAATAATTGTTGCTGACAGGTACATATTTTAACAAAAGATTTGTTGCTTTTCAAAATAAAAAAATCAACTAAGAAGTAATATCATTGCCACCAAAATAAATGACTTTTGATTTATAAAGTTTTGTGGATGATTATTCCTCCTCTCGATAGAATCTCACATAACAATGACCACATGTATATAATATTCCATCTTAAGATCAATCTCATGAATGCTATATATACTTCGCATCACAAGTAGTTGCTAAGCAAAGATAGAAAAATTTTGGGAATTTCTCATAGGTAAAGGAGACCGCCATCTCCTTCCCTCGAGTTTCACAAATTTCATGAAAAGTTGAAGCGAACGTTATAGTTACATTAATTTTTATTCAAATGCAGATATTTTCCACATTTTGCATTATTGTCATGGATCAAAGTTTCGGTTTGAAGATAAGTTTCGGAATGGTGGATATTGGAAACGTTTCGTAAAGTTTCGGAAACGTTTCGATAATGTTTCGAAGAATTTATGAAAATTACAAAAAATTAAAATAAAATAAATAGAATCAAAACAAATATATATGTGTGATTATATAAGTGATGTGTACACACACACACATATATATATACACACACTTATATATATATATATATATATATATATATATATATATATATATATAAGTGTGTGTATATATATATATATGTGTGTGTGTGTGTGTGTAAATATATGCAACACATGAATATAAATTACCTATATATTTGATTATCTGTTCAATTTGATAATTAAATTTTTTCAGACCTATATTATATTACTTATTGTTGTGTGTCATACGTCTTTACATACAACACATGAATATTATTATCTATTCAATACAATATTATATATGTAGATAGGAGATACATATATATGATATAATATAAAATATTTGTCCTACATTTACTGTAATTATTGTACTGTCATTCACAATAATTATGTTAAGAAAAATTGAAGCTTTGGGAAACAACACCGAAACATCCAACTTTCCATTTATTTCGGCTGTTTCGATGTAAACTCAATTATATCGACCGCAAATTTGTAATTTCGAAAGTGCAGGCTGTTTCTGTTTCGTTCCACTCTAAAGCCGCAATTTTTCGGTTGTTTCGTACGAAACAATTCGAATTTTTGAACCATGATTATGGTCAGTGTCCTAAAAAATACCCAATTTATTTCCAATATAGGTCATCATTTCCATAAGGTCTCATGTTGTCAAAACGGTTGATCATGAATGTGGAATACATGAAAACTACAAAATCAAGATTAACTCTTGCCTAATTTTTCTAGTTCCACTCTATTAAGAATCAAGATGTATTTTGTAAAAGACTAATGGCGCGCACCCATGCAATGCTCTGTACTTATCACCTCATGGTAAACTTGAAAACCCATACAATCTTCACTAATCTTACAAATATCGAGAACTTTTCTGAAGTACTTGATTACAAATTTTATGGGGAATAATAGGGCATTAACTTCTCTACACATCATCCCTATCATGCATTTACACTGATAACCGACTTACTGTACCACCTCATCGTACAACCGTTGCACCTAATAATCTCTCCTTGTCAGACGCATATCTCGTCTAGAAGGGCACCAAAAATAGATTTATGAAACAAGCAATGTATTTCTTAAATAAAATTATCCCAACATTATAGAGAATTTACGAAAAACAAATTAAAGAAAAAATTAAAAACAAATATTTAATTAATTCAGTAAATTGTCTTTCTATATATTTTTTTTTGCAATATTTACCGAAATTCATGATTTTTCAATGTAAAAGTAGAAGAGTCTAATTTTAAAACTAAATATTATATCCTAAGAAAACTATTTTTTATAGTATACATATACACGCACATGCACGCGCGCACACACACACATATATGTATATGCATATATACAGACACACGCATATAATCTTCTTCTTGATTGGAAAATAGACTATGTTCTTTTTTTTTTTGTATTTGAGTTAAAATTAGATAGTGAATACTTTGACAATTAATTAGTTTTTACCCACCATTTGTTATTCTATTCTTTCGTCTCAAAATTATTAATAACACTTGTAAGTGTGCAATGAGTTAAATGAGACAAGCAATGTATTTCTTAAATAAAATTATCCCAACATTATAGAGAATTTACGAAAAATAAATTGCAGAAAAACCTCAAAACAAATATTTAATTTATCGAGTAAATTCTCTTTTTAGATAATGTTTTTACAACATACTTTATGTTTTTAAAGTGTAGTCAATTTTTTTTAGTAAAATAAAAAATGATGTAAATTGTACAAAAATGTAAGTATATAATTTCTTAATAAATGGTATAGTTGATTTCAACTAACTTAAATTGTAGGGTTAAATTGAAAAATTAATAATAAGGTGTCATAATGAAACATAAATTATAAGGTTAAACTTAGAAATAAAAAGTTTGGTGTCACAACCGCTGCCTTTATATATTAGTCTAGATATAGTTACTTCACAATATTAAAAATTATTATTACATATGCTATGAAAAATACATATTTAACAATGACAATTTTTTTATGGAGACAAAAAGAAAAATAAAAACTTCAGGATTAACTATGTTAAAAATCTTCGTTCCAATGTTTATTGAGATGTTTGTATAAATAATTCAGTAAAAATTTAAGCACCTTGCCCCCTAAAGAGCATGTGATGGAAAGAATGCCTTTGAAACTCGTGAAGAAGTTCACTTCAAAATTTTAACTTTCACGGGGAAAAATGCCTTTTGTTTTTCAAGCTCCGGGCAGCAAAGTGTTCTTTTCCCTATAATGAAACACATGTCTCAAGTGGTGTACTGAAGTTGAAGAAGAATTTCTTGTGCACCGCTCGTATGTCCGGTCTTCTCACTCTACTAACTCGCTCTGCGCCGCACATGTCTGTGCCAAGAAGACAAACCTATCTTTTGGGTAAAAATTCTTGTTACTTCTTTGAAAATTTGGATTTGAATGTCTAAATCACAAAAATCTGCTGATTGTTTTGATGTTTAAAAAATGTTCGATCGTGTTAAATGGCGGTGTTTTCACGACATGCAAAAAAAACTATATTTGTGACAACGGCCTTCCATGGCAGGATTAGAACTACAAATGAATTACCGATAAATTAAATAATTGAGCGTTGGACTCCCAAATAAATGAAAAAGAGCACTGGAATGCTCAACTTTCGAACCTGTCTCATGCAAAAGTTTCGGTGTCAAACTCTTGGAAGCCGCCCCCCGCCAATTTTTTGAAAGTAAATTGCGACGCATCCTTTAAAGATGGAAGAGCTTTCTCGGCGTTTTTGATTCGTAATTGCTATGGCACTATTATCTTTGCTGCTTCGAGAAATCAGTTGTGCATGGAACCTATTGTAGCAGAAGCATTTGCTCTTCGTCATGCTTGCCAAAGCCTTCACAAAGCAGGAATTCATAAGACGATTTTGGAATCGGACTGCATAAACGTGATTTCTGCTATTAACAATCAGTCCATTACTATTCCGTGGTTGATACATCCTTTAGTGATCCGTATTCGCCGGTTTTGGAACCAATGGCCCAAATGGAGGTTCACTTTTGTAAACCGGAACGCAAACGGAGCAGCTCATAACTTAGCTAAATGGGTTTTTTCTGTCAAATTGGTCAGATCATTTTAACGACCAAAATCTCCCTAATGTCACTTTTTGTGACGGAGGATTTCCGCTTTCGAATATTTGTAATGACTTTGTTGTTTAATTTTTTAATGGTAATTTTCATAAAAAAAAAAAGAGCGTTCTGAATAGTCAAGCAATCATTATGTGCATTGCATGCACTCTTAAGCATATCTGAATAGTCAAGCAATCATTATGTGCATTGCATGCCGTAAATATTTTTGTTACGTTTGACACGTGCTATTTTTTGTTAAGCGGGTGGCGGTGGGATTCGAACCCAGGACCTCCTATTTTCCTGAGCTCTGATACCATATTGAATGCCGTTCTCTCTAAAAGCTCAAACTTGTAGAGAGGATTGACATTTATATATTTATTAGGGGTGTTCAAGACCCGCCCGATCCGCCCGACCCGCCAAAACCCGATCCGCCAAACCCGCAACCCGCATGGTTTAGTTTTTAACTTAACCCGCTCACGTTGAAAATTTGGTAACCCGCAAATTTTGAGTATGGTCACATTTTTAGTGACAACCCGCCCGAACCCGACCGCATGCACCCCTAGTTTATATATTTGTAGAGGAATGAGGGGAGCAAGAAAAGTTTTAGAAAGTTACATGTTCATAATATTGCTATAATATAATTTTTATGTTAATTTTATGTTGTTTGATAGTTGTATTTTAGATTGTGAATCGATTTAAATTATTTTTTTTATAGTTTACGTTGATAAGATGTTCGTTTACTTCCTTATATTGTTTATTTTAATTAAGTTATGTTGTGGTTCAAGTATTTTTATTAAGTTTTAGTATAGTTTTTGTTGTTTTTTAGAATGCAAAGTATATTATGTTTTTATTTTACACCGAAATATTACTATATTTTTCCACAATTTCAACTCGCCACCCGCTCGCAACCCGCCTAACCCGCATGGTTTAGTTTTTAACTTAACCCGCTCGGGTTGGCGAATTGGTAACCCACAAAATTTAAGCATGGTCACATTTTTAACGACAATCCGCCCAAACCCGCCCGCAAACACCCATAATATTTATGTATATAATCTCCAACAATATCTCTAGAGTTTCGTAAATGTCGCAGTGTTAGAAGGGGTAGTCTTGAGTTTCACAAAATTCTCTAATGGATGTTCAAGCTCCTTATGCCAAAAAAATTGAGTTGAAAGAGGTTAATCTTCTATCTCATATAGACTTTAATGAAAGAGCTTTGCAGTTTCTAAAGAGGTCTTCTTTTGTGTTACCTTTAAATTTCATTTTATATGTTTTAATTTTTAAGATGTTCTTAAATTCTTATCATTAGTAAAATTTATATATGGTTAGGTTTGGTAATTCGAATTAGATTATTTATGCTAAATAGTACATTTAGATAAAGTTGTTCTCATGGTAAAATTGTGCAACTACTAGTCTAATTTTAAAAGTTGGAACTTTGTCGTTCACTTGCTAAATATATAATTGTGAACCTCTATGAAATTAACGACTCATATTTGTGAATTACCTACATGTGAGGAAATTTCAAATAGATAATATTTCAAAAAATTGCTTTGTCTAGAAAGGTGGAAGTAGGTAGGTTTAACTTCTCTATGTTCTAGGAACTTAATATTCTATATAGAATGCTAGTTCGTGAATTGGTCTTTATACTTATCAGTCTTTTCCGTGAATATATGTATAAACATTTCAATAATTAATTTTGGACATTCTTTGAAATAGTTATTGTGAACTTTTTGTTAGAAATGGTGTGTTGAAAGTTCTACAACAAATATGGGGAATTTCGCAGCTTTAGTCCTTTAATGTGTATGCTCTCCAACTTTAGTCCTTTAATATGTACTTTCTCTAATTTGGTCCTCTAATGTGGAACAATTCCTAAAATGATCATTTTTTGTCTTAATCTTAAAATAATCAAGAAAGAATTACACAATATACCCCTGAACTATGGGTAAATTACACAAACCACCCTTTATGTTTGAGAAAATATTACTTTTTTTTTAATTATTATTTGTGAATTAGAATTATTGTAGCCTTTATTTATTTATTTATTTATTTTTTTTGTATTTTACAAAATTTAAACAGCTTTCAATTTTGTAATTAACTTTTGTAAAAACTAAAAAGGAACTCATCTTCCCCAAATCACCCCACCCCCACCCACTACAAGAAAAGGACTCGATGTAAGCAAAAGCACTTCTCCTGTTAAAACATTTCAAATCCGGACAGCAGAATCAATCGCTTGATCATGTAATCAAATTCCAGGCGTCTGTCTAACCAATTTAATAAAAAATTGTCTCTCGCACTCACTGTGCATTATCCACATTAACTCTTTTTGACCAGATACTATATACAGAGAAGCAATTTTAGTTCTTTACCTCAAAGCAGAAGAAATCATGACATAAAAGGCAAGAAATTCATTGCTCAAAGGCAATCTAAAATATAAGCGAAACCACAACCAAACTTCTATAATCCACAGAAATCAAATCAAGCCTAGTAATAATCGCCATTTTCCTAAATTGGTTGGGCATACATTAATTAGTAAGGATACTGTCAAATGATTGTACAACAACCAAAGCAAAGATTTTACCGTTTCTACAGAGTAAAATGATTGATTCCGGCTTCTCCAAATCACGAAAAATTATTAGGTGCAACGGCTGTACGATGACGTGGTACAACATGTGGTGAAGATTAAATACTATTCTTAAATTATAGGGAAGTAACTTTCTCCACGCCTCATCCCAACCATGCATTTATATAAATAACCGACTTGCTACACCACCTCATCGTACAACCGCTGCACCCCCATAGTTCCCTTTCAGTTTTTATAAGAGTTACTCACAAAATTGAAAAAGCTGTTTAAATTTTGTAGAAATATATACTAAAAAAATAAATGCTACAATAATTCTAATTCACAAGTAATAATTTAAAAAAAAAGTAATATTTTTTCAAACATAAAGGGGTGGTTTGAGTAATTTACCCATAGTTTAGGGGTACATTGTGTAATTCTTTCTTGATTATTTTAAGCTTAAGGCAAAAAAGGACCATTTTAGGAATTGTTGCACATTAGATGACCAAATTAGAGAAAATGCACATTAAAGGACTAAAGTTGAAAAGCATATACATTAAAGGACTAAAGTTACGAAATTCCCACAAATGTGGAAGTCCCACTAGTGAAAGCTAGCGGCAATCACACTGTTCTGCGGTTATGAGAACTACTTTGTTGTTTTCTCAATTTTAGATTCCAGACATTTTTTCCCAACTTTAAATGTTGGGGGACTATAAATAATGTCTCTTTTCACCGCCCTCAAATTGACTAGGTCTGCTTCTCTTAGATAGAGAAGAAACCAAATGGGCGATCTAGAGGATCCCAACATTCTATAGTCATAGAGACTTTTTAATATGTATTCTCCTAAGGAGACCCAATAGACCTTTGAGAATCTTTGGGCTAGAAGTATAGAGTCAACGACACTGGTATCGAGCAAATTCTAGCCAAGTGAGTCCATAACTACCGAATTGGGGATGAAAAGAGTGTGGCCGAACAATGTGAAGAACTTCAACTGATAGTCATGAGCTTCCATTCAAAGTATAAGACTAAATAATGCCCTTCAAGTTGCGATGGTGAATGAAAATTCTCACCATCTTGGAAGGATGTGAAAAGCTACCTAAAGCATAAAGAGCATAAACGTAAGATGGTGAGTCTTGAGGATCTTATCTGGAGACTGTGAACTAAATATAATATGACAACCGAAAGGTGAAAAAGAAATCAAGCGACATGATTTTTGAGGCCAACATGGTTGAGACTAGGAATAACTTCATTAGGCTTGAATAAACACACAATTGTTTCCAACAGAGGTACTCAAAAGTCTCACTAGAGCCTATCATACATGTAATCCAACCCTAATGCCAAGGATTGTTACTAATATCCTAAACAAGATGAAAAAATAAATTAGTGAAGAACAAGGGGAAATGCAAGAGTGCACATAAAAATGTTGAAGAGCCAAGCTATAAAACTGACGACAATGTACAATTAAGTTCAATGATACTCAGAAAAGCCAGAACTAGTGAATTTGGTATGAGAAAACTTCGAAGAATGTTGGAAGGAAACTACTACTTGTTCTATTTGCGACAAATGGGTGTTCGCGGGCGGGTTTGGGCTGGTTGTCATTAAAAATGTGACCATACCCAAAATTTGCGGGTTACCAATTTGTCAACCCGTGCGGGTTAAGTTAAAAACTAAACCATGCAGGTTGCGAGCGGGTTTAAATTGTGAGAAAAATATAGTAATATTTCGTTTTAAAACCAAAAACTAATCTATTTTGCGTTCTAAAACAACAAAAACAATACTATAACTTAATAAAAATATTTTAACCACATATTAACTTAATTAAAATAACAATATAAGGATGTAAACGGACATTTTATCCACGTACATTATAAGAAAACAATTTAAATTGATTTACAAAAAAAAAATACAACTATCAACAGCATAAACTAAAAAAAAAATTATATTATAGCAATATTATGAACATATAACTATATGACTTCCGAAGATTTTTCTTGCTCCCTTCATTCCTCTACAAATATACGAACTAAGGGTATATGCGGGCGGGTTTTGGCGGGTTGTCATTAAAAATGTGACCATACCCAAAATTTACGGGTTACTAATTTATCAACTCGAGCGGCTTAAGTTAAAAACTAAACCATGCAGGTTGCTGGTTTGACGGGTCGAGTTTTGACGGGTCGGGCGGATCGGGCGGGTCATGAACACCCCTAGCGCCAATGGATAGATGTTCACGACTTAACAACCATTTGAGAACTAAGATGTCATATGTAAATTTTTGGAACATTAGTCATGGATCAAAGTTTCGTTTTTATGGTATGTTTCGATAAGTCTAATATTAGAAACTTTTCGTAATATTGTTTCGAGATCTTTTCAATATGTTTCGAAAAATTTGGAAAAATTATTGTTGCAATAGATGTAGAAAATACTTGTATGTTTCGTTCCCATAAACTAAAAAATGGAAACGTTTCGATACTTTTCGTGAAAAAGAAAAGAAACTTTGATCCACGATAGGAATTCATTATATAATACAAGTTTGGTTGTTGCCATAAAAATATGTAAACTTTCCTTTTGCTTTACTTAATGTAGTGACTGATTAATTATGAAGAAGATATACTATACCTCTAAAAAAGAGGCCATTTTCCCTAAAATACACGTCCTTAACAAAAAGAACATTTCCAATAATTTAGGAAGAATCACATTTCTTTCCTCTAAAGAAACGTTTCTTCATACTTTTACTTTTTTCGTTGAGTATTTTATCGCTATTAGGTGGGCATGATACATCAGACCTATTATAGAAATTCCAAGTACGTACATACACTGTTAAGATAATTTCTTTATTCTATTCCAACTATACAGTATACTTAAATCTTAATCTTTTTGTAGCTTTGTTACAATAAAATCATATAAAATGTACAGTCAGATCCGCGTTATACCCTATATATTCTTAAGTTTAAAACATTTTATTATCATATTTACATGATCAAGTATTTGTACAATCTTATTAAACGTCTGACGTATCATATGTTGTAGGCCTTCAATCATAGGCGGCTGCTGCTTGAAACTTGAAAGTATAAAATAAAAGACACTAAATTTCAAAGCATAATGCAAGACTTGGGGAGGTTATAATTGGCCACCTCCGTGTGGTCCAAAATATTTTTTCTCGTACCATTTTTCAATGTTTGTCCTCACTGTCCGCTACCTCTACCTGCCCGTGCAATTTTCCAGGTCAACAGACCCGGCCCACCAAAGGTTATTAACGTCTAATTATTCCGTATCAAATTATGTGCCACACCCCTAAACGTTGAATGATTAAAGACAATTTAAAATATGTAATTTATTTTGTGAGTCATTAATTAGTATGTAAAACTGCGAAATAAAACCCAATACAAATTCGACTATAAAGTTCTTAAATAGTTACCCATCCTGAAAGGTACAGATCGTACATCATACACAGTCGCATAACATATTTAGATACATGTGTTAACCTCGATGAGTTTTAATTTAAAAATGTAGATCAAGAAATAGTGGTATATATAATAATTATCACATTGTTTTGTCATGAAGAATTAATGCAATACATGCATTAAGTCATTTAAAAAGAAGTTGAGTTTTTCCTTTTCAGAAGCCGTAGTAAACAGCGCACCGTGATGCTATAAGATTTCAAAGAAATAAATTGAAATCTTTTCTGTAAGCCGTATTAACCAACGGATTGTGATGTTATAACATTTTATATATATATTTCAGTAGTTGGTCACATTTGACATTTTATAGCAAGTCTAGAATAAGTATAACATTATGGGTGCGATCGATTAATTTATAATATATACTGTCAGCTAGAGCTTTGAAATTCAGCATATATATATAAGATCGTGATATCTTTGGAATTTCAAATTTTAAGTAGTACCAACTACCAAATTAGAAAAATTAAATGAGGAGCGAAGTGATTTGATAACTATTGAGTATATATTTACTCTATTAATGTACCAAAAAATTAGCAATATTGTAACTCAGAAAGTTAAGGCGTTCTGAGAGGAAACTATGATTTTTATTAATCTAATTAAAAGATTACAATTAAGAAAGAACTCCAATAACAAGAAACTAATGGATAATAAATCAATCAAACAAGGCCATCCACTATACATGAACGAAAATGTATGAAAAAACAACTCTTAAGAATTAACTTCCCGATCTTTAGATACACCTTAAGTTTCTCCAGAATTCATGCAACCCGCTTGAAGATGGCTATGTGTAAGATAACGGCCAAAGAAATAGACTGATCCAGCATGTCAATATTGTGTTTTATGCTTTTCAATGCTTGCAGGACCTTATTAAATAAACTAGTTGTTGATGTGAGAGGATCATGATGCTTGAATCTTTTCCTCGGGAAGCCTTCTCTTATTATGTATTTTAAACTGAATGCTGCATATACCAAAGAAAAATATGTGAGGTTATGCACTATATCATAAAACAGTAGGTAGTTTATTTGGACTATTCACTTACATGGATGCCTGAGGAACACTGCTACGTACTTGACGATCAATAATGGGTTGGAGGGGGTGGAGAAGCATAGATGTATGCGGGGGGTGGAGGTGACTTTACGGGTGGTGGAGGTGATGAGTAGTAGTATGGAGGTGGAGGTGACGGCGAAGGGGGAGGTGGAGACTTGTAAATGTAAGGAGGAGGAGGTGAGGGTGAAGGTGGCGGTGGAGACTTGTAAATGTAAGGAGGAGGTGGCGAGGGTGAAGGTGGTGGTGGAGAAGTGTAGTGGTATGGTGGAGGAGGAGAAGGAGATGGCGGTGGAGGGGAGGTGTAATGGTAGGGAGGTGGGGGAGATGGGGATGGTGGTGGGGGAGATTTGTATACGTATGGTGGAGGTGGTGAAGGTGATGGTGGCGGTGGTGACTTGTAGTAGTACGGAGGTGGTGGAGATGGTGAAGGTGGTGGTGGTGACTTGTAGTAGTATGGTGGAGGAGGAGATGGCGATGGTGGTGGTGGTGATTTGTATACGTATGGGGGAGGAGGTGATGGTGATGGTGGTGGTGGAGATTTGTATACGTAAGGAGGTGGGGGAGACGGTGATGGTGGTGGTGGAGATTTGTAATAGTATGGAGGTGGGGGAGACGGTGATGGGGGTGGTGGGGACTTGTAATAGTATGGAGGTGGGGGAGACGGTGATGGGGGTGGTGGGGACTTGTAATAGTATGGAGGTGGGGGAGACGGTGATGGGGGTGGTGGGGACTTGTAATAGTATGGAGGAGGAGGAGAGGGTGATGGTGGTGGTGGAGACTTGTAATAGTATGGTGGTGGAGGTGATGGCGATGGTGGTGGTGGAGACTTGTAGTAGTATGGTGGTGGAGGTGATGGCGATGGTGGTGGTGGGGACTTGTAGTAGTATGGTGGTGGAGGTGACGGCGATGGTGGTGGCGGAGATTTGTAGTAGTATGGAGGAGGAGGAGATGGCGAAGGTGGTGGTGGGGATTTGTAATAATAAGGTGGTGGAGGTGAAGGTGATGGAGGTGGTGGCGACTTGTAGTAATATGGAGGAGGTGGAGATGATGACGGGGGTGGTGGTGATTTGTAGTAGTAAGGTGGTGGAGGTGATGGAGAAGGTGGTGGTGGAGACTTGTAGTAGTATGGTGGTGGTGGAGATGGAGAAGGTGGAGGTGGAGACTTGTAGTAGTATGGTGGTGGAGGTGACGGTGATGGTGGTGGTGGGGATTTGTAAATGTAAGGAGGAGGTGGAGGAGACTTGTAGACATAAGTTGGTGGTGGCGGTGGTGGAGATTTGTATACGTAAGGTGGAGGCGGCGGTGATTTGTAAACATAAGTTGGTGTGGGAGGTGGTGGAGATTTGTATACGTAAGGTGGAGGAGGTGGTGACTTGTAAACATAAGTTGGCGGTGGTGGTGGTGGAGATTTGTATACGTAGGGTGGAGGAGGCGGTGATTTGTAAACATAAGTTGGTGTGGGAGGTGGTGGAGATTTGTATACGTAAGGTGGAGGAGGTGGTGACTTGTAAACATAAGTTGGCGGTGGCGGTGGTGGAGATTTGTATACGTAAGGTGGAGGAGGCGGTGACTTGTAAACATAAGTAGGTGTGGGAGGTGGTGGAGATTTGTATACGTAAGGTGGTGGAGGTGGTGACTTGTAAACATAAGTTGGTGAAGGGGGTGGAGGTGACTTGTAAACGTAAGTAGGTGTTGGAGGTGGTGGAGATTTGTATACGTAAGGTGGTGGAGGTGGTGACTTGTAAACATAAGTTGGTGAAGGGGGTGGAGGTGACTTGTAAACGTAAGTAGGTGTCGGAGGTGGTGGAGATTTGTATACGTAAGAGGGAGGAGGTGGTGACTTGTATACATAAGTTGGTGGTGGTGGTGGAGGTGACTTATACACATATGTTGGAGTCGGCGGAGGTGGAGATTTGTAGTAGTATGGAGTAGGACTTGGTTTGGGCTTCTCACATTCCGCATAAGGAGTCTTTGGAGCATAAGCAAATGGCTTAGCATACAACACAACTTCATATTTAGTCTTGGATTTCACTTTGAGCGCAGCCCCTTTCTTTCCCGAGTGAAGATCTGTGGTGATATTGCACTTAGAGTCCTTGGGTGGTGCATGGAGTTTTGCCTTGCATGCCTTTGCTCCATATTTCCCGTACTCAAATCCTTCAACTGGAATGCTATATTTTCCATTGATCTTGGTCTTGCCATAAGCAACAATTTCTTTGTCACCTACCGTGCATGTGACCTCCACAACAGCACCTGACCCATGTGTATAGATTAATTATTAGTTTCTGCTAACGATATTAAAAGATATCTTTATTAAATTATTTAAGCTAATTGTAATAAAACTTCAGTAGTTGATCAACTATATCCATAGAGTTTTCAAACAAAATATGGAAATTATGAACTTGATTCCTTGAGGAAACGAATAGAAAATTCTTTTATATTGAATCTGGCGAAGGTTTTTGATTTGCCAAAAGCGGCTTCAGTTAGTAGGTCTCACCACTTTGACAGTTAAGCGCTAATTTTCTATCTAATTAAACAACTTTAAAAATAATATATTGGATTTAAGAGTAAAAAATAAAAGTGTTACATACCAAGCTGCATAATTATGATCACTGAGTCAACCAAACATGAAACATTAGTTGTTAAAAAAAAAATTTGACCATGCCTCTCTTTTAGGTCCGACATATATACATATATATACACGTACGGCCACATGCATCTTTATTTCAACGAATAGAGTTTTTTATGTCATTCTAATATAATTTTCATTGTACTAAAAGCCTTAAAGCATGGCCTGCTAGCTAAATTCAGTTAAAATTGATTTAAGGATACGTTAGAAGTTCATGTAATTGACAGGAATGAACGAAGAAAAAACAAAAAACAAAGTGTTATTTAGTTGCATGTGTTAAATATGGCCATTAGGAAAAACATAATTAAAGACTATATATATTTGTATATACCTTTGAGATGTTTCTTGTCATGGGACTTCACCGGATAGGTCCAATCGTAGCACTTGTAGCAGTACACTTTCCCTGTTACCTTAACCACAAAAGGATGGTGGGGTGGGTAGTGTGGAACTGGCGGCGGTGGAGACGTATAGTAATATGGAGGAGGTGGTGACTTAACTGGTGGTGGAGGAGATGTGTAATAGTATGGAGGAGGTGGAGACTTCACCGGGGGTGGTGGAGACTTGTATACGTAAGGTGGTGGTGGTGAAGGAGACGGTGGCGGTGGTGACTTATAGTAGTATGGTGGTGGTGGTGATGGCGAAGGAGGTGGTGGAGACTTATAGTAGTATGGTGGCGGAGGGGATGGTGAAGGTGGTGGGGGTGACTTATACACATAAGGTGGTGGGGGAGAAGGTGAGGGTGGTGGTGGAGACTTGTACACGTATGGCGGTGGTGGAGAAGGCGAGGGTGGTGGTGGTGATTTATAAACGTAAGGCGGTGGTGGAGAAGGTGAAGGTGGTGGTGGTGACTTATAGACATAAGGTGGTGGTGGAGAAGGTGAGGGTGGTGGAGGAGACTTGTAAATATATGGTGGTGGCGGAGAGGGAGAGGGTGGTGGTGGAGACTTGTATACGTAAGGTGGTGGTGGAGAAGGTGATGGTGGTGGTGGAGACTTGTACACGTAAGGTGGTGGTGGTGATGGCGAGGGAGGTGGTGGAGACTTGTATACATAAGGTGGTGGGGGAGAAGGAGAGGGTGGAGGTGGAGACTTGTATACGTAAGGTGGTGGTGGAGAGGGAGATGGCGGTGGTGGAGACTTGTACACGTAAGGTGGTGGTGGAGAGGGAGATGGTGGTGGCGGTGATTTATACACGTAAGGTGGTGGTGGAGAAGGTGAAGGCGGAGGTGGTGATTTATACACGTAAGGTGGTGGCGGAGAGGGAGAAGGTGGTGGAGGAGACTTGTATACGTAAGGTGGTGGTGGAGAAGGAGATGGGGGTGGTGGAGACTTGTATACATAAGGTGGTGGCGGTGAAGGTGAAGGCGGTGGTGGAGACTTATACACGTAAGGTGGTGGCGGAGAAGGTGAGGGTGGTGGCGGAGACTTGTATTCATAGGGTGGAGGAGGAGAAGCGTAAACATATGAATCAACCGCATTAGCCATGTTAGAAGTTGCCAAAATGGCCAATGCCACTAGGAGCCGTGGCAAGAACTGGCCCCTTGCGGCCGGGCCGCCGTGAGACCTCATTATTTTCACCACCAAAGGCCACCAAGTCCTTCCAATGTTTATTTACTAACTATTCAGAGAGTTTAGTCCCTCTGCATGAATATGGACAAAGATAGAAGTGTTTTAGATGGGAAGAAGATGATTGGATTAGGTTGAAAGATACCGGTATATATAATAGATCATTGTATGGTGATAGTCGTTAGAATAGAGCTATCGATTATTAAAGACGGAATCAAATTAGTTATTCTTACAAGTAATTTGAATTAGCAACTCATAACAGCTGGAGTTAACACGATTTCTTTATTACCATGATCCAGCCACTTTGATTTTGTCGTTATATTTTTTTGTGATGAACTAGTCACCTGCTACAAAATTAAAGTGACTCAGAATGGCATATTACCATTAGTAAACGCTCAATTATTTAAAATTTCCACTCGCTCTACATTTTTTAATTTGTTTATGCTATAATGATGAACCTTCCTGTGGAGAACTGGATCAAACAATTATTTATATTTTCTTGAATATATTTAGATCGGTTTGCTGCAGTTTCCTCTAGTGTACTTACTAGCTGTCCAGCAAAAGAGCTCGTTCAGAAAATGTTATTTTTGTTTTTCTTTTAAAAGAATATCTGTAATGTTCTAAGACGTACGTAGCTAGGTTACTAAATGCCAACATAAACAAGAAATATCATAATTAATTACGTAATCATTGAAATTTTCTCTAACCCTTATATATTCACGCGTGATTACTATAAAGTAGTCTACTTCAATAAAATAAATGGCGACATATGTAGCAGAGTTTTAATTTGCCGTATTGATATTGTGAAATACGGTATATATACTTAGATTATGGTTATTTTGTTTTACTTTCAGCAAATTATAATATCGGAAAAGAAAATTAGAGAGGTAGAAAGGTACGTATATTTGCTTAAGGTAATTCAGTGACAAGTGCTCAACCGTGAATTGCGAAGAAACTCATGTCTTCAACTTGAAGATATTCTTTCTGTTAACATTAATGCTTACATATATATACTGATCGATTAATTACAACTAAAACATTGTCATTATAGGAAAAAGAAAAAAAGAAAAGAGAAAAGGACATGATCATTTTCCCTTCTTTCTCGATGGGTAACACCTGCAAATAGAATTGTCCCCACTAGTTATTTTTATTTGTTTTTTAACACAATAAAATGCGAAAGTTGCGTAATTAATATAATTCTTCAATGCTACCATTCCTCCAATGACTTTAGACTTTTATTCTGTATTTAGCATATGTTTGTTGTAATATCTTATGGTGCACATGAATGAGATTTCTCAATTATGTCGATCCGCATGTGGGGGCAATCAACATTATGTGCATCTTTTTGTAGGTATATTGAGCAACACAAAAAGATTAACAAATACGGCAAAAAAGAAAATGAGATAACATTTTAATTCGTAATTTTATTTGGGAGAAACAATATAGCTTCAATATTTTGAATGCGATGCACACAAATTTCTATTCAAATTTTAAATAAAAAAATCATATATATTATATGCTTGATTGCAATGTATACTTTCGTGTTAGAGCTAGATAGATGAAGAAAATATGATTGAAAGTTCTTAAATAAGTACTGGTGAAAGTTATTTGTTAGTCTGGGGGCGAGTCTCTACCGTAGATTGATGTCAATATCGAACTGCCAAGTCACAAACTAAAATCGAAGTGTTAGGTCTTAGCAGCCCCTAGTTTTTTTTTTGGCGAGAATTGATGAATGAGGATATTCGAATTATTTATTAGACACTTAACATTCTTATCGGAAAATTGTCAGATAAAGAAAATAGATAAAATACTTTCAACCACTAGATCACTTCAGATCGAGATGCAAATTATGCAAAACAATTAGTATTGTGTAGACATAACTGCAGCAAGGCATATGTGATCATGCCAAAGTCAACATTCTTTGTTTAATAGAAGAGCCATCATTTTTTCAAATTTCTTGTAAATCAAAGAAAAAGATATTTCAGACTATATAAAATATGATCACGAGATCAGAAGGTTGAGTGCAGAATAGATCTACATTTTTTCAGCTACTGTTATACCATTTCTTGGTCCCCATGAAATGGACATAAACCTTGTGTAAATATATTTTTTAATTGAAATTTACAGTTCACAAACAATATACTTTAACGGCTCCGATCCCTATTAAAATTTAGTTTTAAATAATAATATCCCTGTGGAATTTCGACAGCATACGCAATTTGATAAGGCAAATTCGACATTTACACCCCATACAAAGAAGTGGCAAAAAATCCGTATGTAGTTTTACCTAAGGCGAAGTAAAATTATTTAATACGAAACTGCAGCTCACTCACAGAAAATTGACTGTGTGCTTCAGATTTTTTGTGTATAAAGTGACTTTTATATCCTAATACTACAACAAAATATAAATCTTTTAATTTTGCACCTAGAAGTAGAAAATTGAAGAATAAATAAAATTAAGGCTTAAATTGCAAAAAACTATCACGTAAAAATGCAGCCAAAAGTATATATATATATATATATATATATATATATATATATATATATATATATATGTATATATATATATATAAAGGAGACAGCAAGTTACAAAATCACATGAAGATATTCACATCTTTTTTCAACAAGAGAACATTTAGGTACGTATTAGGTATAAGTGCATAACAAATGTGAAAACATTTGCTATTAACTCCTTCCTTAAACTGATGTAAAATATTGTTTAATCATCATTTTTTTTTTCTGGATTTCGACAAAATGAAAACGTTCTATTCATGCATCCATCTGAAAAGATTTATCACATTACTTGAAATTGATTGAATGAATTGGCTAAAATGCTCTTTCCGAGAGCATGAACATCACCTCGTTTGGTTGGACATTATTTAAATTAAAGGACTAATCAGTTATATTTGGTAATATATAATTATATAAATGTTTAATAACAAACTTCATGAACGAAGTTGATCACAAATATACACCGTCGGTACTCTTAAAACAATTACTCAAAAAAGATTAAGTTGTTCGTCAATTGTCTTGACAATCTTAGAGGCGAAGCCAAGGGGGCAATCCCCCAAGCCTCAACCTATGCCCCTGTATATCCATATATATATATTTTCAAAAGAAGTTGAAGAAAAATTAGAAATTCAAGGCGGAGATTTGGAAAGAGTGGGTTTCAGTTGTGGGGGCACTAGAATTTTCATTTGCCATGTTCTAATTTTTTTTTTAAAATAATCGTAAATGAAAAAAACCAATTAGATAACTACTTATAGTGGGTATTCATAAGAAAGAAAAAAATAACTATTTATAGTGGCTATATATATTCTTTTACATATAATATGTATATAATGCTAATTATTTTTTGATTAATCTACTTTTACACCAAAAAATAATAGTCCTATTTCTTTCCGAGTTATTCAATACTTAATTTCACAATAGTGTACATAATTTGTCAAATACTTTGTAAATTTTATTTTTTTGTCAGAATCTTATCATAGCAATAGATGAAATAAAACAATAATGACCAAATGAAATATTAGAGTGTATACTTTGTTTTTATGGATAAATTAGTTTTTGTTTTTAAATTCTGGAGTATTTCTACATAACAAAATTAATATTGGGATTAATGAAAAGGTAATTTCGTCTGTGTAGTATTAATAATACACAATAAGCAAGAATTTACTGATCAGAATTTTGATATTAAATCAATCGTAATTTAATTTCTTCTGAAAGTATGCATGCTACTAAAGTTGTCTTGTGAAAGTAATTTATAGGAAACTCTTAGGGACGACCATCCTTATTTTAATGTGATATTTTATTTAATTATTTATTTATGTAGTTTACTTTAATTCTTATACAAATCTTAGTTATGATTTGTGTTTACTATTATATTAAGTTTGATATATTCTTTATTATTAAGTATTTTATCTTTAAGGTTCATATGTTTTAATGTTGGTTCTTTTTAAGAATAAAAATCATTCTGAAAAATTGCCCATGTTAATTATTGGAAAAGAAATAATTCTACAATGTTATTTTGCTTCCCTGATCTATATATATCTGGCTCCGCCCCTGGACATTCTCCTAAGAACTGATACTACGTACGTAGTACGTACTACATAAACGTTTAAACTATTAACTATTTGAAAATATATTTCTAATGCATCTGATACTTTCTAAGTATCTAATTAATCTTCACATGCATGCAAGTAATAATTTCTAGTTTTCTGAAAATTAATTCTTAAATGTATTTTTAGTTAACGTACGGCAGCCAGATTTAAAACCAAGACTTGTGTTTAATCGGATCAATATCCTATAATAATTAACAAAAACAAACACTCTGGACAAACACGCATGCCACTTGCTGTGTGCACAAGAAGAAAAAAGGTAAGGATAAGAGTTGGAGCCAGGCAATAGGAATTAGAAATGGTAGATGAAGTAAGTTTGGTAGTCCTTTTCGATGCCAATATAGTGAGAATTTTGATTTGATGACACACTTCTTTTTCTCTTTCTTTAGCTTGCTTTGTTCATTTTTTAGGTAATTTAACAGTTGTAAATCTAAATTAGTGGACCGGTTACTTTTAGCATACTGGTACTGATGCATTTGTAATTAGCCAAACTTTTTCCTTAATCAATAGGTATGTTTAAAAGTTAAAACCGTATTTTTTACCCACATGTGGTGGAAAACAAAGCAAGATATATCGGTAAGGGCAGTAATTTTAGTAAAACTCGTTTTTTGCGTAATGCTTAGAAGTTATATACACAATCTTATAGGTAGGTTTAAAAGTTAGAACCGTATTTTCTACCCACATGTGGTGGAAAACAAAGCAGTAATTTTAGTAAAACTCGTTGTTGGACCATTGCGTAATGCTTAGAAGTTATATACATAATCTTATCATATATTAAATCTTATAGTTTTAAGATATGTCTAATTACAGGGTTAGTTGCAGCCGATGTCAATATCTTTAACTTTAGATATATTTGTATTTGCAACTCGTGAAATTTAATTAATTTAATTTATTAAAATCTTTTCTGATGTTTGGTGATTACGTAGATACCTTTTAAAAGTTTGGACATATATTAAATGTAGCCATAGGTTAAAATATTTGGACATATATTACATGTTGCCATACGTTATGACGCAAACAAAGTTTGCTACTAACCATCACTACAACAAATCCACTTATCACCAATGGACCAATTCATTGGTAAAAGTCATGAATTTGGTTGGTAAAGACTATTACTAAACGGACATTTGTATCCCTTAGAAAATCCAAATGGGTAGACTATTGATAACAACTCCGAGCTATAGGAACCCCGTTAGTAAAGATCAAGAACTTTAATTTAGAGAGAAAATGTCCATTGGCAAAGAGCGAAACTTTTACGGATCGATAAATCGATTGATATATATCTGAGATTGACCGATTGACCCGCAACTTTAGGAAGTGATTGTCAATATCGCCGTCGTCTCTTTAGCATGGATCACTCTAGTGGTAAAAGATTGAAACCTTTAGAAAGGGAAGCTCTTTTTGTAAAAGTTAAATTTTAACACAAGACAATGTTGCTCTCGCCTCTTTGGCAAATGTTTGAAAAGTTTTAGAAATGACTATTTCGCTTGTAATAATTTAAAATTATGGAAGGAAAACGATCAGCGGTAAAAATTTAAAATTATAAAGGGAAAGGTCGAAAAAGAACTAAATTTTAGGGTGGGGTAGTCTGTTTGTAAAATTGTTTCCAGAGACAAAGAAAGAAGAATTTTACTTTCTTTCTAAAATTGCAGTAAATTTAAATACAGACTTACTTGCATCTTTCTAAATATGAAGAAAATTTAAATATAAATGTTACATATTAAATCCATATACAACATACAATACATAAAAATATGAAGCTTGAAATATAATTAATCAGTACTTATACTAAACCTTGTATAAAATATTAAATAATTCAACTTAAAATTTATTAGTAGTAATATAACATCATTAAAATTAATATGTAAAGTAAACTAAGAATAGAATGATAATACCGTTAGAAATAAAATGATAAAGAGAGGATGATAAGTATTTTAGTAATTGATTAAAACATATAAAAGAAAATATAGTTAAAACATAAGAATAAAGATGTGTGTAATTGCAGAGAAAAAGTGGAAAGGTTGATGAAAATGGAAAGACAAGTAAAATAAAATTAAGGAGAAGAAAATTGAGTGGGGAAGGGTTTTATGGAGAGAATTGTCAAAATAATACTATTTAAAAAAATAATTGTCAGAATAACACTATCAAAAAAAATTCAAAAATGTCACCCTACTGCCACATGTTCTGTCATGTGTTCAAAATTTTAATATACTAATTTCATTTCAGTTTTCGTATCTTCAACAAAACATATTTATGGACTCAAAACTTCTTAATTCCATTACAAAATCAATTTTTTTCGCAAAATTCAAGTTGGTTTTTATCAAAATCATCAATAACAATCTTTCACTTTGAAATTGAATTAAGATGGGATACTTCAGAGCCAATCAGCATAACAAACTTTCAGAACTTAATTCGAATTTGAGGAAAAAAGATATAGGGATTTACCACTCAATTTCGAGTTGAATAGTTGTTTTGAGTTGGGCAATGATGAATTTGGAAGAAATAATCGCGGGGATGCTTTTAGAATTGGGTTTAACCTGTGGGTTCATCATTGATTGTTTTCTATTATGCTTATTAACAAATGGAATAAGCAAGTAAAATGTTGGATAAAATAATTCATAGAAATAACTGATATTTTTTACTATGACTTTTCACTCTTATGTCTATTCTGGCTTATTCATAGTAGATAGTACTCTACCAGCAACACAATTCAATAAGAGATACTTCACATTATGAATAGTTGTTTGAAGGGGTTATAATTATAAGAACCCAAGTATAACATGAACTTTGTTTCTTTGCAAAAGCTTCCATCGAGCTGAACAAATTGTATTAACCTAAAATTGAAAAAAGAAAAGGAAATATACAATATACTCTAAAATTAAGATTAAGAAAGTATAAGATTTCATGAATCTCACAATCCGTATTTGTTTTGATGAAATCTCACATTCCTCGTATTTCGGCTAAGCACAGTCCATTATCTGTGATTTCTTATCTCTCGCTTTGACTTTGTCAAAGAATTGCATGTGTGGGAGTATATGTGGCAAGAGGGTGATAGATTTGGTATTAATTTTTAAGCAATGTTATTTTGATAAATAATTTTTTAGATAATGTTATTTTGACCATTGGCTCGGGATTTAGGAACTGCATGCAATTCTGTTTGTTAAAAGAGGAGAAAGACTTAAAGACTTTCGGTCTTTCTATAACCAACGAACAATAATTAAAAAAATTCTTTCGCTAGAACAATTTTGTAACTTATTGATTCTTCTCTAAAAAAATTTAGTTTATAAATTCAGTGTGAGCGTTCCTGAATTAGTCTATGGTCAAATCACGAAAACCCTTTAATAATTTAATGAATATAGTCGCCCTAGTATGATCTACACCTCCTACCTTATTCACGTGAATTTTCACTTAGAAACTGACATTCAATTTCTATGAATCTACCCTTTTGTTAGCAACAAAGCCATGGGGCAATTTACCAGTAAAGCACATGTAACTAGGTTACGATTTTCTATTTTTATCGACTCTACGCAATAACATATGAACAATGATTATGCATATAATTAAGAGTAATGATTATGCTGGAATCCTTGACACATCAAAATATTAAGAACGTGATAGAAGGCATAATGGAATAACTCAGTTACTTCATATCAAAATATAACAGTTTAGAATGGTGTTCTTAGTTAATTTCAAACTGAAATTAAATCTAGTTACAAATGATGGAAAACATAAAAAAGTAATCCAAGAATGAAAGACAGAAAAGTAAAAGTGTTCAACTAATTTAGTCTAATTAATCTGACTAATTCCTACTTCATTCTTGAATTGTGAGACTTGTAGCTCTTTCTATGGATATTTTGGAGGCTAAACTTGTGCATAGAATAAGCATAAAATGTAGTTTCCATGTTGATCGTTAATTTTAACGATTCAATAAGATTCTAGAGATTTTTGTTGATTTACTGTACAAGGCCTGACCAGACTACTATTGGAGCGTTGCCAATGTTATACATGCCGCGGCTAGGTCAACTTTCAGTTAAAGTAACATTGTCAATGTGAGGGTCGTGCCCACGAGTTACATTCCTATCCGAGTTGATCCGGTGTTGGTCACTTAACAAATCTAACTCAAATCGAATTGCAGCCACAATCAAAACTATAAATATAATAATACAAAAGATTTACTTTAAATACATCGGAAGTAACTAAAAACACAACTAGAAAAATAACTAAAACGCAATTTAAGATTTTGGTTTGCCTCTAATAGCGCTTTTGTTTAATGTCATTTGTTCCACATTCACCATGGATTTAATTATTGTATTTGGATTTTTCTCGAGAAAAAAACAATATTGGTCCTTTATTGTGGCAGCTGCTCACTTTTAGTCATTTATTGTGGCACCTCTTGCTTTTAGTCCTTTATTGTGTCATTCTGTACGATTTCAGTCCTTGTTGCCTGAAAATCAAATTTCAGTTGGAAGTTGCCCACGTGACTTGCACATGCAATCCACACAAGTGCGAGAGACACGTGTGTTTGGCGCCAAATCTTTAAAAAAAAAAATTTAATATTTTTGGCGCCACATTAAAAAAAAAAAATTAAAAAACAAAAATCGGGCAGCTGTTTTTGTCTCTGGATTTATTGTAAATGACGATTTCACCTCAAAAGTATTAATGGATACTCACTTTAGTCCCTAAATTCATACTTTGGCTTTAAACTTTAATAAAAATATCAATTTCACTCCCGAAAGTTTTATAAAATAGCAATTAGTAAGTGAATAATACGATTCATCTCAACTCGCGCGTGTGCAGGTTGCATGTGCAAGTCACGTGTGCAACTTTCTGCTGAAATTGAATTTTCCGGCAAAGAGGACTAAAATTGTACAAAATGACACAATAAAAGACTAAAAGCAATGGGTGCCACAATAAAGGACTAAAAACTAGCAACTACCACAATAAAGGACCAATATTGATTTTTTCTTGATTTTCTCCCAAATACCATAAACTTCATACCAATTTTTGCTTTCACACACTTTCCTTCCTCAGGTAACGGGTGAGGATCCTCTGTCCCACTTTTTGTTCCATATTTTGTCCCACTTACTAATTATACTTCTACTAGTTAAACTCAACCAAACTCTAGTTAATTAAGTTCAAATTAAATTAAATAAAAAAGAGGTATATATGAGAAGAATTCTAAGAGTCACATTCATTCTTATCTTCTCCAACTTTCTCTCTCCTATCTATCTCTCATCTTTTTCATCCGATTTGATCAGATTCAAAACAAATGTATATACAAATCGGTCTTAAATCTATGGTTAGTACTTATCCAAATTAATCAAGTAAAACTATCGGATAATTTACTCTAATGTAAGTTTATTTTTTCCAATTTTATTTGTCTTCTCATTATCTGAAGTTCATCAATTTTAAGACTCCATATACAGATTGAAGCATTCATTCATCCAACTCTTCTTCATTCATCTGCTTTAACATTTAAAGTTCATAAGTTTTTTGTAAAGTTTAAAATAGTATTCATCTCCACTAATAATTTATGTGAAGTTTGGTTCAAAAAAACTGTAAATGTTTGTAGTAACAATATTAGTGAATTAAATTAGAATCCTGTTAATCAAAGAAATCTATTAAGTTAAGTATCTCTCTTATCTTTTTTTTTTTTTTTTTTTGAAAACCAAATGAACTTCTGAATTGGAATACCTGACAAGGCAATAAACTTTTCATTCTCAGGTAACAATGAAAAGATTCTTAATATTGCATCTATAGAAGTTATTGATTCTACGATCCAAAGAATTAAAATTTCTTAATATTGCATATAGAAGTTATTGATTCTAAAATCCAATGAATCTGATATATAATTAGAATCTGGAAAAACAGAGAAGAATGGCGCATAGCATTTTATTTATAATCTGCTATGTTATATTGTGTTTATTTCTACTTTACAATTTATAGGCTGAAAAATAATCAGCTTGGTTATTGCAAAAACGAAAGATATAATGTTTCTTTTTTGAACGTTGTTTTAAGAAAAGAAATCATTCCTTAATGTTGTTTTGAATCGGATGAAAAAAGATGAGAGAGAAAGTTTAAGAAGATAACAATGAATGTGTCTCTTAGAATTCTTCTTATATTTCTTTTTATTTAATTTAATTTGAACTTAATTAACTAGAGTTTGGTTGAGTTTAACTAGTAGAAGTATAAATAGTAAGTGGGACAAAATGTGGAACAAAAAGTGGGACAGATGATCCTCACCCTCAGGTAACACGTCCCAATCATCATAGATTCATCTAACCTTTCTACCACTGATTCTTTAATGAAATATATTTCTATCGTGATTCAGAAATGGTGCTAACATAGGGGGTGATCTCAAAAACAATATCTTTTGATGTGCACCAAATTTGAGTCTGAGTAATATGTCATGGGAAACCCAAACCAGGATAGTTTTCAGCACAACACACGGATCTAAAAAATATGGACTATAGAAAAAGTTATCATTGTTTTACCAGAAGGTGGTTGGCTTTTACGATAGCCGTCTACATTCAGATTTTTTAGTTTACCATGATTTTTATTAGTCATTATATAGAATTAATGACCTAGACTCTTACCATAATGACTAACATTTAATTTGGACTATTGCGGGGATTTACAGAAGATCAAAAGTTCTAAATCTGAAAGCTATTGAAACTCTTTGTATTGTAATACAACATGGGTACTTAATGAAAAACAAATACTAATATTCCAACTTTCCGAACATAAGTTCGCAAAATTTATCACAAAATACAAATATTTTGCATTTTCTTCTATTTCTGCTTGAATGAGTAAAACATAGTTTAGACTTTTGAAACTAATTTTATTGCACATATATTTACTTGACGTCCTTTTTCTTTTAATAATATGTAATAAATTTTGATTTCATAAAGTAATTTTTTGACACTAATTATTTATCTTTATAGGGAAGAAGACAATGTTTTATCGTATTAATAGGAAAGTTGAAGACATTTTGTTAAGATTTCAAAGCATTAGCTTGTTATTAGTAGTTGTTACAGAGGAGATAAATTAACCTATTATTTCAAAAGAATATAGTAGGAAACAATAATTATTGTTCGGTTATTAGGAATTTTGCTTTTGATATATCATTTCGTATAATGTTGTACTTTGACAAATAAATCTTTTTAAGGTAAACTCCCAACTTATACCCTCTTTTACAAGTTGCCACTTAATCTATTATTTTTTGCAAATAACCACCCAACTTATTGAAAAATGAGTGAACTGCCCCCTAAACTCAAATGCAACCGTTGGATTTGGCCACGTTTCTACATTTCTGTTTGTTGAATTGGCTTCAGGGAACAATTCACATATTTTTCAATAAATTGGGGGTTAATTGCAAAAAAATATAAATTAGGTGGCAACTAGTAAAAAAAAGGTATAAGTTTGGAGTTTGTGCATTTTACCCTTCTTTTCAACTATATTTCGTATATAGTTGTTGATTGAATAAGATTGAATGCAATAGCTTCTTTTTGCTTTTTTTTTTTTTTTTTTTTTTTGTTTTTTTGCGAAGGACCAAGAAACTTTCTCCAAAAGTCTAATTTTGTTGATTTACCAATAATATTATATTATAAACACAACTCTTTCGCACCAGTTACAAATTTTTATTTTTTTCAACTTGCCAATAATGTACATAATTATCATATTAACCCATTCATTTGGATCGACCTCATACGTACGGTTAGCCGCTTCTCTGACGATCGGCCGCCCAATTCTTGGCGCATCATGATTGTGCCGTTGTGCGTTGACCTTTAACTAGCAGCAACATGGCGCTAGTTTTTAAAGACAAAAATGAGTGAATTATCAACTAGATACTAACATAATTTATTTTAATAAGATAAACAACCTTTAGTACGCCGCTCCTAATCTGGACTATATATTGTACAGGTGCGTGATATATCTTTTTCTCTAATCTAATTATGGAATATTGTTTTTTTTTTGGGTAATTAATGAAGGAATTAATACTGTAATGTGCCAGCCTTTGTTTCTAAATCTGATTGGAATCAAATTGGCATTCAGGTAAACATGCCATTTGCACTATGTTTGAAGCTAAATATTCTTAACAATTAACATTTCAAAGTAAAAGGCACACCAATATTAAAAAAAATAAGGCCCGCACACCAGGACTAGGACAACAATGAAGTATTGGTTTTGGGCATCTAAAAATTATAACAGATCCATATTTCAAAAAAAGAAAAAGGTATAACATGCATGTCGTAATATATAGTTAAAACTTTTAAATAATCAATTTTTTTTTTCTCTTGGGTCTATAGTTGGTCACACAATGATATCTTTCCTTTTCAATTTGACTTTCCTCTCACTGGAAGAGCCAAACAGCATTTGCTCAAACCATGCTTTCTACTACTGATATTTTTCATGCAGAGCGTTTCATAGTTTGTAACTTGCTAGAAAGTGTTGACATATAGTTCGGCTAATTAAATATTAATGCATGGTCGTCATAAACCTTCCTAAAACTACATCTATTTCTATTTGATGCCATAATTTGGTATCTACGTGTGTTACTAGGATAATAGGCCATATGCAATACCAAAAAGAAAAAAAAAAATCAGAAACAACCATGTTCGTTCCCATACGGTGAAAATCCATTTCTACGAACTTGTGGGAACAAAAATAGTAGTTCCTCGAATCCCTGTCTATAACCTTTGATGCTAAGGACATATGGAAATAGTACTATTCGTTTTCAGATGGCAATGGCCAAGCTTGTTTCTAAGTATAAAAACGACAAGATTTAAAAGGAAAAAAGAAAGAAGTAGTTGCCACACTAATTATTTTTAAAAGAGATGTTTAGATTTTAAGCATATATGTTTAATTTTTAACATAGAAAGCGATTTCTGACATTTGGAGAAGAAGTTATAGTCAAAACAATAAAGTCGCGCAAAGCAACTGGGCGTCAGTAACCGACCACGTTGACCAACATTGAAAGTGCTATGTCTGGAGGGTAATTGCTATAATGCTATCTATACAACAAGAAACCCTAGCATGTGTCCATACAATGCTTACAATGTCGCATCCAAGCAGTGACAGTGCTAATGTACGAAAATTGTCAAAAATTGTCATTATCTAACCGAATGGTCTAGGATTTGAGTTCAGTAAGAAAACTAATTATAGGCTTATATTATGCAACATTAGGTCCGAGAAACACCTATAAAAGGCACTACAAGTCTTACAATTCATCAAGCAGTAGATTAGAATTGAAGAAATGTAAATTAATCAGAAAATAATAGATTAGAGTGGAGTAGAGTATAGTAGGGTAGATTATATATATATATTATATATATATATATATATATATATATATATATATATATATATATATATATATATATATATATATATATATTAGATAAACACTTTTACTTTTCTGTTTTTTAATTCTTGTTCTTACATTAGTTTATTTTATTCATTTATAAGAGCTTTTGAACAGTGTTCTTAAATCCGTGCATATGTCATATCGGCACTATGCTCAGCTAAAGTTACCATTCTTCAGAGTTCATAGGAGTAGTTGGTAAATGGATCTCTATTTGTGAACCTCTTATATTTTTATCATGTTGCATTGATTTTATTAGACACGATTATCTCTTGACTTGTGTCATGAACACAAGTATATTTTGATGTGACAAGCGTGAATTTGTGTATGACAGATCTCGTAGGACATATATCCCATTTTCTACATTTTATGGGCTCACAAACCATACATGTTTAAAGATGTAATTCATTGTTTTCCAATCCTTGTAAGCTCAACGACAGATGATTAATCCACTTTGTAGGACCCGTGCATTCAATTGTCATAACCTCATAGAGTATACCACCGAGGAGCTAGTCGATATGTCTTTTTTGCTAAATTTTTTACTAAGTAATAAAGATGTTTTGGTGGCATGACCATTTTATCATAACCAACAACAAGAATTGTCACAATAAACAATAATTTAATAATTCTGAATAATTATGGAGATTAGATGTGTATGAGTACTTCAATGAAACTTGAATTCTGAAAATAGTTCATCTCCTTTGATTTCCTGGTTTTGATTATTGGTGTTTATTAGTTATTAATCAAAATGTTTCAAAAAACATTCTTTTTCACTTTTAGGTTTTAAAATTTACTATTTAATAAGTTTAGTACTCCGATTGATCACAACTTTCTTTGTAAGATACAATCGGGCACTAATCCTTAGTTGCCTTTATTACTCGATATTTGTGCACTATTGATTAAATGAAATTATATCTCCATTGATTCTACGAAGTATTTTGTGACGTTACTGGGGAAAGTTGCTAATTTTCATAATTCTGCTTTATTTTCAAATTCTTTTTGTCGTTTTCTGGTTGCGCTTTTTTGTCCTTTTTCAACCAGTGCTAGCAGAAAGACTCTAGAACAACGGAAGACAAGCAAAATATGTCTTTGGAAGATACACCACGACACCAATCGCATTGGCAAAGGAACAATTATCCTTCCACATCAATGAGGTTACACAAAGCATGTGAGCTAGATGACTAGATCCTATCAAGCATGTCTCCAACCAAATTGAGGCACTAGCTGCATATCGAAATTCATATTATTACTATTATAACCAACTAACCCCAAGACAACTAGTATTGATTTTCTTTCAATCTGAGAAAACCTATTTTTGCCGGCCTTTATATAAATGGGCATTCAGGTATACATGCCATATGTACTACGAACAGAGTACAGAATAGTACTAGGTTTAAACCTAATTATAATTATAATAATAATAATAATAATAATAATAATAATAATAATCATAATCTTAACATTTCAACGTATGTACTAGTCCAACCAAAACTAGGATAAGAATGAATGTTGATTTTGTGCATATAAAAAGTATAACATTTTAATTCTTTTGTAGTTTCATAAATTCTGCATAAAATCTCCTCCATTAAGTTTTATGTAAGTCCATCAATTTTTTTATTAGATGACTAAATTGCCCTTACTTCATTATTTGTAAACAAATACTTTTGCTTTTTTCTAAAAGATATTTTATTTTTAAAAGATTTTGAAATAGGATGTTTTTGATTCAGAAGAGAAAATAAAAAAAATTATATTTATTCAATTAAAATAGGGATTCAGTGAAGAGTTTTCCAAACAACATGGGGATTTTGTGCAGGATTGCAAACAATAAAGGGATTTTACGCTAAAGTTCTAAAGGTATACAAATTCGCATGCACTTTCACATGCAGCGAGTGCACCACTCTCTAACGGAGTTAGACAAAAAGGAAATTTCATTAGAATTTAAAAACTATAATGTGCAGGATTTCCAAAACTACAAGAGAGTGTCTCGTAGGTTTTCGAAACCACAACACAATTTTATGCATTTTTCTCTTGTGTTGTTGTAATGCAAAAATAATTGAGCTATTTAAAACCTCATTATTGTATTGGATTGTTGTAATATATAATAATATTAGCACAGGTACCATTGGCATTTCGTTATCAAGAAAATGATTACCAACAAATCCGCCGTTGGTTCGGCAATTTACTTTGCTAAATTCTTTTTTTTTTTTCCTAATAAAAGAACTTTGACCTTTTGAAATTATTCTTATAATGAGTATCTAAGTTGTAGTATTATTGTTATTAAACAATCTGTCACTCCTCCTAGAAGCCAATTCAAAGTCACAATTTAACATGCTTCCGTGTGAGAAATTGTCTAAAAGGGTTTCGACATGTGGCCACTCGTACTGAATTCCTCTTGATGTTATTAATATATCCATACACTGTGTGTTTGTCAGTCTTTATCAACCTTAGCACGAGTTTTTATTTAAATTATGAAAACTGTAACACCTCCAAGAACTTTCGGGGGTTTTCAAATAACTCCAAGTTATATAGATCACCTAACACAACAACTTAAGGGATGGGTCCCGCTCATGTATCTCTGATATTCGAATACCGTTAGAGTTGTTCGTTTAGGACTTAAATAATTTACTTAATAAAGTGCATTAGGACAGATTGATTAATCTGCTCCAACCTTGCCTTTGGTGGCAATGTCATAATTGTCTTCTCAATTTACTTGAGACACATTATATCCGAATATATCCGCATGGATCAAAATTCCGGTTTCGGTCTTCTAAATATTAGAAACATTTCGTAGTTTTTCGGAAGCTTTTCGACGTGTTTCGAACATTTCGTTAAAGTTATAGTTTTAATGAAATTGGAAACTACTTCTAGGTTTCGTTTCGGCTAAGCGAAAAAAGGAAACGTTTCGATGGTTTTCGAGTAAACGTATGAAAAATGTGATCCATACCCGTAATGACACACGAACGAGCACTCCACTTAACATAGAAAATTGCAGGCTGAATGAGCCGTGCTTAACCATTTATATTTTATAACACGCGGGGAGTGTGGATAGATTAGCTAATTTAATGAGTAAATTTGTTTTATTACCTATCTAATCATAAAAAGAATATTAGATAAATTAATTGCACTACTTTGTTTCTTTGATTTGTCATAGTTTCATTTCCTATGTTTTTGAATTTGAGGTAGCAACAACCACCTCGGATAAACAAAGTAATAGGGGCGGCTGCAGCCTTGAAATTAAAAGAGACGGCGGCTTTATTAATATAAGGATTAGCGCAAGAGACGAAACTTTGCCATTTTGCTTAATACCAAAAGAACAGACTTGTACATACACACAAAAAATCATTTTAAATTGCATAGTTTCCAAACCAAAAAACTAAGTGCGTAAAATATTTGAAAAAAATTAGAAAACTATTGTAGATATTACGAATTAAGCTATTAACTTACACCGAAGACAAGGACTCGGAGAATAATGCAAGGATGCTTTTATTCGCTATCTCTTGACTTGTGCATTTACAGGTGAAGAATGATGATAAGGCTTTTCAAGTGTCTTCCTAATAACTATTACATGGGACACCTTACATACTTGCATAATTAATTAGGAAAATGACTTGATCGTTAATCTTACCTTAACCAACTTATAATACCACTCCTCCTTTGACTATCAAATTAAAGTTAAATGAGACTCATTAAACCTTACATGGGAAAAACTATTGAGATTGAAAACCATAGGCGGAAGGAAGATAGTACATCAATCTTTGATAGGCGTTCATTGTTGCCACGTTGAAAATATTGCTTAGGGAATTTGGTAGAAGAAACCTAGGCAAAGAAAAAAGACTCTGCAATGCATTATTTACTCCTCGAGATCATTGCCTTTTTCGATATCATTAAAGTGTCACACTCGAATCTAACATTTTCGAAATGTTGTCGCAAGAAGGGCCTTTGTGAATTGATGCTCTACTAGAATGTTACTTAAAGTTAATTTGTTGAACTTCGATGTCTCATTTCTCTTGAATGTCGCGAGCGAGATGAATATGCCTAATTGTCCTAAAGGCTTTAGTGAAATATTACTTTAATTGAGCTACGCAAATTGGATTATCTTCGTATAGTGTTGCTGGAATTTCTCATTTAGTATGTTTTATTGGGATTTGCACCCAAAGTGTAAATGACCATAAGTTTGAGACTTATATATGTAACATTTTGCTGAAATTGAGGGCCAAGAATAAAAAGGAGTTTCATTTAGATCACTTGAAATTAATTTTCTATTGATTTAAAAAAAGCAGTTTCAGTTTTTAATGATTATTCATGTATATAAAATGAAGTGAATTATATTTTTAAAATCCCTTGATTACTGAAGATCAATGAGGTTCAACATTTCAGCATAAAAGTTGCAATATGCGAGAGGAATGAGTTCAATGGACCATAACAAATATTTAGTGACATTCATTTATATAGTTCAAAAATGTATAAATGAACTAAGTTGCAAATGGAGTACACTCACATAATTGGATGGTAGATCTTTTTGAATCAATTTACGTGATGACATCGGAATATTTGTATTTTTGTACAATTAGTTTGTACTTTGTATAAAGGTATGAGGTACAATGAATTAAGAGAATTAGGGGCAAGTAGTAGAAAATGTGATTAGATTGAATGAAATCTAAAAATTTATATAATTTTCTTTCTTACAATTAGCAGGTACTTGTCTTGGTCTGAACGCTCAATTCATAATTTGACTATGGATATGAATCATTTAACGTGACTAGGCAATGAATCATTTAAAGTACGTGGAATAAGTGTTATTTTAAGAACGATTAACATATATAATAAATTAGAGATCAATTAGTAAGAAATATTAATCCAAATAATCATTGATACGATTAATTATTTGTTTATTTAATGAAATTAAAAGTTTCATAGATAGAGTTATATAATTAAGAATTTCAATTTATAAGATGTGATCGAAATTAAATTCTTATTGGGCTAGTTTGAACTCTGTTATTTGACAAACACTAAAGAAACTAACACAAAATAGTTGCGCCTCAAATGTTGGGCCCAGATTTTGGTCCGGTAGGAAAGAGAGAAGAATTTAAGCCCAAATCTTCAATTTTCTTAAAAGTTCGTATCTTTAATCGGTTGTAATTTTCAATATTACCCTTAAGGTTTCACTAATTGCAGTTTACACCCAAAACTTTATTATCAGATACAGCTCGAAGCAAAAACCCGACTCAAAATCACGACAATTTGCACCTGTAACTTCAACAGCAAAAAATGCCGTACGAATTGGATGAACAGAAAAGTGAGTTTGTTCCTTTAATTTGACATTTTCTTTTACTGTATATTTTGGTCTGTGTGTGTTTTTATTGAGCTCTATTTTCGCCTATGTTGAACTAGGTTTTGTGGCTTTTTTTTTTGTGTGCCATTTAAAAACAAATTGTTGTTGATGATTAAGTTCTTTAGAATGTATCTAATTGCCCTTAGAAATGGATATCTCCAATTATTTAGTGAATTGAACTATTTCTACTGTGAAAATTTGCCTCTAGAACCTTTTTTAGTGAAGGAAGTTGTATTATATGGTTAATTAGATGTTACAGAGTAATTAATATTTGGTTGCAAGCTCAAATTGGAAGATGTACTTCACAAAAAAAAAAAATATTAATATTATGTTTAACAGCTATTTACTGGATAATATTTTGTGTTGAGCAGTTTCGGCGAAATTGAACCTCGTTAGTTTCTCGACTAACGACATGCATTTCGTAAGTAACTGTATGAGACAAAGCAGATTCGTGAATAGATTTCATATACATGCTGACTTTCAGCTGTTTCGTAAATGGACGATGCTGTCATGAATGTCATCGACCAATTATGGAAAACTGCTCTTTGGCTCAATTTCTGCACGGTTTGTGTCGTAATTCCTTGAATAAGGAGCTCTCCTCGTGAAGACGAGTTCTTTTTTGTCAGGAAACGGTTGCTTGATACAAGATCAGTTAGTTATGTGTGTGCTCTTTGTCAAACTGATATAAGAGGATCCGTTATTCAATAGTGCTTGAGTGCTTTCTCCCTCTTTGCTGCACCTGTGCATTTTAGCACGAAAACTAAATCATGACATAAGTAATGTTTATGGCATTCTTTAATAGGTTATCTTTACAATCTATTGATTCTTGTGGATTTAATATCCGTTTCTTCGTGATGCTTATTTTTCATCGGTTAATTTCTTGTGTATTGGTGAAAGTTTGGTATCTAATGCTCGCGAAATTGATTTTAATACTTGCAGAAATCGGTCTTGGTCTGATCGGGTTTGGAATATTTTTCTCCTTTCTTGCTATGATTCTGTTTTTCGACAGAGGTTTACTGGCTCTTGGAAATGTATGACACTGTTGCTGACCCATTCTCCTTAATTCTCTGGTTTTCTTGCGGAAATCTCAAGATATATGTATCCTTTGCCTTTGCTTTTAGATATTCTGGCTGACAGGTGTAGCCATTTTAATGGGTTGGCGTTCAACTTTGCAACTTTTTACAAACCGCACGAATTACAAGGTATATAATAACTGTATTGGTCTCTAATTTGGTGGGAATATGCAGTCTGGTTCTTCAATAAGAAGTATTGTACCAGCTTCTAATCTGGATTTTCAATTGGAGATGGATGTTAAATATTTCACTTGCTAAACTGCAGGGTTCAATCTCATTTCTTCTTGGATTATTCCTGATATTTGTTCGTTGGCCAGTAGTTGGTATACTTATTGAAACTTATGGTTGCTTTCTACTTTTTGGGTAAGCTAGGGTCTTATTCTTACGCGTAACTTTCCTTTTTGTTTGTTCAATCTTGGATACTTTTCTATATTCCTTCATTTTCTTCGTTACTTTTCATATGTCCTTGTCTTAACTCAATATTTCCATTGTGCTGCCAGTGGTTTCTGGCCCTCAATCAAGGCGTTTCTTTATCAGATTCCAGTGTTTGGATGGATCTTGCAGTATCCGCTACTGGTTAGTAAATGTAACTCTTTCCTTGCTTGCTTTGAGTTGTTTGAGAGAGTATACCGTTGTAAGCATGTTATATCATCTCATGCTCTTCAGTTTTCTAATTGCAGCACATTGCGTGAATTGTGACAGAACTAATAGTTTTTTGAGTAATAGTTTCTTTAGATATAAGTTATTGCCCATCTTTTTCGTGTTATATCTTTGAGTGTATGCAACACAAAAATAGTTGCATGCTATTAGTGCTTAGTAATGAACCCGGCTGCATGTTTTAGGCTCATTTGGAAGGACTTTTCCAGTATAATTGTGATTATGTTCCCCCATACGTCACATTCAAGTCGCCATATCATGAATTGGTAACTCATGCATCATTTTGCCAACGCGAGTTGATCTGGTGGTTCTTTTGTGATATATTCTTAGATCAGCAGAGCTGAATTGCGAAATAAGAACCAGTGCCCTTTTTCACTTAATAAATGGCAAAGAAATCAGAACTTCATTCTATCACCTTTTTAATTGGGAAAACTGCTTTTGACATTTGTGTGAAAACTTTTACAGTTCTTAATACCATCTTGCTCTTGTTTTCGTCCTAGAAGTTCTTAAACAGACCATCTTGCTCTTGTTTCCTTCCCCCTCACTGCCTTCAGTTTTTTCCTTATTGGACTAGCTACGCTGGTTTGCCTATTTGTATTTTACACAACAAACTATTGGTAAGAGATTCTCGAATTCATTGCAGCTTATAAATCAGTTGAGACGAAGCTTCAGTTAATACAGAAGAGCCAGGAAATTGCGGGAGGTACTGTTTCTCTCCGAGCTAACAAGATCTGTAGTTAAATCAATTTGCAAAAATTGATCTAAAATGGGTTCTAATGATGTAAAGAACTTTTCAACATGTTTATCAATCAGAATTCCTTTTTCATTTGTTAGTCTTGTTTACTCTGTTCAGCATTGTGGTTTTTGTATTTTAAAATATTTGTGAAAGAATAAGACAGTCTCCTCGTACTGCTTCAGACAAAAACTTGGTTCTTTGCATATCTTTTCTTTATATGATGAATCTTCAAGAAGATTTGATATATTTGATACCTTATGAATTAAAGCATACTTGAGACGGTAACTCTTACGTAAATCAGGTTTATGAAAGAACGGATGTTGCGTTGGAAGCTGTGATAACAAATAAACACGCATAGGTTCGACTTAGACAAAAAAACATTCAATTGAAACAAAATATTCTATTCCTTTGCTCATTGGATATCTATCGACACTATATGAACTAGTAGAAGGTTAAGACACATAGAAGCCTCCTCCAAGTTCAGGATAAAAATTTCCTGCAGCTTGTGGGGGACTTGCAGTCAGCAATGTTTTGTTCTTATTGAAGTTGATTCAAAGGTTGTGATCAAGTTGATTAAGATCACTTGAGACTGTGATTATCTTCTTACATTCTTTGTTAACTACGAGGCTAGTTCGTAGGGTGTGGTTGTTGATTCATCAGTTAAGCTTGGGCACTTTCTCGACATAGACTTAACAGTGTCGGAAGATCATAAGATCAAATCTGATTTTCTTGGGGGAAGATAAGTAATTGTTCTGTTTTCTTATTTGGAACAAAAATAGAAAGAAAAAGAGAGACCGCATATTATTTTTGTCATTTGCAACACGACCAACATCACCTATCAAGTACAACAAAGTTATACATTTTTCATATGATTCAAAAAACTTTAAATTTAATCATACATATGAGAAAATAAGTTGTGGCCATATATATATATATATATATATATATATATATAGATATATCCACAGCATCCACAGATAACAAGTTAAAAAATCGAGAGGTCACTAAGATGGTTGTGCAGGAATGAGAAGGGCGTCGGTATAGAGAGCAGACACACAGCATTTAAAATGGTATTAAATGAGTTCATGCTCCTCATTTATTTTGATTGATGGCTTCAATTTATTGCTGTTGTTGGCGCAGGTGCATCATTGATTACTTCGTTGCGCTATTTTGCGTTTTATGTTTGTTTTTTTTCCTCGAACACAAGAAGTGATAAAAGCCAATATATATGTATGGAGAAAGTTGTTTTCAAATTTAATTTTATATGTTTATTACAACAGTGATAGTAAATTGCAAAAGATGTATAATTTATTCCAACTTAATAAACTTTATTTAATTATAACAAGGTGCGGTTCTTTATACTGCGAATAAAATAAGCACTTTACATATTACACTTTGTCTCCTATTTTTTTATTTGCAACTTGCCTCTTATACTATGCATAAACAAGCACTTTGCCCCCTCAGTCGTTGATCCACCATTGAATTTGAAGACGTGTCTGCATTTTTTGCCATTGAATTTTGGTTCGGGGGCAAAGTGCTTATTTTTCAATAGTACAAAAGGGATGGTACCCAAAAAAAAAAAAATAGAGGGCAAATTGCAATCGAGAGCATAGTATAATACATTTGACGCTTTTATCGCTTATATTTATATTCATATCATATTTGTACTTCGAAGAACATAATTATTAGTAACACGTTTTAGTTGTAACAGGGAGATTAAAAATTCGAGTCACTTCAAATATATGTGCGATGGGTGTGTGAAAATTCAAGAAAAATAAAAATGAGATAGGTGGAAAGGTGAAACATTCATAACACATCATTTCCGGGTGTAACTCGATTGTACACATGGGGGAAGTCACATATCTCATACAAAATCCACCAGTGATGTAACTTAGTAAACAACTTAACTGAAACAGTATTTTATTTTTCTTGACAAATAGTCCACTTTATTTCCCGGGAGACTTAAGCTAGTGCTTAGTTGTACTGGTTTTAAGTTTGGTTGTCCATGAACCAGGGAACTGATCTTCCTTTGGTTTATAGTTACGTTGATCGTAATTTTGACTTATTTATATCTGCTGGCGAAACGCAGCAGTTGGACACCTGCATTCTGGGAATTGAATTCATGATATTCACTCAGTTAGATATCATTAATGCAAGGAATTTGTAGTTTTGATTGAACTAGGGGTGACAACCTGTCATTCTTAGAAAGTTACTTGGTGTATTATTCATTAAAAAAATTTCGATAAAGAATTGTAAGTATTAGATATAACTAATTACAGCAAACCCGAAACCTATAGGATCATTTGTACTTCACTCTATAATGTATTGATTTTTGTACAATTTCTCAGTGAACCATTGAGTAATTGTCCATTTTGGGTTGATATCCCTTCAAAGCTCTCCAATAGTTCTGAAATCTTGCATGAAACCATCTTATAGTTTGATATCTAAACCCCCTTGTAATTTCATAAAACTTTTCACAAAATCCAATTTTTATCGAATCACTGGGAGGGTTTTAGACCGAGTTTTATGAAAACACAAGGGAAATATTAGACAATTAACAATCCACATGGGATTTTAGTGGAGAATTTCGAAACTATTAGAGAGATTTGGGATGGGGGATATCAACGCAAAATGAATGGTTGATCAATAGGGGATAAACTACACAGAAATTAGTAGACTAGAGGGTATATATCGCACGAATCAACAAGTAATGGGCGAAGTGTAAAAAACCCTATAAGTTAGGAGAATTTGGTACAACTAACCCCTAAAATTATGTATATGATCCCCGATACAGACAAGAATTGTGCTGGGAGCGCGGGTCGCAGTCGTCAATGGAACTCCCAAACATCTTTTAGTTGGATATTTCCATTGGGATCCACTCCATCTTAAGTCTTAACATAAAAATATTAGTTTGTCCCATTTTAAGAGGGTAAAAAACCATCTACTGGTGTTGTGCATGTGGTACACGACAAGAAGAATTGAGTATCATGCGTAGCAAATTTACTTCCTCATAGTCTCTCATTACGTTATGCTGAGGATTTTTATTGTCAAAATGTCAAAAGACTTGTTTATGAAAGTGCACCATGGTTGCATTAAACACGTCATATTTCAAGAGGGAAATATATTAACAATTCGCAACATTCTCCGAATGCATAATTAATCTTATCATTAGCATTATTCATAACACTCAAGAATTTGTTATAATTTCCAAAATAATATTCAACACCTCTGTAAATTTGGCACCTCTAATTGAATCTAATAATAGATAATAGATAGTACAAAAATTTAATCGCTTGACCATCCAAAAATGAAGCTAGCCACATTAAATTCAGAGGTTCTTCATTAATAAGTTTGATGGTAATAAATGTGGTGCGTGAGAGAGTTGGAATTAGGCATTAAATTGGCATCTACTTGCCAGACTTTAATGCATCGCTTCTGCCCTACTTTTAATGCCGTGCTTCATGAAATCCAGTAGTTATACAATGTGTATGTGCATGTGTGCTTATATGTAAATATATATAAATAATCTTGATGGAGAAAAAGTTCTAAATAATTAAGGATTTGATATTGATGGAGTTCACTGATCTTTCTTTGGCTAAAGGCAAATGGGTGTGTGAGGAAACTAGTGGAATGAAGAGAAGATGGGAGAAAAATCATGTGGTACCTCCCAACCTTGATCTGCAGCTCCAACACCCTTTGCCATCTGACTGGGAGCAATGCCTTGATCTCCAAGTATATATACATACTATTACACAATTCTCTCTCTTTCTTTTTTTTTGGACAGAATATTACACCTCTCTTTGTGTCTAATTATTAGTGAAGTTTTTATTATTCTGATGATGATCATACTGTATTAATTTCTTTTTTCATGCTACTAAACGGTTTATTTGTGAAATTATTTGTGATATTGTGACTTGTTATTTAGTTCATTGTCCAAAAATATGTGTCACGAAATTGTGGCGACGTCTCTTTTGCACCTCGTCGTGCCTTGCGGACTACTTTGTGACGGTAAGAATTGAAAAATAATATAAAACACACTACTTTGTGTGAATTAATCTTTCAAGAGATGTTCGGAGTCTAACAGTAATGAGAAATATTAAAAAGATTTTATTACAAAAGACAAGAGATATATTTTTATCAATATTCGTACTACTAGCAAGTTAGGTGGCACTATGTGCAGGTAGATGATGTGTGTGAGTTTATTTAGGCATGAACTAATTCTTTATACCAGAGAATTAACCTTATAAAACCTCTTGTAGTTTCAAAAACCTGCACGAAATTTTCATATGGTTTGTTAATTGTCTAAACTCCCGGCGATTTCATAAACTGTGCACAAAATTTCATTTTCATGAAACCACAATAGAGTTTTTCGCAAGTTATAGAACTTTATGCCAAGTTTTCTGCAAGTTAGAGGACTTTAAGCCAAGTTTATGAAATTATAGGAAGGTTCTAGACGATTAACAAACCTACAAGAAAGTTCCATGTAGGTTTTTGAAATTAAGGGCGTTTTATGCATTTTCCCCTCTTTATACCTCGCCATATAGATACATGATATGTTTATGACAGTATATTTTGATATGATAACATCCCCCGTTTGCATTCATTTTGGCACAAAATATGGCTAGCTTTACAATTTTGTCTGCGCCTTGGCCGCTATTACGATGTTAATTTGGTGTTACATATGTATGTTTTGATGTAAACAAGAGTGTATTTTGTTTGCAGTCGGGAAGAATGTACTATGTGAATAGAAAGACCTCAACAAAGATATGGAATCATCCGGAGGAACAGAAGCTTGACCTGGAACTCAACATCTCCACTGGCTGCAGCAACATAATAAATAACAATGAACAAAACATGCAGCAATATTCATCATCATCATCAAGTAACATGGTCGCATTAGCTTGTTCCAACTGCCATCTGCTTGTCATACTTTCTAGGTCTTCTCCTTCTTGTCCCAATTGTAAATATGTACATTCACTTGCGTCCTCGCCTCATATCTAGTTAATAAAAGTACTTCAATGGCGAAGTTCATGTTTGAATCATATCGTGTCTTCTAAAAAATTAACTATATATCTTGTTATTCAGCTGTGAATTTATTGCGTATGATGTAATTAATTAATATATGAACGTTTATTCTTAAGTACTAGAAAAATAATAATTGAGCGACAGATGGGCATTTGTCCACGGCGGACACTAATCTAAAAAAAGAAACAAATTGTTATTTTTTGAATACTCAAGAGTTATCTAGATTAAACAACAACAATATGCAATACTCAATAAAGATATATGTCAGACATACTTTTAATACATGCACATTTTTATTTATTTAATAAAAATTGCTTGTTAGGGTCTCAAATCTCGGAATATCTCTCAAAACAAGTAATCAAAGTATGATATTTAATTTGAAAGTGATTATACCAGACAAAACGAAAAAAAAAAAAAAAAAGAAGCTAAAACAAAGTATATAGTTGACTACTTTATTGTTCTCACATCTACACAAACAAATTAGAGCAGTGAATTTGTGTGTGGAAGATTTTTCAGGCTTTCCAAATTAAATATAATTTGCATATTACGCTGAAATTAGCCTAGAAGAGTAACACTTCTTTTTTTTTTTCATACTGTTGCAATTTAACTTTTATAAGAAAATGTGCTTGCCAGGATTTTCGGGGCATCTAAACACAAATTCCTTTTAAGAAAAATGAAAGATGAACGATTGCATTCAGAGAGGAATGTTTGAATATCATTGTAATGAAAATTAGAGAGTGAATTGAATGATAATAATAGCAATTTTAGTCTCTTAATTAGCACCATTTGCAATTTATGTCCTCACCGAATATTCTAATATTCGCAGGAAAGTGACATGTGGATTTTTGCAGTAATCGTCCTATAAGTTGATATTTTTACAAAATTGGTCTTCTATAATTTTTATTTGCAATTATCGCCCTCTATATTGTCACAAGTTGTAATTTTAATCCTCCGCCAATATTTTTGTCAATTTAACAGGAAGCTCCCTATTTAATTTTGAAATTTCAACGCAAAAATTGATACTAAAAACCGATATTTCTTTGTGGATAGCATTGTACTATTTATAGCAGCACCTAGCACTTAGTAATTACAATCCTTACTAAAGTCAAATAAATATTTATAATGATTACATCACTCGAATATGATTCTCGGTTTCAAACCTTTTAACTTTTCAAAAACTATATGCATCAAATATCTGAACAAAAAGTAAAAGCCATTCCACATACAAATAGTTTCCAACGTACACGACCACCCTCTTTCAACAGAAGTCGATATACATAACACTTGGACCAATGTGTGGGGTTCAGTACATGGCTTGGTTTTGTTAGAGAAAAGGAGGAATGAGACGTTCTTGGTGATTCTATACACTCTTGAGAAGCGGCATATATGAGGTTAAGCTTTCTTTGGTCTCGGATACTATGAATTTTGGTATGGATTTGGTTATGTTTGTCTTGATCGGGATTATAAGATTGTGTTAATTGCTGAGGATTCTGGTTATCAAGAAATAACAACTATTGATGTTTTCTCAGTGAAAACCGATAACTTGAAGAGGCTTAGATTTATGAAAATGACAGTGCTTGGGGTTGTCTTGACGATCCTGGTGTTTATTCGGAAGAATTATATACTGGGTATTTGGTTCGGGAACTACCTCTTCTGTAAAGGCTTTTGAAATGTATCTCTAGTGTTTGCATGCTTAAGTTTTTTTTAATATTGTTTGAGTTTGACAGTTTTGAGTTTAAGTCAATCTCTAAGGGTAAATATTAAATTGAGAAATTGGTGATGGGAAATTTATAAATAATTATCGACTCATGTCACGTATCCATCTCATGTTCGTGTGTAAGTATGTATTTTTTTGTGGATTTTTTGCATTTATTATGGCTGCGGATGTCGTGATCTAAACATACGACATGACCTTCCAATGAGTTCAAGCTTGCCAACATATTGAGCATGAGAAATAGTTCAAGCATCTCCTAAATTGGCATGTCTTGAACATTGAAATGTTGTTAGAAAATATAAATTAGATATTGATGTTTAGATATTGTAGGAAAAGTATAGAAAGTTTATATTTGTAGAAAATGGTGGTGTTTATGGAATGGAGTACTTATATCCAACTTTAATAGATTGTATTTCGAAATGTTTTGTGTGAATACAATATTCACCCTTAGGTGGTATTTATAGGTGATGATGGATAGTTCTTGATCCTCCTCTACACCACTGATCGAGATTAATCCTACGATTTATAAAACTTCTCTAGAATTATTCTAGGAATATTCTTATTGGATAAAAGCGTCAAACCCCCTATACTATAGGGGGTGTAGCGATTTGCCTCCTGAACTTTTTTTTTTGACAACAAGCCCCCGTACTATGGATAAATAAGAACATTGCCCCCTCAACTATTGATTGGAAAGAATAATTTGCTCCCTCATCGAATTTCCGGCCAATTTTCGCCAGAATTTGAAACGTGAACATGATGGTTTATCATTATTTAACATCTGATTCGATAAAATGCCATTTTTCACTTCGACTTTTATTATATTTTCTGAATTTTCAAACCTTAAATTTTCAGAGTTACCTTTACAGTTTTTGAATATTAAATATCTAGTTCTTAAGGTTTATATGTTTTACGATGACTTTTTTATTTGAAATGAATTAAAAATAATTAATCAAATAAATAAATATTAATATTTGTAAAAAAAATCACACATGTAATTTTGTCACCCTAAATCAACCTGTACATGAAATTATATTTTCCTCCTAAATTGATTTATTTCAAGTGTCGGGTCAAGTTAGTTTACGCGGATGACTAACCATTTTCCAACACCGTCCATAAGTTTTAGCTTTTCCGTAAAAGGTTTCATACTTACCTTTTTAAGGATACTCCGGTCTATATTGTATTTTTCCGACAAATTAAGGGGCCACAAAAGTTGATGAAACTTTTTGTTTCGCTTGTCCCGCCTTTTCATGGACAATAAACAGTTAGCAAACAAATCCTGCTTCCTTTTTGGACTACCTTATGTTTAGTTTACAATACAATTTACACAAGCCATACTAACGACTTAACTTTGTCAAATAAATCTTTAAGTGGACTCTATAGGATAATTTCAGAAAGGTAATTAATATATTTATACAAACTTTCAGTTGAATCTGTTCGACGCGTTTTCAAGTTTTGAGACACTAACTGGAAAATCTATTTCCGATTTATACTAGGCAAAATTAGTATCCAAATTGAAAACAAAATGCAAGTACCCAATCTAAAAAGTCTTCAGATTAAGTAAGAAGGCTCTCATTGTTGAATTACAAGGAATGATTTTGACTAGAAATTTGCCAAATATCAGTTTACTTTTGTAGCATTTGAGTTTCGAGGAATCAACATTAATTAACGAATCGACTTAAATTTGTTTGGTGGCTATAAAATCATATAAGTGGAAGAGAAAACATTCCTGTAATCTAGTGAAGACGTAAATTTCTGACGTTGTTAGTTGAATTGTTTCACTACATTGTATGAAATGGATTAACTAAACTCAAAAAAAGCATTTTTTGAATATTCTTTTTTTGATTTGCAACTTTTGCAGTAGTTAGATTAATATCATGTATGATAAAATTTAGAATGTTCGATGGATCCATTTAGTTCCTACGTGGTGTAGGACCAAGACTACAGAGAAACAATCTACAACTAACTCCAGTTAAGGGAACCAAAAATAGATTAGACTCACTTTTTCAATAGAAATAAGGAAATAATGACTTTTTCAAACTAAACCAAGAATACCAACCTCATATAACTTTTGAAACTTCCCGTTAGTTAGCAAAGGTATTCAAAAATAACAATACTCAAGTGTTATATACTCTGATAATACGCACGGACAGCTCCAACAATCTTTACCCATCAACCGCATAAAGAATTTGTTGTATGCGGCGATGGAGGGTAGTTGGATCTCCTATATATAAATAATTGCAATAATAGCGTTAAAACTCCTATAGTATGCTCGGATAGTACTTTGCTCCCTTTTTTTTTTTTTTTGGCGACTTGCCCCATGTATTATGGATAAATAAGCACTTTGCCTACTGAGTCAAATCCAACGATAAAAAATGCTGACAAGTGTCCAAATCCAACAGTGACAAAATGATTTAGGGGGCAAAGTGCTTATTTATTCATAGAACATGGGCCAAGTTGCTAAAAATAAAAGGATAGTGGGATAAAGTGCAACATGGGGTACAATATAGGGGATTTAACGCTTTTATCCCTACATAATTTTTACTAGCAATTGTGACATACAGTATCCGCGCATTCTAAAACATATTTTAGTATAACATAATTATTTAATATTTTAAAGAAATCAATTAAATATGAAAAATTATGAAATATGTTAGTTTTTACTATCATGTGTTAGTTATTTAGAAAATTTGTTGCGCACAAATAACATACCGGTAATTTCATAGGCATTGTTACCATAACGTAAGTAACGCAAAAGTGATATAATTGAAGTTTAGGGACTTAAATGACAAGATCAACAACTTCAGCTTTGTAATCGCGATGAATAAAGTTTGCAGAAGCAAAAATTTGATATGATTCAAAATGAATCTTAAATGTTTTTAGCACAAAGTACATAATGAGAAAGGAATATACTTAAAGTTTAGGGACTTAATTACATGCTAAGAACAAAAACTTCAGAGGTGTGATTGTAATTTCTAGCAACTTTAGGGGTATAATCATAATTAAAATAAACATCATGAGAGTTATCGTAATAAATAAAAATAATCATAACTACAATATATATGTTTACGAGAACATTCATAACGTTACTAAAACATTCATAATTACGATAAAATACATATTAGTCTCGCAAGTGTTGTTATTAAAATCGTCATGCAGCTGTAATCTAGGGCTGCCTGTTGGCACTTAGTCAGTAGCAGACTCCGAAAACTCTGTCACTTATGTTGATGCATGCACGTATGTTATGTTATCACCTATACATGGAAGTAAGTCCACTCACCCCAATTTGAGAGTAGGGGTGATTTTATGAGGAAATAAGATATTTATACCCTTTTTCTTTTATAAAAAAACATATGTATGTCTTTTGTTTAATTAATACATTAAATAGTGAAAAAAACTACAAAATAGAAATTAAAATTTAAAAATAAGATGCAGTTTGGAAATATATGTTTATATTTTATTTTATAAATTTATTTATAATTTTTTGTAAATAAAGGCTACAATTAAATTCCATATTATAAAAGGGAAAATATTAGAAATACAACGGATGGTTATTAAATACCAAAAATAAACTAAAATAATCACATGGGCGGTGTGCAACCTTTTTAAATCACAATAATGTAATTTGCCTATTTAGTTTTAATAGGGAGGTAATTTGCCAATTTTAGCACAACACAAGGGGTAAATTTCCAAAACACTGATACTAATTCTTGAGAATATATCGTACTTGTCGTAATAATTTTTATTAGAATAGCACCCACAATTATGGGAGACAATTTTATTGTCTTTGATATATTTTTTAGGATCACCTTGTTTCATTATTATCCCTAATAATTCGTCCCCGATAAGCATTTTTTTTAGTGAACAATAGAAGAAACTGTGAGAATAAAATCTGGCTAATTAATGGCACTCGATAAGTGACCAAGTCAAGCTCATGTGCCGTAGTACCAGGTCCCTAAAAGTTATACACGTATAGATAAGTTTATAATAAATATCATAAAATATAATAGTGAAGATCATGCTTTCACAGTTCAACGCTGAGTTTGGCGAAGTCAACCACAGGGAAACAGGAGAAAATATAAGCCAAGGAGAGGACGGTATCTACATATTGAAGCTCGTTGCCTTAATTTTTTATTTCAGCCGCATCTTACAATTATTAAAATAATAGTGACTTGTCTAAACCGACCACCTATTTTGTGGTTTCGTTATTTTCTTAATGTTCACTTCGGAATATTTTCTTGGTCAAAATACTCGCTAAACATATGGTTATGTCAATTTTCCCCATTATGTCACAATATAATTATAGTGACATGTATGCTCCGTCCTTGCAATCAACATCCAAGGAAAAAATATACACTCCACGTAGCTTCACTATAGACAAAACGCATACAAACCTATATTTGTGTTTATATATAGTGATCACTCTTAACTCAACCATTTTGACGATCAAATTTTTCTCAACTCTCTTTAACCCAATTTTCATCATGGCTTCTTCCATGCTTAGCTACATGCCAAATCCAACTATGAATTCAGCTACATTCACAGCAGAACCAATCCCAAGACAATTTTCTCTAAGGCAAGATCACTTGCCTTTACTAAAATCAAACAATGATCCATTCACTAGTACTCTATCGTCTACGGCGTACAAGCAATATGCGGTTGGAGATGCGATAATCAAAGAAACTTCTCCTACAACGAGTACTATTGGTTCTAAACCGACAACCTCAAAGCTTGCCAATGTTTGGAGGGAAATTCAGGGTTCAAACAACTGGGAAAACCTAGTTGAACCCTTGCACCCTCTTCTTCGGAACGAGATTGTTCGGTATGGAGAGTTTGTTACCGCTTGTTACAAGGCATTTGATCTTGACCCCAACTCGAAGAGGTACTTGAACTGCAAGTATGGCAAGAAGAGTATGTTTAGAGAAGTTGGCATGGCGGATTCGGGGTACAAAGTGACTAAATATATATACGCCACGGCCCCCGATATCGGCATTCCAATGCCAAGTGGCTCAAGCTCATGCTGCGGCAGGTGGATTGGGTACGTGGCGGTGTCGGAAGATAAGGAGGTAAGAAGGCTTGGTAGAAGAGATATAGTCATCACTTTTCGAGGGATGGTCACGAACCACGAATGGGCAGCAAACTTGATGAGTTCTCTAACACCGGCACGTCTCAACCCGCACGACCCTCGACCAGAAGTAAAGGTGGAAGCTGGATTTTTGAGCTTGTATACTTCGAATGAGAGTGCAAGCAAGTTTGGTCTTTCAAGTTGTCGTGAACAGCTTCTTTCTGAAGTTGCTAGGTTAGTCAAGAAATATGAAGGTGAAGAAATAAGCATTAGTCTTGCGGGTCATAGTATGGGAAGTTCATTGGCTTTACTTCTCGCTTATGACATCGCGGAGCTCGGTTTAAACAACAACAATGACGGGCGAGAGATTCCGGTGTCGGTTTTTTCCTTTGGAGGGCCAAGGGTTGGTAATTTGGGGTTTAAAGAGAGGTGTGAGGAGTTGGGTGTAAAAGTTTTAAGAGTAGTGAACGTGAACGATCCAATCACGAAGCTACCCGGGGTTTTTTTCAATGAGAATTTGAGGGTTCCTTGGAGCTGTTCTTGTTATGCTCATGTGGGTGTGGAGTTGTTGGTTGATTTTTTCAAGATGCATAATCCATCTTGTGTACATGACTTGGAGACCTATATTGGTTTGCTCAAGTCATCATGTCATAAAAGTTTGCAAAAGGGTGATGGGGTTAGTTTAATAGAGAGAGCAAAAGGGTTTCTTTTTGGGAGTGCACAAAATATTGATGCTTTGCAATGGGGAAATCTTGCCATCAGTATGGTGAACTTGGTTCAAATAGCCCAGTTGATTTGAGTACATATATATTGATATATATTGTAGATATATATTCTTTTTACGAGATAAAATAGAGTAGGAAAAGGGCCAAGCCAACTCAACTTCTTACCTCTTATCATCTTGTTGTGCAACGGAAGTAACGCAGCGCTTTTTAGATATACAATCTACACTTATATAACAATAACAATTCTTCACAGTTTTGAGATCATCAGCCTTGTAAATGTGCTTGATTATTGTATATAAGAGAATGCATATAAAAATATATTACCAAGTTTTATTACTCAGACGATCGACCAATGGCTAATTAGCTTCGTTTTCTAGTATTCAATGATCGCAACTGCATTTTGTTCTGGAGATTTTATGTGAAAACAAAGTCAAGTTTGTGCACAAACAAAGAAAAAGTTCTTTTAATGCTTCAATGCTCAATAAGTCACGACTCATGCATATATAGTTAAAGAAAAATATCAACCTCGAGAAATCAAAGATGTTTTCTGCTGATTAAAGCGTTTAATATCCATAAGAAACCTTGACTATGTAGGACATGCCTAAATCAGTGGATCGAAGTTATAAAATTTATTCTTTCATCATTGCAACTTTGGAATTCTATGTTAGACATTTGATTAATTAGTTTTCTCCTATTGGATGCTGTCACAACTAGACATTCGTGAATCGAAGCATACGGAGAAAGTAAGTTATTGCGCTAATTATGCCCTATCCATGTCTTACGTACCAATGTAGTAGATCAAGAATTAAAGAAGTTTAGCAAATATTTTTGTTTCTGTTTGATATGAAACTGCCTATCCATAGTCATTTGAGTTAATTGTTGAAACAAAAATTGTTAGAACCAATTTAGTTATCGGAATAAATATTGATCGTTCAAATTCAGTTAAAAGTTATATAATGGAGTCCAACAAATAAAGGAGATAACTTTTAGCCATTTTGGTGAGTTCAGATTAATGTTTAAGAGTGTGAACTAATATTGCTCCAAATCAATTAAGTGGGACTTGTCCCGCATGAGGAAAAAAAGACTACACATAAGAAAATACAAATCAAGAAGTTACACTCAAAAAGAGAGAGATTCTTCGTGCCCCATCTCATGACAGAAAATCTGAGTTTCATAGGCTGCTGAAATTCTCCGTGGAAGAGAGAATTGGTTAGCTGAAGCGTTACAGAGACAACAAAAAAAAATGTTTCTAAAAATTCGACCCTGAAATTTTGAATATGTCCTACTATTAGGAAAGCATTTTCACTGATATATATGTCGACCCTAATAAAAAAACATCAACAACAAATGAGTTGTCTCCAATAACTTAGAGTATTTAGCAACCATATTTTTTATTTTCAAGTTTAACCTTATGATTTATGTTTTACTACGACATCTTATTATTAATTTCTCAATTTAACACTGCAATTTAAGTTAGATGAAAATAACTATACCATTCACTAAGAAGAATGATTTCGTTTTCCTATAATTTGTACTCTTTTAATTGGAAATTACTTTTCTTTCCATTATACTCCAATTATGATGATTCACTCTCCCACTAATTCAAACTATTTCCATCCAGACAAATATTTTTTATTGCCTTTTTTTCTTCCAGATTTTTTTTTTTTGCTCCACACTTGAATATGAACATATAGTACTTTACACTATAAAAAATTTAACGTGCACAGGGCTTCGCGTGCCCCAGTTTCTAATTATCTATTATATTATCTTGATTTTGTTAGTAAATATGCACTTTTTTTTCTATGACTGTAACAACAAACCTCGAACAATCTGCAACGACAAGCCCGAAAACTCTAAGTCGCGCATAAATACACTCTCCTCAAGACAATTACTCGTCGTTTCCCCTATTTGTGCAATCCAGTTACAAAGAGATTGTCCAAAATGCAATGGAGCCCAATTTAAAATGTGTATACTATCTGTTATATAATTGTATTTTTGAAAATAATCTAGAATACTCGAACCAGTTTATATAGAATATTGTCGACTTTGAGGTATAAATCAAAGGAGCAAAAGTTTCTATCATAAGAAGTAAGAAAAATGGGATGAGCAGAAGACTTTTCTTCCAAAATTCATACAATAAATTTCTTCCTTTTGATTCAACATGAAACTAATAACTTTTTTGTGATGAACAGTGATGTGCTTGCCTTTTATTGTAAAGATAGTTTTTTGTATATCTTAATGTCACCAGCATTATCCCATTTATGTAACTCCTTTCAAAAAAAAAAATCCCATTTATATGTAAAATTTAGGCAACCCTTCAAATAGACACAACTTTTGAAATACTCAAACATTGAAAAAATGTTTGGAGGGAAAATTTGGAATTGTTCAGAGATGAAGCAACTATCAATAAGTACTGATTGATAATTAGAAAAAATAATATGAGAAAATTTTCTTTCCGAAAAGTTTATAACAAGAACTCTCATATCATGTTATGTCTGAGTTTCACTAAAATAACTGAGCAACAATGATTTAGGCTTCATCAACAAAATTAAAATTTTTTATTTATGTGGGTGAAAGTCTAAATTTCGTTAGAAACGAGCGCCACTGTTGCCCAATTTTTTTGTAATGTTTGTAGTAGTTCAGAGAAAAAATAAAGTTTCACGTTTGGTTTCTTTTCATGCTAAAAAGAATTGCTCATAGTCCTCGTATGGTGGGAGATAGTAGTTCGTATATTGTCAAGCACCACATAGTTTGTTTTAAAGAAACCGTTGATTCACCAGCGCCGACTCTCCAATAGGATGAGATTTGTATTGTAATCTTTACTATATTGATTTCTTACTTTCTGTTTATTTTGATGTATTACAAAATGAAGAAAAATGAATAAAAGTGTATGTAGATACTATGTGGCAATGATCAAAAAGTTTACAGAAGAAACAATGTAATTAATTATTGCCTTTTTGACGGGCCTTTTCTTTTTGTCCGCGTTTTCCTTCTCTCCTCAACCCATGTGAGGGAGCAAATCAATTAATCTCGAGTTGCAATTCTCGATTTGTCAAATTATAAACAGTACTTTTAACTTATTCGATACTTACTTTTTCCTTCTTCCCTTCTAGAATTGATATGCGAGTAACTAACCTTAGAAAACTAAAGCATGAGAGATAATTAAAGTGCTTATTTTTGGCAAAGATGAGCCGCAAATCTCTTTGATGCGACGTAGTTTGGACGACTGATTTATTAGTCATAGACTCATAATATATATGTCCAATTGGCAGGTACTCGTTTGCTAATGTTAAATCAGCATGAAATTGCGGATGTTTATTTAATAGTCTAAGTTTCACATTTCATATTTCTTATCGTTGCATGAACTTTAAGATATGATAGTACTAATTATAATTGGTATTTGCCGTGGCATTCAAGTAATTTTCAAAGACAGTAAATTTATTCCTGGACAAGTAATTTTCATAGAATTTTAGGTTTGAAGTAGACGAAACAACCAAACAAATGGTGTCATGTTTTCCCTCAATTCAGTAAAGCGACGAGTGTTGCATTGGTGGAGATTTTCTATGGATTTAGTTGTAGAAGAGCAAAAGTACAACTCTTAATGGCTTTCTTTTTGCCAGATATGTTTATTCCTCATAAGTCTGGCATTTTATTCTTCGAAAGTGAAAGACATAAGATGATAAGATTGTCCCCCTTTTTATTCCTAAATTGAGTTATGCATACCATCAATTGCTTTGTAAGTGTGATGAGAAAATCTCTTCTTCTCGCGCATTAACTAAATGATACAATCTATTTCCTTTTTCTGTAAAAGAGAAGAGCAATCTTAGGTAGTATTATCTAGCAAAGTTATTTAATGACTTTCTATACAAATCTTAACATACTTTTGTGCAAATGAAACCATATTCAGCAAATTATAATTCAAAATCATTAAAATTGAAGTTCAGGAATATTTATTAAGATCCTATTAAATCACTATAGATAAACTTAATATTTTTTACTGAAAGATTTTCTATATATTGTGTACTAGCTTTCTAAGAAAACGAAAAATGATTTTAGAAATAAATCTTGAAATGAAGTTACTTGTACAGACCTAATTAGCAGAAATAAAGTGTTCTTTTTTATAGATATGTACTTTTAAGCTATCATATTATTTAAAGTTTTTATTTGTTAACAGAAATGATATAAGTTCTTCCTGTTTTATGATATATCACAAGCATACCATATATATCTTAATTACCAATTGCATGACTATTGCCTACGCACACAAAAATCTAATGTTAATGATTTATAACATTTTCTCGTAAATTTAATATAGATACTTTTTAAAATAAAAAATTGCTCAGATATTTTTTTCAAAATATATGTATCCAAGCCTAAATTATATATTTATCTCATAAATATAACAGAAAATTAAGATATTAGAAGTATATGTATTTTTTTAGAAAACTTGGTGTACAATTCGAAATGAGTAATAATTATTGGGGTTCAGCGTTAATTATAAATTAATGAAGAAAAACATAAGAAATAACACGCTTAAAGTTCTACAAATAATTACAATTACCAAATGATCATGTGCTAATTTTTCTCTTTTTCGCTATGCATAATTTATTTAGAAAAAAGAATGGGTACTTAATTAACTGAGAGGGAGAGAGTTCCTAATTGAGATGATTATGAAAGATATAAAATTTGATTTTGATATTCCTTAATTAAGGAGGGTAAATTAAAGATCTTCTGAAATTCGCTCTAACTCCAACAATTGTTGTTGTCAAAGCAATTTCTTATAATTCTCTAATTTACCCTTCTAATTTAAAGGCTTTAAAAGGTAAAATATTAGAACTCTCATTATTCTACATTTATCTCCGTTGACAACCCCTTGATTATAATAACTCAAATAAGTAATAGTTATGAAATAACATTTAGACATTTTATTTCTTATTCATTCTCAATCACATTTTTTTTTTCACACGGTAATTAGCCATATAGTATATCTTTTTCAATGTTTCTCTTCTTTTTCTTTTCCTCATCTTTTTTTTCTCTGCTTGCATGTTGCATCCAAAGTGGGAGAAATTTGAAATAATAAAAAAATTAGTATGGCTTCCAAGATCCATTCCCACCGTACTACCGCCTAACTGAAATTAATTATAAAAAATTGAAAACTAACTTTAAGCATCTTGTGTTGTAATTTTTTTGATTTGTTGGTAACTTTTGACGATATTCTAAAATAATTTGGGAGTGTTTATAGTATCCAATAACTGAATGCAATAAAATCTTAAAAACTTTAATTCACGTATTAGGTTCAGCTCTTGAAAAATTTATAATGCACATTAAGTGGTTAAAGTAAAATAATGTTATGCATTTTAAAAAGTACGGTGCCATGATTTTTGAAATACAAACCTAACATTCCACAACGTTCTTGATTTTATTTTTATTTTTGTGTCCAACATATATCTACAATATTCTCCAGGTTAAAAACAAATAAACAATAAAAATATTTTTTCGTAGATGCATCGTAAAATATAAATTAATACTGGAGAACTTGATATAGAATCTATTAATTTTAATAAATAATATCCACGTGCTCAATTTACTATAATTTATAAATGAACAATTAAAGCACAGAGATATTATGGAAATTCTAAGGGTTACTTCTATAAACTTTGATTTACAAGGGTAAATTAGAGAACTAAAAAAATTGCTACAACAATTATCGCTTTGGTAATATCGCCAGTTCAAAGTAAAATGCGGATAAAGTGACAAAAATCAACAGTGCGATAATGTCAATTTGAGGAGATCAATAATAAAACGTAGTTGAAAATATTAATCATTACAAAATTATTAGGAATTAAAGTATAAAGCATAACAGCTCAACGCAGAAGGAAGATAATTAAGACAAAGCCATCGTCGAATATGCAAAAGATAAGACAAAGCCAAGTGGATGAACACAGCTCAATTTATAAACGAACAAAAGGAATAACAAAAATTACAATAGGAAGAAACATAATTCTGTTTGAAGATTTTACGTGAATATTCTATATATACCTTTGATATACTGAAACACATAAGCGCAACAGATTCAACAATGATTACTAAAATTATTGTTTTAAAAGATGATCAAGAGTCTAAAAATATGAAAAAATGTGAGGTCAGCATATGGGGAAAAAAAAAGAGTTTCTTTTTCCAATCTAACAGACACATACATATACAAACACGCATATATATATATATATATACATATATATATATATATACATATATATATATATATATATATGTATATATGTATATAAACATATATTTGTTTTGTTCCTTTTTAGCGAGGGATTCTCGTTACTTTGTAAGGACGAGCGTCACCTTCAATTAACGACCTAGCTTTTAGTATGAACGCGACACAAAAGGTGTACCTAATATACAAGCACATGAGATCACGTTTGATCTATTTAATTGTTCCAAATTTCAAGCGCGTGTTTTAAAATACTGGGTGTGAATACACAGTGATAAGATGTTAAGAATCCATCTTCCAACAATGTTGACATGATCTCCGTACCGATTAATTTAGGATAACTCCAACAAAAATAATCCCACGTTAATCGCATCTACAAAATAATTAGTACTATCTTTTTAGGCCTCCATGTTAATCGCATTCAGAACTCCAGCAATTCAAAACTATATAGACTTTATGATTTTGTTTTGGTACGTTAGTTATCTTTCAATGGTATATTCTATAGTTACATTAATCTAGAGTCTAGACAGATCACATAATATAATAGTTAGATGTTTAATTAAATCTCCAACGTTAAATATCTTATTCGTACTCAAAGCAATCTTGCTTCCCATGCATAGGCACACCGGCCATGGTTGCGTGCTGGCCTTCTTAGATGTTTATTAACTCACTTAACGAAATAATATAATTCTAACTATATAGTTGTTATCAAGCCGCATTCTTCTTTGGGGTTGACTTGAGTTAGCTTGGTATGTAGAAAATATTTGAATCAACGGTATTTTACATCCACCTCCCTTGAGATCTCGTATTTTTATACATGCCTCTTTTTAGTTTCAACTTTGGCATATATCTCCCTTCGGTTTTTTAGTGGTTTGCATAGATCTCATTTCATGTTTTGACCGTTGGTTCACGGTTAAATTTGAGGGTATTTTTTTGTATTACATGTAAGATTAATTCAAATTTCCCACACAAAAGATTATTTGATTTTTTTTTCTTATTATGGTTGTTACATAAATGAAATGTCTCCTTTTTATCAACAAACTCAATTATTTTTCTCTCTATGTAATAAAAAGATTATGTTATGATTGGAAGTCTAAAATTTAACTTCTGAGATAGTAGCAGAAAATTATTGCAATCTCTTTATAGCAATCTTTTGTTAAATTACAGTTTGCTAGTATACATATATATATACTAATATATAAAGGAAGAGGTATTTGTGACACCAAACTTTGATTTCCAAGTTTAACCTTATAATTTATGTTTCACTATATCATTTTATTATTAAATTCCCAATTTAACCATACAATTTAAGTTAGATGAAAATAATTATACCATTTACTAAGAAGGATGATAAAGTTTCCCTATAATTCATATTTTTCAATGGAAATTACTTTTCTATTCATTCTACTACAATTATGATGATTCAATCTCCCATTAATTCAAACTCTTTTTATCTAGGCAAATCATTTTTCTTTCCTTTTTTTTCTTCAAGATTTTATTTTTTTCTTCACACTTGAATATGACATACATTTACAATATAAAAAATTAATGTTAAGAAAACATTTTGTTCATATTTCCCTGCGAAAATTGAGGATTCCGACGGAAAAGGATCAAGATCGAAATCCTTGCATATTAAAAGATCAAAAATGCAAAAAAAAAAAAAATGAATATTAAAGGGCCAAAGTTGCACAACATACACATTAATGAACCAAACTTGTGAAATCCCATCGTGAGGGGGAGAGAGAGAGAGAGAGAGAAAGATTTGCCAAAGCATTAAACTTAATGGGAGGTTGATGAACATGTAAGCTTTAAATTGATTTAAAAGCTTATTTATTTGATAGGCCAAGAATAGTTAAATTGATGTTAGATTTCATTTATTTGATAAGCCAATAATATTTAAATTGATGTAAAAACTTATTTATTTGGTAGGCCAAGAAAATAATTGTCATGACTCGAAAGAACCATTAATATATTACTTGGTAATATAATCAATTTCTCTCACGAGGATATGAAAATACTACGTACTCTACGTTGACATGATCAAAGTTCATTTAGATGTGTACTAAGAGATTAAAGTAATCCAACCTTTATCAAAATTGATTTGGATGTGTATTAAAAATTGAATCAATCGGACCGTCCGGACTTCGATCCGACCAATTGACCACCCCCACACGTTCTCCTTCGCCTTCGTTAAATTAGATATCTTCAGGACTTTGACCAAGTCATCAAATTCATTTATACAATTACAAGAGTATAGAGAGAAAGATATACGTCACAAAATGTTTCGGAGATACTTTTAATACAAATTAATGGCGTAACTAAAAATAAAGGAACGATGTAATTAAGGATATCGACCTCAAACCTATGTAATTTTGGGAGGAGCTGCACTTTGGTTAATACGTACCTTTACTGATGTAACTTCACTTTTTGGGTGTATGCTTGTAAAATATATATTTTTTGTACCTTTTAAAAGATATTACATTTTTTAGATCTTCCTAAACATAGTTATCTTTTGAATCATAAGAGACAAAAATATATAATTGTTGTATATATTATTTTTTATAATAAATAGTTCAAATTTGGGTTTTGTGCAGGATTTCAAACCGGGTGGTGATTTAATGCAGGATTTCAAACTACTATTGGTTTTTATGCTAAAATTTTAAAAGGTATAATTGACTTTTTTCAATAGTGAAATTACACAAAAATTAAACCTGCTGCCACATAAAATGAGTGTATACCACTCTCTAATATAGTTAAATGAAAATGAGATATTGTACAAATTCTCTAAAACTATAAGAGTTTATTAAATAATTATCAAATCACATTGGAGTTTCATGCAAATTTCCTAAACCACAAAGAAGTTTTATACATTTCTCCCTACAAAATCAACTTTTTTTTACCGAATCGAGAAGATTAACAAAGTAGATTTAATTACGGGCATTTGAAAAGAAAGTTATTGGGAATTTCTTTCTCTTGTTCGTCATGTACCCCTATCTTTTACCTTCAGAACAGAAGTCGTCTTTAATTTTGCAAATGTGATTGTACTATTTATTTGTTGGGGAAAGGTGTCGTAGGTAACCGCGGTGACGGATGCGATGACGAATGGTTAATTTTGTGGGTAACTTTGCAACAATTCTTTTTTAAAATATAAAAATGAATAATTTTGTCGGTAGTACTATATAGTTTGCTTTTAGGAGAACAATGTCTTGGAAATATTGTAGACTTATCAGCAATTTTTAGCAAATCATATAGTAGGAATATTACCTAGAAAGTCCTCTTTGTAATTTGTAGTGGATAAGTTAAAAATACAAGTTTTGTAACAAAAATATAATTTCTTGGAACTTATTTAATTTACCAATGAATATCCCATTGGGGAATATGTTACAATATTAGTGACGTAATCAAGAATCAAAATTAAAATTTTAGAACAGTAGACATAATTATATTGGCTTGTTGAGAATTTAGATCAAAGTCAATTACTTCTCACTAATTAAATTCTGTTAGAGATGATTAATAAATTAATCAGAAAATCCTTGTAGGTAATAATTTTACGAATTGCTCATTACAAAATACTAATAATGACAAATTTCCGTGAAAATTGTTGTAGATAATAACTTTACGAATTGCTCATAACAAATTAATAATTTCATTACTAATATGTTACGGGGTGACATTTCATGTTCTTTGTAACAAATAAGGATTAGAGTCACTACAAAAAAGGCATTTTCAGCGCTTTTTCATCCCTATAAGAGGCGCGGTTTTAAATAAGTTTGGCGAATATAGTGTATATATAACATAAAGTTTCCAGTATGTATGTTGTAGAGTAATAGGTTTTTCGTGGCAGAACGGATTCACGCCGGTGGTGACTGTGGTAATATATCTGTGGAACAAATAATTATTTTATTAATTATAAATTTCATGAAGATTTGAAGCACTGTCTTAAAGGACTATCACATACTATATTATTAGTTATACAACTTTCTCACGTATTAAAAAACGTTCACTCAACCTGTGACACGTCCATGGAGAATTAAATGAGTTCAGGATAATGCCAAGCGACTAAAACAGTGCTTAATTAGCGATTTTGGATTAGTTTTATATTTACATTACGGTAAGAGTGAATCTCTAGCAGGTAATAATGTATAAAAAGGGCCAGTTGAAGAAATTTATTAATTAAATTCCATAAAAGAATTACATAAATTAAAACACAATTGTTATCTTAGTAACCCTTTTGTTGAAGGATACAACCTGAAATATAGATTTATTTTGTCATGTCTTAATTGTTAAAGGATTGCACACACACACACATATATATATAGAGTTATGCTTCTGCATTGTGAATCCTCGATAGGTTTAAAATGCATCAAGAGAAGGAAAGTTGTTGAAGGTTTTGAATTACCTAAAAAGGGGGAAAACAAAAGGTTATTCGTTTGTGACGCTTTTTGCTCAGTTATTCATTTTTAGAGGAGAAAAATGCTTAATAAAGAAATAAAGGGACAATGTCTTAAAGCCATGGCTGGTCTAATTAAAAGAAAATACGCTTAGAATAGAGATAAGAGTTGAATAAATAAGTAATTCAAGCATGTACGTCTATTTCTTATTTCTGCCAAAGAAATAGAGGTGCGTGTAGGATATAATTATCCCATGGTTTATTTTTCTCAATAAAATGACAACTATGTTCCCAACTTTGACCATGCGTGAACTGTTATTTTACCTTACACCAACTTATCAGATATTTTCAAAACTAGTTGATTTACTTTTGAAAAAATAACCTAATTATGAAGATCCGGCGGGTTGTTATGGGCCAAAGCATGCTAGCTACTTTCTTCATTTAAAGGTTTTCTGCAAATACAGGACACATCATTCATAATTGAGTAGAAAATATTGAAACATGAGAATATATAGAAATGGCACAAGTAGAGGAATCTCGCAATATAGGATTGTAAAAAGTTAGATATTATCCATCCTAAGAGATTAATTAGCGCCAACAATGTTAAACTAAAAACTAATTCTATTGTAGATCGATGAAAGAAATTGAGTTAACTAAAATAATTATTTTAAATAGAGAAAATAATAAACATGTAATTCAGATTTTTTTTTAATCAGAAAAGTAAATATATTAGAATGGGAGCAGAAGAAATACTCCGAAATAGATGAAGGTTCAAAAAGTACCGTTAGAGGATGATTGGACCATTTTATAAATGAATACAAGTCATTCAGATGACATGGGAGTCTTTAAAGATTCGATCACTAGAATTTATGCAACAGGTATTCACATATAAACGTAGAAATATCTCTGTTTAAAAACACTCGTCTCGGGGCTAGCCCGGGGTGTTTTTGACCCCAAAACGCCTCGGGGTAGTCGTTTGGGGCTTAAATTTCATGGGGCTTACGCTCCATTATTTAGGGTTTACGCCCGAAGTCAGAAATTACGCTTTTTGCGCCCTAATCTGTTGGGCTTACGCCCAAGAAAGATAACAAATAAAGTTGATTTTGTTCACTTATTTATACGTTTTCTTCTTTACTATGCTTTTAAAATATAGATTTGACTAAATTTAACAAGTCTATTAGAACATATTTGATATACTTGTTAAATTATTCTCTAAATCTGAAACTCGTCTCCTTTTTAAATTAGTTTTATGATCATTATTTTGTGAGTTTCTTTTTCGTCATTTATGTAGTGTTTTCTAGGGATGAGATGATATGAAATTTATACAACATGTAAAGTATGATAACGTTTTTTAATATCTTTTTTGACTTTATATTGGCACTAAGTTTTTTTTTATTTTTTTTATTGTATATCTTAACTAATTCTTTATATTCCTAATTCTAGTCTCTACTTTTTATCATAAATATATAATTTTAATAAATTAAATATCAAAATCTGTGAGGCATACGCCCAACGCCTCGGGCCTTACGCCCCGCCTGTAGATCCACGAAACGCTCCGCCTTACGCCCAACGCCTTTTAAAACACTGGTAAATATTACGAAAAATTTCAAAATTAATTTCTTTACGGTCACAAGCCTTACAACTCAAAGTATGATAATCAGATAAAACAAAAGGAAAATTATCAGCGTATAAAAAAAAATCTAAGTGTGAAATAGTACAAATATAAAATGAAGTGAACGTGGAATTTGATCATCTGCCACGAGTTTCTTCCATCAAGTCACGTTGAGGCTAATGTAGTGGATTGGGTTTTCATTCCTAGGGGAAAAGGGCCATTGGATTGTGCAGCCATTGCAAGTTCGAACTGTTTCAAAGAAATTGAAGGAAAGGCAACATTAATAATTTCATTAGTAGCTTTTGGGGTATTATTAATCCGACTTGATCCGTCCAATCCTATGTGTGTAACATGTTTCACATCGGTTGGAAATCCTATTTCCATTTCCTTCTCAATTTGCTCCATATCTTCTTTATAGACTGACCACAAATAGAATAATTAGTCCAAATAGTCTAATCACAATTACAATTTAATTATAAGAGAAACAAGCGATTCACAAATTAAAGATCGACCAATATAAAAGAATAAAAAGTCAATGTTGATTTTCTCAAAAACTATACATGATACCCCATGAAAATAACTCTAAGTTAACAAGATTAGCAATTCAGGTCGACATGACAAAATCATCTGTATATTAATGTTGTACCAATACATATGAGACGACCAAACTAATGCATTTATATGGTTGTGGGTATATCGATCGATTAACTTCTTTGTTATCAGTGTCCGCTTTAAAAAAAAAATTGAAAGTGATGAAAACACAGATTGAAAGGGTTTGGTTTAGAAGATCTTGAATGAAATTGGTTATTAATTAGCTCAAAGTTGCATTGTGGTAATATGATGCCCTTCGGGTAATGTTTCTATTTAACGTAATACAATGGGATAAAATGCCATTAATCAACTCAATAAATATAAGACAGTAAATTCTCATGAATAATATCATTCTAGAAATGTGAAAATACTAACAAAAATGATACTACATTATAGGACTCCTTAATTTGATTGACCCCTAAGTTTCACTTGCTATAAAGACAAATTACATATTTTGTGTTGTTTCAACATTTTTGTAAAGAAAAAACTTATTTGTACCTGAAACTGAGAAGAAGATTAAAAACACATTGAAAAAAAATAAAAATAAAAATGCGCGCGAGCAAACAATTTGATCGCTGTTATGGAAAGTATAGCGTTCCTTTCCTAATCTTTTTTATTGCGTAAGACATTAACTTGATCTACTAAATATATCATGATTCATGAAGCCTTATGGCCAAGGTGGTCCGAAAACTCAATCCCTATATCGAATTTGAATCCCACTAAAGTCGACCGTATATATCAAAACTCAATATTGATATACAAGAAAATACATACGTATAAAAGTCTATGCAACTTGTACATAATTTAATTATGCATAACTATATTTTATTAGTATTCAGTACTTACGGAATAACTGCGAAAAACTTTTGAAAAGTCGATTTATTAATCTGTGCAATCTCTGAGAGACGGAAGTGTTTGGAAGGCCCGGAGTTTGCTTTGTTTTCACTCTGGATTGCTTCTTTTCTTCGCTCCTTTGTCCTGTAAAAATTAATTGAAAAATGAAATGTGTCTTACCCTAGTTACCTACTTCTCAATAAAATAATTTCCTAAAATAATTTCGTTATTTATTCCTGCTCATTTATATATATATATATATGCCAAGAAAAGGAGCACTTTTGTCAATGGAAATTTCAAGTCACAATTCATAAACCTTTTGAAACCATCGAGTTATCATGAGGCAAATTTCTATTTTAGGAAATGTCGTTACAGTTTTACTACTCGATCAAGTTTATTTTAATTGAATTATATATATAGTATCATTTTGAGTATACGCATATGACTTGTTTTAATTTATAAGAAGTAACTGAAATTTCACTCGTGATAATTACATGTAATCTGGTAAAAAAGAGCATATAAGCAAGTAGACATATATATATATATGTACCCGATAGCTTGACGTGTCTGTTTTTAGGCGAATCAGTGTCGCCGGCAGCAGTGGTAGCGGTGCCGGTGGTGGTGGCAGCAAGAGCAACACTTGATTCTGAATCACAACCAATGGAGAACGGTAGAAGAACAAACCTCCCAATATTATGTCCATCTCTCATCATCATTTTTCTTGGATATTAATTACTATATATGGATTATAAGCTTAATTAATCAAGTCTACCCCTAGCTAGTCTCTCTTTAATTTGTACATACATTTATATGTTTATGCATCGGCTTCAAATTATGTAGAAGAAATTGGTCCAAATATTCGGCAGAACCAACCAAACAAAAGCAGGAGTGATTGATGATGATGGAGTGGGTTGAACAATTAGCTGTTGGCACTAGTGATCAGTTAAACTGTACAACTCAACCTACTTTATTATCATTGCTAGCTAATAGGAACAAACAAGTCTCTGCATGTTATTGGCTAATCGTTGCTTGCTTTTTAATTAATAACTAATTGTATCAAACAGACATGTTGTTCAGTGGGTTCCTACTTACTAATTATAAATATATCCTAATTTAAGTTTAGCAAAGACCATACATGCATCGTCCCTCTCGTATATCCTAGATGGCTTTTGACATACGTTCTGAAAAGCACCCTTTAACATGCGGATTTACTAAAAATAACTTAAGATATATGCGACATTTCGTTCTCGTTATTCCTAAAGAGCTTTGGAATAAGTTAATAACTATTAAATTGAACCATTTCATATATATATTATATACTTCTCAATATTAAATCAAAGCGTTCTCGTTCTTCCATCATATTTTTGAAGTTAATTTCAAAGCTATTAAATTTAACCATTTTACATAATCACCGTATCTAGCTGATTCTCAACATTAAATTCAAGTCAACCACAAATATTAAAAACAAAATCAGTTACCATGTCAATGAACAATTTGGTAGTGTCATTTTTCTTGTTTTCTTCATGTAAGTTTCATATAAAATATGAATAAAAATTTTATACAGCTGCAACTTGAAGACTAGCGATCGGGTCGCCCAAACCCAACCTGGCCCAGCACGAAAAAGCTCCATCAAGCCCCAGCCCGCTGGAGTAAACCAAGGCTTAGGTGGTATTACTACCTTATTAACTATCGGCCTTTAAGAACCAAGCCCAGTTTTGATAGGCCTATCATCTATAAGTTTGGGCCATCACAATGGCCCAGGCCTCACTTGGAAATAAAGCTTTTGCTACCATGTGAACAGAGACATAGGTACAATTAATGGCTCTATTTGCTTTTATTTTTTTAAGAAAGAACTATATGTTGGTGCCAACCATGATTTTGAAGTTCTCAGTCGTTGCAAGTTGTAATTATTTTTTTCTGATATTGCTCACTTAATCAAACAATTTGTCCTTACAATTCCATATTTGGATGAGCCGTCCTTAACAATTTTTCCTAACAATTCCATAGAAGTGTTATGAGGTGCCATTGTCTGATATCCTTGTTGTGGATTTGTGATAAGGATCAAGGATCCTTTTGATTTGTCCTAATTCGAGAAAGAACGGATCTCCAGAAATTTGAGATTAAAGAGAGATAAAACTAAATTTAACATTCAAATATTCTTCTTACTCATTCCACGTACAATACACAATTATATATTACATTGCATAATTTCAAATAAACTGATAACTACTCACTCCTACAATAACTCCTACAATAACTCATAAACAACTCCTACATAAATGCATTACATATAATTAATATTTAATAATACTAATAATTAACTAAACAACTATTACACATGAACTTAATACTAATACTAATGCTAATAATAATAATTAGGCACATATCAATTTGTTTGACGTCTGGGGTATAGATTTAATAAGTCCATTTTTGTCGTATGGTTATCTTTACACAAGTCGTTAATTGTGTGTTTATATGGATGGAGGGCGGTCGGAGGCAATTGCCTTTACCCACTAATGGAACCAATGTTGTGATGAGTTTTTTGCCGAAACAATCGCGAGACTTAGGATCAGAATTTTCTACCGAATTAAATTAAGCCATTATTACAAGACCAACTTGGTTTGACAACACATACAGTTTAATTAAGTATTCGTAAAGGCGATTTCAATAGCACTAGCAGGGTGTTAATATACATTAAGTTGTGTAAGTCAGATGCTGAGTAAGAATTCATAATTAGATAAATAATTTTGTCAATGTCTTTTTTTACCTTTTTTGTTAATGTTGTCACTTCTACTATGCGACTTGTCCGGTCGCCAATCGGATACTAGGAATGAGGAGAAATAATATGCTTACTTAATCCCTTTGTCCCATTATAAGTCTTGCAATTAACGGTGAATAATCTTTTTTTTCTAATTGTAGATGTAATGCAAAGTATGGGTTAAACGGGTATTTTGGGTCTTAACAAAGTGGAGAAGGGTAAAAAATTAATAATTGACCTATATGATATGATGCTTCAAATTTCAAGGAGGGTGTCTCTGATAATCTCAAGTAGGAGTGTTTATGGTTTGGTTAAAACTGAGAAATCGGTTTAAACTATAAAAATCGATTTATTGGTTTGGTTTTTGGTTTAGGCATTTTGGCCTTAAAAAAGATCAAGTTTTTATGTGACCGAACCTATTTAACCAATGGTTAACCAAAAAAATCGATTTTTTTTTTTTTTGAGCGTTTAATTTTTATAGACATTTATCTTTTATGCGCCTTTAATTTATTTAATGTGTAAAAGAGAATAGGTAGAAACACAACAAAACATATATGCACCATTTTTCTTACTTTATTATATGCAATGATGTAACTTTTAATGAAATAATATTCTCATTTTGCAAAAAAAGTGACACTAACCATCATATGAACTCAAATACATAAACAATTGGTTAGAAAAAGAGGCAACGAATTAAACACAACAAAGTTGAACTCGATAAGGGTGTTTAGACAAAGAATTTCATCTTTAAAATTGAAAAGGAAACAACTTCATTTGAACTCTTGTCCCGCTATCTATTGCCGTTATAAAATACTCTTCATGAATAGTTACGCATTATGTTATTGAATATGATATAAGAAGTAAATGAACAAGTTGATAATGGGAAAAAAGGTGTTTGGCCAATCTTTTATAAATAGATTTTTAGTGACCGATGGATTTTTGACTGATTTTAGTTTAAGTATGTATTATGATTGATGGTTAGTTTTATAAATCGATTATTTGAGACGTGTTAACTTGTTCAATTTATATCGTAAAAGGATTGATATTAGTTCTTTAATTTTTTTAAAAGATTTGATATTAGTTGTAAATGATACTTTTATGTTTTTGCGAAATAGAGAATCGATTTATTTGTTAACTCGTAACTGTAACCGAACCAATGAGTTAAAACCGAATGAAAGAACCGCTTCACTTGTTAGATTATTGGTTAACGTTTCTAGGCCAGCTAAAAGTCTAACTTCACCCATAATCTCAAGAGAGATTTTTGATATTACGTTAAACCTTAGGGAGCGTGAGTGATATCATCCCGATCTTTTATTTTCAGATTAGAGGAATAGAAAATGCCTATAAAGTTTAAGAATCTCATAATCTGAAGCCGTCCTGCAAATCTTTTGGCATTAAATAAAAGGACAAAAGGCAACGTGGCCTACGCAAAAGAACATAACATACACACTTAGTGCAATATTAATCTTTACCAATTTCCCTCCAATCCCAATTTTAGCTAACACACACCAAAACCAAAACAAGCATCCAACATCATCACCTCCAAGAGATACCGCACGGCCCCCTCATCTCATATATACTCCAAACTCACACACACACACACATACCAATTGAATCAACAAAATGGCTTCTTGTTCTTGTTCCTTGTTTCTCTCTCGTCCTCTCTCATCACTTCATCTCTCTAAACCCAAATTATCCCTCAAACCCACTTCACAAATCTACTCCTCTAATCACCACAAACCCCTCCTCACAACCCACTTCTCACCTGCCCCACTTTTCACTAACAACAAACTTGTTCTCACAAAAGTAGCCAATTCTGAATTGGAAATCGATGATGAAGATGAATCAGTAGTAGTAGTGGGAGAAGATTCGGCTCAGTTTTCATTGTCCAAACAAAAGATTACATCTTGGGTCTATTTCTGTGGGGTTTTGGGTGTGGTGCTTTATATTCTCGACGTAGCTTGGATCGACAACTCCACTGGTTTCGGCAAAGCATTCGTCGACCTCGTCTCCACCGTCTCCGATAGCCATGAGGTTTTTTAATGCATTGGGTTCTGTTTTTTTTTTTTTTTAATGTTGTGTCTGATTTTTGGGCTAATGCATGTGCCGATTTGCAAGTTTTTGTTTTGGTTGTGAAAAAATGATGCTTTTATTGTTTTTTTCCGCCGTTTTGGTTGTTGTGGCATGTGGGTTTTTGTTTTGAGGCCTTTTTTTAAAATTTTGTATTGATGTTTCGGCTAGTTTTAGGACATGAGTCAGAAATTTCTTGATGGTTAGTCTGTCAGTGAATAGTGAATTATTGGGAGCTGGTTTGAGCGTATCATAGTCAATTTAACCGTGTGGTTTCCCGACATAGGGGACTCTGATGATCAAATCAGGAAGGTAATCGGAGAATTATTGAACGAACAGGTGTAAAATCTTAATCTATTAGGATAGACAGCTTATATTGTATTTTCTGTGATATGAGATCCGGTTTAGGCAGTTATCTTCTTATAAAGTTCTTCTCTTGGCCCTGCTCTGGTACAAAATATATTCTTTTGATCTATAAAAACCTTACGCCGTCACAAAATAAGAATGCGTGTCAACTCAACAACTAACTAGCCTTTGGCATAGTAGTTGGATTTGAGATAGAAAGTCATGGATGTCGCAGATATGGTATATCCTTGCCAACTAGAGGAATGGCGAGTTGATGGTTAAGTTAGAGGCCTCGTCGGCAGTGATCCTTGGGGGAAAGATGAAGTTTTTATGTTTTACTGATTTGATTGTAAGAAGTTTCTTTTTGAGGTTTAACATGTAAATATGGCTCTAGAATGACAAATTGTTTGATTACAAGGAGATATTGAAAGATTGTGAAAGATTAAAATGATACTTCGAGGAAAGGCGAATGCTAAAAGTGCAAGGATTTAAGCAATCCCAAGTTAAATCTCTTACATTTCAGTCGTGACTTTACTCTTTCATTATCCGGAAGAACTAGAAACTTGGATCTGCAAAATGTATTCCGAGACTTGCCAATTAGAACAAATCATTGAAGTTTCTTTTTTCTTTTCTTCTGCTTAGTTATCAGTTTTATATTCTAATTCCAGTTTTGAGCTTGTAGCTACTTACTAATTGTTCTGAATGTCATGTTTGTGCAGGTTGTTATGCTAGCCCTTATTTTCATTTTTGCATTAGTCCACAGTGGCTTAGCTAGTTTAAGAGACTCGGGTGAGAAACTCATTGGAGAGCGAGCATTTCGTGTATTGTTTGCCGGGACATCTCTTCCGTTAGCTGTTACAACTGTTGTGAGTTCCTGGCCTTGTTCTTGTCTTCCTTCATAATTTTTCTGTGCTTTATATTGGTAGCATGTCAGAAAAATGTTTCATGGGGGTGCAGTTTTGAATATTTTGGCTAAGTGTATCCCATGGTTGTTTCAGGTTTATTTTATCAACCACAGGTACGATGGTGTGCAGCTATGGCAAGTGCAGGGTGTTCCCGGAATCCATGAACTTCTTTTCTTATCCAACTTTATATCCTTCTTCTTCCTTTACCCGTCGACCTTCAATTTATTAGAAGTTGCAGCAGTTGACAAGCCCAAAATGCATCTCTGGGAAACTGGAATAATGAGAATTACTAGGCATCCGCAGGTAGCTCCTCTATTCAGTGACTAATGAAACTTCCTATTAATTACTTAACATCAATGCTTATACTGCCTAATACTTATTCAATAGAATCTATGTATTATAAAGAGAAATTTAACATTTCTCACTGTATTTCCAGAGTTGTTGTATGTAAAAAGAATGGATGTGACTCTTACCTCGGCACGGTGTCAGTGGATACATTAAATAAAACTTTTCCCCCAGGAGAGAAATTCACTTTTTCCTCAACTTCTTCACTCATGAATTTTTTATTGAAATGCAGCAATTTAACTGTTAGTCTGACTTGTTCTTAATCTGCAGTATTGATTGACATCTCTCTGGAGGAACTTCGTTAAAATTTACAAATGTTGTGTTAATCATGGTTATTATTCTTAACTGTCAGTGAAAAAACAAGATGTTTGAGTTTCTCTTGTTCTAAGTGGAATACAAATCTTCTGAAGACAACTTGAGCCTTTATTAGATAAGAGATCTACCTTCTTAGTTGAGCAAAATACCTTTACAGAAACCAGTAACAATTGACAGCTTTTAATATAAAAATGTCAATTATCATTTGAGTCCACCCCATTTCTTTCTTTCTCCGTCTACTCCATCATCACCAATACTTGGGCCTTTTTTTTTCAGATGGTGGGGCAAGTAATTTGGTGCCTTGCTCACACAGTTTGGATTGGGAACTCAGTCGCGGTGGCCAGTTCCGTTGGTTTGATTGCACACCATCTATTTGGGGTCTGGAACGGAGATCGAAGGCTAGGCATACGCTATGGCGAAGCCTTTGAAGTTGTAAAGAAGAGAACCAGCGTTATCCCATTTGCCGCTATTCTTGATGGCCGCCAGAAGTTGCCAAAGGATTATTTCAAAGAGTTTCTGCGGTTGCCTTATCTATCAATAACGTTATTGACTTTAGGCGCGTATTTGGCTCACCCTCTTATGCAGGAGGCGAGTTATCGGCTTCATTGGTAGTTACATGCAATTTTTTGTTGTCCATACAAGGAGAGTATAATACCACATGTTGTACATGTATCTATAGTTAAAGATGAACTGGAATTTTGTCGTTAAAGCAAGGTTTCACCTTTAATCTCATATATTCATAAAAGTCGTATCGAGCTGATTCTGGTGAAGCGTTAGTATAAATATGAGGAAATTGTTTATGTTCTGGTGCCAATTACGATTACCCTCGACGTTAAATAAGAGTATAAAACTTAGAGTATCATTCTTATAGTCTCAGAAACTCACTGGGTACTGTCGTAAGTCGTAACTAATGTTTGGCTTTCTCGGCACTTCTTGAATTGAATGGATATAACAGACAGCATATAATATGGACAGAAGCCCAACCCCTAGTACGGTTATTTCTTAATACTACTACTGAAAACCATGGATGATGGGTTAGCTAAAGTGCACTTACAATCTAAAAAGAGAAAAGGAAAAGCAATGTGCTCTGTTCAGATCGTTTATAGTCGATTGGGACGAGGGGGCAAAATCGTCAAATTGCAATGAAAGTTTTAGTTCTATTCTTGTTTCCTTACAAAACTGTATTAGTTTTGTTGGTTTTGAAGAGATAAGTTAAAAGGGTATTTTACTTCAAGTAAACGCCCATAATTTTGATGGATGGAGGTTCTAATTACTAAATAACATGAGTGATTTTTTTGCCAAAAAACAATTTATGGGTTTTTTTTTACCAATAAAACAAAACCACATGTGTTATATTTGCTATTACTCATGCTCATTTTACAGAACGGAAACGTGAAAGACTAGAGACAAAAGAACGATAAAGAACACTTCGAAATCAAGGCAAGTCTATCTACTAAAATATCAATAAGTACTCTCGTCTGCAAATTTCATTATTCATTCATACCATATACTAAAAAAGAAAAGAAAACAAGTACACACGTATCTCTATATATCTCATAGGCATGTATATGCGACACTAACTCTAAGATTGATGAGCGCTCTGCATACTCTTCAATAGAGACTTTGATGACGAAATAGTTCCAAATGCTCCCAAAAGCACACCAATTGTGATAAGAACCACATTCAAAACCATCAAAGGCCTTGTAATTTGTCTCCAGAATATCTTGGTGTAGAAAGCACACGGAAATATAAGGCAGATTCCCACGCTGACTAGTGAGCCAGTGAGGCTGAGAACATGTTCGAAATATGGCACACAAAGTGCAAGAACAAGTATAATTAGGAGCAGGACCGATCCAACCATGCCCCGTACGAACATCTTTGTCCTCGATTTCATTGACCGTGGGAGGCTATGTTCAAGTTCAATCGCAAAGGGAGCGAATTCCAACGCGTATTTTGTCATGGGAGTGAGGACCGTCGCCCATAGCGCGATCTTGGTTACGATGAGATCCCGAGGCATGCTTAGAGTAATTTGGGAGTTTACTTGAGGACCAAAGAGTTTGGCTCCCATCAGGCCTAGTGTTGTATATAGCAATGTTACAAGTGAGAAGCTCACAATAGATACCTGTTTATGATTAAGTAAAACAAGTTAATTAGTGATCAACATTTTGTGTATATATACACTTCTATATATGTTAAAACTCAAAAATTCTTTTATTACCTTGGTGAACTTGGACGGATCCTTCATGGCAGTGTAAATATTGGGAAAAACGATATGACCAGCAAAACTAAACATGTAAAGACCAGAAATTGCAGGAATATTTTGAATCCTCAATGCCGGAAGATCGTGGTTTGCACTAATTCCTCCAAATATAGCAGTGCAAGCGACCGTTACAAAGATGAGCATCGACATCAGAATCCCAGCCGTCGAGAGGAACGATATGGATGAAAGGTTACGAAGCCACAAGCTCGGGAGTGCCACCAACACGGCAAACACGGTGATTAGCTGAGTCGTCGACAAATGGGCCCAACGCAAGCCCGATCCGACGCCTAGAAACACGGTGGCTAAGTTGTCGTGAAGGGAGATTGTGTAGGAAACAAGGGCCATGAAAATTTCCAAGGCTATGAAACAAGTTGCTATCATTCTTCCTTTTGTTCCAAATGCTAATTGGCCAATGTCTTTGTAGTCTCGGGCCTTTGGGTTCTTTTTCATGCATATGCCGAGAAGGTGGGAACTATAGGCACATGCTGTTCCTAGGCCTACTAGCAAGAATGCAGATGCCCATCCAGCATTTTCTAAGGCATAAGGGGTTGATAGTTGTCCCAAACCTGTGAAATTGTATGATACTTACATTGTTGGATATAATTTGAGAGAACTTTAGTTAATTGTGCAGTTACAAATATTCTGTAACAATTTTATGTATGTCGTATTATATATATGTTAATTCCCGTTCTAGTTTGTAGGACGACATGGTATTATGAGAGACGTAGTCATGACTTTCTTGTTCTAATTATCTTTTCATCAATATTTCAAGAATTTGGTCTTAATATAGGACATTTAGTATAAATGAATGACATTGAAAATGACGGGCAAGTTTACCACTAAAAGATTCAGTTTAAAAGTATATTTGTTCACACCACGTTTTGTTGCATTGTTGTACAAAACGCTCTATCCAAATATTGAAGATATATTGGCTAGAATTCTTCTCTATGCAAGACATTTTTATCAAAAAAAAAAGTTTCATGTGCTTAGAAAAAGACTATACTGCACGCAAAGATGTATAATAAAATTGATTCAAGTTAAAAGTCAATGAACTTAAAATTTTCGATTAGGTTTAAAATAAAATATCAAATATCAAAAAATAAAAAACCAAAAAGATGCACCAACGTGTGTAATAATTATATCATGTAGGTACCAATAATTTTATATAAAACTGCCATAAATGTCTAAACAACATGAAGAGAATGAGAAAGTGAGTTACCAATAAGCATCCCAACCATATTAATGACTGCATGAAAAAAGTTAGAAGTGTTAGCATCCTCTTTCTCAACACCCTCCAAACTTTCCAAATCTTTAGCATTCATGCTTTGTTCTGAAACACCATCATCGGAACTGCTCATACTCCACTGCTTTTGATGTGATGAAGAACAAATATGATCCGAATCTTGCAGGACAATTTGTTTGTCGCTAGATTTCCAAATTTTGGACAACGTCATTTTGAACCAATTAGCGTTTTTTGTATAGCTTAGCTAGCAACAAATATATGGTTGTTTAATATGTTGAGGTTTGATGATTAAGCGAGAAGGATTGGGTGTATTTATATACTACGGAATGAGTGCATGCATGTGTGTGTCCCTAACTCCGGTACAAATGTTAGGAATATAATTTGGTTAGAGTTGTGCAAATGTCCCTAACTATTTTCGAAACTATTTCGTAATTTTTATATCCAGGTTCAAAAGATATGTGCGAAATAATTAATGAAACATTTAGAATATTCTTTTGACGTCATTTGGCTAAAGCTTTAATAGGAATCTTATTTTACTCCTAAGTTATTTGCTCTTTATCACGTTATCCCCTTCTAAATATCAAGAAATTGGTCGATATGTTTGCTATTAGATAGAGAGTAGAGAGTAGAGATAAGATATGCCATATATAGATCTCAATGGAATATTCTACGAATTAAAGTTGGGAGATGTAGTCTAATCAGTAGTTTTAGGCAGTTTAGTGAGAATTGATACTTCTAATTTAGAAGGTAACGTGGTTTGTATTGATAAATTTTGATGATAAAATGAAAAATTATTTAATTTATAGAGTAAACTAAGAATATATATTCATAGTTCGAGCTAGGACAAGCGCCTTTTTTTTTCCTTTCAACTAGCCACTTGGGCACACTGATAAAATATACATTATTTTTATAAACATATATAACTCACCCACACATTAATATATCTTGATTCATTGTGTCAAATAAAATCAAGTGGTCATTCCCGGAGGTAATGTAGCTATAATGGTGCCACTGACATTTTGAGATAAAATCGAATCAACCAATGTAGTGAATAGCTTTCTTTATAAAATAAAATATATTTAACTGTCGTCTATTTGTAGTCTTTACAGGAGTTTATAAAAGTGATTGTCCATCTTACTTTAGCTTAAAAAGTTACTTAAAGTTGTTTTTTAATAAAAGTTGAGAGTGCACCTGTAGCTTCTAAACTTCTAAACAGACTACTTAAAATATTAATGAGATGTTTGCCATATCTAACTACTTAAAGCAGTAAATAAGTGTGTGGAATATCTAACTTACTTAAAGTAGCTTTTTACACAAAAAAAAAAAAAAAAAAAAAAAAAAAAAAAAAAAAAAAAAACAAAAAACTACTTAATTAATGAGGGTTCGTCATATCTTACTAACACACTAACTAGGTGTTTGCAAATATCTAATGTCAGTAGCTTTCGACTTTATAATATATTGTAATAAATATTACAAGTTTTCTTATACATGTGCTATTAAGATTTTCTCATTATCATTGAATATTAAAAAATAGAATGCAAAGAAAAAGGAAAAAAAAAAGAGAGTAACTTCCAAAACTATTTCTTTTTAAGAAAATACTTCAAAATAGAAAAAGAAAAAACAAATAATAATTTAGAAATTATTGTATATGTTTTCATTATCAAAGGACCAAATCACAAAACATAACGCAGTATTCCTATAAGTACGCTAATTATGATTAGCGTAAATCGAAGGTCTATAGAGATACTAAATACTTGCATGACTTTCATAAAAATGTCTGATACTATAGTATAATATTCAAAAATACTTTAGCATCATATATATACTCAGCTTCTTATGTTAGTGTTCAGTATCATTAGCTTAAAACAAGCAAAATCAAATAGAGCACATTTTATTATTTTAATATTGATATAATATTTTTCAACAATGAAACGTCAATAAATCACTTTTAAAAGCATTTGCAGTACTCTCCACTAGCTATATATTCGAACATCATCTTGGTTCGTATGGCGATTGTAGTTAGACTATTATCAGTTTTAAAATGATGTAAAATAATTAGACACTTTTTTGTTTTTGATAAAACGAAGAAGTTACAACTTAACGTAAAGAAACAGTACTAATAAACTAGTTTTGGTACAATAATTAGACACTTAATTTTAATACTAATAATCGAAGTTCGTAACATATAATCTCGATGGCCGGAGACATATCGATTAGGAAGTAAATAGAGTTACATGATTTATATTCATACGTACATTCGTCAAAAATAATTTCTCTATATCTTATGGTCCCAAGACAACATTAAATTAAAATCTCCATTGTTAAAATGTTGTGTCACTCCACCTACTGTCTGATTTAAATCTTACCACGGGCGATATATATATTTCTTAATCTAAAATATGCAAAAATTGGGACGACGTTTGACGCATAAAAATTAGACGGATTATTGTATCGACGTTCATGAACTTTTTGATCTCTAGCCAAAATTGGCTCGATTACAGTTTTTTATTTTTTAATGAACAATGTATATATTGTTAAAAAATATAAATAACGTGTCTCTGATACTGAAATGAATGTGTATTGTCGGAGTAAATAATGAATATTCAAATTGTTGGACGGCGAAAATGCTATTCCATGTTGTCGAATCGGATAAACTGCTTTCGCACCGAGGTTCGAACTTGGAAGAAGAAATCTGATTCTCAGAAAACGTCACTTATTTAAACGCCACAAAATGTTCTATGGATGTCAAAACGGAGGAATTATATTTATGCAGAGGTTGTATATAATTAACAAGAACTGCTCCCTTAATTCGCTTCAATTACAAAAACTTTTTTCAATGTTTTGGAAAAACTAAAAATGACCTAGTGTGACACTTACAACTATTATACTAGACAAATTTTGTTGATATCATTATGACATTATATTAAACTCTTGATTTTGATTGACCAATTAAAATTTTAAGGGTGAAAAAGTAATGTTATATGACAATGGCGTACTTGATATATTTATTTGGTTTCAGGGGTGAATATTTAGTTTTATGAAGAGTTAGAACCAAAAAAAAACTTACAATCCCTAATAAAAGATGTCTTTAGATAAGTATAAAACTAACATCAAAACAATTTTACTCAACTCCATGAAATTAATTTTATTACTTCTCATTTAATTGTTAGATACTTTAATTTCAAGATTTAGAAAACGTAAAGTTTCTTTAAGCTTCTATATTTTTTATTTCAAATTTATAAATAAGACAAATGTACTTAAGTGTTTTTACTATAATATTATTAAAATCAGAATTAAAATTATTTGTTACTATAAGTGATCCCGTACGTGCACAAGCAAAAATACCGTATTCCTACAAGATGAAGAAAATAGAATAATAAAAGTCGTGCTTGTAGAGGATCATGGAAGAAGAATTTGACATTTAGAAACTAGAAAAATAATAAGATTAATTTTACGTGTGAGTTGAATACAATTATTTAGATATAATTGTTACATTTATTTGATTTTTTAATGTAATATTCTAGAAAATTGTGCAAACTTTATATAATGTACAAATCCTGAAATTGTTAGTTGGTCCAAGTGCAAAATCGGAGTTTTAGTATATAATTTCACGATGAATAATCGAATATTTTCTATATTTTAGCGGCTGTTAGTGATCTTTTAGGAGGTCTTTTTAACTTTTCAACCTTCAGGTTACTGTAACTACACCAAATTTTGAGGTGATTATCCTTATAACTGAATTCATTTTTGACAATACATATCAAAATAAGGGTGGTAATAATACCACAAAGCTCGTAAAAATATGTATGCCGTATTTGGTCGGACACAAGTAAACCAGACATGTTTTCTTGATTTTAAGTGTCCATGTCAACCTAGTAAATTGGTTGATCTTATTGCAAATCAAAGTCTAAACAGAATTTAATTCTCTTGCAACGTCCAAGAGAGTCTTATCGAATTCAATTTGTACTAACGAAAATTAGACTCAGAGAAACTTTTGTGAAACTTCTCCTCTGCACAAAGTCTATATAAATTTTAGAAGTCGCGATTATTTACGTTTTATAACTTATAATTCTAATTATATTATCCTTATAATATCACAATGCTTCGAATAAATCATGACCACGAAATTACCAAAAGAAAAGATCATGACCACGTAGTTTGAGAACCTGATTTGGACGTCACCTACGCTTCTTAGGTGCTTGTTCTACTATATATCACAACTAGTAAATTTATTCCAATCTCAAATTCTCATTCGTTACACTTCAAATACATAGTTATCCGCGACACATTAATTTCCTTTACATGCTAATATTTTAATGTGACACATGATGTTTCACACCTGTCTATAATTTTGCTAACAATACTTATATGAGTTGATTGAATACAACACATGAATCCATATCAAGACTAGAACCTACTCACACTTGCACAGTACCCACAAATGTTTTGTATGCATGCATATGATTTTGTAGGCTAGAGAATTATCATGTTCCAGATTAACAACGCATGGATCGATGATGCTGAGAATTAAGTGAGAAAAGCTTGAGAGATACGTGATTCCCTTATTCTCCAAAGATATGGCATATCTTTAAGGTGCATATGTTGGAGTTCCTTGTATTAATATCATATGCAGCATATAATCTATATTGTAAGGAAAATGATGCTAAACGAATCCAATTAAAGAGGACGTCCCCCAGCCTTTTGGGAGAATGAAAATTGCAAACTGTTTCCCCTCTACTTGAATCTGTTGTTCGTTTGTCTCGTCTCAATTGGCAAATTTATAATTTTGCCAACGTCTCTCTTACCATCTTCCTTCATTTGATGAGATATTTAGGACATAGATTTTATAAGACATTCTAGATTTTTTTTATTTTTTATTTTTTCAAACTGGACATGGTATTAGAATAGATATTTAAATGCTTCGAGAATTTTATGATCAAAAACAATTGCGTATACATGTTAATGGCCCATCAATATTAAATTATATTATGCAATTATTGTATAATAACGTAATACATGCATTTAGTGATTGAGATTTGTAATATTTTTGAAATTGTAGGCAATAAGCTCTTTAAATCTCATTTCAATCGTACATTCGGATTAATAAACTGATATGCAGCGCTTGCATAAAGTATTCTCCTATATTAATTGACCGTCATACTAAATTAACAGTCAAGTATTAAAAATGGTCATTCGCGTTAACCCCCCCTCCCCCCCCAAAAAAAAATAAATAGAAAACTATGTACTCAGTTGCAATATCCCCCTAACCTATCAAAATGTACGACTTGCCCCTTGATGTATGCTAAAGGGTGTGAATTGACCCTGATGCCAAATCTGATAGATGAAAATAAAGAAACGTGTCTAAAATGAACAGTGTGTTAAGGACTCATGGGGCAATTCACACATTTTAATAAGTTACGGGACACTTTGCTAAAAACCATAGTTTGAAAGGTTTAAAGCAATAGACCCACTAAAAAACCTTAGAATCATGGATTAAAGTTTCTTTCTTTTTCCTCGAAAATACTGAAACGTATTCATTTTTGACTTCAAGGAAACGAAACATACATGTGTTTTCTACGTATATTGCAAAAACATTTTTTTACGAATTTTTCAAAATATTGAAAAAGTTTCTAATATATAGCAAAGCGAAACATATAATAGAAACAAAACTTTGATTCATGCTCAGAACTGCGTAATAAATGGAAGCTTGGGAATTTTCAATATATATACGAATCTCCTTTATTGGGCGGTTGAAATACTCAACTTTAAGTTGAAAACTTTAGAAGGCTTTAATTAAATTCCAATAATTATGTCTAATCTAACCTTCATAAGTTCTGAAATGCGTAAGAAGTTAAAGTTTTAGAACATAGAATAAGAATAATTCGGTGGAACAAACAACAACAATTGAAAACTGCATACGTCTATTAAGGAAGAAATAATAAGTTGAAAGAATGAGGATAAATATATATTTTACTGGATTATGTGGCTGATATTTGGTCTAACGCAAATGAAATTTAACACTATATTTTCAGATCTTCTTTCCATTGTGCGAGAATATATTGCATAAATGAAAATTTTCATCAAATTAACTTAGGGTTTGTTTGGTTGGATTGATCAGATTCTTTTAAGGAGGCTTTAAGGAGGGAGAATGATAACGCAATATTGGAAGAAAATAAGAGAACTTTTAAACTTTAGTCCTTGAACTTATCATTCTTAACCCCCAACTGTATTGAGAAATTTGTAGTTTAGTCCTAAAACTAAAGATCACTAGCTCCTTAATAGTTCTAAAATTTTCATTTGTTCTTCTTAAGTGAATTATAGAAACCTCAAATAGTATATTGTTTTATTAGATTGAAACACTATCAAATATTTGAAGTAAATATTGGTGCATGTGTGTGTGTAAGTTTTTATTAGTTCTAGATCTAAATAAATACAAAATAAATCAAGAATAATTGAGTTTGAGAAGATAATATGTGATCTCAAGTATTAGTCCGTTTGATAAGATCAGAAACTGGTTAAACAAAAATTAAGATCGGGACATGCATATTACTTCAAAACATGATCTTTGCCTAGGGGTGTTCATGACCCGTCCGATCCGCCTGACCCGTCGAAACCCGACCCGTCAAACCCGCAACTCGCATGGTTTAGTTTTTAACTTAACCCGCTCGGGTTGATAAATCGGTAACCCGCAAATTTTGGGTATGGTCACATTTTTAATGACAATCCGCCAAAACCCGCCCGCATACACCCTTAGTTTGTATATTTGTAGAGTGATGTAGGGAGCAAATAAAATTTTCGGAAGTTATATAGTTGTATGTTCATAATATTGCTATAAAAGATATTTTTTTGTTAGTTTATATTGTTTTGATAGTTGTATTTTGGGTTGTGAATCAATTTAAATTGTTTTTTTATAATGTACGTGAATAAAATGTCCATTTACATCCTTATATTTTATTTTAGTTAAGTTAAGTTGTGGTTTTAAATATTTTTATTAAGTTATGGTATTGTTTTTGTTGTTTTTTAGAACTCAAAATAGATTAGTTTTTGTTTTTATACCAAAATATTACTATATTTATCTCACAATTTAAACCCGCCACCCGCCCGCAACCCGCAACACGCATGGTCTAGTTTTTAACTTAACCCGCTCGGATTGACAAATTGGTAACCCGCAAATTTTGGGTATGGTTATTTTTTTAGCGACAACCCGCCCAAACCCGCCCGCGTACACCCTATCTTTGCCTACAAAGGAGTGTCTTTTGATTCTGAGAATCACAACTCAAAGCACCACGAAGTTGGCCCTTCTCATTAAGCATCTTCTGTAATGAGTCTAAAATAAGATATAAATCATTCTTTCAAGATGACAAGCCATTCTCAATCAAATTTGTTGTCCGCACCAAAATCTGGCATAAAACTGATAACAGTTTTTTCGACTTCCTAAAGTCATAACAATTAATGGCAAACAACTTCTTTCGTCTCTCGAATTTCTTGGTATTTACTTACCAAATGTCAGGAAACTTTTTTGCAAATACAATTCTCTTGCACAAGATTTTCAGAGTCTGAAATTAGGTAAAGATATTAACTGTCTGCAAAATCTAGGAGTATTTTCTAATTTTCAAAATTCACTAAACATAGTAAACCTTTGTCATTGCCAATCAAATTTGAACCAAGAATACATATTTTTTTTTTTTAGAATACTACTTCAAAATTTAGTTGTAATAATCTTTGATTTATGGCTACCGAATCGAGGTACACGTCCCAATATCTCGTGGTTTCAACTTCATGTGTGACGTCTTGTGGTATGATTTCTCTTAAATGACTTGATTGGTTTGCTATTTCTCATATATTTAAAAACTATACACATTCATGGGGGAGTTGAACAATGTGAGTGATGTCGGATACTTTCGTCATCTTGTAGCAGTTTAACACCGGGTATTTTTCATCCACTTCCTTGAGGTTTCAAGCTTTGGCAAATACCCCTCCGAGGTTTGAAATTTTGGCATATAGCCCCCTCTATTCTTTGACCGTTAGTCAAAGGTTAAATATGATGGCAATTGTGTAAATTCTTTATATAGGTATTTTATATTTATTTTTCTCTAAACTTTGATACTTTTTCCTTATTATTACTACACTTGGGTTTTAAATATCTTTTATTTCTAAAAAATTCACTCACTTTTGGTATTTAATGCATTTATGATGATACAACATATTTCTTTTATTTAATTTAAAATAATACAATATACAACATAAGAATTATTTAGTATTTAGGCAATATACGTTTAAATTTCTTCTGCTAGTAATCTAAATATATAAAAGTTGGTGTAATACATTTATAATGCTTCACTATTATATTATAAGTATTTTCCTATTTTATATTATATTTTGTGATAAAAATAACATAATAACATCAACACTTTAATTAGATATTAACATAATACACAAACAATTGTGCGTAGTTAACGTAATGCGCATAATCACTAACAAATAATACAATAATTCAGTAATTATAAAAAATATCACAAGTAAGTAAATAGATTTGTAACCCCAACTAATGTCTAATGATGCTAAAAAGGCATATATTGTAACTTGTGTTTTTGTGATCTTTATATCAAACAATTAGACAAGCTTCTAAATTTCTTAATTCATTGAAGAAGAAAAAAAAATTAGAATTTTATAGCCATGAAGTTGTTAAAATAAACCAATAAATCAAAAATATATAAAAGATCATGCGAAGTTAAATAATTGGATGGTGAAAATAAATGAATAATAAATATGTTTCTATTGAATGAATGAAAAGCTAAAAATTAATTTCTAATAATTTTTTTGAGAAATTACACAAATGCCATCATATCTAACCGTTGACTAACGGTCAAAGTATGGAGGGGGTTATATGCCAAGAGTTTTAAATCTTAGGGGTATTTGCCAAAGTTTGAAACTTTAGGGGGGTATTTGCCAAAGTCTGAAACCTCAGGGGAGGTGGATGAAAATTACCCATTTAACACCAAACAAAAATTAATAAGAGAACATATATAAAACCTTTGATAAAGGATAATTGTAATTAACATATTTAACAACTCGTTAATTACATTATAATACCCTACATTATACAACACTTGGCAACAACACACCCAACACTTGTTACTATCCTCACCAACACTTGGCATCCACCTTCATAACATTATCGCTAGCCATTAGTCATTACCCGCTTTTGGACTTTTCTAATGGCTAGCGATAATGCCAGAGCAAAAAATGTTGTTGCCAAAGCAACTTTTATTTATCTCTAATATATCCATTTAATTAAGGAATACAAAAATTAATGCACATATTTCCATAACTTGAACTAATTATCTTAATGGCTAGCGATAATTCCAGAGCAAAAAATGTTATTGCCAAATCAACTTTTATAATATCTCTAATATACCCTTCTTAACTAAAGAATACAAAAATTAATGCACATATTTCCATAACTTGAACATTAACTTAATTTGTTATTCTTTAATCAATTAGTTATAGATGGCTCAATCTTCTCTCTCATTAATTAACCAATTATCTCATAAGTTTTATCTATTAAAGTACATTCATAGTTCATTTCTTTACAATTTTACAATAATATTACAATTTACTAAGATTCATGTATTAGTATGTAAGTCAAGAATCTGATAGGAAAGAGCGCCAATTTTTTATTTATTTTTTTATTTTGGAGTATCAAGAGAATTAATTTTTTGATTATAGTTTTTTAGTTTTATCGACAAATAAACCTACCTATTTTAAAAAATCTTATTAAATTAACAAAAAATTCTCAAGATTATATATTATCAGTGATTCAGCAACTAATGAGAATTAGTTTCCACATCCATAAAATTTGTTGGAAAGAGAAAACAATTCGATAACGTACTAATTAGATAGTTAAAGTTGCTATAATTAAGAGATGACAACTAGGAAACAGATATTTGGAGATTGAATTGCTACAATTAAAAAACAACTAGCTAATTTAACTAGTTATGGAAATTTAAATATTAAATTTTATGTATTCTATAATTAAAAAAGGTATATTAAAGATATTAAAAATCGGCACCCAATAAACTAATAAGCCCAATTCGACAAATTTTAGTTAAAAACCCCAAACCTCAACTTTCAGACACTTGCAAACAGCAGCGGTTCCTTAAACCCTTCGCACGTTGCTAAATATGGCGGCTGACGGCGTCGTTTCGCTCCGTTCTCTGGAGCTCCGCCTCCTCCGCTGCACCATACCCTCCGACAGCCCCTCGCCGTCCGATGACAGCACCCAATCCTCGCCGCCCGATTGCTCTCACCTCCACTCACTGCTAAACGACGTCGTATCGCTCATAGAATCAGGAGAGTATCTCGAAGCACTCTCTATCTCTAAAACCCTATTATTATCATTATCATCCCCACACCTTCAATCTCAATCCCCTCATGTGTTCTACTCAGAAACTCTGCCCGAATGTGTTGCCTCCTTTTTGAAACAAGATGATAGTGGTTCTGATGAAACGGGGTGTAGAGCATTGCTTCTCATGGCTGTTGCTGTTGCCGCTCTATTCGCGTTCATTCGCTGCAACTTTACTGGGTAAACTTGACGTTTTTTAGCCGTTTGGAGTGTAAAAGATTACTCGTTTTGATCGTATTTGGTGGATAACGAGATTATTAGATTGGAGATCAGTGTTGTGTGTGTGCGTGTGTCTGTGATGGTGATGTATTGGTTATCCGATTAATTCTAGTGCACAGGCACAAGCTACTGTGGTCCTGCATTCGGTTTTTTTGCTCAGTCTGAGCGATAGGTTTCGTGACCGAGGAAAGTTTCGATTTTTTTATATGAGTGAGAGTGGAACTCATCAAAGTGCAATTCTTTTTTTTTTTTGTTTGCAATATTAGTTTGTGGAATTTCAAGTTTTAACTCGTTACACGCCTAGAAAGCTACTCTTAGATACTTGGCATCTATTGCGTTCAAATGCAATGAGGGACAACTAATTTCATCTTAAAAACCGGCTAGTGTGGGTCCTCTGAACACGCTCTTCTCTACCATAGCATGCACCGCATTGGTTGCGGTACGGAATCGTGTTTGTGCTAAATAACAAGAGAATCTGGGAGCGAACATTTCCATGCCACAAAAGTAGGAAATATGACGCGTTATACGTTTTGGGCTCCATTGATATGCATGTTTCTAGTTCTATGCTTCAATGTTCCTTTTGTATTGGCATTGATGTTTACTAATTGCCTTATTTATTTTATAAAAGCAGCAAATAGTTTCTTGAGGTCTGACTAGAGACTTGGTGTTTCTTGCCCTCAATTTTGAGATAATTATTTACTCTGGAAACAAGAATCTTGCTATTTACTTTTTAATGTTTTAAATTGATGAACTGTAATTTCAAGTTTGTCAAATCGAACCTCACTGGTGGTAGAAGATCGGTGTAGTAGAACGACGATTTATTGCTTTGACCTTATTTGTGATAGACTTGCTTGGCTCTTTTCCACAAAGACTTAACTCACTAGTTAGAGTAGTGATAATTTGTTTCAAAATTATTGCGTAAGAGTTGTTGAATAGATCTAAGCATTACTTAATTGATGAGCTAAAGTGAACCCTCTTTTCCATTAACGCCAAACATGTTGTAGGCCACTCGATAAGGTTCCTTACGTACCTCTTGCGGAATTGTGGGTTGGAAAGGATGAAAGAGGAGGTTGTAATTGGATGGAGTGGGAAGCATGGTCACATAAGGAGCTCATGTCTGTTGGTTCTGATTTGCGTGGAAAGTTCTCTAATTTGCAGGTATTTTAAATTTTGTTATCAGATTCAAATTTGACCTTTGCTATTATATCTCTTTTACTTTTCCGAAGAGATTGATTTTAATAACTCTTGGTCAATATGTTGGTATGCAATGCTATATTTTCTGTCTTTGGTTATAACTGGACAGTTCTTTCGTATACTGTTCACTTATAAATATCACTCGATGGATATGTGCAATGAAGCCGGCCTCTAATAAACTTTTGGTAGATGATATTCCCATTCTTTCTGACAAACTTAAATCCCAAAATAAGTCTTGACAGTGAACGGTTGATCCATGTTTAGCCAATAGACTTTAATATGATAACTATTGTGTATCCCAATAGTCTTTATCTGATTCCACTCCAAATAAGTTTTTGTCGCTTGTGATCTCAGAGCAATCATGTATTCAGTGGACTAGTTAGGTATGAGAAAAACTATGTTCTTGAAGTTTTGTTATTTGGCTATCCTTCAGATCAATCTTCTGAAAGTATCAATTAGTGTTGCAACCTGACTTTATTTCTTCACAAAGTGATGGGATTTTAACTGATGTATAAGTGTACAAACACAATTACAATTACAGAATTTGGAAGCCAAATGATCAAAAGTGTAATCCATTCTGTAAATTTGTTTTATCTTCCACTGTACCTGTTACGGGAGTTGGATCTTGTCATCAAAGGATTAAATTATCTGTTGACCTACTTATCTGATTTAATGTCACTCACATTCTGGTCCATTTAGCATACACCACATAGTTAAGTAAAAAGGCTGAGTGGATACAGAAGCTATACATGGAAACTTTATGCTGTCTATTTTACTGCTGGCCGCTTGAAGTTTAGTCATCTCTGAGCACTTCCATAAACTTGTTAACAATTGGTACTGTTTGATACCAGCACTTCTATGGTCTCAAAGTACTGGTTGAATAGCCGTGGATGTTGTCTGTGTCAAAACTGAATGCATTTTGTGAAACTTTCCTCTTGTCCCTTGTTTCCTACATTAATTTGTTGCTTTTTAGATAATTTGTTGTTTGAAACTTTGCTGTTTTTTCAACCTTTGAGTGCAGTACTTAATCTTTGCAAAGACACTGCTACTAAGGACTAGAGATCTGCTATTTGAAAGAAACTTTTCTTCTTTAGATGGAGTAAGAAGTTTAACATGGTGGTTGGCCAGAGTTCTATTTGTACATCAGAGATTGTTGGATGAGCGTTCATCTTCTCTTTTTGATCTGTTGCAAGTCTTTACGCGTGAAAGTTTGTTGTATTTGGGGACCTTGGAGAAGGTCAAAGATTATTGGGCAGCAAAGGAAGACTGTACAACGGTTCTGGCAATGTTTCATTTGGAAGTTGGGATACTTGAACTTTATTATGGGCGTGTAGATTCTTCCAGGTGAGTCATCGAGATATGTCTAACATATGAATTACCTGTCAGCATTTGAAATTTCTCTGATAAGTTGAGTTAAAAGCAGGCATGATGATTAGTTTTGTCATGTGGAGTTCTGGGAAAAAACCCAGTAGTAAATATACATAGATCCATGGGGTAACATTGTGAAAATAGATTCGTCTTCTTTTGATTTCCAACAGAACTTCTACAAAGTCACCTACAAAATAAATTGATATCGAATCCTGAAAATATCCGAGAAAGAAACATGATTGCCTCAGATTTATCATTATTGCACTCCAAGGATTTGCTGTAATGTTTCATAGATCACTGACACGATTGTGGAAAAATTATAATAAGTTGGATAATTTGTATGGACCCTTGTAAGATCTCGCACGAGGACCTCCTCTGAGGTTTGGATTCTGAGTAGCCACACCCCTTCCTTATGCCAATCGATTGGCGGGTCAACTGTTTATTCATTCTAGTAGCCACTAATATCGCTATCATTAGCACCACTTGCCACATCACAGCCCACCAACCAGAGTTCACACAAGCACTGAACACAAGCTTTTAACGCATACTAGCTATTCATAATTCAGTTTAACCTATTGAATTCAAATGTATCGCCGTCTCCTAATGAGATCCGAATCAATTCACAGAAGTTGAATTGAAATTGGATATCTTAATTTGAGGAGGTTTTATAAAGAAACTGTAGTGGAAAACAAGGTTGGAGTTTGGGCTTGATTAGGTTGAGGTTTTCGGCAGATGTACTTTTGGGCATGGCCGCATCCCATGATGTTGCTTTTGTGATTTTGGTGATGCATATCTCTGAGTTTCTACAGGTGGGGTTAGTGATGTCAGTAGAGTTTGTGGTTAGAGAATGTCAGTGGCCTCAGAAGAGTGCCAAGGTTGTTACTGAGTTTGCTGCTGTAATTCAGTAGAGGAGAAATGAGAAGTCTGGCAGAGCAGACAAGATTGCCAAAACTCAAACCCGAGAAATTGTCCATGCTAAGGTGTGAAACCTCTGGAGAGTTCCCTACAGATAGCCATATTTTAAGAATCACCCAACTGAAGCTTGAGAAGTTATCACAACCCATAACCTAAACTCACTTTTTAATTTTCCATTATACTAATCTACCATGAACTTAATCATGTCTTTTAATATAATAATTCTGCATCTATTATATGTGTCCTTTTAAAATCAGCCGAACAACCTCTTTTTATTGGTGGTTCTGGTGCCTCATCACCCACAACATACCAAAACTTAATTGTATAATCTTTGCTGTTGAGCATTTTCATATCAATGATATTAGAAAATCCAAAATCTTTGATCACTCTGGGAGTTGTTGAAGCTTATTGAAACTACCTAATTTATATAGTGATGTGTCATTTACAATTTAACTGGTAATTAAACTTTTCTGGGAGTTGTATGGTCATTTTATAATCTAAACCATGAACTTGGTCGATGGTGTTGGTTCGGAAATCAGAGGATAATTACATTTGCATCCCCTGAAGTTTGGTTGAATAACACAAACCTCTCTGAGGTTTGGATTTTGTTACAGAAACACTCCTTATCGTTTTAAAGGTGGATAGATTTTATTAAACATCCAGTTTGCCTTCTGTTAAAATTTAGTGAGAAAGAATATTGAAAAAACAAGTAAAAAGTAATGGTGAAATTGGTCTAGTCAAAGTCAAATTTGATTGGTCGACCTCAGAATATCTTTAAAATGTAAAACAAAAAATCAAAGTAATAAAATATAAGACTTTTTTTTTTTTGAAAGAGTCCTTCCCATCCCCACCACCCACACTAGCCCCAATCATTGTCACATCTTTGTCGCCACTGAGTGCAACCACGTGCTTGGAATCAGTTACAGAAGTCTGTAAGCCCTGCCTTCTATTCTATGTTTCTCTATTTCGTTGGACCCACAACTATCATTTTCTTATCTTTCTAAGGTATCTTAGTTAGATCCTCTTTTCTTCACATAAAACTAAGGTTAATATCTTAATTTGGAAAGGGGAGGTCATCTATGTTTTGAGTAAAACTAACATTAAATAATCCATCAAAATAATCCTTTGTTTGATCTGATAGTCTCGACTTAGAACATTTTTTGCTTCATATTTATCCATTTCACAACACTTGGGTTCCTAAGCTCCCGCTCCTTTATGCAAGCAATTTAACATAATTCATTTTTAGCTTCTTTTGTTGTTGAACACTTGAACTTCCCATAAGTAATCTCGCTGGGTTTTAATTGTTGCTTTCACTTATGGTGGGCTACACCTTTGGATTCATAGAGTAGATCCTTAAGTACCTCTTTCATAGAACTAGTTAATATGTTCCAAGTTGTATATGGATCATCTTCATGTTTCTAATCAACTTCTTGTGTTGTGCCGATCGAATAACTAAAGCCTTTTTGTTATGCTTTTGGCAACAAAACTTAATTATAGGGTTGAACTTCAGATTCTAGAGCAAGTAAAAAAGTTAGAATATTCGAGGGTTTTACAAAATTATATATATTTTCAAAACATCACTTTTTGAACAGACAAATGTATTAGGTCCACCCCCTTCGTAGAAAGATTATTTTGTCCTGATTTAGTCAGCCATTAGAGTTTGAGTCTATTCATGGTTCACAACAAGATGTAGATTCCCTTCTTGTCCCAGCTAGCTACAAGGAACTCTATATGAGCAACAACAGGTATCATATTCTCTTTCTTCTTGTTGCTTGATATCTCATTTGTACACATCTTATCTTTCTTTCCCTGGCCGCTAGTTAGTTAGAGAGAGTCACTGTTAGTTAATCAGGGCAAAACTTGATCTTCAGTAAAATTCTGCTCTTATATCAGCAGATCCCTTTTTTACCGGACATATACACAATGCTTGTGCAGAAATGAGGTGGTGATAATTGTGTAAGCACTTAAAATTCAGGAGGTGTATGTGTAATTGTTCTTAAACCACTACCCACCTACCAACCTCCTGTCCACCCCCTACTGCCCCCGCATTCCTTTTCCTTTCCATTTTTCTTTAAAGTTGGTAGCTTGCCTTTACCATTCTTCTTATAATATTTAACTGAAGATAAAGTTAGAAAACAGCTAGGGTTAGATTGACGAAACTAGGAGTTAACGATCTGATACGTTATGCATTTTGGATATGATTTGTTTGATTTAGATTTTCTCATATGCGGATTGATTTAATATTTGATTGGATGGGGCTGCATACTGACAAGCTCAAGTTTGTAACATTATGTATGTCAGGCTGCATTTTGAATCAGCTGCACGGATATCTAACTATAATCTTTATGTGAGCGGTGCCTTGGGCTTTCGGACGGTGCATCAGGTTTATCATTGTGCTGATCACTCTAAATTTTTTTGGATTAGTCTCTTCATGCTTTAATTGATGACCTCGGAAATAGGTAGAGCCGAAAGCACAGCTTCGCCTGGTTGCTGGAACAAATGATGGAGATGCATGTGCATCAACTAGCCCCAAGTTGCGTATGACCGGCAATTCTCCAATTCAACCATCTCATGAAACTTCTGAAGCATCTGATGCATTGATGATCCCAAGATTCGTGACGGGTGAGAGACATTCTGAAAGTCAACAAGATGTTGTGATTGCATTAAAGTGGATACACCAAGCAGTGATTCTTGCACAATGTCTTTCCATCGAGAAAAGCGCCCGCAGTGATGAAATGCAGAGTAAGTCTAACGTTCTTCTTTAATTTTGTTTCAGATCTGAGTTTCTTGTAAAATATATACTTAGTTTTCTCATACAGTAGGCTTGAGCTACTTGAAGAGTTTGGGTGATCAACCTTGGAAAGTGGGAGGGGAGGTATTAATTAATAAGGGAAGGGTGTTCCCTAATTCATTTAGGGGTCATTTGGTAGCCCATTATAACCCCATACTAAGGGGTATTATTTTGGTTGCTGTGCACTAATATGGTACTTGGTAATAGATACGGGTCGGACAGATATAATCTGGCTGGACTGTATATGATGGCATTATATATATGCCCATCCTTGGCGGATTACAAACTCTACAAAGATCAGATAATGGTAAGATTTACGGAACGTTACCCTAATCATGCAAATGGCAAATTATAGTATGTACCTATTACAATGCGGCTTAATCTTTACCTTCATTATTAAGAAGCTCATTATTTGTGTCAAAAGTATGAAGTTCTGTTAGAGTATTAGCAGGCACGATTGTGCCCGGGGCCACTTTATTGTTTTAAGTTATGCAATTGTTAGTTAACAACAAAAACATGAACTGGTTTTTATATTATTATAAAAAATAAATAGTTTCTCAAAAGTTACTAGTTCCGTTATCCTAATTTGAAAAGTAAGACTGTTCCATTTGCAGCTCCATAAAACGTGAATAACATATCAGCAATTGCTCATTATTCCCGATGTTCGCTCGAAACTCTACTTTGTAAGCTACATTTATTTGCGTTTCAATAACGACCTCTTTATTTCATTGTCAGACAACTAAGAGCGTCTAAAAAAGAACCCAATTAATCTCTGGATGTGGTTAGAGATGGTTGGGGGGGGGGGGGGGGATTTATTTCATTGTTAAAAAAGCTAAAACTGAAAAGCTCCCTAAGGCTTGGAATATATTGAATATGTGTTCAAAGACTCTATGTTAAAATCCATTAACGAAAATTATTACATGCATTTGGTGAATTAGAGTTAGTTTCGAAGAATCTAAAATGTAGGGTGTACAAATTTAGTTATGATAGTTGAAGAATATTATTATGAGATTACTTTTCAGAATTCAACTTTCTTTGTCATGAAGCTATGTGCACACACTCACATATCCGTCTACGTATGTGTATATATATATAAATATGTGTGTGTGTGTGTGTAAATATATAAAGAAAAAAAGTAAATCCGCTGTTAGAGACTATAATTATTGAATAAATTATTAGATAAAGTATCGATTATAGGTTTTATTAGATAAAAGTTATGTATTTACCTGCTTCGTGTTTCTTGTAGGTGTTTTGGATGCTCAATTCACACAATTTGATTATCCTTTTTTCAATGTCACTTTCGTTCTAAGGGCAATTAGTGGCTCCCTGATTTGTGTTTGAGAAGATGTATTACATCAATTTTTAATGTATTTCCTCCCATTAGTTGTCTATCAAGCCCTTCTGACATACCTTCGTCCTAATTGATGACTTTGATAGAAAGCCACTTGGAGGTTCACAATTTATATCAATATGAAATCATATCTTTATTTTGAAATTAAACAGAAGTTTTCTAATTGTTAAAAACCCTGTAAACTCAGCTGCCACAATCGCAAGTATGCCATTCTATGTGCGTGTAAGGATTATGTAGTGTGATTACGATATGTTGCTGACTAGATTACACTCATTTTCACGATACCAAATACGATGAGTCAGGCACATGGCTTATAAAATGTGCATGTGCTTAATTTTAGTATATATAACATCATTAATATTGTGTATGTAGCGTTTCATACATTGTGTCACATACATATATACATATATATATTATATTATGCACCATTCATATGTGACAGAACATGTTAAAACCACTAAAAGGTCAACAAGATGTCCATGCTATACCTTCACCTTTTAGTTTGTTTGTTAAGTAAATAAAAAAAAAAGTAAAAAATGTTACAGGTGATTTTAGTATGTTTTAACATTCAGGACTCATTGGATTTTATAGATGAAAAAGTAGGGATTTGGTGACCTAACGTGTCATCACTGTCTCCAATTTCTTTTTATTTCCTCTTCATGGATACGAGTATGTATCTGGGCAGTAACTCTGTTCGCCCTCACTCCATGTTCAAAGTCTGGCGCCGTGTCCAATTTTCTTTTTGTTTTCTGATTAATGGATACATGGCGTGTTTGATATGTATTGTACATGAACAGAGCAATATCAGTGACCTAGGAGTATTGAACATTGCATGCATGCTCTTTTATGCACGTAACCTAGTTGCGCTGCAGAATCCGTAACTTGTGTCTGGGGGAAAATTAGCTCTTAGAAAGATTAGCTTGCCCAGTTTTCTGCGTGTCCACAACACAAGATATTCTGTTTGTTGAGCCATACTAATAGTTTGCACAGCATGATGGTACATATATTTATAATTATATTTTAGATGTTAGATTTAGCCAGATATATAGCTATATATTTATAATTATACGGATCTCAAATTAAATGCATATGAATGGGCTTACACCTATCCAACACTATGATACAATTAACAGAATAACTACATGAATATTCATATTGTGTACAACATGAATCATCATGATATACATGAATCATCATGATATATATCCCGATAAAGGGATCATGTTTCCTTGGAAAATTGAGGAGAACAGTGTGCGTATAAACTGCGAGATCACGCAGGAAATTGGAAAAGAGTTGCAATTGAACTGAAGACTTAGAAACTTTCATTGATGGAGTTCTAATTGAATCAAAAGTGTCATGTCACCACATTTCCATGGGAACATGTTGGAAAATTTAATTCGTGGTGCGAAATACTGGGACAGTTATTCATGTCTCTTACATTGTACTTAATCTTGGTTAGATGCTGTTGAAAATTGTCGAAGCAGTGTATCCTGTCGAACCAAAATTGTCAATGCATTGTCGTGTTTATTTGACACTTCGAGAAACCAAAATTTAGAGAATCAAATATTTAGCTGTAGAAATGGAAATAGATAAATGCTACCAGTTGAAATGAGGCTGATAGGACCAGCACAAAGATAGCATCTGATTGCTTGTCACAAGCCCCTAGTTGTCTGTGATAAAGCCAATATTAACACAACTAACGTTAGTTTGTTTTTTTTCTGAAATTAAAAATGCCTTTGTTCTACATATGCCTGAAGACTTTTCAAGCATATCCATTCCATCAAAAAATTATGTTTTGCAAGTGAAGATTTTTATTCTTGCTCTTAATTTCCTTGCAGATTGGGAAATGGCTCCATATATAGAGGCAATTGATTCTCAAAATTCATCACCATTCATTGTGAGTAAATTTTCAGTTTTTGGTTTCATGATCATGACATTTCGCTCTACACACATTTAGGCCAGACCAAAATTTTATTATCTATTTCTGTGTTCTTAGCATCTCAATTGCTCTAAAATGTGAATGGTTAATAGCTGCCAAATTTGTAAATAGAATGGATTTGGAGCTAACTTTTTGGTTATCGCTACATAAATCACTGAACATGAATTGCATGCTACATTATTAATCTCTCTCAGGTCACACTCTGTTTATGCCCCCTCAGCCCCCTAACTTTGACTTAAATTTTGATATTCTATCTAACCATCTTATTAATGTGCGTCAAAAGACAAAAAGAACAGTTGTGCTTTTTACTTATCTTTTGCTTTCCCATACTTTCCAGTTCTTGAGCATAGCATTCCTTTGTTTTTAGTGGACTGAGCTACGTGGCTTAGTTTGTGCCAAATTTTGCTGATGAGATTCTGAACATCTTATTTTCTCAGATTCAACTTTTCTGCAACATATTACGTGTCCGGTGGGAGTCAACTCGTGGTAGAACAAAGGAGCGTGCTTTAATGATGATGGATAAGCTGGTATATATATGTCCGCAACCCTATTGTTGGTTTTCTTGTTGTATGATGTGTATCAAAAACCTCTAGCTACTTTTAATGTGCCTTCTGTATTTCCCTTCCATCTCCATACTGAAGGTGTATTTGCTTATCTATTATCTAATCTCACCCGGCTCTTGATTTTGATTGTTTAAAAGTTTATATTATCTTTTCATTTTCAGAAATAGCAATTACTTTCAAGATCTCCTACATTTCTTCTCCCCATAAAACAAGAGATGAAATCTCCATATACCTAAGAACCAGTTAACTCTGTTATCTATGATTTGGTGAAATTTTTCTGTCTTCTATTTCATGGTTCAGTGGAACTGTTTTGCTTGATTCAATTTAAAGTAGTAATCTTCGAGCCTTATTCCTTTGCTGTGCTGAACTCGGGTTAGGACTATTTGTATTCTTGGAAGATATTTAAGTGAATAAAAACGTCATGTTAGTTCACGTGTAGATATATCAGCAGAAGTGCCCATTAAGTGAATTTGGTGAGAGCTTGTTTTTTCTGTTAAAGAAGAAAGTAAGAAGAGCACCAGAGACAAAAAGTTTGGGAATTATGAGTGAAAGGAAAATATTCTTTTAATGTGTGTGACTTCTTATTTCTTAGAGTTGTTGAACTTGTACTTGCTGGTTCGTGCTGGAGATGTTTCTTTCTTTTGGATATCGTAAAAGATTTAAACACAATTAAATATTCAAAAGACGCTTGCGGATTAATAAACTCATTATTCCCATCTACCCTCCACTTATATGAAACTGTACTCTTTGAGATTCCCATTCAATGCTAATAAATTGTGCTTGGTTTTCTTAATCAAACTCTGCCGAGTAGGTGAGTATAAACACGACTGTAATTGTTTTAATATTGTAAGGTAGGACAAGTTTTTAAGTATGGCAACTTTTTCTAGAGTACTGTTATGTTTATACTTTTAAAAGGAAATTCAAAGTTAACACACAGTTTATATTCTGAAGTTCTGTTAGTTTGATTTATGAAGAGTGGTTGAAAAACAATGAACAGTGATAAAACACGTTTATTTGATATTAGAGTACGAGCCTTATTTACCTATACAACTTTGGATAGCCATATTCACTTGGGGAAAATCTTGAATCAGCCTAATTTTACTCCTGAATTTTGGTAGTTCTACGTAGTTGTTTTTTTATTTAGAGAATCTTTCCTCTCTTTCATACTAGGCAAACCCTAAATTGGTTCTTGGCATTGATACTCATTAAATAATAGGTAATCTTAATCTCACTTTTGCTTCCAACAGTCCTCCCCAAACTTGAGAATAGATGTCGGTCATTGTCACCTTGTCTAACGGTGCACTACGTGTCTTTTAAGTGCTCTGGTGAGCACATTTTCAACCTTTGTATGGTTGGGATGTAGGGGACAGAGAGTAGCGCATTTTCCACCTTTTCTTTGATATATGTGTTCGATATATTTGGTCCTGTGATATAGTACTGAACTATGAAATAAAAGTATTACATTTATTATCACCTTACAGTCTTGCTCGTCCACTCTATTCTATTTTTAGATCCTTAAGTTTCAAAGTGATCAACAACCCTGCATCTTGGTCTTCTGCTAAGGTTTGAAATTCCGATTTTGTAATTGATTGTTTAACAACATTTGCTTTTTGCTCTTCCAAGCTACTGAATTTCCAGCTAGAAAGGCACGATCTCCTGTCTTACATCTCATGTCATCAATTAATGCAGCTCAATCCTGTCTTACATAGACTTGGACTTCCTGGCCTTTTTCTTTTTTATACAAGAAGTTGAATGTAACACCTGGCTGCAGCCAGCCTTTAAAGCTCGCTCTTACCCCATCTGCTCTATAGTTGACGGTCACCACCCAACAACACCAGACTTTTGTTTTCACCCTCTTTACTTTCCAAGTTTGATTCTCTTTAAGGCCCCTAACTCCTGACTTATAGCTCCTTCTCCTCTGTTGATGCTGTAAAGCTTCATGAAATTTTTGGACATTGTATGTACTATCTATACTCATACCAGGAACGGTCTGAGCGTCCGACATGAGCGGCATTGAATTCTTAGTATTGGATGGCATGCCTTTTCTTATTGCGATAAGCAACTAAATTTCAGTCCTGGAGAGGGTAGCTGCTAGGTTTTAGGTTGCATGAGACAATCTTCTTTTATATCTGTCATTTCCCAATCCACTCTTATGAAACCATTTGCTTGTAACCACGCTATATAAGTTAGTTTTGGGAACCATTCCCCAATCATCTAGAATAGGGCTCACCCCATCTTCCCATGGCCAACCAGAGCATGCCTCTACCTTGGAATACTCATACATGTGTCCCAGCATTTGGCACTGGTCGGTTTCTGCTCTAATGCCAAATTGAGGAACAAATGACAGAGGATTTCACATCTTACATATAATAGGGTAGAACCTTATTTATACAAATTTGGAAAGCTGTACCATACATGGAAAAACAGCCTAATTTTACTCCTGGACTTTTTATAATTCTGTATAACAAAATCTTTCCCTATTTACAACCATTCAATATTAGGCATATCCTAGTTTGTATCTTCCCACCAATACTAATAAATATTCGGTAAACCAATTCTTGCTTTTGTTTCCATCAAGAGCCAAGAAGGTCATTAAAGGATTGAAGGAATTATACTCTATAGATAGGTAGACCAATATATGGTGTTGCAAGGCCAAGTTTTGGAGCAATTTGCAGACATGATCATGTTAGTACCTTATCATCAACTCGTCTCGTGTGTATCATGGCCACGGCACTTAACTTCTAACTTCTAATGAAACTTATTTGCCTCATGGTTTTGTTACCATTCGCGGACTACATGTCATTTGCTTCCTGGATGGTGCACTTTAACTTTTTGTTCTGGTAAAAGTTATATTGAAACCTAGTAAATTAACATTTCGTATGTGTAAGATGGTATTGATAGTTACCGGGGTCTAGGTTTTGGCTTTGCTTACTTTTTGGACTAGGGGGGAAATGTATCTCAATTTAGGACCAGTAGTGCTATTTAACTTGCACATTTATTGATTTTGCATTTTGCGTTTTTGCTCTACCGCAGGTTCAGGGCATATATGAGCCTTCTCCTGGAGTTTTCGAGAGAATATCTTACTTTTTCGGAGTCAATTTCCCAACAGTACCAGCATTGCGCAAGTATGCTGTTTTTCATTTATTGTTTGGTTCCAATTGTTTCATAATCTAGTGTAAAAGAAAGACTGGGTTGCGGCCCATTTTATCATCATGTTTGCTTTATTCTCCGTACATTACGTTGACAATCGCATCTTTCCTTATTAGATTTTCCTTCAAAATGTTTATTCAGGGAGTATGGTGATCTCTTAGTGAGTTGTGGCTTAGTAGGGGAAGCTGTTAAAATTTATGAGGATCTTGAGCTATGGGATAATCTGATCCATTGTTATCAGTTAATGGATAAGAAAGCGGCAGCTATTGAACTCATTAAGACACGTCTAATTGAGAAACCATCTGACTCAAGGTTATGGTGTTCCCTTGGTGATATTACCAATGATGATGCTTCCTATGAGAAAGCCCTCGAGATCTCTGGAAATCGATCTGCCAGAGCATTCAGGTCTCTCGCTCGTTCTGCCTACAATAGGGGAGACTATGAGAAGTCAAGAGTCTTATGGGAATCTGCTATGGCTTTGAATTCCCTGCATCCAGATGGCTGGTTTGCGCTGGGTGCTGCTGCCTTAAAGGCCAGGGATGTAGACAAGGCACTGGATGCTTTTACACGTGCTGTTCAACTTGACCCTGAAAATGGGGAGGCTTGGAATAACGTTGCTTGTTTGCATATGATTAAAAAGAGAAACAAAGAGGCTTTTATTGCGTTCAAGGAAGCACTAAAGTTGAAAAGGAATAGCTGGCAAATGTGGGAGAATTTTAGTCATGTTGCTGCAGATGTTGGAAACTTTACTCAGGCAATGGAAGCTATACTGAAGGTGCTCGACATGACTAAAAAGAAAAGAGTAGACACGGAGTTGTTAGAAAGAGTCATGCTTGAGATTGAGGGGCGAGCTCCAATTAGTCTTTCTCAGTCTAATTCATTGACTGTTGACAGAAATTATACTGATCCTATCAATGTTGACTCTGTTGTAAATCATGCCAACGGAGCGACAAGTTTGGAAGATGACTCTGCCAGATCCCGAGAGACCGAGCACTTAATTCAATTGCTTGGACAAATCTTGAAGCAGATTGTTCAGGGTGGTGGGAATTCAGACTCGTGGGGTTTATATGCAAGGTGGCACAAACTGAAAGGAGATCTTCCAATGTGCTCAGAAGCCCTTCTTAAGCAAGTTCGATCGTACCAGGGATCTGATTTGTGGAAAGATAAGGGTCGGTTTGTGAAATTTGCACATGCTTCCTTGGAACTCTGTAAGGTGTATCAAGCAGTTGCTTTACATGGCAACAGTCGTAGAGAACTTTTTGCCGCTGAAATGCATCTGAAAAGTACAATTAAACAGGCTGCAGTTTTTTCTGACACCCAAGAATATAGTGATCTTGTTGCTTGTCTTGAAGAAGTGCAAGGGTCCCTTAAAGCTCTTTCATTGCCTGGTGCATGAAGCTTGATTGTTCTCAGCTGTGGTATTCTCTATAATACATTGCTGACGTACCAGTAAAAAGCCGAGTGGCGGATATGTCTATTCAAGTTTGGTACTTGGTGCTGAAAAGCATACTGCAGAAAAGCGAGGCTTCAGCTCGTACCATGGGCTTGGGAACAACCTGTTCTGCACTAAACTTTAGTTTTTAGAAAAACAGAAATCTATGTTTATTCAACCCCGCAAGTGCTAGTCTGTTATGAGTTATTACAAATTTCATCTATCTATATTAACTAGTGAAATGAAATAGTGAATTCTGAAGTTACTATGGAAGAATGCGCTTAGTCATAAACCGTACTTTCCTTTTGGGTGGTGGTTTGAGGAGTGATGAATTGGTTGTATGGTTAAGTACATTCATTTTTGTGTACATAGTGAGGGTTGGGTATTGGTTTGCGGAAAACGCATCCCAATCTCAAGGTGTTCTTCCTTCGGATCAAAAGACTCGAACCATCAAAATTGCAAAAGTAAGATTTTGTGAAATTCTTTTCTGGTTTATTCATGATCAAATCATTCTCACAAGACCCTTCGAACTTATCAACATGAGTCAAATGTCAAACAATTTGTGATTTTGATCATCATATGATCATTCTAAGATAATATTAAATTTGGTACTTGAAAAGCATGCTAATAAATTGGGTCTTGGTGTAATATGGTCATAAATAGGTTGAATCGTGTATTCTCTTGCCATACCAGGAGCAAATAAGCCATGTTTCATAGATTTGTAATGATATGATTACTTCATAGCATGTGTGGTTTATACAGAGAGATCTCTATTTTGAGTCCTGAAGGACAGTGTCTTAAAATGCTGTAAAATTTTATTAAAAAAACTCTAATTGTCGGGTCTTTAGCATCTTGTAACAAGTAGTCATTCTCTAGATGCCTTGACCAACATATGAATCTAGCTCAATCTTCAATTGTGTACAAAACAAGCACAAAGCCATTATCTATTAGCCTACCCTAGTTGTCAAATTACTCTACATGTGTTCTAAAGTTGTCATAATTTCTTTAGTGATAAAAGCGTTAAACCCCCTATACTTTACTCCATGTTGCACTTTGCTCCCTATCCTTTAATTTTTTGCAATTTGCCCATGTAATATGGATAAATAAGCACTTTGCCTCCTAATTTGTTTTTTCACCGTTGGATATGGACACATATCACCATTTTTTGCCGTTGCACTCGGGGGTAAAGTGCTTTATTTATCCATAGTAAAGGAGGTAAGTCGCCAAAAATAAAAGGATAGGGAGCAAACTTAACGTTGTCCTATACTTTTACATTATAAAACATGAAAAGTAAGATGAACGAGTTTTATGCGGCACATTCGTCCTAAAAAGAACTGCTAATTATCTCACTTTACTTAAGTAATTTTATATGTAGTATAGAATAATTTTACTAATTCATCGCTATTATTTATGTATGTGCAAAATAATATTTAGATGATTGATTTATATTTTATAGTTTACATATTTAAATCAATTACTTTATAACACTAAACAATTAGCTTGCTAAATAAACTGTAGATGTGCAAGTACCAGTATATGTACCATGGATCAAAGTTTCTTTTCTTTTTCTCGAAAAGTATAGAAACGTTTCCATTTTTGGCTCAATCGAAACGAAACCTATAAGTATTTTCTACGTATATTCCATCAACATTTTTTACGAAATCTCGAAACATATCGAGAAGATCTCGAAACATTGCGAAAGTTACTTAATTTAGCATACCGAAACACGTAATCGAAACGAAATATTTATCCACGGTACCATCGTTTCTAGTTTATGCAGAAGACAAGTCTTTGGTATCAACCACCTACCTCTAATAATTTTCTAAATCTTGAGGATTCCACTTAGAAACTTATTACCGAAACAATTAACATTATCCAAAAACTATTAAATTAAACAAAAGTTTAGTTATAAATTTTCAATGCTAGTATTTAACTTCTTTTTCAATAATAATAATAGTAATATTAATATATTTTCTTGTACGCCTAAAATCAAAAGAGAGAAGCAAATGGAGTCACGCTGCTGGTGGTGGCTATCGATCTTCTTCCTCCATCTCACCAACAATTTTGCGTACCACAACGGCGCCGGAGTAGACATCGGAGTTGGAGTAATCGAAGTCAATTACAAATTCTCCGGCTCCGATCGAACTCTCAGTGCCCTCAGAGCACATGACGTCATTCGACACTTCATCAACGGCTCCGGCGCCGTTGACCTCCCCCTCGGCGGCATCGGACGCCCCGAAGCCGTCGGGTAATTCAAGCTCTTTTTCGTTTTTAGTTAATAATATTAAAACTGAGTGTAAATAGCGGTGCTGTGATTCTCATTTTGATGCAAATCAACACAATTGGATATGATGTCTGATTTAACCTAGTTTTGATCAAGTGTAATTCATGTAAATTGTGTTGATTGTGTTTGGTATTTAGTCATTTAATTGTTGAAATGTACGTGTGAGTGCGGGTATTGAAGTAGACTATAGCGTGTATTCGGCTTAAAATCATCCTTTTGTTACTGTTTTATCTGCAATTCGTGAACTAATGTGGCAAATTGCGTGTATATATATGTGGTGTGGACAAGCTGCGTGCATGAGTCGTGAACCAATAGCCTTGTATGTACGAGAAATTATTGCTGCGGTAGACACGTCTTAAATGCAGGTCGTTGAAAATTGATACCTAAACAGGTATACGTGGCGTTCTGCCATTTCTTTCCAATGTTTATAGTTGCTTGTGACTAATAGTCCTAAAGTCTTGTGCATTTTCCTTCTGAATGTTCTCAATTGCTCTAACAAGTATACAGGCTTGCTGATGCTATCAAAACTGATGTTAATATTTGTTGTCTCCAAAAGAAGATAAACAAATTGATGTGACTAAAACCCTGAAGCTCTTCTGTGTGTCAAATGTGTTTATACTAATTAATGTGGTGGCTGCTGATGATGCAGGCTGTACTATGCAAGAATTGGCATTGGAACTCCGTCGAAGGATTATTATGTACAAGTCGACACTGGAAGTGACATAACATGGGTTAATTGCATTCAGTGCCACCAATGCCCCAGGAGAGGTTACCATGGTGTATGTTCATCTTTCTGTTACATATTTGGCTTCCTTGAATTAGGTTCTATGCATTTATAGGAATGAAAAATGGACCCTTTTGTTTCATTTGTCTTGTAACAATTTCGTTGTGTACTTCCGCAGATAGAACTCACTCTATACAATCCAAAAGACTCTCTTACTGGGAAATTAGTGGCATGTGATCGACCTTTTTGTAAACAAGTAAGGGGAGGATCATTTTCAGGTTGCACTTCAAACACATCATGTATTTACTCTGAACAGTATGGAGATGGGAGCTATACCATGGGCTACTTTGTTGAAGATGTTATCCAATATGATCAGGTCTCTGGTGATCTTGAAACCAAAGCGGGCAACGGAACTGTTATTTTTGGGTATGTCGTTCTCTCTTTTTGTCTTCATGTCACGCATGATCCCATGGCATAGTTGTTTTCTTTCTTAATCTAGTTAAGCCTGTAAAAGAGGTTCTCATTTTGCATGTCAACTATTTTGGTTCCATTTAGTTACTTGTCACACAAGGACAGTTAGATTTAGTACCCATTGTTTCCTTTTATTCTGAATCTGAGACACGGTAGGTTATAGGCATTTTGATCATAATTGTGGCCAATTTGGAGTATGAGCATGACTAAATAAAATGAAAGTAGCACCTCAAATAAGTAAAATATTTTTATTTAGGAAGTTGCATAGGGGCATTCCAAGAAAGTGATTACCTGAAGAGGAGATATATATGTAACTAGGGAAACTATGAATTGCATGTTGTGTTCTGGAGGGCAAGTGCTTCGGTTCTCTTTTATTTGTTTTGGTTAACTGCGTGTTACACAGAGATTTTTTGTTTTTATGAGCTCAGAGGCAAAAACATAAAAGATCATGGCCAGAACTTGCATATTTTCTATGTTTTACCTGTGTCTGAATGTCACACTGGGGACTGCCAAGTGTCTAAGATGTTCTGTTACCTCCTCCATTCTATATTCGAATACACAAGCCCTTCCAAGTTGTTTTGGAGTCATCACAACCCCTTTTGTGTGTTATACATTATTTAGACATACTGAAGTGATGATGTAAGAGATTCCAAGACTTACTTCTACTTCCATATTTGGTAACTCCTCCATCACCTCCTAATGCAACTTACCTTCTTGAGCAGCGCTGGTGAATCTCAAATCTCAATCAATTTAGTAAGCCTACTTTCCTAAAGTCAATTGTGTTTAAGCTCCACTGGAATAATCTGGATTGTCAAATTGCATAGCCATGGTATCTTAAAAGAAATGTATAATGTAGCTAGATGTTTCATGTGGTTTATTGGATGGAAATGTTAAGCAAGAGTTGCTTCAGATGTTGTTGCTGTTGCACTTAAATTACATATTCATGGTTTCTAAAAATTTACAGTGCTGCAAGATGTTTTGTTTGGTTCATTGGTCTAGGATTGGTTGAAAAAATCACTTCAAATATTGTTTTTGCTGTTGTTATCTTCAGTTTCTCTGTTACTTTTGTGTGGAATGTGCTATTCCTACTTCTGTTGGTTTTATGCCACCATAATTCACTGCATTGATATGTCTCCAAATTAATGAGGCTTAAACATCCTAATTCCTGCCTCTATGTTCATGTAGTATTGTTCTAAAATTTGAATTTATCTTTTTTGGGTAATTAAACTTGAATCTGTATGGGGTAAGTCTTCTCTCAAAGAAGTTACTAAGTATGATCCTTTTTGGCAGATGTGGTGCCGGAAATTCTGGGGATCTAGGATCCTCGGATGACGCACTTGATGGAATTCTAGGCTTTGGAAAATCCAACTCATCAATGCTTTCACAGCTAGCTTCATCTGGAAAAGTAAAAAAGATGTTTGCACACTGTTTAGATGGTGTGAATGGTGGAGGTATATTTGCTATTGGACATGTTGTTCAGCCACAAGTGAACACAACGCCGATGGTACCAAACCAGTATGTCAGATCTTTGTCTGTGATTATCGAAATTTGTCCCTTATAGTTGATCTGTTATTCATGGAACCATTTTCAGTTAGTAAAGTTCTTGTTTGCTTCACTTGGATTTTCCTTATGGCTAGTAAACTTTTGCGAGTTCACCATTTCCACATTTAGAAAAAGATGGTCGTGAAGTCAATGTAGTTTCAAAAGCATTACTGTATATGCTTGGTTTTACTTTAATTTTATGGTCAGAAAAATCTTCTTAATTTTTCATGTGGCTTCAAGATGATGTATGGAAACTGTCTTTATTAGACTTAATCACTGTCTGTGCGTGCTGAGGCTGATTCCTGGGGTGCTAGAGGACTCTCAGATGTACTGTACTATCTTAATACTTTTTTGTGATGCAATTTATTTTGACATGGAGTTCTAGATGCTGGTTGAAAAAGTGAAACTTTAGGAGTTTTTTACACTTCTTCCCTTAAAAGTACTTGTTGAGTGGTATTTATGGTACATCATTACTTTATGTAGGAGTTCGTAAAGAATATTTCTTTTATAGGAAATGATACCTTCGAGAATGAATATTAGCATTCCAGAACGAACTGGGGGAGTATAATGCTCCGTAAGCCAATAGTAAACAGAAAGCAATTCGACCATAGGAATGAATCATAAAGGACAGGTAGCATCCTTAGAACTTTTATGGCGGTAACATAATGATAAGGTCATAGAAGACCCATGCGATAGTACTGATCAGGCTAAGTTTCTGGATCTGCGGATGGAAGGTTGAGGAATTACTGCACTGTGTGGAGCTATAGCATTATCTACCGCGAGAGGAAGGTTAATTCCACATATATAGAATTAGGAGTTTATAGACAATGATTAGGTAATGGTTTTGTTGCCTAAATGAATATTTTTTGTGGCAAAAAGAAACTAAAATTTATAGAACAAAAAAGAGAACTTTTCCAAAGATTCATCCTCATACTGGCTCAGTTGCCTAAGTTTTTTAAGTTAAATCGCTTGTCCTTTTCTTTTTATTTTCAGTTTATGTACTTTCTCAAGTTGTGTTTTATCTTTACATGCTAAATAAATTTTGAGTATATATTGTAGGCCCCATTACAATGTCAATATGACTGCTGTGCAAGTCGGTCAGGATTTCCTGAATCTGACAACAGATGTTTATGTTGTTGGAGATAAGAATGGGGTGATTATTGATAGTGGTACCACACTGGCGTATCTGCCCGAGGTGATATATGAGAAACTAGTGAAAAAGGTATAACATATACCACCATTATAACGAAACTGACTCAAATTGCTAAATTTCAAGAGGGAAAGCTTATGATACTCTGTGCTTTATGCGTGACAGATACTCTCCTGGCAGCTGGATTTGAAATTGCGAACCCTCCATGATCAGTACACTTGCTTTGATTTCTCTAAAAGGTATGGTCCATATTATGATGCTCTCCTGATGAGACGGAATTCAGTTGCCTAGCCTGTTATTTATTTGTGTAATGGTTATTTGGACATCAATATCTCAAAGTTTCCAGTTTTCCTCATCTTAATGATCTAGGGGCAAGTTACTTGGCAAAGTTTCTTCTTTAACTTGCCTCTTTTCCCCATGAGTTTTTATTTACCTCAGATACTTGACTTTTTATAAAATGTAGGAAAGATAATTCTCATGCAGTAGCACCTAGTTGCAAACTATAGTAGAAGTGGCAAGGCCTAGTGATCTGTATTCTTGTTCAGGAAGTTGTATTTTTAGTTGACATGGTATAGTTGCAAAAACTCTTGCAATGAGAGAAGATGTGAACTCAGTGCATCTGCTTTGCCTTTCTTCTTTACACTGTGTCCTTTTTATTTAGTCTAATAAAGAGTCTGTCACCATTAAAATGGAATCTTTTAATAAGAAAATGTTGTAGTTCTTATCAGGACAAAGTGCCAGTCTGATTAATACATTGAAATATGAAGACCCAACAGCTTTTGTGCATTTGAGCCGAACACTACCTAGGGTTTTAGTACTCAGAAATTGCCTACATATTTGTCATAGTATAGTTAGTACGACAGCTCAAAGAGAAATTCATCGCACGTATTGTAAAGTTCTAGGTCATAGATGGAACCAGCTGCACTATTTTAGAGCCTTCTGTTATCTTGCATATTTTGCGACAGAATCGAAGTTAAAATTGACAAAGCATATAAATATCTTTGTTTGTGTTAGTGTTTACCCACATACATATATATACTGTATATAACATATATTATTCTTATACATTTATACAGATCTTGTAAGTCATCATGGGTTTAAAAGAATCACATATTCAAGTGTTTGCCACGTCTTAAACTAATTTTACGAATAACAATATGAAAGAAGTTTGTTACCCAATATTTTTGATATATTCTGTATGCTCTATCCTGAGACTTGGAACTATGACTCAGTTACTCACCTTCTAGACTTTTTGGGTTTAAAATTTGAATATGTTTAATCAGTATTCTCTGTTATAATAACTGCTTAACGATGTTTCTGATTTTAAACTAGCTTCATGAAAAGTGGAATTCTTACTGCAGAGTCATAATGTCAATATTCTTGTTCGCCCTTTCTACTCAACTGAGTGGGCAAATAGTTTTTTTTTTCTGCAATTTCCATCAGCTTTAATTGTTGCTTCCTTAGTTGCAGAAATTTCTGTTTCAGTTTTTTTTGTTTCCATTTGCTGCAGTGTTGACGATGCATTTCCTCCAGTCACTTTCCATTTTGAAAATTCTCTTACTCTTAAGGTTTATCCTCACGAGTATTTGTTCCCATTTGTAAGTATATTCTGTTGTCTAAGTTATTATTTTGAGTGATATAGTATCGCAATTATATGTTCTTGTCAAATATTTCAGTTTTTATTTCATGGTCAAGTTGTCATAATAGGCAATATTTATCTCCTCCGAACTGTATACTTTTTTCATTATTATTGTCTATACTTTAGGGTTTAATACACTTGCTACTGAAATTGGTCCATATACTCGATAAAATGTTGCTTAATCATTGAGATATTTTTGTGTTATTGATCCTTGAGGCCTCCCATTATTTTTATTTCTATTCATCCTTTTCTTGTAAATTATGGAGGATGATAGTGTGCCGTTCCGGCGTGCCATCAGAAACTTTTGATATGCTTCTACAGCGTGAATCCTTATAAAAGTTTTTAGAACTGCTTAACTTTCTTGTAGCAGAAAATAAGTGTTTTCAAAAAGTATGAGGAATTCTTTTTCTGAACTCTTTTGATGATTATCCACCCATTCAAAGTCCTGGTGTTAGTTAAGCTCTCATAAACAAAGTTTGCATCTCCGAAGTCCAGACCTTACAGGGGAAAAGAAAGTACGAAAGATATTTTAGAAAAGGGAAGAAGACAAAAGAAATAGAAATCATAGATGGATCAATCTACCTCTTGATAATGACTCAATGTTCTTCATTTGCCCACATACGCATCAATGATCAACTTCATGCCCCCAGATGCTTCACAAATGGGCATATCCTTTTTACCCAACATAAAATATGAAGGAAAAATTGGGTTTGAAATTGTTGTATGTTATTAAAAAATGTGAATGAAGGCTTTTATTATATAGCCATGCGTCAATTCTAGGACACTCACTGCAAATTTATTCAACAGAGAGGAAAGGTAATCTTTATGTATTTTCTCGTTGTAACAGTATCTTAATGGGGTTGTAGTAGTACAGATTGATTTCTTCTCTAGAAACAAGTATGCTAGTCGGGCCCTCGATTCTTGATCTTAGTATTTTGGTTTTGCAAAGTTTAAAGTACATAATGCGCCGACTTTCCTCACATACATCATTTTCCTGAAGGTTTTTCATGACAATAGTATGGTTTGCATCAATATTAAAGCTTTATTTCCCAATAGCTCTTTATATTTATTCAACCAGTAAAGTAGCGGATGTACGAAAGGTTCACTCGAGTAAGCTACCTCCACTCATAATATGCTTGAGATAATATAAAAGTAACCTAAACGAACAGATACGGGATGGGAAGTATCTCCGCCATGAAGATGAAATATAGTAGAAGCAATCTCCAATTTAATTGCTTCTGTCAAGTTGAGAGATAATTATGTAGAGCGTAAGGCAACAGACTCTTCTATCTCGTTCTAAGATTTTTTGTTGGTGTCTTTATTTTCTTGCTAACTCTTTGCTGTCAGCTTTATAATACTAGAAGTTATTTCCTTTGTCATATGATGGCATTTCCTCTTAACAGGAAGATTTAATGTGCATTGGTTGGCAAAACAGTGGCATGCTGTCAGAGGATAAAAAAAATATTACTCTCTTTGGAGGTAAAATATGTGCTCATCCTGAATTTCAGTTCCTATCTATCCACATAACTAAGTTTCCTGATATATCACTTCCACCCATACTTTTAAGTTTAATTTTGAATTTTTGCAGACCTAGTTCTATCAAATAAGTTGGTTCTGTATGATCTTGAAAACCAAGCAATTGGATGGACTGAATATAACTGTAAGTCCTACTGCCTGTGCATACATTTAATCACTTTATGCTTGTGATTTGAACTCAATAATGAGTGGATTTCCCAAGTTGATTGAGTTCTGATTACTGAAATGCCAACCTAATAACCTTCGACATTTTACTGGATCCTGGATCTTAATGTTGATGATTCACGTATCCATACATTTCTTGTTTTGATGTCGTAAGACATATGTAGTTACAATCATCTTAAATATCACAAGAAACTCTAAGCTTCAGAAAGAGAAGTCAGTTTCGTAATCTTCTCCCGAGATCTGCAAAAATGAGAAAAATTTTGATCGATCGACATATGATTGCATCGCCCGAGCGCACTGCTGATCTAATTTGACAAAACCATGACGCATAAGAGAAGTCACTGCAATCTGGATATTTAACTGCTGTATGGAGGCTTGGAAGTTTTCTTTTGTTGACTTCTAGTGATACTTAACATAGAGTCAGCCTTTAGCATCTTGTTCAAAGGGATAGTGGCCAGCATAATATTCTCATGTAGTGTAATTCAAATCTATTGACCATCCCTCCTTGAGCATAAGCTATTTAGGTTACTGACTACTTACTACTTAAGCAAGCAGTAAGAATGTGGAGAGTCGAGCATATTTTTTCTTTCAGTCTTCTTACTCTGTAATATTGTGGCGGAGAGACGAATCCGCTCTTTTCTATTACTCTGTATTTAGATGTTTCAAGGAGATAGAAGGTATATGTGGTACGAGGTGGAAGCTTTCTCTCCCACTCTCATTGAACTGTTTCTATTTTTGGTCCACTATCCATATGGTTTTCACTAAGTGAACAGAAAAATCAATATCCATCTTAAGTAACTTGTGTGTGAAATTTCCAAGGACGACTTCTTTTTGAGATTTGATGAGAACTTCCCCGCTTTTCTCCTTTTGGCATTTAACTATTTCTAAATTATTATTTCTTTTGTCAGGCTCATCTAGTATTCAGCTGAAGGATGAAATAACTGGGTCAGTACATCTCGTCGGAGCTCACTCCATCTCCCATGGTTGCAGTCTCAACCTTGGAGCTTTATCCTTCTTCGCGGCCATGCTTCATGGTTTGTTACTGACGCTGATACTATAGCATTCATCAAAACTCCTCATAGGTATGTTGAACAGTGCAAGAGATTCTTCAAGTAAATGTCAACAAAATGCATATACTGCAGTAAACTGTGCATAAGTTTACAAGCGCAAAGCTCATAGTATGAATATAGAACCATTTCCAGTTTTGTAGGGAATGCTAAAAAGGCATGATGTAAATAGTTATTTGTAGATATACATAAATATTATGCGACTTTAAGTTAGAAACCGATGCAATGAAATGTTTTATGCATTCTTTGTACATGTTTCTTGCAACACTGTCGATCAAATATTGGAGCTTTTCTTTAATCATAGGCATGAGTACGTTTTGATGTTGTGTGTATAAATTGCACATCTTCTTATGAAGAAGCCTTTGTATGAAATAATTTTTCCATAATATGCATTTGAGAACCATTCTTGAGGCTTAACTTTACTTGGTCGTAAAATAAAATCTTAAGGGTGATACCTAAAACGAAAGTGCATGATCCAATTATGCCGTTTTCGTTGTTTGTTATCCGTGCTATTTTTTGTTAATATTTTAATAAATTTTAATCTGGTGATAATTGAATATGTTTGAGGAACCACTGTTGAGGCGTAACTTTATTTATCAATATGTTTCTAACTTGAAAACCGAGCTCATATTTCCACGAATTGTAGCTTTTGCGAGAACACAAATATCATTAGGGTATCATTGCACTACCTTTGCGCAGAAGGCAAATAAAATGAATTCATTGTGCGAATGTCTGGCTCTTGAGCTACATTTGAAATACATTCTAAATCGATAGACCGAACAAAAATATTAACAAGCATCAAATAGATGGGATTAGGGTCGCCAAATATGTCTTTAGTGTTGCAACAAAATGTATAATAATTGGCTCTAAATCAAGTATTGCTGCGGATATTGATAGTGTTAATTATTAGATCATAATATATGGTGATGAATGGATTAGAAAAATAACAAATACATCTTTTCTTTACGAGTATTATATTTAAGGGTAAAATGCATCAAACCCTCCACCCTGTACTCGTTTTTACAAGTTGCCACATAACCTTTATTTTTTATAATTAACCCCCAAAACTAATGAAAAATGCGCGAAGTGCCCCCTGAAGCCAAATTCAACGGTTGGACTTGGGTTCAGGGGCAGTTCGCACATTTTTCAATAGGTTAGGGTGTTAATTGAAAAAAATAATAGGTTAGGTGGCAACTTGCACTATTTCTTAGCTTGAGTATTTAGAATCACCAGCGGAGAACTGAAGCAATAATTATAAGCTTAAAAAGTTCTTTTCAATCGCTAGTTCACACGCAAAGCAACTAGAATCTAGAATCCGACACCACCCCCACGGCCCCACCCCCACCAGAAAATTTTGGACAAGTTCCCCCTTCGTACTTGAAAAAATGAGATTCTTGCCAAATTTAAGTTTGTTGATCCAACCAGTAAAAGAAAAAATAGACTGAAACGTATACACGTGTGATGCGTCTGTTATTGAATGGATATGACTCATGTAATGTTTGCAAATGCTTATAAAAAGGGCTTACAGGCTTTTGCGACCGCAAAAACACATTTTTAGTATTTGGAACACTCGTTTTTGCTTCTACTTGTCTAAAAAAAGTTTGAAAAAGCACAAGGTGCAAAAGCATGGCCAAATGTGCTTCTCCGACTGCTTTCGAAAACATACTATTTAAAAAAAAAAAAAAAAAAAAAAAAAAAAAAAAAAGGTCATTTCTCATTAATTTTTGCAAACACTTGATCAATGTTTTAAGTGGATTTTTATAAAAAATAGCAAATACTCCTGACTTTTTGTTACAAGTCGGTTATAGTGGCTTTAAGAAAAAGTAGTGAAGAAGCTCCTTCTGTAAACTCTTGCAAATACCCCATCAATAACACCCATTTTGCTAATGTCCAATATCAAACTCCTAGAGTTCAAATGTATACTGGTGCCACTAGTTCGTTAAGAAGAAAATACTCACAAAACCAGGATCACTACTAATCTAAACACCAACTTATATAAATATATATATAAAATAAATCCAAAAATACTAACATACTAAAAAATAAGTCTTTTCTACAAACTTCATGTTTGTTGCGTGAAATCCCATGTGGATCAACAGGGCAACCTTGTAAGGCCAAGTATTTGTGGGTGACCAAGGCGATTCTATTCTACTAATTTGATTATCTTCTTCCCTTCAAACTAAGTATAATCTCTAACCGTAGAACTGGGCTCAAGCGCGCAGTCAGAACCTTGGCCCCTCCCACTACTTGGAAGCTTATAGTTTTTTGCTTTCCATGATGAACGTCCCACTATGATTGGTTAAAGTACCAGCTTCTGTCTATAGTCTTTTTCGTAATTTAAAACAGTTTTGGCAATTGAACTTGATGTGGGCATAGTACAGATCCCACTGCAAGTAATTATATACTTCATTGTTGTGAAAAAAAATCGAGAGCGATCAAGAAATATGAAGTAAATTGGGGAAGACTTTCAAGATGACTAGGTTCAACTTAAGGTTTTATTCCTAAGAGAGAAGGTAGAACCCAGCTAGAAAGTTCATATCTCTCATAGATGAATATTGATTGGTTTTACATGGAAGGAGATCACCTCAATCTACCAGAGCAAACACTAGTCCACAAGCTACATCATCACTCATCTGCACTAGCACATCCATTTCATGCCTTTACCAAACTCAGACAAGTTATCATTCGAATAGAGAACTGGTTGAGACCATAAGGCTTACACTACTCCAAGTTGAAAGATGCAATGCCGGCAATCGTTCCAAATCTGATACATTGAAGTATTGTTGAAATCTAGCCCAGATTGCTAGAGTTGAGGATGAGTTTGGACTTCTGTATAATATAATCTTGCCATCTCCCCCTCAACAAGTCTTTTTAAGAGGAAACTTGAGTAGAACCTAAATTTTCTACATGGTATAAACCACAATGTTAGGCCTACAATCTAACTCTTGTGATACTATTTGATCATCATTCTTGCCTACACATTAGGGACATGTGCAAATATATCCATATCTCATATCTGAGTTTGTGATTCTAGTTTTGCGAGACACTTGGTTCATTTCACATTATCTTTTTCCTTTCGCAGCTTCCAGACATACCACATCATAGTAGTATCCCAATCATAGGAGTTATTTGATAATTTCTAAAACTAATAAATATATATATATATACACACACATGTATATATATTTTACTAGGGCAAAGTTCAAGAGCAGGCTACTACAAATTATAAATAAAACTAAACTTAAAATGTATAAGACATTTCGAATCTATCCTTTCAGGAATTGCATTACAACAGCTGGGGTCTTGCCCAGGTGACAAAGACCAGTATAAAGGAATTCAGCAACACAAAAGCAAAGATATAAAAGAAAAACGATATGGATCTAATGTCATAGAATCAACAATCTAATGCAGGGGAAAAAAAATTGAGCTGTTGCATACGAAACCTATCCAACAGATCATGATAATATGCCTTTTCCTAGACACTGCTTAGCCTGGTACTGATGACTACGTAAGCAGAGCAATGTATAAAGGATGCTCAAAATAGGCCAAACAGAAAATACCAAGCTGCACAATGATTTTTGGTGAACTAGATAGACAAGGCCATGCACACTGATATTCATGGCCGTAGGCAAAAAAAATTCTCTATGCCTTGATTTAGTTCTCATGAAGAGCCTTCATCAGGTACAGTCTACTAAAGCTTTGTCCAGCCACTCTGCAAGTCATGAATGATAAAAGACAATTTAGCAAAATATCGAGTATATCCCTGGCGACGTTTATCTTTCTTACTAATAAAAACAAAAAATCTTTGGAAGTTATATGTTTCTCTATGTTTTGAAAGGAAAATCTTCGAAATAGCTATAAATGAAGTAATCAACGAGCGCTTTTGGTAAATATTACGAGACAGAGACTTCCTACTCATGTAAATATGTGTAGGCAAAGTAGTCATTTCACTACACAGCATTCCACATACTAGTGACTTTTGACCAGAAAGAAATTGTGGATTTTTCCCTTCCCATTCTATGTTCCACCTATAAAATTCCAGAACAAGCCATTGACAAAGAGTAACAAAAGTAATAAATTTATTCTTATACATAAGTATCGCTGATTAAAAAAACAAATGCATAGACTCGAGCTTTGGTGGAACAAAAAGTTAATTTTTGCACAAGCATAGGTTTATATTCTTTTGGAAAATAAATATATGCAAGGATGGTGCAAGACAGAAGTATAAAAAGAGTTCGATTGTGTGAAGAACACACCCATTAATTTGGTTGCAATAGTTGCCAATTTGATTTGTTATGAGGAAACTATCCAGCCTTGATGGCTCAGGAATAGGCTTGAAGATGGGGTTTGACGGATCTTCCTCGGGTAATGGTTCTTCCCCTGCATTCTTCCTTGACATGTTTTCGGCCCTACACAGAATAAACCCTATTATGTATTTGTCAACTGTAAGCACGAAATAATGGACACAGCATTGTGAGTTCAGATGTTCGCTTTAATCCCACATTAGAAAAGTAAGATGGCCACTTAGGACATAAAACCCGAAGTTTGAAGTCAAAGATCAATGCATAAACGTTACTGTAGCAGTTTGCCATAGAGTATTGCTTGGCACAGATATGATGTGCTTATATACACACTGAAAGAATAAGTGAAGCAAGAATACTTAATATACTTGCATTGGTTCAAATTCAATGACTTAAGCTTTAAGGTCAAATCACTAAGTGTTAGGCCCACTTACAAATGATTTGCTTGATGAGAACTATGACTGCTCGCCACAATATGCAGCCAAATAAAAGAATATATATATTTGCATAGATTGAAGATTTGATGGCTTAAGCAATCGGTTCAAATCACAAAGCATTAGGCCAAACCACACTACTTTCACTAAATAACTATGCCTTCTTACAAAAATATGCAGAACCAAAAAAAAAAAGAGGCAGAAATCTACCACATAGGGTCCGGATTTTAACAAAGCAATTGATTAAGACAAATGTTTCACATGGTTACTCACAGCAACGAATGTCTAGGCGCACACCCTACACTCTGCCATGTAAAATAAACATGCATAAGCAGGATCTATCACAAAAGCGTGGCATCATAATTTCAATACAGAGACTCTTGAAGCTTCCGCAATAACATCAATCATTCAAAGAGTACAGCTCCACCTCCCTCCTTCCCCCACCCATCCGAAAAGAGAAAAAGAAAAAAAAATGAGGTACGACCCAAATACCACAAGAACAGCCAGCTGCCACTATGGAATCTTTATAAAGATTGTTAGCATTTTGTCAATGAAACCTGATGCTGGAGAATTACCTTCTCTTCTGAAGCCACGCCTGCTGTTGAGCTTGTTGACGAGAAAGATTCCGGTAATAGTATTGGAACTGAAATATAGGAGATCTAGTCATGCTATCATACAGTCACAGGAAAGAATTTGTGTGTAATGGAAAGAGAACACTGACCTTTTGTTGTTCCATTGACAAATCATCCATACATTCAATCAGAAACTCAACATTCCTCTCAAGAAATGGACTGGTTGACAATTGCAACCTTTCATAATCACACTATCACAAACGGGAAAATAAATTAGATGAATTACGGACAGAAATGCAAATGGAATACCAAATAGAAATATGATTACTTGTTTGACAGGAGTTTCAGCCTCCAGCTCAGTCATAAAAGCACTGATAAGAGCGGAATTTGAAACCTTAATCTGTCAAATAAACGTAAGGTTTAGCAAATTACTAAAGACTTGCTGTCTCGATAAAATAAATAATCTTAATGAAGTTCAATGGGATCCGTAGTTCTTTCGGATGCACTAGAATAATGAAAGCCATCAGATAAAACAAAAAAAAAAAGCAGAAGCCCCGCTCTTTTCTCAATAAGTAGCAAGTTTAATAAAGGTTTGAGTCAAATGATAGAAAAACCGAGTATCAAGGCTTACAGGAATCTCCTCGAAGATATCAACCCAAGAGAGATTCTTTTCCCTCAACCTGAGAAGCAAAGCAGTTAGGACCGAAAATATATTGCGGTCTGGTGTATATTTTAACTCATCATAAGGCTAATCACAAACAATAAATCCTCCCCTAACCAATTATACATATGAGAAACAAAAAAGTAGTCATACTTCTCTCCGGTGAAGTTATTACTGCGATATAGCTCCATGAATGAATCAGAAAGCTTCAAAGCCTTCAATGCTAAGACGCCTTGGTTAGATCTAGATGGATCATAGATGATACAGACGCATCGCCTGATATTTTCCTGAAACCAGGAGTCAGATCTTAAACCAACAATTACATGAAACGCACACAGTATGATGCATATGGTAATACGGCACCCCGTGTTATATTCAGGAAGAATTTGTGTGGTTGGCCAGGGTTAGTAATAGAGGCAATTTGAGACGACTTATTAGGTCAAATATCTTCAGGTGCCATAGAGTTTTAAAGAAGCAAATACCATATACTGAACACATATTTAAACAATAATTTTCTGTTCTGATAATACTACCATCGTGACCGATAAGTGTACAACGACCCTGAACAGCTATTGGAGACCAGATTATTATGAGAAAACAGACCTCTTCATGAAATATAAAAGTGGTTTGTAATTTGCATGCAAACCAACTCAGAGGCAATATATACTTACATACAATGTGATTCGCATTAACTTTTTACAAGTTAGAACTAAAACCAATAAAGATCCCATAAAAGGTGAAATAGAAGAAAGAAGCTCACGGATGTAGTTACCCACAAAAAAGGGAAGGCATCCCAGAGATAATTGATGGATAAAGAAAATAATCAGTTATCATAACTACAAGCAGAATATATTTTCTTCAATATGATTGTCCAAACAGCAGCAAAACACGAGGCAATAGAGAAAATATACATTTACAATTAGATCTATATGGTACCTGGTAGTTCATAAAGGTCTCTATCAATTCCACTGTCTGGAAAGAGCCAAACAAAGTGGATTGATACCTGGAAAAGAAACCAAGTATGATATATAAATGTCAATTACCACCACAACAACCATGCCTTTCATAACAGTATGATATATATAAATAATAACAGACTATGAGTATGGTGGATCTGTTACATTTCAAATCCTTCACAAGATTCCTGATTTCCCCTAATTAATTTCATAAACCAGATACACTAACAAATACTTCTAACAAAGACTTATGACCTTTAGATATTGTTGTTCAAATAATTTATTCAATATATCCCCCAATTAATTCCACAACTAAATACAATACCAAATAACTCTAGCAAAGCTTTAAAACCTTTACACATTGTTGTTTCCAATAATTTATTCAACGTAAGATAGTCCACTGGAATTGGAATCAACCAAATTCATATAAAAATTTGGATCCAAAACAGTTTCACTCTCCCATTCAATAATTTTCTACTTCATTAGATACAAATTCTGACATTTTCTATGCAGACCGGAAACTAACATAAAATGCAACTAAACATTCTGATAGCAAGCTGTTCTGGCTAATGGTTATGGAGAAATTCCCTATGGTTATTTTGTTTGACAAAGGTACGATTGGCCTGAATGTGAACAACTTTCTAGGTCCAATGTAACTTATTTACAAGATCACACCAACTATTCTTCCAAAAGCAATGGAACTCCTAGTTTGCACCATTGCATCTGAACATAAAATAAATCCACTTTTCCAGGTGGTACAAACTTATTGGTTAAAGAGGGACAATTGCATACTTCAGAAGTTCATTGCATACACCTTGTTCTTTAAAACTACAAGACAACAACGATATTCATTGCATTTGGCCCATAAGCCGATGGATATGGTTGAGGTTCAGATACACGGATTAGCTAATAGGGCGAGGGTAGCAATAGCACATACCACCCAACAGTGTTGTTGTCCACATTAACCTCTCGCAGGCACCTCATCATTTCAAGCTGATAATTAGCACCTTCCGCTTCGATCTCCTCATCTTCCTCACGAATCTACAACATTTGTTATATTCACATTACGTCTCATAAAAACGCGCACCAAATTCTACTTCCACTAGAACATCGTACATAACCAAAACTCGAAATCAAAAAAAGACGTCTTAGCGTACGTACCGGGAAGGGGAAACAATTAGTGACTTCAAGAACACTACCGACATCCAACCCCAGCAGCTGGCCAGTAACCAAAGCCGGCGAAAACTCCTTGCAGTGTTTAATTATCTTCAGAATAACCTGTTTATACATAGAATTTAAACAAATGAACATAAGAATTAACAAACTTCACAATATTATTACAAATAATAGAAATAAAAACAGCAAAAAGCGTACGAGTCCTTCGATCTGAACGACTCTGAGAGCCGGCGTGGCTTCCTCTGTTGCTGCAACTTGCAGAAACGACCGTGGAGCAACTACTGCTTTTTTTAATAAAAAATAACACAACAAAATGGGAGATTAAATCGTGAGAATAATTTGATACACGCATACATATATATGAGACATAGTGAGAGAGAGAGAGAGTGTGTGGTTACCGTTGGCCATTGAGCGATTTGGAGAGAGAGAGAGAGAGAGGGGTTTTGCCGTTGGGTATGAGGAGGAGGAAGAATGCAGCAGCTCAATTCGATGTCCTCTCGAGTGTCGAACAAAACCCTAGCGAATGCTCTGCTTTTTTTTACTATTTATTTATTTTTCTTTATTTCTTCTTTTATATACAAGCACAATGGGTTGAAAGCGTGCTTCAACTGGTTAATGCGATTCTTACATTTTGCCTTTATTAGTTTAAAAGTAAGAAATAAGGGGGGGCATATATGTATTTGAAAAATTGCAAATAATGCGAGAATGTTAGTGTGGAACTGTTATAAAAATATTAAGGTACAAGAACTGGAAAAAAAGCGATATAACAAATAGAGAACGCTTTTATTTCTATAATGAGGAGTAAGCCCTTGTTTATAGGAGTAGTTGGGGGCTTTTGCAATAATCAAAAGTAGAGAGGGACATTCACAAACCCACGGTAGACTTCATTAAGTCGCTCCACGAGGCTCTCTCTTGAATTTCTATTAGTATATGCTTGAAAGTTTACTGGGTAAAATTAGTGGGGTATAATTCATAGTGAAAGAAAAAGAATACATGAATCCATGTTAGATTAAATTGCGTCGTTAAAAACCTTGTCAAGGAAACTCCAGAGGAAAAAACCTTAACAAAGGGGAAAAGAATGCAATGCATACTCACTCCCCTTGATATTTACAATCATTGATTTTTTGAAGCATCGCATTCCAATCTTGTGTATTAGTTTCAATAATATTATTGTATGAAAAACTTTTGTAATTAAATCTGCTAGATTGTCACTTTAGCGAATTTGAATGACATCGATTTCGCCTTCCTCGTGAAAAAAGATTAGGGCGAAATATATTTGGTCCTATCACTTTTAATAAACTCTTCTTTCAACTGGCTATACATGTTGCATTTTCTTAATAAATAGTTGATGGAACTACTCGTTTGGTAAGTAGTCTACATGTCTCAGTGACATGTTGAATCATGGATCGTAGCCAAACACATTCGCGACTTGCCTCGTGAATCCCTGATATTTCTATATGGTTAAAAGAAGTAACAACAATGGTCTAGATCTCCATGAAATAGTTTATCATCATAAGTGAATAAATATCATGTCCGGAATCATGCTTTGTAGATCTCACAATATTTGCATATGCATAACCAATTAAATTTGATTTGGATAAACACGAACAATATAGTCCTATATCTATTGTCGCTTGGAGACATCGAAAAAAATGTTTCATTTCATTCAAATGTCTTCAAGTTGGAGAAGAATTGTATTTTGCTAAATAGATTTACTGCAAACGATATATCTGATCTAGTATTATTAGCAACGCACATCAGCGTCCCGATATCACTAAGGTGTGTAATTCTGGACCAAGTAGTTCTTCATCTTCACGAGATTGAAATGTAATTTTTTCATGCCTAGATCATAATTATGGGTGAGCTTAGAGGTAGGAATTAGGTAAAGTCCAATCAGGCCCAAGCCCCAAGCAAAAGTGAGTTAGGCTTGGGTCGGGCTATTTTTCCTCCATTTTGTTGCAAGCCTAATTTTGGCCCTTTTTTTTTAGAAAAATGCTTAAGATGTCAATGAAGTTTTGAGGCACTATGTAAATGAAATATCAAAAGTCAAAACGTTTTACTATACTACTTGCAATTGCAACTGTGAGTACATAGAATGATGGAAATAATTCCTAACAAAACAAAACATAAAAGGTAAACTTTAAAGATAAAAACGTCTTTGTGACATTAGATAAAATAAAAAGGTAAACTTAAAAATAATGTCTCAATTCTACTAAATAAATTTTAAAAGGTAAACTTAAAAAAAAAATATTTATTCTACTAATAAAGCATAAAAAGGTAAACTTTAAAAAATGTTTAATTAATAAAAAACATAGAAAGCTAACTAAAAAAAAGGAATCAAATGTGAAGACCCTGAATGTCAATATGTTCTTCGTCCGCCCTTAAGTTATATATACTTGTCACTGCTTTAAGTTTTGTGTTACGACATTGTTGGTCCAAACCATTCTTCCATATCACCAACAAATTTGACCAAATTTGTTGATAATTGAGATTTGTGATCTGTGATCGAGTTTGATGACTGAAGTAAGACTCATATGCAATTGTAGGCATCTGAGTCGTTAGCAAATCATGAACGATACGAGCAATAATTGGGTAAGCTTGCTCGTTTTGCTTCCACCATTTTAGCACGTCAAATTTTACACCTTTTTCCTCCTCTTGAAGTGTCATGCTTAAGTGATAGTTGAACTCTTTGAAGCCACTAAATGTTATCGTCATAGTTCTCTTCCTATCCAATATTTTTTTTAATTAGGCTTTTAACCTTACTGCTACTTGAGAGATTTTCTCAAGATTCATGTCAAGAACTCGATGCAAATCGATAGTACAAACTGTAAAGGTCACAAAACATATACATCTTTTCGCTCTCTTTATGCATCTCCATCAAAGACTAAATTCATGGAATCATGGTTAATTGTCAATAATTCAATGCGATACGATAACCTAATTCAAGGATCTAAACATGTGATAAAATAGTATAAGTAGAGAAGACACGATAATTTTTTTACCATTTTCGTTCCATTTCACAAAATATCTTAGGAAGTTCGGTTTCTTCCACGAATGGATTAATACCCAAATTTTGGCCCACATTAGGCCCGATCCAAAAAAGTGAATCGGGTTTGTGTCGAATAATATGGGCCAAGTCGAGTCGGGCCGATTCAGGCTCGGTTGGCTCGACCAAGTTTTCACCTATGTGTGTCCTCAATGTGTGTGCCTTATACATATAAAGTTGTTTAATCACGTTTAACGTATAATGAGATTGATGATAAATATTCCATTTTAAGTGGTTAATTATTGATTTTGAAGTGGGTCGCATGGTTTGCATCTAAAAGGCCCTGTAGTGACTAATGAGTCCATTGAAACTAATGCATACATTTAACAATACAAACCGCGTTAATTTTTTTTAATAAGGGCCTAGTAAGCCATACCATTCACAGTCTAATTCTCAACTTGTTGTACAACATTTTAACTAATGGAGTTTCCAATGACAATTTAGATGTTAGATTAATTATCAGAGGTTATATTGTTAAAAAAATAAGATCTAATATATTATGAAACTTGAGTTATTTTCTGTTTCATGTTGAGGTGTAATAGTTACTAAATTCTAAATGTCTCTCTCTATATAAGAAAATATATATAAGAAAAGAGGTTTTGGTCTAACATTTTAACTGATTTCCTAATTTACCCTTATAACATAAGAGGTTTTGTCCAATGTTTTAATTGATTTCTAAATTTACCCTTAAAATGGTCCAATGATCCACCTTTCTGTTATTATTATTATTAGTAAAAAAAAATACAAATTTGTAACTTTAGTCCTTAAATTTTTAGAATTTTTTTGTTTTAGCCCAAAAAACACATCATAAAATATTTATATAAAAAAAAAAGACGCGTCAAAACTCAATAATTCTTTACAACAAAGGGAACTTGCGTGTGGGCCTGCATGCACCCAAATACGATGGTGCAATGGTAACTAACTTCTAAGAATAAGGATGTAGTGGTAAGAATTTTTTAGCAATGGTGTTTATACATTAATTAAAAAATAATATATGCATACATTAGTATTTCGTTAGATCGAACGATGTAGGTTGGTAACTTTCCAAACATAAGAGGAGATTTTTGAAATTTTTTCACACCTAGATGGTAGTTTAAGTAATTCACCCAAAACTATCAGGGTGATTTATGTAGCTCATCCATATCTCTTAATAGTTTGCATCAATTCACCCAAAATTATTTATCGTCTATGTATAATTTGTAATTTGAGTTCAATCTAAAACCTCAAGGCAACACAACTATTTAATTCAATTTTGTATATTAAATTCACAACTATTTACTCCAATTTTGTATATTAATTCACTGTGACTTGCAGATTTACAAGTATACATAATTTTTAAATACTATAAGGATTTTCTTTAGTTCCGAGCATGAACAAACTAGCACTAAGTATTGCACAAAATACTCTTATCTATTTGAATAATCGAATGAATAAGTTTTGATTGACCAAAAATAACTACTAATAAAAGCAGTAAATAAAAGGTGCGTGACAAATAGCAGGATGCGTAGGGTTTTTACCAAAATTTCCTAAGTTGACCTCAATTATTTTCTACTTCTTTTTTCTTCAAATAATTTGTTGATACAAAACTTTCTCGAATGTTTAAAATTTCCTTTCACCTGATTAAAACTGAGCCATTTACACATACCGATATGAATTTAAGAGACTCAAGCAAATTGAGTTTTAAGAACATCCCACGATGTGCAATGTAAACAATTCAAATATGTTCATTTAACACGTGAACACAATTAATATATTCTTAAGATACAATTTTTATGATATTCTTCCACCGAGTCCTCTCAAACAAATAAATTTGTTCATAAGTTGATCAAGTATACGAAACATTAACAAGAAGGATTCAAAAATGAAAATAATACTCAATCAATTAACAATCTCAAAGCAAGCGTTCAACAAAGTAAGCTTCAGCTACATTCTAACTTTTACAATGAATAAAGTAGTCACAATCACTATAATATATTTAAACAATTCGACACTCCTTGTATGCTTATGAGTTGTTTTTGGAGTTCAAAACATGTTCAAATTGAGAAATCGCATCTTTTTTATTTTTGCGCCCTATTAGACGTCGAATTGCTAGAGCTCATTGGTCAGCATATGTGATTTCTTGAAGAATCAATTTGTTACTTGCTAGCTGCACCATTTCGACTAAAAATGTCATTCAACTCGTCCACTTTGCACCATCGTTTGTTTTGTGAAAATTAGACTAATATAAACTTCTGATAGTGTATAACACAAGTTCAATATAACCAAGGAAAATATTTAGTTCAAAGCTGTCTTTTGCTGAAACGGTTAGTACCGACCAAGTTTCGTGTTTATCTTTCTATTTCTCATGTTCATTTTCTACTCTTTAACCTTTTTCTTATATTTTCTTTTCCTTTTGCATATTCCAAAACCTAACATAAAAATACAGTTAATACATATATTTTTAAAAAATATACCCTAAGTGATCATAAATAAAAGTAAAAGTAAAAGTAAAACAATACTCAATCTACGAATGTTTAGACAATCATGAACTTGTACAAAATCTCTATATGCTTTGTAACTTCTTTAGCCGTCATAAAGAAACAACAGAGATTTTGAGGCAAGCCCCTCCTACATGAAAATCTTAACAAGACAACTAAACATTAAATTATAATGTCATGTCGCGGAAGTGCTAAATTCTTCCATCAAAGTGCTTCAAAATATCAATACTCTCTGACTACCAACAAGTTATAAAATTGCTTTACAAATTACAATCATTTGGCTTTTGGAGTAAATAATTATATGTAGCTACAAATCTATTATATATCAAACTCAAATAAGGAAGACACATTATATAACATTTTTTATGATGAAATTGGGTTAAAAAAGTTAAACGGCTAACGGCAAAGTTAATCCAGTGCACAAAAATTGGGCCGTAAAGTAAACTTATCTCCACGTGAAAAAGACATATATTCCAAATATAAATATTTATCCTTTTAGGTTTTCAAACACATATCAAACAATTCTAAAAAAGCAAAAAGAAAAGCACATATCAAAGTACAATCACGTGCGTTCCGTTAAAAGTTCGGGCAAAAATAAAATAAAATACACTCATGCCGTTTTAACGAGATTTTGTAAAAGTTAAAACAGCTTTCAATAAAAAAATATATTTAATTTATAGTCCAAAAACTGCAATTAAATATATCCAACAGGACTAAAGTGGAATTTGAGTCCAACTCATACAGTATTTTTTTTTTTTAATTGTGTCCTAATAATAATAATTCACAAAAGCAGCCTTATACAGATATAAAAACAAATATATATATATATATACATACATATATATACACATTATATATAACAGCTCTAAAACCCTAATCCCGCACTCAAACACACACGCACCTGCTCCGCTGTTCTCTGGAGAAAAATAAAGACGAAAAACGATTCTTCTTCAGTCACACACACACACAGCTAATGGATCTTCCGAGTTTGGCTGTGATCTTGCGCGGCGCTTTAAGCCCTAATCCAATCGAGCGCAAAGCGGCTGAAGAAAGTCTTATTCAGGTTTGTGATTTTATGATGAAGAAGAACTGAATGTTTAAATTATGATGATCGGTGTTTTGATTGTTTTCGATTGTATTTGTTTGCAGTTTCAGTTTGCACCTCAGCATTTGGTGAGGCTGCTGCAGATCATAGTGGACGGGAATTGCGATTTGGCGGTGAGACAGGTGGCAAGTATTTCGTTCAAGAATTTTATTGCGAAGAATTGGTCGCCTCATGAACCTGGTGAGTTCTTATTTGGTTATGGATTGATGTTTATGTTGGTGAATTGAAGTATGGAGTGTTAAAGTTGTGATCTTTATTGGGTTTATGGCAGGTTGTGTATTTGATACTATAGCAATTTTTTTTTTCCAATTCTTTTTAATCATAAAGAACCCACCTTTTGTTGTTTTTAATGGGAAAAGTCAGTCGTTGTGCACGTGTCAGTTCAGTTTTTAGCTAGAGAATGATTCTTTTCGTTTGTCGGTGTATATGAGGTCATGGTTGTGCAGCCAATGTAACGTTAATAGGAAATAGGGGGTGGGGGACAGATTACTCGTTTGATAGCATAGTGTTTTTTGCTGAATATTAACATGAGATTTGGTAATTTAACAGCGTAACGTGACTAAATTTCACGCCTATAAATTTCTCTTGGTTTAATAGGTGAGCTATCAAAGATCTCGCCGGGTGACAAGGAGATTGTGAGGCAGAATATTCTCAATTTTATTGTTCAAGTACCCCCTCTGTTGAGGTACTGTACCTTTTCTTTTCATCTAACCATTCAACTATTATCTATTGTAGAAAAGGTCCTCTGCTGCCTGGTGCACTTCAATGACTCGCAGGATAACTTTTATATCAACTAACTTTTGAAATTTACTTTTGTGTGAGCAGAGCGCAGCTGGGTGAATGCTTAAAAACACTTGTACATGCTGATTACCCAGAACAATGGCCAACTCTTTTGCATTGGATAAAACATAATTTGCAGGACCAACAAGTTTATGGTGCTCTATTTGTGCTTAGGGTTCTCGCTCGGAAATATGAGTGAGTTCATACCGAATATCTCTCATTAATAAAAATATCGTAACCTGAAATTTCTATTGCATCTGTGTTCTTATTACTCATTAATGTTTCAGAATTGACAGAGAGAGACATGCATTTAGACTCAAGGAAATGAGCTAGTTTGTGGAAGCTACAATAGAGGATTAAAGAATCGATTTTTTCTTTTTTTAAATAAGAGAAGGAGAAATGCAAGTTCACTAATGAGAAATTAAGTTTAAATTACTATTACTTTTTTGTTTTCATTTTATTAATACTTTCAGTATGGGGTGTTCTATATTTTTATGAATGACAAACTTATGTAATGAGATTTGGCACTTGAATTCTTTTTATTTTTTTTAAATAAGACCTGGTTGTATATGTTGAGTCTTATAAGGATTATATTATTTTGTGCTATAAAAGCGTAATCCTTGATAATATGGGAGAATTTAGTGTTTTCATAGAAAAATTTCTTATTTGATAATTGTGAGTTAGAATCACTTATTGAGATTATTATTTGAGATAATTCTGATAGTGTGGTGCAATTTCAAGTCTTTCTGTACCTTTGATCTCTTGGCATGGCGCCTGGTTTTCTCTTAAAGTTTTATCTTAGTCTTGCAATTCTCAAAGCTCTAAATGCTTTTTTCCTTTCAAAACATCCAGTAAGCCCACTTCCCCGTTTCATAGTTGACTAGTATTAAATTATGCTACATATTAGTTACTTTTCTCTTCTAACTTAGAGCAGTATACCATTGGCATTCTTGATTTCCATTGGGTTTAGCAAGCAACCTAAGCTGTATGGTGGCAATCTTTTTTTTTTTTTTTTTTTCTTTCACGGGAACAATAACTGTTATTAGAATATATAGATTGAAATGATCTTTTGGTGTTACTAGGGGAGTTATGTACATTTACTGATGGACATATGGCATCATATTCCTAGAGTTTGTTCCTCATTTTTCTTATTGGTGCAACACGCAGGTTCAAATCAGATGAAGAGAGAACGCCAGTTTCTCATATCGTTGGAGAAACGTTTCCTCATCTCCTTAACATCTTCAACAGGCTTGTTCAGATTGCAAACCCTTCGATCGAAGTAGCTGATTTGATCAAGCTAATTTGCAAAATATTCTGGTCATCTATTTATGTGCGTTTTCGCTCCTCTGTAGTCCTAGCATATAACCCTTTGATTCGATTATTTGACCTGGTTAATGATAGTATAGGTAGCATGAGTGTTGCGGCAGTTCACTTTTATGGACATCGTTAAACATCAGTTGATTTCTGTAGATAACTGGGGAACAATGGAAATGTTAAATTTTCATCTGTTCTGTGCACTGAAATTCTCTTAAATTGATAAAGTATCTGGGATTCTGGAAAATTAGCAAATTTTTGTATTCGATAATTCGATTTTAAGATATTTTTTCCTTCTTTGTTCCCTCTCCTTCCTTTTCTGTGGAACGCAAGTGAGTAAGATGGACAATCTTTATGCGTAGGGCATTCTGTTAACTTGTATCCCCCCCTCCCCCCCAATCGCAAGTGTTCTGGTTAAAATCATAATAGACATGGTATCAACTTGCTTTTCTCATGCTATAAAACCAAGTCCACAGTGTGTATTTTGTATCTCACCCTGACTACGATCTCTTTTCTATTTTCTTTTTCTTTTTCAGTTGGAGATTCCAAAACAATTGTTTGATCCAAATGTGTTTAATGCCTGGATGGTCCTTTTCTTGAATATACTAGAGAGGCCAGTTCCTTTAGAAGGACAACCGGTTGATCCTGAGCAGAGAAAATCATGGGGATGGTGGAAAGTGAAGAAATGGACAATTCACATATTAAACCGCCTTTACACTCGGTATGGTTACAGCTGTATTTACATCTGACCTTGTCCTGTGCACTAATCGAAGATAACCTTCATTTAACCTTATTATCCCTCGTTCTCTCGTCTTGTCCCAGCTTTGGAGACTTGAAACTTCAAAACCCAGATAACAAAACTTTTGCCCAGATGTTCCAGAAGAATTATGCAGGGAAAATTTTGGAATGCCATCTAAATTTGTTGAATGTGATTCGAGTTGGTGGTTATTTGCCGGACAGAGTAATCAATCTCATTTTGCAATACGTGAGCAACAGGTTTGTCATATTTGATCTTATATAATCCTATGTTGTACAATATGTTCACTATTCCCAATTCTTTAATGCTGCCACCCCACCTTTTATTGATTTGTATTTGTATTTTAGCTCTGAATCAAAATGAGTAACCTTTAGCACCTGGTTGAACCTCAACTTAGTAAGTCATTGCTTAGGCGCATTACCTTCTATCGTATGCAAGGATAAGTTGTATGTATGAATGTATAGGTCTGGATATTGACCATTATTCTCTGGGGAGAACAGTTGCACGCAAGTAGAAGATACTTTAGGAGTTAGGAAGGTTCCCAATCTCTCAATGTTTGGAGAGCTCCTGCATAAGTTTTTCAATTCTGAATGAGTAGAATTGCTTTTGCAAGGGTGAAAACAGATCCCATGCTACATAAATCTATGACCTTGTTCCATATTTTAATTCGGGTACAGACAATTTATTCTTGCTATTAGCAGGACGCATTATGGTAGTCTGCTTCTGTTTAGGACTGATTGTAGCTTTCTCTTTCTTTTAATTTTATATGTTTATACATCCCATGTCCTGCAATGGTGTTAGGAATACCTAGCTTGTCTGTCCTAGTCCTAGGAATGAGTGTATCTAAGATACTAATCAGTGGCCGAATGATTGTGGTTCCAACTGAATTTCATTTTAATTGAATGTAAACTCTTTGTATATTAGTCACATTATTTTATGATTTTGCTGTTTAATGATTGTATTGAGATGATCTCATTTGGATATCATTATTATGGGGGCTTATTGATATTCAGCTTGAAGGTAATGATTATAGAATCACCAAAGAAGCTGCAATAGAATCATAGAAAACTTAAGTTTATACCTTTTTGCCTTGGGAGCCTGGATATTTTTGATTCATTGAATGGAACACGAATCAGTTATGACTAGGCCTATAGGTAGTGATTTTGAGTGGAACCATGCTTATGGTACCTTGTTAGTATTTGGATGCGTAACCATGCTCTTGTTCTAACTCCAGCCTTATCTCATGTACAGTATCTCCAAAAGTAAGATGTACAGTCAGTTGCAACCTAAACTTGATGTTGTTCTTTTTGAAATCATCTTTCCGCTCATGTGCTTCAATGACAACGATCAAATGCTCTGGGATGAAGACCCACATGAGTATGTGAGGAAGGGATATGGTGTGTTCAAAATCCTGTCTTGGATCTTGTATCTACTTGTGTGGAGATTCGGATTCCTGAACTTGAGAAACATATTTCACTTTCTTCTCATGTATCTGCAGATATAATTGAGGATTTATATAGTCCGAGAACCGCAGCAATGGATTTTGTGAGTGAGTTGGTCAGAAAGCGTGGAAAGGAGAATCTTCAAAAGTTCTTGTTTTTTATTGTTGAGGTTTTCAAGAGGTACATTCGAAGTCATTATTCATGTGTTATGGTTATTCAATTTAATTAGATGTATAATAGGTTGGTAATTCCTACTTGCTGTTACCTAGATATGACGAGGCAGCGGTGGGATATAAGCCCTATAGGCAGAAAGATGGAGCTCTTCTTGCTATTGGTACTTTGTGTGATAAATTGAAGCAGACTGATCCTTATAAAAATCAACTTGAGACTATGCTTGTACAGCATGTGTTCCCTGAGTTCAGCAGCCCTATGGGACATCTTAGAGCTAAAGTAAGGTTTCTTTTGTGGTGTCTTATTCATTGCAACCTCTATGTGTGTATGCTATAAGTTATTCATGTCCCTTCTCGGTGGTAGCTTTTGGAACAGTGACAAAAGATATTCTTATTGTTCATTTATTTTTCTTTGAGACGATAATTTTATGTTATGAAATTAAGCTAATTAGTTGCATTACAGTCGGGCTTCATGTTTTAGATTCTTTTACTATTTTGATATATTGACTATTTTTGTTCTGATCAATTACTTCTGTTGAAGTACTTTTATTCTGTCTACTCTTTTTAGTTGTAATCTATATGCTTTTGTCCTATTGAATATATACTGGATTCCAGGCCGCTTGGGTTGCAGGGCAATATGCGCACATTAACTTCTCTGATCCAAATAACTTCCGTAGAGCATTACACAGTGTTGTTGCTGGGATGCGTGACCCAGAACTTCCTGTTCGTATTGATTCAGTCTTTGCATTGCGCTCTTTTGTCGAGGCTTGTGAAGGTGTTCTTTTTCTCTTGGCATTTTATTTCTTTAGACTTAACCGTGCCGTAAACCTTTTGTATTTATGCTCGGTCGAGACTCAGTCAGTTGTTCATGTGCAGATTTGGGCGAGATACGACCAATTCTTCCACAATTACTTGATGGTGTGTAATTTTAGAAGTCCTATCCTAATCATTCTGCATCCATTGGCAGCTTTATAACTAGATTTGTTTGTTCTTCTGAATCATGCTCACAGAATTCTTCAAACTTATGAATGAGATTGAGAATGAAGATCTTGTGTTCACTCTCGAGACAATAGTGGACAAGTTTGGGGAAGAGATGGCTCCTTATGCTATTGGATTATGCCAGAATTTGGTGAGACTAGTATTTGGAGATCTTGATAAATTATATCTGCTATCTTTCGTGACACGTGCTTTGGTTTTTAGGCTACTGCTTTTTGGAAGTGCATGAATTCTGCTGAAGCAGATGAGGAAGGTGATGATCCTGGTGCTTTGGCTGCTGTGGGCTGCTTGCGTGCCATTAGCACAATTCTTGAGTCTGTTAGCAGACTCCCTCATCTCTTTGCGCATATTGAGCCTACTTTATTGCCAATAATGCGTAGGATGCTCACTACTGATGGACAAGGTAGTTACCATTTTGGAAGTATATTTATAATGCCCATGCTCTTAAGAGTTAATCATTACTTGTCTCTCCTTAAAATACAAATTCTAAATGAAGTAGAATAGGGGTGTTCAAGAAAATCATATTCAAGAATGAAGGTAAATTATTTACAGTGTTTCAAGCTAACCCAGAGGTGAGCCAGCAAAAGGGGAAATAAGTTTGTGGGCGCGCATGCCTAACCTTAAGGCGTGTACACTTGGGCACAAGGGGCACATGGATGGTGCTTTCTTGGTCCAGCTAATACCCTAATGAGTCTCTATGGATCATGAGCTTTTTCTTCTAATTTTAAGTGATCCGATAGTTGAAGTTATGGCCCATCACCATGCGTCGGCCTGTTAGGAAATGAAGTCATAGTACGGGTAGACATGTGATTGAACATTATTGAAAGTATATATGCTACAATGTCAAGAAAACGCTTACCCACAATCAATTGCCTGGGAACACTATTTTATCACAATATTTTGGTTTTCTATGACAAACTGCGTTCCGAGAAATTTAGGGCCACTGACAATGGGTGAAAAAAGAGTCCTCCTAGACTTGATTACAAATTGAGTTTTTTTTTTTTTTAAATATTTGACATTACAGTGTGGTGATAAGTGGTACTTTATTCTATACGCTAGTTTCACCTTACTGTTCACTGAAAAGCTTTTCTATAAGTCTAAGTCATTTATGGCTATTTAATACTCCATCATCCTGTTTTTGTGTATCCTTATGTCTCTCTTGTTACGACCCAAAATAGTGTTTGAATACTTTAAGCCTTTCAAAGAGAACTCACTTGAATTAGTAATAATGTTATACTACTGATTCCTACCCATAGCATGAAGAATTAAAGCCAAAATATTTAGGAGTTTCACGTGTTGAACTTTGTTCTTTTGACCTTTTGCCAAAAGTAAATACCCATTTGGAGAGGAACAGAGGTTCCATTTGGTTAATGCAAAGATGATAGTCTTGCTTATTGATTTCATAAAGTGGTGGCATAGTGGGGAAAGGCATTGGTTAGAAGCTTATTGCAGAAAATTATGCCAAGTGTTTACAGGAAAGTATAAAACTTTCCAAAGAACTGCAGTGTTACTTTTGTGCTCCTACTTCTAACAAGCCAATAATTTTGTGCAGAGGTCTTTGAGGAAGTTCTGGAGATAGTTTCATATATGACCTTCTTCTCTCCTACTATATCACTGGAGATGTGGAGTCTCTGGCCATTGCTTATGGAGGCTCTGGCTGATTGGGCAATTGACTTTTTCCCAAGTATGTTGCTTACTCCTCTGTGGAAAATCCTTTCTTCATCACCTCATGACCTGTTGATTCTTGTATTAGTCTTATCTGTTTTTAAGTTGTCTGTGGTCTTTATGATGTTAACTCTTTTATTAATGTTTGTGGTTATCATCTCAGTAATGCAATTTACATGTAACCATCGTTTGACATATCTGGATTTGAAAGAGCTGTTAGCACTATCATTTGTCACTCATCTTTTCGTTAATATTAGATATTTCCACTTGTCTAGGTGTGGTTCTCCAAATGAACCCCTGAAAACTTAACTCCTTTTGGTTGTTTGTTGATTTTTGATTAATCTCTATGTGTCTGTATCCACCAACATGACGGTTGGTATGTGACTAGGATACAAGGTTTTTTACCTGGTCCGTTCATTCTTTGTTGTCATTTTGTTGGAGAATTACTGGTCTTGTATATAACCACTTCCGTGACATTTGGACTTGTTAGGAATGTAGCATCATGCTATTTAATATTTTGTTGGGTGATGAGATATTTTTTATTCTTTGGTCTTATAGATTGTGCTATTTATTGATGTTAGCATCTTGTGAAATGCCTGGGGCTTTTGTATTCATACTGGATTCAAAGTTAGTGATCCGCTTTCAATAGGCAGAGCTATTCAGATAATTTCTTCTGACAAAACCTTTTCAAAGTCTGAGTCCTCTTTGATCTCGACTAGATTTGGATATAGATGTATTATGGTTAGTTATTTTTTTCTGGTTTGCTCCCTGGCGCTCCCATATGTAGTCAAATAACTGAGCCATTTTATTTCTGTCTCGGATGTCTTTGTGGTGCTTTGTTATTTGCTGCTCACATGTGCATTATGTACTGAGATGCATTTTGAGACTTTGAATACTATTCTTGTAGGCTGCTAGTCCTATTGTTAACATAGTCATGTTTTCCATATTTTGAGATCCAGTTCTTGTTTTGCAAAACTCCCGGGTGTTTTAGCTGTTGTATTTCCCATTGACTTAGTAATCGTGCTCGATCATCGGATCAGTTTCTTTTAAACATCTTACAAGCCTTGTTAATCTTGGGGCTTTTCAGATATCTTGGTGCCATTAGATAACTACATATCCAGAAGCAATGGACATTTTCTCACATGCAAAGAACCAGATTACCAGCAAAGCCTTTGGAAAATGATTTCATCAGTGAGTTTACTATCTATGTCATTCAAGTGTAGATTGGAAAAGATAATAGCATATTCTGTCAACTTCTAACTTCGCTGCTATTAATCATGCAGGTCATGCGTGACCAAGATCTGGAGGACGGTGATATTGAGCCAGCACCTAAGCTCATACAGGTGGTATTCCAGAACTGCAGGGGACAGGTGGATCACTGGGTTGAGCCTTACTTAACGATGGCTATCGAGCGCCTGCGCCGCACGGAGAAACCACATTTGAAATGCCTCTTGATAGAAGTGGTAGGGAATTTTACATATTTTGCATGTTTGAAATTTCGCAAATAATTTTTGCTGTAGGACGTTTGGGATTCTACCAAACTACTTCCTTTTTTAATGCATTTTCATCTATATGAGTGTTTTGCCTTACGTTCTTATGTATCTTAGCTGATGAATTGGCTATCATTTTCCTGGTCCATTTATGCACCTTGTCCTTATTCTGAGTGGGAGGGCCAGAGTTATTGGTTAATCGCTTGGCATGTTATAGTAGATTATTGACTTGTCGTCAGCTTTCTACATTAGTAATTTTTTATATTCAAACATGTCCCCCTATATTACCGTCAGCTTTCCACATTAGTAATTTTTTATATTCAAACATGTCCCCCTTACATATCCTTTTTTTTTGTAATATTGCTTTTCTTCTTTGTTGGAACTCCTAGGGAAATCAGAGGTGCCTGGAGCTTTATTTGGATACTGTTTTGGTTTTATGCTTGTCTGAGTGAATTTTAGTCCCATACTGTGCCTTCTAGCTTGTGTTGCTTGTGAAATCTTCAAGCTGGGAAGCTTTAAGACTACTACAAGTTGTCCGATGCGTTGAGTTGTTAGGGGAAGAGTTGGTTCGATGTCGCTTGTATGGCTACAAATTTATTTTTGTTAACGGTTTCTCATCAAATCTGTGGCTATTAGAGTTGGGGTTCTACTTGATATCAAAATATATTCAGTTGTGAATCCAAAGAATTTTGTGGCATTGTTCTAAAATTCACTAACTGATGTCTTTTGCATTTTTGTGTGGATGTCTTGTCACTGTAGCACATTCTTTTAATCTCTTGCATGCCGTACTGCTTGTGGACACCACTGCCCGTGTCCTGTGGTCAAGCAGTGATAAGTGAGCAAAGTATTAATGACCAATTACTTTTTTCAGGTTGCTGATGCGCTGTATTACAATGCATCACTGGCATTCAGCATACTGCAAAAGCTTAATGTCGCAACAGAAGTTTTCAACCTGTGGTTCCAGATGCTGCAACAAACTAAAAGAAATGGAATGCGTGCTAATTTTAAGAGGTCTGCATTCATCTGTTCCAGTCTATACCTGAAATTTGTTGCTATAGCCTTCTGTTTGCCAATAAAGAAGGATTACATAGTAGTAATATGTCTTTGTGTTTGCAGGGAAAATGATAAGAAGGTATGCTGTTTGGGATTAACGTCATTGCTTCCACTCCCAGCTGATCAGTTGCCAGGAGATGCTTTGGAGCGTGTTTTCAAGTCTACACTTGACCTGCTTGTTGCTTATAAGGATCAAGTAGCAGGTTTTCTGTCTTCTATGCCCTCTAACTGCAACCAGTTCATTTTCCATTTTGTCACAGTGCAGAATTTTCAAACACATTGTCCATGCATCTGTTTACATTTAGCTGTTTTCGTGAACAGAAGCTGCGAAGGAGGAAGAAGAGGGTGAAGAAGAAGAAGAAGACGATGATGATGATGACGATATGGCAAACTTTCAAACAGATGATGAGGATGATTCTGACAAGGATATGGGGGTTGAGGCTGAGGATGGAGAGGAAGCTGATAGCGTTAAACTTCAAAAGTTGGCTGCACGGGTGCGTTTTGCTTTCACCACCCTTTCTAGCTGGCTTTATAATTCCCGCGTTCTAAATTTTTCTCTCAATTAATCAATGTGTCTTAGGAAAAAGTTTTTTAGTTGAAACCGCTATGAAGTATACTTGTCATGGAAGTTGGGTATCTGTTGGAAGATAATCTATATGACGTCATTATGCATTTGTCATGGTTTACTTGATAAAAGAACTCTCTGTTTCTTTTGTACAATTCAGTATATTCATTGCCACTTTTATGTGATTACAGGCCAAGGCTTTTCGTTCTACTGAATCAGATGACGAGTACTCGGATGATGATTTCAGCGATGACGAAGAGTTGCAATCTCCCATTGATGATGTTGACCCTTTTGTCTTCTTTGTCGACACTATCAAAGGTAAAACTGCACCTTTCGCTAATTTGTGCCCAAAAAATGCACTTAATTATTGTTGTGGACCCGTTTCCTTATGAGAGCAAGATTTGAGAGTTAAGCTAAGCTTTTATCCTCTGTTTGATTTCTGCATGTAGCTTTGCAAGTATCAGATTCACTGAGGTTCCAGAGCCTCACTCAGACACTGGATTTCCATTATCAGGCGATTGCAAACGGTGTTGCTCAGCATGCTGAACAGAGAAGGGTAGAGATTGAAAAAGAAAGGTTGGCTAAGGCAACGGAAGCAGCCGTTACTGCCTAGTGATTTTGCTGGGTGGATAGTTTCCAGTTTCCACCCTGTTCTATTAATTCTTTGGTTGGTCTAATAATGGTTCAAAGGAAACCCAAAGTTGTGTTGTGTCATGGAGCTCTGTGTTGCTCAACGGGTCTTTGGTTCAATGTGTCTATAAGTCGTCGCTGGTCCCAGCTTATCTTGCAGTTTCAGAAGATAGGTCATGTGGGTTACCAGAACTTGGGTTTAGGGTGATGTTTGGCCAAGGGGGGTAGGGAGGGTTGGGGTGGAGGGGATGGTGGGTAAGTTATTACATTCTGCTCAAATGGTTCTTCTACATCAGAAAGCCACTACCTACAAGTCGGTTCTTGGAGGTATCTTGTACTTGTACCATTTTTATACCGATGAAAGTTTAGGAAATCCTTTAGGAGGTAAAATGCATACAGGTTCGGGGTGCATTAGTCATTATTCTTAATTTTTTGTGGCTGTAATTTTATTTCTTTTTGGATGGGTAGCCCTGAGTTGTCATGTGACATTGTTGTGCTATATATTTGTTACGACACTGGTTGGTTTGGTTTTGGCAGATTTTGGCCTGTGCAAGGTGCATATTGTGATTTTTGTACGGATCGTAAACCAAACCTATTCTTTTTGTGGTATATTTTTGGGAGAATGAAATATGCGATGAATCCAGGCATTCCTGAGGTTTTTTTGCTTTGCTTGGAGTGTTCTTGCCTCTTTATGGATATTGAAACTTGATCATTTGCCTTTCTGAATAATGCAATTTGTTTCAATGACTTCACAATTTAGATAGAGGAAACCTTTCAAGATTTAAATGTATATGCATTTTCTTATAGTTGTAATTACAATAGAGTTGTAAGAACATAGTATGATTACGAATTCAGACACTAGCTTTTGCAACGTTGTCATGTTTGGGATTCCCAGTACATATGATGCCATCCGTCCTTCACAAGTCGAAAGCACTTTCTATATTTTTCTTCATATCAGATGCAACTGTGAAATATGATATCTTTTTGTGCTAAAAAATCGTTCGTACTACAATAATGTACCGCACTTGATTACGTCGGGTGAAGTACTAATGCTATCTTTTTGTACGAGTAAATTATACATAATAGGTTCTAGATTAATTTTGGAACTCGATACAACACTTTCTCCTTGAGGCATTAAAATTCGGCTTGCACATGAAAGTTGATCCAAAACTTTTGAAAGCAGTATTATACAAACAACTCCTGAGGTATGGGCTAATTAGAGGGAATGTTCTCATGTTTTCAAAATTACACAAGCACCTGTCCTGGTCAACTTTAGTTTGGAATTTGATAAATCTTATTGGATGCTCATTTGTTCCCATCATTTACTCTGTATGATATGTCAAAAGTAGATCAAAATAGGAGATATACCGGTCCATTTTGTTAAATAAAATGAAAAAAAAGCACACAAAATGTGTATTCGAAAGTTCTAGGGAATCATTTACTACGTTTTACGTTTTCGTTACAATCTAATGTTTCAAGCTTGTGTACGTGATTAAATGTCCACTATAAAGTGTGTTTGTAAAATGAGATACATATTATATAGGGTGTTGGTGAAATTTTTCAATCTTGAAGGAGTCTCCCTGTAATTACCCCATACCATAGAGGGTGTTTCTGTGATTCTCCAAATATTAAAATCAATTTGACCTTTAAGAAAAAGACTCTCACAACGATAATTGTTGTGTCAAAGTGTTATTTTTTTGTTTTTGTTTTTGTAAACACTAAATATTATAAATAAAAAGAGAGGAGCTACTATGGTAAGTGGTAACCTCCGTCACAAAAGATTGTTTTCAAAATTACATCGAAGGAGACAATCTTAAGAAACTATTATCCCTCAACCTATAAGTGTAACATTAGTAATTATTCAATAGATGGATGAGAAAGTACTAACTAATAAAGATCATTTTTGTTAATATGTTTGTTGCACTATAGTCTAGAAGTCGCGAGCTCGGTACAAGCAATTTTACATATTACAACATGTATATTAAGTTAGGGTGCACTTGGTTAATCTCAATCTGACCCCATTTGATCCAATTCTCATGGTTCGAAATATATCACGGATCTATCATTTTTGGTGCTGAACAGATTTAATTTAATTTGAATTGGATTGTTCAATTCAACCTATGGATTTCAAAATGATTTGTTTAATTATTACTCTTATTATAATTACACATATATATATATATATATATATATATATGATAAGCTTACCCGTTACCACATATCCAAGAATCATGACTTCACAACATGGTCATCGGAGAATGTCTATAAAATCCTCCCTAGTTCTCATTCTTATTCTTGCCAAATAACTCCACAACAGGTGTGATGCTACTTAGCTACATTCCTCAAGGATGTTGATAAAGTTGCTCATTTTCCAAACTTTAGATGGATTACTATGTCTATTTTTTTATCACTCCTCTGATTCTCTTAGTTAAAACAATCACATGACGTAAAAAGCCAACTTTGTAATTAAATTAATTTTTACCTTATATCAATAACACATCTCCATATTTTGGAATATGAGTCGCAAGTCACAAGTCCTATACTAGTACTAGGGTAATTTGGTATTAGAATTTTGTTAAAATTGACAAAAGGTACAATGGACTTTGAACTAAAAAGATTAATTAATGTCACTAACTTCCCTTAATTCTTTTAATCGTTAAACTCATTTGATATATGCTATATAATTATATATCAAACTTCAAGACGAGTTGCTCATATCACTAGAGTTTCGTAATAAATTGGCATTTGTAATAAATTTTCAACAAGAAAACAAAAAAAAGAACAAAAACAGAGTCTCCATTTCTCATCATCTCATAGACCTCAATTCGATTTGATCAATAAATTCTCTAATGTAACTAAAAAATCCATGATTTAATCACTCCACAAGCAGTTGATATAGAAAAAAACCCTAATTTCGATTATGAATGTCGCATCATCGTCCCGTAGGCCTTTGATGGGTTTAGTTATGGTTTATAAATTTGTGATTTGTTTGTTCGTCATCTCCTCAGTGGCCGCCGCGGATGACGTCACGCGCGCCTCGCCCGGCGATTCTCCGTCGGGATGTACAAATGACTTCCGATTGGTACTGTAATGTTGTTGATTTGGTTGTTTTTTTCACTGTCGTTTTGGTTGTAATTAGTGTAGATCTTAACGTTTATGTGTTAATTGTTGTAATGTGTGGCAAAGGCTTAAATTGGTTGATGTATTTTCATTATTTGGGCTGTTTATTTGGTTCCAAGGAGTTGATATGGGAGATTCTTTGTAATAGTTTTGCTGCAACTGAGATTGTATTACTTGGTGACTGATTCTTTTGGAGGATTTTGAGTTTATCGTCTTCTGTTCGTGTTTATTCAAGCTTTTCTTACTGAAGCATGCTTTTCGAAGTGTAGCACACTTGATAAAATGGCGAAATTGAGATTTTCTTTTTACAGGAATATGTTGTTTTTGTTGTCAGGTTATGGTTAAGAGGTGGGTGAATGGTGTTGAGAAGGAGCCGTTAACTGGCTCGACTGCGGCTTTTGGCTCTATATTACCAACGCGTGTGGAACAAGGCCATAGATTGCCAGCTACTTTTGCAGATCCCTTAAATAGCTGTTCCTCCTCATCTTCTGAGGTATTTTTCGTTTTTTTTCCTTCTTATTTATAGAGCTTTATGTGTTATCAGGAGTTATGCTTTATATGATTATCAGGACAGAATTCAAGTTTGGAACATTAGAGACTTTACACCTCCCAAGGAGCGAATAGGCTAACATTTTTTACCTAGTATCCATTACTTTTTCAGCTAACCTTGAAATCAATAACAACAAACAAGCCTTTAGTCCCGATTAACTGGGGTTGGCTATAGAAACCTATAACGAGGATCAGGTCAAGTAAAAGGTATGAAATTTTTTTCTCCACTCATGCAGAGGAAGCTACGTCTGAATTCATTAATTATATGGTTCATATCATAAAATGTGATGAGATTTTGCGTTGGTTGTCACAAGCCTACCCCCCCCCCCCCCCCCCCCCAGTCCTAACATTAGAGAGGAGGCATTAACAATCACTTGTAGAGTTTCACTCATATTGGGACAATATAACTCAATAGGGCTTATACCGGTAAGGCTCATTTGATTTGAGTGATAAAACTGACAATTATTTGTTTGGCCCCCGTTGGCTTCAAAACCTTGGGACTGGGTTTGTTTCGGCTTTAGAGGGTAATACTGTTGAGAAATAGATGGAATTCTCATAACTCAACCTTGATTAAGAAGCAAAAGGCAAAATGTTATTTTCTCGCCCTTAAAAATAGGTTTTTAATAATTCAACCTAGATTAAGAAGTAAAAGACAAAAATATTATTTTCTTCAATTACCATCCTCATGCCCATTCACCAACCCAACAACTTCTCAATAACGCTACTGCCTTTGTAATGCGTATTCAAAAACCCCATCGCTCTTGGTGCACCATGGAAAAATACAATGTCAACATTTTGCTCAGTAAGCTCCTTGTTGCTAATCAGAAAATATATCTCTAATTACAACCTATGTTGCGCAGATACTTTGAAAATCACCCCGTATCGTATCCCATACTTCTCGTTTCGTATCATATTCGGTTACACTGATACTTCTATGTCCTCTACTTTCACGAACAATTTTTAGTGCATGTTTGGATGGGTTGTGTTTCGTCCATATTAATGTATTATTGATTAGTTTTTGAGGTATTATAGATTAAATTTTAAGTATAATAGCTTAATTAATTCATATTAATGCATAATAAAAATATTATCATAAAAAAATAGTGTTCCATGCGGTACCGTATCATTTTCAAAAAATTCCATGTTACACACACATACCCTTAATGCGGGTATTCGTATACATGCAACATAGATTACAACTCATATCCATGTCGAAGAAATATACTGAGGCGGATCAGTGATGGAAGCAGCAAGTGGGAATGCCAGGATGCAGATATGTTGTAGGATGCGGGCATGTTGGCCCTGTGTTACAAAGATTTTCGTTTTAAACCCCTTCCCTAGCAGTCCGTAAGGTTCTCTTAAAGGAGTGACACTGGTGCAAATGGACTTAAAGGACATAATAGAAAGACGTAGCTTAACACGTTCAGACTGGATGATTTGGGTATATTAATTCTGACACCTGCTGTGTATTATTAGCCCAAGCACCCCCAATGCACTCATTTTCTCGTACATTATCAAGCCTTGTTATATCATTGCAACTTAATATTGTTGAAATTCACAGTATTAGTGATGTATAATTGAAACTCATATGACAAAATTAAAGACTGTTGTTTCTATTAATCACCTAATATCTGCTCTATTAAATTTGAAATATATTAACACAACAATTGTGCATTTGACTCTAACAAGATCGTCTTCCACCTCCTGCCGCAAATGTCACTAAATTACTGCAAAAAGAGCCTTTCCAAATATTGCCTCACATTCTATGAAAAGCTAACGGAATATCCTAAGCACCCAAAACCATGCAATAAAACAGAAATGCCTTCCTAACAACCATACACTTCCTTTGGAGTAACCTGATTAGGTTGAAGATAGTAAGTAGGGTAATGCACAGTGGGATCGGTGGTACTCAGGAGTAGGCAGTGAAAGAGATGAAGAAGAAGAAAGGATAAAGCAATGGAAGAAAAAAAAGAACAAAGTAAAGGAAAAAAGAGAAATAGTTACTTGGAAAGGATATTCTTCAAATATTATTTAATCATTAGGTAAACGACTCAATACGGACTAATTTAAAGCGTTTCTCTATAATGTTACAATCATTTTTCATTACAACATAGAATTCCCATTCGTCCAATATCGTCTGAAAGTGCGGGGATCTCGACACTGATTGTGCTAAGATTAGACCTAGTTGACATTGATTATTCTCAGTTTTCAGGAACTTTTTACATGGTTTGCAGTCATTAGCTCCAATATTATGTTCTAGGTCAATTGGCCTCGGTGGAGGCATGGAAGGGCCAAAGGTTAAGGCAGCTTAATGAGGTGGTTGGATAACACGAAAGGGGAAAGGGAGATTACAGAAACAAAGAAGACTAGGGAAAGAATTAGAAGAGGGTTGGATGATGAAGAATAGAGAAAACGATGATTCAGATGTATGAGAGCAGAATTATCAATACTTAGTATGATGTTTATGAAGTTCCTATGCATTAGCCATGGTGGCTAAGCTTATTTTCTTAATAACATTCTTAAAGCAAAGAAAAATTGAGATTCAACAGAATCCTGAATCAAATGGGAAATGATTTGCTTAATTTCTTCATAGATCTTCAGTTGTTATAATTCTAATGATCTTTGATTGCCCTACCTGAGAAGCACAGACATACAAAATTGTTTGTGCTGCTGTGTCTGCGTGTTCATCTAATGAACTTGGTTTATTGCCATAGCTCTAAGAATCCTTTCTACTTTATGGCAGCTATCAGGCTCTATTGTGCTTGCTCAACGCGGTGGCTGCGAATTTGCAACTAAAGCTAAAGTTGCACAAGCAGGAGGAGCAGCGGCATTGGTGGTGATAAATAACGAGGAAGGTAGCTTCTGCCTTGTGATATGTATTTTGGTGGAGTCTTCCATTCTTTACTGTCCCCCTATCTTGACTTGGTGCATTTCATTTTCTTCTGTAACTGATTCCCCTTGACGTGAATTTATTAGGTCTTGCCGAGATGGGTTGTGGGAAGAATGAGACTGTTTTGAACATTACAATTCCGGTTCTTATAATCTCAAAGTTAGGAGGAGAGGAACTAAATAAATCCATGGCTCACGGGATGACTGGTGGGTACCCTTCATTTAATTTGGTTAGAATATCTTATATGCAAGTCTCAAGGAGATTTTTAATCTTAATCTTCAACCGAATACCGGAGTTTATATGGATTCTTTTTTCATTTGTGATCACTAATTTGAGAATGATTGTTTGGGAGTTTTATCTTATCATAGTTATTAGTTAATGTAAATAATAGCATATCAAATCTTTTGAAGATCCTTGCTTCCTTCTGATGTCATCATGGCGACATCTTGTTTGCCTTCTTCAATTTATGTTATTTGATCTGACCTGTTGTGACAAGTTAAAAGTGCGTTTTGGAGAAGAAAGAACTAATAAATGACATCATACCACCAAAGGAGCATATTGAAATTGTGAAATGCTTGGTGCTGCTTGAATTGCTGTAACTATGTGTTGCACTTGAAAATTAGCAGTAGCATACCTGACTGTTGATGATCTCACATCCTTGTTCACTCTATTAGTCCTAGTTATGTTGGGAGCAGCTTTTTAAGAGTTTTCTTTCTTTCTATTTCTAAGCCATCAAGAAAGTAACAAGGTGTCACTGTCAGGCTGGCCATCAATAAGTTAAGTTGAATGAAATTGAACTTTGAAATAAGTATGTGAATCTCTTAGCGAGAATAGATCATTATTGTGTATAGTAAGGTGTGAATACAAAGGTATGCGGACCTGCTGAGAGATAAAGTTACAATTAAGAAATAGAAAGGAAAAAAGGTTCCACTCAAGGGAAAAAGAATGCCATATAGTTTTCTAGGTGTAGTTTGTAAGGGGTCTGAGAACTAGATAATATTCAACAGATCGTGAGAAAAAATGTTGTTGGTCAATAATTTAAATAGTAGCAGACCAGATGACTGTTGGGTTACAGATATCACAATGCAAGCATCTATCTGAGTCTCACATTACAGGTATGAGGTAGAGGCGCATGGGTTATGAGACTATAATTATACATAAGAAAGTATACATGTCTTTTAAGTAACAAGCTTTATCTTATTTCTGGTATTCACATCTTATAACTTCACCAGATCCCTTGACTTTCAAAGGGTTTTTTGGTTGCTTGAACGTGTTTCCTTCACTAATAAAGTACTAATTTTGTTTTCTCCCATGCAGTGGAACTTCTGTTATATTCGCCGAATCGCCCAAATATAGACTACTCAGTAATATTCTTGTGGCTGATGGCTGTTGGGACAGTAGTTATTGCATCGCTTTGGTCGGAATTCACTGGATCCGAGAAAAGCAATGAGCGATATAATGAATTGTCACAAAAGGTTTCTTGAATCAGAAAACTTTGTGTTTATTTGCTTTTGCAATACTGATCTATACTATACGCGTATAAGCATCCAGCCATAAAAATATACAATCAGGAATATTTGATGGCCTACAGTTATTGCTAGCACTTGTTCATTGTCGACAACCTCAGTTTGTTTGATACCTTACAAATTACAGCTCCCAAAATTCTATAATATGCCAAAATTGTCCTTATTTTACTTTTATCTTCATGTCTATTTATCCACTGGAGAATTGTCTTTGGAAATGATTGGCATGCTAACGTATCTCTATGTGGAAAATCTACACAGCATACTTGTGTTCTTTTGGGAAAAACATGATCCTTAGTGCAAGTAGAGTTTTCTTGACTCCCAAACTCTATGAGAACTGATTTCACATTCATCTAACTATCTAATCATTGTACTGTCTACTGTGATTGTGGCTTGGTTGGAGCCCTCTCATTAAGACAAATTCTTTCCCGTTTGACTCCCTTGGTTAAGTTGTTAAACATTAGCAAAGATAGAAAAAGAAGAGTTCTCTATTAGTCTTTGTTAAATGGACAATAACAGACTGCGCGCATTTTTTGTTTTACCTTTGTTTCATAACAGAATTCATGCACTGTTAGCATTCTATTCCTAGTTCAGTTTTTAATATTCCTTTTTTCATGGATAAAACATTATACCCAGAATTTCAAGTTTCATATTTTTATTTTCCTCTAATGAAGGTATCCCTATATAATATGTTCCTTTTTTCGATGTTAGGAGTATACTGGTGTAGCAGCCAAGGATGACGAAGATAAGGAAATTATTCAGATTAACACGACAAGTGCCGTAGTTTTTGTTATAACAGCATCAACTTTCCTGCTTCTACTTTACTTCTTTATGTCATCATGGTTTGCCTGGCTGCTAATTGTACTTTTCTCCATTGGAGGTATTGAGGTAAATACTGACGAACTAATATTTGTTTTCACCGCTATGTTTATTTTAGAAATGTAGGTGTTCCAGGATTAAATTATTAAGGTATAGCATCCTCTTTCACTTAAACAAATCCTGGTGAAGATGACCGGTTCCTGGGAAGAGTAACTAGAAAAAGATTATGCACTCTTATTATTCAAGTATATGTAAGAATAATTTGGTTCAACTCTAGAGAGCATTCTTTACTTGTTTATCCCATAACGCATTGCTTACTACTTGCGCAAGGTTATATATTCTCAATAATTTGTGTTTCCGTGAGCTCTATCGTGCGTTGTTGGTGTTAAATCAGAAATATGCTGCAATTTGGACATTAGGGAAGGTCCCTTTTTCTTTTATGATGATGAACTTTGTCATCTCAGTCTAGGGAGATCTTTTGTAGTCTATACACTTTGATAAGCTTCGCTCCGCCCAAGTAAAAAAAGGCCAGCACACTTCTGAGGGTAAATAATCAGAGAGTGGCTAATTTTGAGACTTGATGATCAACTTCTATGTCCAAAATAAAGCTGGTTGAACTGTTCAGAAAGTTCACGGCTTTCTATCATTATTATTATCATTGACTGATGAGTCTGCTATATTTGCTATTAAACTTTTACAAATGGTTAACTCACTTGAGTTCTAACTGGAGCTTGTGGGACTTTGGCTTTCAGTTAAATGATATCTATCATAAAAAAACTTGACAAAGCAACTGAGTTCTTGGCGCCAAAAATGTTTATTCATGGATACTGTTAGTTGTTTATTGCTACGCATCCTCTTAATAATTCAAATCTGGTGAACACAAGCAATTATTTTTACTAGTTCTGGCCTCTTCATGCTGTTGTAATCTTTTATCAGTTCCTAGAGCGGAGAACTGTGAGCTTAATATCGGGAGAACAAGAACGGATCTTGTTGTTGGAATTATGCATTGATTAATTATAAAAAATATGTGTTTTAAGTAGTCACTCTTTTAGGACTCTCTTTCTTATATAAATAAATTTAACCTTGAATAAGAATAACTTTTTAGAGTATTATTACATAGATATCGGAACCTAATAATGAGATAAACTCCAGGCCGCAGTTTTGCACCCTTACACAGATCTTAGATATTTGTTTATTAACTATGTAAATTATGAACTCGGTTCATCTCCTACTCATGGAATATTTTTCTGTTGTCAGGGAATGCATAGTTGTATAGTTTCATTGATATCGAGGTATGATCCTTGTTTGTGCGTACTGTATGTAAATTTTTCTATTATGGTCAAACAATATATTCTTGTCATTTATATTTTGTTTTTGCCATTTGAGCAGCAAATGCAAAGGTTGTCTGCAGAAGACAGTGAATCTGCCACTTCTTGGGGATATTTCCATTCTTTCTTTAGTGATCTTGATATTCTGTCTTGCATTTGCTATTGGCTGGGCTATTACACGGAAGGCATCATACTCATGGATTGGCCAAGACATTCTTGTAAGCTATCATCACCTAATATGGTTTTTCTCTGTTTTTTTTTTCCTTTTCATGAAAAGGTGATCTCCATTATAAATTATAAGCATTTACGCGTTGGCATAAACTTTATTCACCTAATCATCCTTATTTATTTTAAGTCCTGGAGAGGAATCATGTGAAAACTAAATCCATCTTGAAATCAATGAATGATGCAATAAAATTCAGTAGCTTGGTTGTTTTTGTCCCTCTCTCTTATACACGAACAGGCATAAATACATGTTCAAAGATCGAGAGAAGTAAGAAACCCTTCGAAAGCTATCCAACCTCCCCAAGCTGGGTTTTCCATAAGTATTTAACAACTCAGGTTGGATTCCCACTGAACATGCATCTTCTGTTATAATCTGATTTATGCGACCATAAGTCCTTTATTTATAGCTGAAATTTGTGGTTTTATAATACTGCTGGTATATTCTCTAACAGCTCCTGCTGTAAGAACCTCCCCAAACTGTTGTGAATAAAACATCCTGATCCACAAATGTGAGCCTTGACTATCCTGTTTAGTTGACTGCACCTTACCCAGTAAGGGGAATCCCATTTAGAAGATCAAACTCTATAGAAAGAAAAGAGAGAGGAATAATTCCAAGTCTCAGATAGTATTATGTTGCTTATCTTACATCCCTTAAGGACTCCCCAATCCTTCTGTCAGTTGCATTTAGGATAGCCAAGCTAGACCCACCAGTAGTGTGTTTTGTTTTCTGAAAAACGATTGTTGCACTCCTGCCAATTGTAATGTTTGTGGCTGACGCCCAGTTGATGAAGTGTACCTTTAAGGTTATTTCCTCTCAATTGGGAAACAACTTCGTGGAGAATTTATATCATAATATTGGCAATTTATATTTGGTATAGTGTTTTCCTATCTTGTATGCATCTAAGATGTGTGGAAGAGGCAAATACTGTTGTATTTATCATGTATATAGTTTATCCTATTCATACAATTCTTATCTTCCGTGTTTCAAAATGTATAAGCTTGTACCTGCTCTGGTTACATATGCCCACCTTTCCCATTTCCAGTGTTTTGGTTGTACACACGATGTTTGAGATGTCATGATATTATTATGTTTGTGGCGCTTGAATTCTTTTGCAATAATTTTGTCCTGTTATAACTTGTTAATTTCTGTTTTATTTGATTTTTGACAATCTTTAGAAAATTTTATGACATTTTGAATCACGCAATTAATGCCAGGGAATTTGTATGATGATAACCGTCTTGCAACTGGCACAGTTACCAAACATTAAGGCATGTGAATAAACTCAATCTATAACATTTTCTTATATTTTTACTTTCATCTGATAGCTTTTATTGTCTCTCAGGTTGCCACGGTGCTTCTGTGTTGTGCCTTTGTGTATGACATCTTTTGGGTTTTCCTATCTCCATTGATATTCCATGACAGTGTTATGATTGCAGTAAGTTCACTATTGTTTTCCATTTCTGTCATTTCTTTTAAAGACTGCATCTGCAAGTTGAAACTGTGTTCCAGACATTCTCCTCTATGTTTCTGGAACAGATCTTCCTATATCCTTGATATTTTCTCCATTTATGTTTATCTGTATTTTGTTATATGACTTTTTTGGGGTGTGGAGTTGGAGCTGAAATGGATATAAAATTGTTTTTACTGTACTTATCAGATTAGAAAAGATAATACTGGTCCTCTGATTGTGTCCAAATTTAATGTTCTATCATATGATGAGGGAGCATAGTGATATTTTGGAGGTGAGGTTCCTTCTGGATTAAAATTGATATTACCATCATTTTTTCACTTGGGGATTTCTTAAGTATTAGTTTTTTTTTTTCCTTTGTCACATGTTGGTGGACACACATCTCTTTAGATGCCTATTTCATCTTGCGCAAATTGAAATTGTATTAAAATAAGTATTTTGTCGTATTGGATGCATGCATTTGGGCCATGTTTCTAGATTAAGCTAATTGTTTTATTAGTGTATATGACAGTGGCATCATATATATATATGATGTTTATGTCGCGGCCACTGCCTTAAAATACTTTTTGGTGTATAATAAGTAACATACAAATGAAATGTTTGGTTGATACCATGCTTGCATATTTCGCAATTATGTGTATATAGATATTTTTATTCCATAAGTTATGTATTGGTATTTTGTTTGTTAGAATAGGAGATCTTAAATTCCTTTATTCTTATGACTGCTTTATCTGGTGTAACTTTTTACATTCTGTGGTGGTGAAGGAACATACTGTGAGCAACAGAGATTATGACTTTTGGTAAAGTTGCACAAAATGTCCGTTGATGGTTGTATAGTCTCATAGACAGCCCCTTTATCTGGTGCCATATAAGTTTGGTAAGTGGGAGTTTACCTAGGACCTACACAGCTTGAATCAACCTAATTGAAAATTCAAAATATAAAAAAACATGAAAAGACCAGAAAGGTGTGTAGAACTCAAACCACATTATGCCGACGTGTCAAACATATAAGCCTTGAACATATCCTAGGTACTTGTGTTAGTAGCTCAAGAAAAAGGTATCGTAATGCTGTATATAATGATCCTGATCTGGAATTCCTCTCCCACGGTCATACAACTGGGTTAGCAGGAGTCAAACAATTTAAAATTGTATTAAATAACATTTTTTAACATTTTTTCGTTACTGAGAAAGATTTTTTTTGAGAGACAATATCGACTGGCTAAATTTCTAACAATCTGGAAATCCCATTTTGCTGTCCTAGTTCTTTGTTGTTGTAGGCGTCTCTTTATGATTTACTTTGGTTGTATAACTTACCAATTCTTTTTAAGTTTGAGTCTTCAGATGCTGATGCTGAGCATTCCAGTGTACTGTACACATACGCTAGCTTTCCTATGTTTATGGTTTATCTTTTGTATGAAACCCAGAGTTCTTTTGACACCTCTTAATAGAATGGACTGATGTATAACAATTATGTTATATCTGGATAAATATTGTTGCCTTTGCTCTTGGTTGTCAGTCTGCTCCTTATCCAACTCAATTTCTTTTTGCCTTCTAGGTTGCCCGAGGTGATAAAAGTGGTGGAGAATCGATCCCCATGCTTTTGAGAGTTCCTCGACTTGCTGATCCTTGGGGTGGTTATAACATGATAGGTTTTGGGGACATTCTATTCCCTGGCTTGCTTGTTTCTTTTGCTTTTAGGTAATTCTTGAAGGCCTCGTAGTTTTGTAATATAGAATGGTAGAATAATAACCTACAAGTTATAATTTTTTGTTTTATATCTCTAATCCTATTTAACGCATGATGTAACAACTGTTTGCTTGGCCTTATTCTGCAATCATTTTCTGAAATATAACTTTTACCCTAATTCTTTCGGAAATCCGTTTTATTGTGATTGATTTTTCTTTTGTTTCCTTTTTTTTTTTCTCTTTCAAATGTTATTATTTGACTGACAAAATCCTTTTGTGGGTGTAATTTCTTCCAGATTTGACAAAGCCAATAAAAAGAGGATACTAAACGGATACTTCCTTTGGCTGGCAGTAGGTTATGGAATTGGTGAGTATAGTTGCTCATCATTATGTGTTATGTATATGTGGTTGTCTGATAATATTATAATTGCAACTGTCATTCACGGCATGATATATTACAATTGCACGCGTGACAATGGATTTAGTATGATTCGGCATGTTTTTTAAAAGTCAATGTTGATTACTGAAAGTGGAATATGGATTATCATGATCATTTATCACTTGGTAAAATCACATGTACCTTCGCTATGCTAGGGTGAATTATACAAACGAGCCATCCATTTTGGAAGTGACGTACCTTTGACAAACAGCCTTCCTAAGTAGGAAAAACTTGTATAAAGCTGGTAGTTCATAGTAAATAGAAAATTGCAGACTGTAACTGAGGGATCTTGTTGTTTTAGATTCATTGGTTAATTACAGATCGTAACTTAGGGATCTTATTTGCTGCAATATCTAATTTGGTTTACCGTAATCAAGGGTTTTACGAATGTATAATGACAAGAAAACTCTCCATGTGAAGGCCTGTAAAGCCAAAGTGATCGTTTGATATGGTACAAGAGAATATCCATGGAAACTAGGATATAGAGGTCATCACCCAGTTTTCTGGCCAGCACAGCTGAATGAAAGGGACACTTTTTGACCATTAGTGCTCTCATATGAGGCAAGCGACTGGGTTTTTTCATTTTTTGGGCTTTCCAGTTGGTTCTTTTCTGGGACATCAATGATGGTTTCTGTTTGGGGTTTATCTAGGGAATACCCATACTCTTGCGGCCTTGGTATTTGTGGGCCTTTCAGATACGTGCTATTTGAAGTTAAATACTTCGGCGGGCCTGTGTCTTTTAGATGGGTCTTTCATGACTTGGAGTGATTTCAAATCTTTTACTTCATTGGAGGGCAAACTACCCTGGTTCGTTCTTGATCATGGAGTTCTTCCAGATCATATATGATCAGTTATCTTTGCTGATCCTAAGCTAATGCGGGATTATCTAAGGGTTCACACTGCCTAAAGTTCCAATAGAAAATTGAGTTAGTTAACTACAAATTCAGGTAATCTTTCTATTGGTCAATACTATGTCGGATTCCTCAATGTCTGTGATGTGTCTTCAGGGATAGTGTACTATAAAGTACTGAAGTAAGCCCTAGAAGCACTGCAAGTTGTCTTGGTGGGAGCCAGACGAATCAATTCTTTATGAGTCTCACACTATAATTTGAGACCTGCTTGTGATTGTGTGACAAATAGTGGATTGTTGCGTTCAGCTTGGAATAATTCAAGAAACCGTGAATGCTGAATAGTTGATATGGCATATTTTGCTCCAAGAAAAGTAATTCAAGATCTGAATGTAATGTTACAACTGTGAAGAGATAAGGCATATTGCAAACAATCATAGATAGTTTTGAAATTGCTGCAAAAAGGAGAGGCGTATCATTCTGTAACTAGATATTCACACTGCTATCCAGTTAGATACAGATATGTCACCTCCTTACCTTATCAAAGCCAGCTACCTACAAATCTTATAGATGGTTTTTGATTTTACTCAAATCTTTAAGGCAGCGATTTGATTAACCTTTTCGTCCCATGTTGCAAAATATGTACTTCAAAGTTCCACTAGTATTTACATTCCATCAGCATTCTGTTCTTTTGGTTGACTACAGGTGATACACTGTTTGTATTATTTTGTTTCCTAGCTCACACTTTCTTGAAATATAGGCCTTCAAGAAAGCATTTGTTTTTTCTTGAAAAAGAAAAGAAAGAAAAGGAGACAGCATTTGGCATTGTTTTCTTTGTTTTTAGAGTTTGTAACCATGCATCATGTATTCCCTCGAGCAGCATTTGGGATGACATTGGAGAGATTTAGGTAGTTTAACATGCGAGATGTTTAATTTGCAGGCCTACTCTTTACTTACTTGGCTTTGTACTTGATGGACGGGCATGGTCAGCCCGCTCTTCTCTACCTTGTGCCATGTACATTGGGTATGAATTTCTTAACACCTTTTTGTGTAATAATAGAAATGTCACGTGTATTTACTCGCATCATATGATAAAATTCTAAACTGTACGCCACCTAATATTCTGCAACTCCCAGGAACTTGTGTCGTGTTGGGTCTGGTAAGAGGGGAATTGAAACAACTTTGGAATTACGGCACAGAGCCAAGAGAAACCACCGCAAGTTTAGCTTGATATGTGGGACTGTTTACTTATACTAGCAGAACTGTCTCACCAGTGGCCATTTTAGTTTTATCTTGTCATGGTGACTCATTTGGGTGAGACTTTAAACTCTGTATAGAATAAGCATTCAATTACTGAAGGGTTGTATTATATCTGCATATATATGTTCTTTCATATAATTCTCCCTCTATGAATTCTCACTTCTTATACCTGTTCAACTGTAATCTGGAAATGAACATTGTAAGTTACTGTACTATAGACATTTATTACCTAATATCTCGCTTTAGTGCAAATTTGTTTGATTAGTTTGGTTCTGTCATGGTTCAGTATAAGGACTTCTAACATCGTTGGTGGGTTTCACTTGATTTCTAATTTGGCATGTGGAAGACAGTGCAATAGGTGAGGTGGTGCAGCCAAGAATTTTCGTCTTCAGAACTGGAAAAGCTACTAATCAGTTGTGGCTAACGGCACAGTAAATACGAGTTAAAATGCAAAATCCACCCATGTGTTACGTACTCATGTGACATGTCTAAACCCAAAAAAAAAGGTGGTATTTTTATTAGCAAAATAACCCCTTCTGTTTGTAATTACTTGGTAACCCCCATACATATTGTGCTAGTAAAATTGATTTTATTGTCTGAAGAGACTAAATTGGCCCTTGTACTCTAGAAATTGGAGTATAAAGCAATATCAACTATATATTATGAAACAACGAAGAGATTACAGAATTTATTGAATAACATTTTCCCATAGTATAACGCAAAGAAATTACTCTCAATAAAATAGTATTTGCAAATAAAAATAGTGCATATGATTTTTTTTTATTAAACATGCTATATTGGTGGTTTTTGCCTTTGGCTTAAAATTTCTATAGCATATAGGGTGATTTCGATTTCTTACACAATGAAAATCAAAATATTAACACAATATGTATGGAAAGGGTCTTTGACAATTAATTATTAGTACATGGGGTATTTGCTAATACTAAATTATAAATGGTTTTTTGTTGGGGACATGTAGAAATATAATCAAGCGATAGAAATTTAAAAGGAGAGTATTTGGCTTAAAGGTGAGGAAGCTATTTTTGTAAACATCTGCAGATACTACCTTATTTCAACAATTTTAAGCTTGTATTACCCTATATCAGTTGCTTAATCAAACGACAATCTAAATGTCCAAAGGAAAATTACATGCACTTGTGATGTAGCATTCATGGGATCTAACAAGCTAAATAACACGCAGATGGTATTATATTATTTGAGTCTGGTTCTAGACTAGACTTTAAGTCGAACAAAATTCAAACATAGGGAATTAATCAAATTCAGAATGTAGACTAACTATTTTTACTTTCTAAATCCATTTTTTTTCTAGCAATTGCGGTTGATTCCATTCACCCACCCTGATCAGATTTTTTCTTAGCCACGATCGTAGAATAAGCAGACTTGTCTGCAATATATAGTTTTAGGTTAGAACTACTCAAAACCCTTCTGGTTTTTATGCTTTCAAGAATGTTTTGGTTTTGATTTTATTTCATATATATCTTTCTTTTAAGATAGTGAAAGGTGTTGAAAAACTAAAGCACGTCTCTCCACTTAAATCCCTTTAAGTTAGATCTCTAAATTTAACATCTAATACAAACCAACAGATTTAAGTATAAGCTTAAAACATGTGAATGTCTTTAGTTTCTGATTTTACCAAACTAGTACGAACTACGAATATAGCTGGAGTTGCAATCCTTCGCAGGAGGCTACTCCTCTTCTACGTGGCGGAGTAAAATCAGAAGGTAAATTAAGTGGGATTTGATTACAAGACCAATGTAACAAAAATCTAGAGAACTATAAATGTTATGAAAATAGTCTCTAATAGCTTAATTAGGCACATTACTTACATAAAAAGAGTCATGCATACGAAACTTAATAACAAAAAGATATATTCCCATTAATTCAGGCGTGAAACAATCCAAATCTCTGCAGGCATAATAAACTTACTCTTGGCAAAGAAAACAAAAGTGCCTGGAATAAAACTACTATTCACAGAAAGGGGAGGCAGATTTCGGATTGAGTGGGCACTTCAAACTTGACAAAAATGTGCCTCTGCCTGCACTTAATGGGAAGTAAATAATGCACGTTTCTCTTTCATGGTGTGATCAATTTGACAGAGATGTCAAAATTTACCATTTTATAGTATCTACTGCAGGAACTGTTGGAGCCAGCAGGAGTTCACGGCATCCTTCTCTAATTCAGCTTTCAATCTGCCAACGCTTTGTAGTGCTTCCTTCAATTCCATTTTGTCCAGAGGTAACTCTGAGAAGTCCTTTAAAAACTTCTGGGCTCGTTCACTGCCCCTATTTATATCATCAGGGTCACATTCCCGCTTCCGCTTGGAGATCATCTGAAATATTTATCAGGTCATTGGTCTTAATAACAAATTATATGAAATCAAGGAAGAAAATAACAAAATACATGGAAAATGAGGTCTTCCCCATTAATATCAGTTCAAGTGTTCATAGTCCATCCAAGTAAAATAACTTAGAACCATGTTCACTTTTCATCGTCGTTATTTTTCATTTTATTTAAAGATTCTCTTGAACTCTCCATCCAAGTAAAATAACTTAGAACCCCGTTCACTTTTCGTTGTAGTTATTTTTTATTTTATTTCAAAGATCCTAGTGAACTCTCACAAACCTTGAGACAAAAGAAAGAGCGGTTACGGAATTTGTCACAACCCATATAAATTGAAGTTTGGTTTGTGCAATATATTAAGTTTTCAACCTCTAAAAATCTTCATGTTTTCGCACTTAAGATAGGCTTAGATGATCCGCTAAATACCAATATGAGAGCTTCCCAACCAGTTGACAAAGAAAACATAAGCACATAATATGTAGAATGCTATGGACTTCTAAAATATTTGCTCCATGATTTAACCCCTGCAATGGCCAGTAACTACCAACCCACTTTCATGTTTCATTTCTATGTTGTCCATTTAATGATGAGCATTAATTTCTTATTTCTTATTTCTTATTCCATGCATTGAAGGAACTTTATGAACATGCTTTTCGTAAACAAGAAACTTAATTAGACTCTTCCTTTCCTATTAATATTTAAAGTTTGCAAAAGTTATAACCTCTTTGGCATCATCAGGCACTGTTGCCACAGGCGTAAAATCTTCCAACTCAGAAGCCTTTGCGCGGGCAAGGGCAATAACACTTTCAGGAAAGTTGGCAAATTCTGCGACATGTATACCGAAACTTTGATCACAAGCCCCTGGCTCGACCTGAAAGCCAACAGTCAGTGATGAACATGTACTGGGTTAACTGGGGGGAGTAATTCATGTGAGTCATCTTGTGTTGAAAGTTATATGAACATAAAGTTTTTGACTCAGAAGGATTGATCAGATTTCCACGTGATTGGAATTAATCGAAGAGCCCTGTAAGGATGGGCAAAAATGTTGGTGCAAGGGTACCTTTTACTAATGGAGCTCACAAAAAGTTCAAGTTTTAGTAATACAATTGCTACATGTAGCCTAGTGGGTTTATTCTTTTTAGTTAGTTTCTTTGAAAGTATTTTATATGCATATTGTAATTTCCATATGAAAGCGTGATTTTTTAACTGCTAAAAGTTGCAACTTACTAGTTATTTTCCTCTCAGGTTGGACCAATGTAATAGGCTGTCAGGGTGGTGACAGGTATAACAGTAAATACATAACTTTATATGCAGAGGCACGCATACATATATATACATACATACATACATATTCATCAAACCTAGCATAGTTCTCTGTGGTATCAGTTGACACAAGTAGCTCGAACATAAAGACAAAAGTGATGGAAATCATGAATTATATTTAACAATTATACCTTAGTTAGAGTTTATATATATTTGGTTATTATTAAACTAGAATTCTAGTGTATCAAAAAGGCACACATTTATGGTTGTATATATGTTGATTGAGAGAGATTACCTTGTAAAGCATAGTAAGCTTGCGACTTGATGAATCAATGTGAGCACTCACGTGATAATTAGCTAATCCATTGAGTTTCTTTCCCAATTGGTCAGCACTAGTACTTTCATGAGCTAGTGCAGTCAGCTCATGAAAGTGAGTTGCAAACAATGTAGGTGCTCCTATTGCTTCTACTATGTGCTCACAGATAGCCCACGCTAGGCCTGCAAGTGCAAGAGAGTCAAAATTATGAACCTACAAATATTTATAACAACCAAACCGAAAAGGAACTCACAAAATGCTGAGAGACCGAAACAGCACGAAGAAAAGATAAAAGATTTTCTTTGAATAAAACAACTCTACCACATGCATTAACTAAACCAACTTTAGCAGAAAAGCTCCACAGAAATATGATTATATCTATGTTGAAAACAGACTTGTGAGCCTTTCTTAACTCCACAGAAATCCAATTGAAAATACATCGCTTGTAGCCTGTAAAGAGGCAAAGCAAACCCAGTGACATTTTCAAGAAAATATACTTCACTCATTACGTTCTAGGTATGCTCACATGTCAGAAACTAAAGGAACAACATCAATTTACTAAGGATTGTATGTCAATCTAACATTGAAATGTACCACGCGACCAATATAGCAATTAATGACAGTGAAGAATAACCAGAAACAGTCAAGCCCAACTCCAGGGTGACCCTTGGAGTATGAATGCCACATCTCAACATAAACTGGACTTCTCAAAAAAAAAAAGATGCAGACCTTTCATACTCTCCTTTACTATACGAAAATGTACAAATCAATGAACCAATACTATTTCCATTTACAAGAACATACATCAACTTCAACTTTTTCATTTTTCTATTATGAGTAATCAATAAGTGTGCAATTCCATCAACTATAAGCAGAATCACAATCTGTCAACGCATTCCATCAACTATAAGAGGAATCACCATCTGTCAACGCAATTCTTGGAGTACTTCAAAAGGACACCATTTGATTCAACCAAGTTTATCTATGTCGTTCGCCCAATATTGTAAGTGAGAAGCTCATCCACAATACAGAGAAGACTTTTGTTATGATTTTAGAGAGTTGCTTTGAGATTCAATTCATTTCAAGCACTACGAAATTGGTAATTTCAGGTTCTTTGAAACTATTATCTAGCAGAATTTGAAAGTATTGCACGTTATATACCATCCAGTTTAAATATCATTGTCAGAAATTATCAGAACATAATCCCAATTTAGATAATATATTTATAGACAGTGCAATAGAACTTTACTTGAGAAGCGAATTCTGGACTTGCTCAGGATGGTAATGTGGTATTATTATGTGCTTCAACCAGCATATGGGTATGAATGAGCATTTATTAAATGATCTTGAATTCCATCTACCAACTTTTTATAGCCATCTTAATATCTAGATCCGTTTGACATACATTTCCCATTTGAAGTTCAGAAGCAATACAATTATATGGGCCAACCCACACTGAATTGCTAATTGATTTTACTGTGCTAATTATTTGACTTGCTCATTATTTGGTTACGTATCAAAGAAATTCAAAAAGAACACCAGGACTACAATGTCTTATAAACTTCTATTATAATTATTATTTGATAGACCCATTTTCTTTATGTGACAAAATGTACAAAGAAAGGCCAAACAGGACCTTCACATAGAATGCAATATGAAATACACAAAATGATTAGCTTAGCATGACTAATCGCACAAATAATACAACAAAGATTTGTTAACATGTGTGAATGTGCAAGTGTAGATATATATCCATACCCATGAATGCTCAAGTGGAGAGAGGCAAGGTAAAAAAAAAAGGAATAAATGTAGGGCTAACCAAATCCATCATAAGTTGACGTGCCACGACCTAACTCATCAATTATGATCAATGACTTCTCAGTTGCTCCTTTCAAGATTGATGCAGTCTCCAGCATTTCTTGCATGAAAGTGGAAACTCCACGTAACTGCCAGAAGCAAGCAAAGCAATGTCAAAAGAAAAAATATCAATATTTTAACCTTTTACTCAAAACATTTTTAAGCGTATCACTCGTCCCAAAATAAGAAATATAAGAACAAAATGTCAAATTATACTAAACCATGAATTTATTTTAAAACATAGTTTAAAAATTGATCATGTATATTTTTTATTTCTTAATTTATTAATTTCAAACAAGTTACTCTTATGTAAAAGCTAACTGTGAAACCAAGCAGGAAGTCTTAGTTGGCCAGACATGGAAGTTACTCTTAGATGACAATGGAATAGACAATATTCTCTTTTTCACACAACTCAAATTGTCCCTCAACAGGAATCTGAGTATCCATAGTTAGCACCAAAATTGAGCTGCTAAATACCAATGTTATAAAAAAACGCAAAATTAGGCTTGAAAATGCCCAAAGTTGGTCCTAAGGCGTGCGCCTCGTAATTTAAGCCACAAGCCTTGAGTTCAAAGGACAAAAAAGGAAAAAAAAAAATGTATTTTTATGATCAGTCATCCATACCTTGCCCAGAAATTTTCTTATTTGGTATAACTAATCACTACATTGAAAAATATTACATTCTTATTAAAATTTTCAAATATGATATTATTATTTGAAATTCTCTTTGTTCTTTTTGAATTTTAATAATAGAAATCTAATTCATTATAAATTGTGGTGGATTTTCTTTTGGTTATTTGATTAATATTCTACCATATATTTACTTATGATCATTAAATAGTTTTACAATATGTGGAATATATGCGAGGGTCAGAGGAAATATTTATATGAAACTTAGATAATGCATGTAAATTTAAATATGTGAATAACTTTTCTTTATGATACTTGTGATTCTGAATTGCCCCAGTATAACTTTTTAACATCTCCAATAATATCTTAAATAACTTTTTGGTATTTTGTGTTTTATGTTTGTTACTAATATATATGTTTTTTGAATTAAACACCAAAATTTTGTAGGGCTCATGCACCGCTTTTAGGTACGTAAAAGGCCTGCTTACCCCTTTTGCCATTGTGAAATACTAAAGCTAGTCGCAACTCATGAAATGAGAAAGGGCCGCAGTACGATCATTTCAAAGTAACAAGACAAATGTTCATGAATTATCCAACTACCACAGTTCACAAACCCTGAATCCTGATCTACATCACTTACCTGGCAGTCACCTGCACCAACACGTGCAAAAATGCAGTCACGTACAGAAATATTTGCATTATCACAAGGGACAAAGGATCCAATTTGTGCCATCAGAACGTTTACGCCAACCTGCAGACAAACAGATAGACTTTACAATGAACAAATCTGTAGTTGACATAGATTTTGTCGATCCAGTCCACGCATTAGGAAAAGTCAAAATGCTACCCATGGATAACCCATGGATAACCCATGAATATAGTTTTAGCAGAAACCTGACCATGTTCGAAAAGCTGAAATTGATTTAGGAGGCAGAGAGTTATAGGAATAAGAGAAGAATTACTTATTTTCTAGAATGCAACTTGGGCTTGCAAATGTACAAAATATTAAATTACTACAAAAAGGCTAATATCTTGACCAATCTAATGACGACCAAGACAAGCAGCAGACAACTATACCCCTAAAGCTCAAGTAGAAATGATTGGTTAATTCTCTTACAGTCTTTGATGAGTGATGCTTATTCACAATGCGATAAGGATTTCTCTTCCATTCCCAACTGACCAGATATTCAAGGTTGGTACAAAAATTTGCAAACAATTTTTTTATTTCTATTTTAGTGTCTTACCTGTCGTATGAATGTTGATTTCCCACCCATATTAGGTCCAGTAATAATCTGGAACCAACTCTTCCCTCTTACCTGGAAAGATCAATAAAGTGTACTGATTCCATCACAGGCCTAAAGATTTTTCTTAAAGATTTGCTATCCTCATGTTATGCAAACTTACAAGTTTACAATCATTTGGGATAAAATTCACCCAATCTTGAGCTTCAACACATGGATGCCGACACCCTTCCAGAATAATATCTCCCACATCCTGAAAAGCATGAAAAATATGTTAGGATTTCTTAAAGGGAGTTTGAATGGTAAATACTAGACTCACTGATTGAGTGATTATTGGCCGTGTGTATGGAGTGGGACAAGTAGCAGCCAAATCAGCAAAACTAAGTAAAACATCCAATTCAGAGAGCAACCTAGCTAGTCCTTCAAACACCTGCAGAAAGAACGATGACTGTGACATAAACCATAATAGCAGCAGCAATATTGAATGGGACGTAGAATGGGTGGACGGTCTACATAGCTAACTAGTAACAAATATACCTCGGAGAAAGATGCAGCAGTCTGGACTACTCTGGCAACAAGCTCTTTCTGACAGTTTTTATATTCCTCAACTACCTTTTGGTAGTGGTCACCTAGTTTCTTAAGCTTTGAATTTGTGAATTTTACCCCATCCTTGCGAGTTTCAAGAACAATAAAGTGGGTATTCAGCTTCTTTCTTACTTTTGGCTCCTCCTTCTTGGTAATCCTAAAGGCATGACCATATTGTGTCCCTTTTTCTAACTTCAGAGCTTTATCAAGAGCCAAATCAAGATCATTAGCTGCTTTCACGTGCAAATCATGTATCTGACTGTCTAAAGACTCTTGCTCATTTTTCAAAGTCAATAATTGTGAATCATATGCTGCTGAAATCATGTATTCTCCATTCTCAATTTGATCAAGGTCAACAGAAGTTTCAACGAGACCAATGAATTTATTCAAATGATTATCATCAGTCCAGTTGTCAAGAGGATCCAAATATTTTTTCTTGATCAATGATGCAAATGGGCCATCATACTGCTCCAGTGCACCTTTGATGAATGAAATTCTGATGCTTGACTGCCAGATAAAAAGAGATGTGAAATCAGTTAAAAAGATTTAGCAGTTAAGAAGGATCGCAATTAGGAACAACTGGTACGAACAAGTGTGTAAAATAATGTATCAAGAATTTAAGATATGAGAATTGACAGGGTTTTTCGCAAAAATAGTCCCCTAACTTTTCTCTTTTGCAAAATTCGTCCTTTAATGATTTTAATTGTAAAATTAGTCCCCTAACTATACACCCTTCACAATTTATGCCCTCTGGTGACCGTAGACGTGAGAAGCACCAGGTGGCAGAATAATTTTTTCCCCCAAACTTTTTCTCACTTCTAACATATCAAAACTCATTAACCAACCCCTATATTCACAATTCTGGAGTGTATCATGTGTTTCGTGGTGTCAGGTTTTAAAAAAAAAAAACGTGTTTCGCAACTCATATTTCTTCTCTTACGTGAGAAGAATTGTAAATTATCTAAACTGCCCTTGATTATGCCTCATGTGTTGGTCATATAACATTTTTCAGCGAACATTAAAATTTCTCGAGGGCATAAATTGCAAAGGGTGTATAGTTATGGGACTAATTTTGAAAGGGCGTATAGTTAGGAGATTAGTTTTGCGAAGGGTATATAGTTAGGGGACTAATTTTGCAAAGAGTGTAGAGTTAGAGGACCAATTTTGCGATTAAATTAATTAAAGGACGAATTTTGCAAAAGGAAAACATTAGGGGACTAATTTTGCGAAAAACCCAGAATTGACATTCCAAATTGTCAAAACACTTTTACTCATCTGAAACAACTATTGGAAAAATAAATATTTACATTTATCAAAACAGCAGTTTCATGCAGAAATTCTAGCTCATCCATGACCGAGAAACATTTCACCTTTTCTTCTCCAAGTCTATGATTAAGTTTATGATTCCATGATTAAGTGTATGTCAAGCAAATTAGATGATACCTGATAAAGCTTAACAACATGCAGCAGGTTTGCCCTTTTCTTTTCAAGTGCACGCAGAAGTCGCTCTATATCTGAAATTCTCTTCAAATGTTGCCTTAGATCTTGGCGAAGTGTTGTATCCTCAACAAAAGCTTGTACCAAATCGAGCCTATAGTTAATCTCATTAACATCTAATAAAGGTTGTTTCAGCCACATGTGCAGTAAACGTTTGCCCATTCCTGCAGTACAGGTTCTATTCAAAAGACCAAACAAGCTAAAGTTTTTGTTGGCATCAGTTTTGCTCTCCATGACATTTAGTGCCCTCATGGCAGCAGAATCTAATCTCATGTAACTATCAAGATTGTATCTTAGAATTGTGTAATTGCCATAATTGCTCTCGTCTGCAAGTAAATCTGCATAAGATATAAGACAGCCTAGCGCCCCAGGTGCAAATTCAAATGCAGCAAGCAGATCTCGAACTGGCTCGATAGGACCTTTCACAAGCCTTCCAAGATCTTGGACTGAATCTCTTCCCTTGAACTCGTTTTTTTTTCTTTCAGTTACCATTGCACTACACCTGGATAACGCATCATTCAATGACCTATATTCACTAGATCTTGCAATCTCTACAGGCAAAAGGCATTCCCTGCAACCAAGAGCAACAAGAGCTGACTCCATGTTTGTGAAGTGGCTATCATCAGAAAATTCTGCCAACCCAAGAACCCTCTTAGTAAGATCGACATAGCTTAGTCCAACAACGCATCCATGTTCGCGGAAATTTGCCGTGATGGCCACAATCACTGGAGCATCTTGCATTTCATTATTAGCAAACAGAATGTCTTCGAAACTACCCAAATTTCCAGGTGTTCCACTTTTCACAAGTCTCCAACTTGCTCCACTGCCCTCATACAATTCAACAGTGTGATCCGTCCTCTCTAAAAGAAGATCACGAGCCAATGTCTCAAACATGTTTTTACTCACACTAACACTGGAAATGGCATCAGATCCACTTCCTATTTGGCGTAAAGCTGTAGTAGTGTGGTAATAAGTCTTTGCAACAAAAGTTGCATTCTCACCATGCGTGGTATAGTAGTCCTGGAACGAAGTCATTTTAATGACCAAAATGTGCAAAAAATAAGATGAACTCGAGTTATCAAAAATAGCAACCAAGAAACAAAAGCATGAATTCAGTGGAATCACCATAGATACATGTAGCCATAAATATATCAGATGCAAATAGAAATTACATATAGAGCTACACAGCATTTTCTTTTGCGAATAATTTGAATCTCAAAAACTGTCATTAGAGTAGTAACTTTCACACTGAAAGAAAGTACACATCCATCTATAACAACCAAGAAAAGCACCAGCCACATGGCACACAGGCAGAACGATATCTAACAACTTAACGCGAATAATAATTTGGCGACAGCAAACACCTCCCAGTTCTGTCTATGTAGAACTCTTTATATTTTGGTTGGATTATGAAGTTCGGTTGCTATAAACCAAAGCTTAAGGTTATGAAAAGCCCAGCAAAAAATTCTACAAACAATGCAATGACAGTCAGGTTAAGAAAGTGCTTGTGTATTATCGACTTAACTGTAGTTAAATCCAAGAAATCTAAAACCGGTAAAGAAAACATTGAGTATTTTACCTTCAAGTCTGTTAGTTCTAAGTTCTAGAGCTAATAGTGATTACCAATACTTTCTCAATTTTATCGACTAGCCCATAACACTCAACCACAACATAGCGGTTGTCCTTAGTCACGGGAAGTAAATCATGGGACCTCGCATCCTAAACTGTTGATCCAGTGGACTTGCCGGAACCACCAGAAAAAAATCGTCAAGGACAACTTCCCAATAGTTATCCCAACATTTACACGTAACTTAGCTTCTGCCAGAAAGGCAAACCAATGCTCGAAACGAAATCATTTAGGGCTCACACAAAATATCAAGAACCCGCCTTGCTTTCGTATCCCTAAACTTGAACTCGAGGCTTCGATGCTAAATTACATGCAATAATCTCACACAGAACACAACAAGGGCCAACAACGGAAACTAACCCGACGATCGAAGAACCGAATAGCTCTATCATCCTGCAAACAAACAAAAGCAAGAATTGTTACTTCCAATAATCATTACATTACAAAAATTGAAAACAGACTACTTTACAACATAAAGTTGAAGATTTTGACTCACATTAGGTAGTGATTTGAAGAACGAGAGAAACCCTTGAGCCTGCTTCGCATCTAGCATCAGTTATTCCAAAAATTAAAACTTTATAAACAAAAAAAAAAAAAGAAATGAATAGTAGAAGTAGAGTGTAACTGTAGTACCTAGTTTGAGCTCAGGGAGCTTATTGTGCTCAAAGTTGTCGTCCATTTTAATCAACTTTGAGCAGTTTGTTTGTGTGAGTGTGATTTGGGGGTTTAGGGATTGCGATTGGCGGGAATAAAAGCGGACCTTGGCGGTAAAGTTCAATCGGGTCGGAATCAACGACACGGGTAAGGCCCGCCCGTCTAATGACTGAGATGATCCATCTAGTTATCTTAAACTCAAAAAGCATATACTTTCGGGAGGTGTTATTTTATGAAACCTACTTACTTTGCGCCGATTAAAATATTTTTCTAAATTATAGGAAATAATTTTTCCATGATCTCGTATAATCATGTATCTACACAAATAACAGACTTGTTTGTGCGACTTTATTGGGTAACGGTTGCACAAATTAAATAATTTCTAGGATTTGGGACAGGTGTTATTATAAAAACAAATAATTTGAAAATCTATTTTATTTTTTCAGAAATGGTATTAAGATAATAATTGGAGTAAAAGATAAAACTTAAAACTCGCTTCAATGTTGCTAATATGTGTTTCGGTTCATTGGGCTTAGGGGCGTATCCGACACGTATCGGTAATTTATGGAGAGCTTTGGTAGTTTTTAGAAATATGAATGAGACTACTACTTTATGATATTAAATAAATATGAACTCAAATTTACAAATGCTACTAAAGAAAAGGGTGAATAAGTGTGCTACGGGTTCAGTTCTCTCAATTGAGAACGAACAAAGATACAGAAAGAAAAAATAATTGGGGGATCTGTGGACGTTTTCTCGTGAGAAAGAAAGGTCAATATTTATTGGGTTTAGCAGTTCGTTTTTCTTTGATTAATTTTCTGTAATTTTAGTATAGGGCTTTATATGAATCAAAAAAATTATTAACAAAAACCCTCAAATTTTATCACGATGTTATTGGAGTTTGAATTGAATATTCACTTATTGTTACTGTATAATTCTTCGATGTTGCTATAGTTTATGAATTTATACTTGGTACTTTGAGTTTGTACGACTTGTGAATCTTTTTTACTTTTGCTTGCATTGTTTCTTTGTGTTTAAAATTGAATATATTTAAATATCTGTTTGTGAGTGAATGCAATATATTATTGACAACTATTTCATTTTGATTATTATACATAAATTAAATTATTAATATAAAATAATCAACATATCTTTAACATATCGTGTCTTGTAATTTTTTAAAAAATCGTGTCCCTGTATCCGTATCGGTGCAACCTAGTTTGCAAGTTGTTAAGAGATTATGCCATTTAGTCATTATAGGGAAGATTAGTTTTTCATTAGTTAGAAAAGAGCATAATAGAAATTAATAAGATTTTGCTTTCTAGAAAGTGCATATACACAATAACATTATAAATGTCAACAAGTTCTCTGTAATCATATTTCATGGTAGTACATGTATTATGGTAAAAATCCCTCAGAAAAATAAATTATAGGCTATCAATATATCGTGCCAAAATATTTGTTCAAATATTTATGTTTTATCCACTAAATATAATCTTAGAATGCATAAAAAGGATTATGAATAAAATTTAATATGTCTCTATTTCACTGAAAAGTGGAAAAAGACATGCACTTCTTTTATTATTAATATTATTTTCATTTTTACATATTTATCATTTTCGAAGTTGTTGACTAGTATTTGACGTATGAAAGATTTTCTTCTTTTAACATATAAAATAAAATGTAGACTTTGCCTAAATTGTTATCTAATTTTATATAAAGAAACTTATAATTATGAAAGGCGATAATTTTGTAAAGATTCCATAATTACTAGTAGTCATGAAGAAAAAAATGAATTAATCTCTTTATTAAGAATGAACATAATAAGGAATAACAAAATGCTGCCATGAATTTAGGGATTTTACTATGTCTACATCATTTTCCATCTTGAAACCATAACTATTTAATATAAAAATATTGGACCCATTGATTAATTTTTTAACAATCAAACTATCCATATTATATTAGAATGATTATTTATGCAAAAGTTGTACACTTATACAACAATTTAATTATTTTTACTAATAAAGAGCTGAAATAAAATTATTAGGAAGTTATTATCCTACAACATCAGAAACAAATTTTATTCGCTTTCGTCACTGGTGGTAACTGGTAAGAAATATTTTTTCCTTATCTGGGTTCTCTCGCTCTAGATTCTAGAAGATTGAAGCATTTGTAAAAAAGGAATTTAGCTTTTGATAGAAAAAAAAGCTAGCATCACTATGACAAGAGGCTTATATATTCTAGGGATAATTACAGCTACACCCCCTGAGGTTTTGTGTAATTACAAGTACACCCTTGTGGTTTGAGAAACTACAATGACCTCCCCTCAAGTTTGAAACCTTACAAAAACCTCTCCCCTAGAACTTAAGACATGTTTGGATATCATTTACGATATTATTGTGTCTTTTATACTCATACCCTCGAAGTTTGGTATGCTTATAAAAAGAATATTTGATTTTTCGGAAGAAAAAAATATGCTCTAAATATTTTTAGAAACTACGTATTTACTAGTGAAGAAATTGAACTATAATTTACAGTTATTTTAGAGTACTACTTTTAGCTATTTAGCTATTTATTAAATTCATAATTTATAATAATTTTTTATTTGATGTTTGTATTAATTATACATTTAAATACTTCTCTTGAACATGGAATTTAAGTACTTTGATTCTTAAATATTTAATTTATTGTGGTAAATACCATAAAATAATAACGAATACAAAATTATTTTTAAAATATTGTATAACTTTCGTATATTTGACCTAAATTCTTTAAGAATGGTTCATTCAGTGGTTGAACCGATCAAGCAAACTTGAAAAAGTTTGGTCAGCTTTTAACCATATAGGTTATCACAAAAAAAAAAAGAAGAAAAAACTTAGTAAAAAATAACATCTCCATGCGAAAACTACATGGGAGGTATCTGTAATTACACCAAACCTCACGGAACGTAGCTATAATTATCCCCATCTTTTAGCTCTAGCATCACCATGAGCAGAGGCTTATGTCACCATATGAACACATTTATGATATGATGGATAAAGTTTTAACATTCATGTCCCCACTTACAAATATCATTTTCCCCACGCCTTCTCCAATATAAATATACTCAACCACCTCAAACTCATAGTGGCAACAAAAATCTTTTAATCTATTTTCCTTTTTTTGTCCAATTTTCGAGTTTGTTTACACATTTGAAAAGTCATTGCAGTGCAGCCATATATATATATGTACAAGACAGATTTTAGAAAATACTTGTACCGCCACCGTAACGCATTTAAGAGAGGGTGTATTTTAATTTTTATGATCTCTGTATCTATAAATTTGTTCTTGAATCTCATCGTTCACAAACAACAACCCACAATTCTTTTTCGACAAAGTACAAGAAAGTTTGAATCTTTGAGGAGAATCATGTCTGCAGCAACAGCTGATCAAGGTGGTGTCGGATTTGGACAGCCAAGATTGGTTGTCAAGAAAATCTTGGCCAAGTCACAGGGTGAGGGTGATGGTGCTGTTGTCAGGAGGAGCATTGGAAGGTATATTAATTTATTTTTCCTCTTTTTTATTTTAAAGATTGGATCTTTTTGACATGAAGAATCACACATGTTGTTGTAGAATAATATTTGGTATATGACAAATTTATTGTGTTTAATATGCCAGTGTGCATTTAATTAATGATTTTTTGTTGAAATAGAGGCAATGAGCAGTGACTGCCCTTTTGTATACTGGCTTGTCTTGTTATGTTTTGCTGCATTGAATCTTTATGATTTTGAGATGATCAACCGATAACTCTGCTATTTGTATGTATAGAGTGGTATATGAGTTCTGATTCTAATGCTCGAATTCAGCGTGTCAAGCTGTGGCATTAGTAGTTATGATTTACTGTTTGATTACTGGTTTTACTTTACTGTATTGTCCAACAATTTTGATGAGGAAAACATTGGTCTTTTTCTTAACATTGTTTAGTTTTCTATGATGTGTATAAGATTTCGTAAAAACGGGCTAGAAAATTAGTACTTGTTTGATTGATGTTGGTTTTCTGCGCTTAATTACAGGCCCGAGTTGAGGTCCTTCGATCCTTTCCTCATGCTGGATGAATTTTCAGGTAATTTGAGTCTTACAGTTATACTTTTTATGCTGGTTAACTCGCGGGGTCCTTCATGATTTTCTCAGAATAAATTGATTGGGGATGATAAATTGACTCGTGATGTCCAAATTGCATTAAGATTGCTGTAACATCACCTTATTCTGTATTGCTTTGTTTGATGTTTTTAGTTTCACCTCCGGCTGGATTCCCTGACCATCCGCACCGAGGTACCCTACATTCTTATTTGACCAAATAATATTTCTCAAACTTTGTTTCATATCATTAATTTCACGATTTGTTTGTTCTGTCTTAACAGGCTTTGAGACTGTTACATACATATTGCAGGTACTTTCAAACTTTATTTCGAATTCTGGGGTCCTTTTGTTTGAAATCGGAATATTGAACTCATATTTGTCTTGTGTGTCTTTATAGGGAGGCATCACTCATCAAGATTTTGCTGGGCACAAGGGTACTATTCATACTGGAGAGGTGCAGGTAAAGGATAACGAATTTATTAAAATTGTTTGTTTTCGAAAAGAAATAAAAATCCTCTGCTTGTCTTGAAGCTTCCAAGCTTGATTGTAATTTCTTTATTTGCAGTGGATGACGGCAGGGAGAGGTATTGTTCACTCAGAAATGCCTGCAGGAGAAGGACCTAACCTGGGTCTGCAACTATGGATCAATCTCTCCTCAAAGGATAAAATGTGAGACTTCTTCTTTATTACTGTGTTTCTTGAATGTTGGTATAAAGTTACAGACAAAACTACATATATCAATAGTTTGGAGCTCTAAATGAGGTGTTAAGTCAATGCATTATATCGATTTAATGGAGTATATTGCAGTAGCAAACATTTTATCTTAGTACCCGGTTTCAAGCTTTAAAAGGGACATTTTGGTCTCTGATTTTTTCTGTTTCTTTACCTCTTTTTTTCCAACTACTTTCTGGCCGTAAAAGGTCAAAAGGCGTAGCCGGTACGCCGTAGATAGCAGGGGAAAGGGAGTACAGGGTTGTACATGGTAGGTCAGCTGGTGAGTTGGGGCAAAGGAAATAGGAGGAATAAGGATATTGTCTTTTTAACAATAAACTAGTTCTTAAATTTCTTAGAAGGAAAAATAGGGGGAGTACTCAAATTATGTGATTTCACAGAGGGTTACTGGCTGTTAACTTACACACGGGGTTGTTTGCTTATTAGAGTTTCATGTATGTAGCAACTACCAATAACTGCTTATCGATGGTTTCATATCCCTTTTTAAGTGAAATGGGGTGGGTTCCTTTTACGAGTTCTGTCTTTATTGCGTCAAACTCTAATTGCTCATTCTTCTGCAGGATTGAACCTAAGTACCAAGAACTCCTAAACGACGACATCCCAAAGGCCATGAAAGACGGCGTTGAAGTTAAAGTCATCGCGGGTGAATCAATGGGAGTTCATTCTCCAGTTTACACTCGAACCCCGACAATGTACCTAGACTTCACTCTAAAACCAAACGCTCAGCTCCATCAAAGCATCCCGGAATCTTGGAACGCGTTTGTCTACATACTTGAAGGCGAGGGGGCGTTTGGCACCCCAAATGCACCACCTTCGGCAGCTCATCATATCTTGGTTTTGGGTCCTGGGGAAGGATTAAGCGCATGGAACACCGGTTCGAAGCCGTTAAGGTTCGTTCTGATTGGGGGACAGCCGTTGAACGAGCCGGTGGTTCAGCATGGCCCTTTTGTGATGAATACTCAAGCTGAAATTGACAAGACTATTGAAGACTATTATTATGGCAAGAATGGGTTTGAAATGGCAAGACAGTGGAGATCATCTAGATAAGTGGGAGATAGACTATTTGTAATTTCCAACAATAAAGTATGGGGGGAGGGGGTATAGAGGTTATATTCTTTGTCAATCACTATCATTACCGATCTTGATTTGTGGGGGGTTGGGGGGTGGGTTGGGGTGGGGGGTTGCAATAGCTTCTAGAAGCCTAAACCAGCTAGTGTGAGCTATCATAGGTTGTCTGCTTTCTTAAATGGATTTTGTTCTTGAATTTAATATATAATATCCCTTGTATTAATTTTAGTTCATAATTCTTATCTTAAGCATATATTTTTCATCTGGAATGGTTGACTTTTGAAATATGGTAATGCATAGCTGACCCTCCACATTTAAAATGGTGGTCCACTTAGTTAGCAGTGGAGAAGGAAATTTGGCTAATGCCACTCTTGGCTTCTTTGGGTCTGTTTCAAGATTATGACAGTGAGATTTGGTTCGCACTTTTACATGAGTGGATTTTCTCTTTGCTTGTCACGTTGCCCAACTGCTAAAAAGCCACCATTTGCTTATCAACTCAGAATACTGTCCTTTACTATAGGGTGCAAAGAACGGTTACATTCGTTAATGTTTGTACTAATTATACTAATTAAAATACTTTACCCACACTTTTAAAGTACGGTAAATGTCACCTAAAAGCAATGACAATAATCATTGTACTATAATTTTGAGATAACAGAAAATTTCAATGAATTGAATTTTTTTAAAATATCCCAAAAAAGACATTTATGTTTTTTTTTTCTTTTTCAAATTTTGATTTCAAATATCATTGTACTCATAACAATAACATTTTTTCATAAGGATAAAAGCATTAAATCCCCTTATACTTTACCTTGTTGCACTTTGTCCTCTATCTTTTTTTTTTCTTTTGCAACTTATCCTTGTACTATGGATAAATAAGATCAGTCATTTTATTCACCGTTGGGTTGGGACACGTGGTTACATTTTTTATCGTTGAATTTGAGTTCAGGGACAAAATATCTTTTATTTTGTAGTTGAATGTGGATCTTTTATTTTCTTTTTCGATAAATTGAATTAAAATCCGAAAGAAGAAAAAAGATCCCCGGCTTAAATCAAATGGCAACAGATCCTTGTGAATATATGAAAGAGACATAAAACTCCATGAGGTTAAACTGTTTGCTACATGCTCCTCAAAAAATGATTTAATCTATAGATTGCAGTCAAATACCATATGCGAAACACAAATATAAACTAGAAAACATAAAGCCAATCAGCAAAACAAAGATAATATTAGAAAGTACGATTCTGTATAACAAAAATCTAAATTTAAAACTTTCTATAGCATGATAGCCCCTACTCTTTAAGTCCCAATGAGTCTGCATGTTATTCAACCACTCTATAAATGACAAATGAAGAAAACAATATAAATCATCATCATCATATAGTTAATAAACCACCTCAAACTCAAAGCGGGAAGATTGTTTATTCTTCTATCGAGAAGTCGTTGCAGCCACACTCTGTCCATACGTATATAAGACAGATTTTTATATTAGATTTGTTGTTAAGTAGGCCACCTTAAGGCATTTAAAAAAAGGGTGTTTGTAAATTTTATAATCTCTTTATCTATAAATTTGTTGTTCTTGAATCTCATCAAACACAAACAACCCACAATTCTTTTCCAACAAAAAACAAGAAAGTTTGAATCTTTGAGGAGAATCATGTCTGCAACAACTGATCAAGGTGGTGTCGGATTCGGACAGCCTAGATTGGTTGTCAAGAAAATCTTGGCCAAGTCACAGGGTGAGGGTCGTGGTGCTGTTGTTAGGAGAAGCATTGGAAGGTATATTAGTTAACTTCCTGTTTTTTATTTAAAAATTGGATCTTTTTTACATGAAAAATCACACATGCTATAGAATAGTTATTTTCTCTATGACAAATTTATTGAGTTTAGCATGATAGAGTGCATTAAATCAATGATTTCTTGTTGAAATAGGAGGCAGTGAGCATTAGTGCTTTGTATACTTGCCTTGTCTTGTTATGTTTTGCCGCAATGAATTTAAGATTTTCAGATGATCATCCAATAATTCTGCAATTTGTGTAGAGTGGTATGTGTGGGTACTGATGCTTAGGCGCCAATTCAACGTGTCAAACTATGACTTTAGTCGTTAGGATTATACTGTTCGATTTGTGGTTCTACTTTTCTGTATTGTCTCAACAACTTTGATGAGGAGAACATTAGTCTTCTTCTTAACATTGTTTTGTTTTATACGACGTGCGTAAGATTTCGTAAACACGGGCTAACATTACTACTTCTTTGATCAATCTCCGTTTTCTGCACTTACTCAAGGCCTGAGTTGAGGTCCTTCGATCCTTTCCTCTTGCTAGATGAATTTTCAGGTAATTTTATTCTTACAATTATTCTTGTAGCTCGATTACTTCTGTGTTTTCCATGATTTTTTTAAGAATAAAATTCATTGCAGAAGATAATTAATTGAATCACGATGCCTAAACTTCATTAAGAATGTTGTAGCTAGACCTTATTCTGTATTGCTTTGTTTGATGTTTATAGTTTCACCTCCGGCTGGATTCCCTGACCATCCGCACCGAGGTACTCTAGCATTCTTATTCAATCAAACATTATATCTCAAACTTTGTGGCATATCATTAATTTCACAAGTTGCTTCTTCTGTCCTAACAGGCTTTGAGACTGTTACATATGTATTGCAGGTCATTTCAAGCTTTATTTTCGAACTCTCGGGTCCATTTTTTGTTTGAAAATCTGAATGTTGAATTCATATTTGTCTTGTGTGTATAGGGAGGTATGACTCATCAAGATTTTGCTGGGCACAAGGGTACTATTCATACTGGAATGGTGCAGGTAAAGGATAACTAATTTACAAATAAAGTTCTTTTTCTTTTAGAATAAAATAAAAAACCTCTGCTTTGCTCCATGCTTCAAAGCTTGATTAGAATTTGTTTTTTCTCCGCAATCATGCAGTGGATGACGGCAGGTAGAGGTATAGTTCACTCAGAAATGCCTGCAGGAGAAGGACCTAACCTTGGTCTGCAATTATGGATCAATCTCTCCTCAAAGGATAAAATGTGAGACTTCTTCTCTAATACGTTCCTTTGATGTTCGTATCATTACAGAGAAAACTACATATATCAATAGTTTGGAGCTTGAAATGAAGTGTTGAGTCAATGCATTATATCGAATGAATGGACTATATTGCAAAAACTAACATTTTACCTTCATAAATTGGAAAAATACTTTGCTGTCTAAGTTTCATTGACAAACAACCTTCTGTAAAAGAAAACAAAGAATAGCATATAGCATCTTCGTGTATGCTGAAGTATGAGTAGTATCTGGTTTTAAGCTTTAAAAGGGATATTTTGGCCTGTAAATTTTTCTATTTCTTTACCTTGTTGCCCCTACTACTTTCTGGCTGTTAACGGTCGGAAGGGGTACGCCATAGATAGGGGAAAATTTGAGTACAGGGCTGTACATGGCAGGTCAGCTGGTGAGTTGGGACAAAAGAAATACGAGGAACATTTTTGGTGTTATTGGCGGCGCGTTTCACATGGGTTATCGGCTTATTAGAGCTAACACATGAATAACATTTACAAATAGTTCCTTTTACAAGTGCTGTCTTCATAGCATGAAACTCTAATTTGCTCATTATTCTGCAGGATTGAACCTAAGTACCAGGAACTCCTAAACGATGACATCCCAAAGGCCATAAAAGACGGCGTTGAAGTTAAAGTCATCGCGGGTGAATCAATGGGAGTTCATTCTCCAGTTTACACTCGGACCCCGACAATGTACCTAGACGTCACTCTAAAACCAAGCGCTCAACTCCATCAAAGCATCCCGGAGTCTTGGAACGCATTTGTGTACATACTCGAAGGTGAGGGGGCATTTGGCATCCCAAATGCACCACCTTCGACAGCTCACCATATCTTGGTTTTGGGTCCTGGGGAAGGATTAAGTGCATGGAACACGGGTTCGAACACGTTAAGGTTCGTTCTGATTGGGGGGCAGCCGTTGAACGAGCCGGTGGTGATGCATGGCCCTTTTGTGATGAATACTCAAGCTGAAATTGATAAGACTATTGAAGACTATAAATATGGCAAGAATGGGTTTGAAATGGCTAGACAATGGAGATCTGAATAAGTGGGAGATAGACTTTGGGTATAAAATTTGTTTTCTTTGTCAATCACTGTCATTATAGATCTTCATCCAAACACTTAAACAATCTTATTTGGGTTGTTGGGGACCTGGGGGGGGGGGGGGGGGGGGCGCAATAGCTTCTAGAAGCCTAAAGCAGCTATTGTGAGCTATCTTAAGCGTGTATTTTCTTCTGGAATGATTGACTTCTGATAATATGGTAATGGTGAGTGGGAGTTGTGAATTTTTGTTGTTGAGTTGAGTTAAATCATGCATGGCTGAGCCACTTTAGGAGTGGAGAAGGAAATTTGGCTAATGCCACTCTTTGCTTCTTCGGGTCTGTTTCAAGATTATGACAGTGAGATTTGGTTTGCACTTTTACATGAGTGGATTTTCTCCTTGCGTATCATGTTGCCCCACTGCTAAAAGAACAACATTTGCTTATCATCTCAGAATACTTTGTCCTTCACTATAGTGGGTAAAGAACGATTTCATCAACATCCACCCTTCTGTCTTTGGATCCAACATACTATAATTTAACCAAGTCTTGGTGAAGTAGGTATATCCAAAAGTGTGGTGGATCTTTCATTTTCCTTTTCGATATATTACACTTAACGCTGTAAAATCCGAAAGAGGAAAAAATCCCCAGCCAAAAAAAAAATGTCACATGCAAAAACAAATAAAAATTAGAAAACGTAAACCCAATAAACAAAACAGAGATTATTAAACAGTACAATTTACACTTTTATAACAAAAAATCTATATTTAAAACTTTCTGTAGCATGACAGCCCCTACTCTTAAGTTCCAAAACATAAACTTCCAAGTTCCCATGATTTTCCGACCACTCTATAAATGATAGATAAAGAAAAGAACCAAACACAATAAGAATCATCGTATAAAACCAACCATAGACAATCCAAATGCGGCACTTGGCCACATAAGTTTAACCAAAAGTCTTAACCCGTGACACAAATGCCATTAACCACATTTATTTTTCTTAATGGGCATAAAGTCACCGAAAACAACATGAATTGGAACCCCCCGCTTGCTTTGATCCATCGCTGCCATCATTGACAAGGGATACCCTGTTGACCGACAGCTCAGCTTTGTAAGAATCCGAATTCAAAACCTTACGGCTGACATTGTTGTAAATCTCACGTATAACAATCTCGAAAGCCTTTTTCACGTTTGTCGAATCCAATGCTGATGTTTCCATGAAAAACAACCCTTCAGATTCTGCAAGACTTTTGCCTTCCTCCATGCTCACGTCTCGTATGTTCTCCAAGTCGCATTTATTCCCTACGAGCATCTTTGCAACAGTTGTATCGGAATGAGCTGCACAATTGAACTCGTTACGGTTAAATCTCGTTAACCCATGAAAGTAGAAATAGAAGATTTGGGGTGGTGGTAAAGGGATTTAGAGCAAGAATGGACTACTTTACAATAGTTATGTCCCTAATTCGTCACTGTTTTGAACGAAATATGTAGTAGATCATTTTCCTCTACCTCCAGACTAAAATTTGTTTCTACTATTCAAACCAAACTAGTTTTTCAGATATACGTAAATGAAAGCATTACAAATACAATGTTTCTAATCTTTATAACAAAGATTGTTAATGTTTATACACTGCCTCCGTGGATGTCATATTATAATTATTATCAAATATTTAGCGTAAGATACGAGATAATATCCATTAAGATGGTTATGATGTACTGGGCACACCAAAGCGAAAAAAAGGTCAAGGTGAAACCAAAAAACATATTTCTACACAATAATCTCAACAGATACAACATAATACAGTTAATGTAAGAGAAAATATGAAAAATGAACCAACATTCAATAGTTGAGGTCAAGCTTCAAGTTTATTGAAATGCACAGCATTATAAAGCCTTTTGCAATTCTCCTAAAGCTAACATCAATATAAGTTGTTTAGTTAGAGGATCTGTCCACAGCAATTTTGCATATTAATTCGGAAATGAGTTCACTGACAAGCATACAAGAGTTTCTGGTATGAATCGTCAAACTAATATCAAATATGTTTTTTAAACATCAAGTCTTTGAAAGCCCTTTATATAACTTAAAAGGATTATTACATTACATAGTTGGGAAGGTTAAAGCTAGGATAGTTATAAGAATAATATGAGAGAAGTAATCTGGAAACATAGAAGGGGTGGCAGGTCAGTTGGATTCATGATTTATTCAACTCTTACACAGCTTCAACTTCGAAATGTCTCACAAATTATAAGAAATGCCACCACAACAAAAATAAACGAGGGTATCTTCATATTAGATAATTGAATGTGAGTTGTAGCCGTGTTGCAACTTTATTTCACAAATGTTGAGTGAGTTTGACAGGTAATAAGCTTCCACTTGGCGTGAGCAGAAGGAGAGCGAAAGGTAGTATGAGAATCAGCTAGTAAATGCATTTGTATGCTTCTATGTAGATTAATTCATTCCTCGTTTTTTGTTAAGATTTTCGTATTTTAAAAGTTATCTATCTCTTCCAAGGACTTTTGTTATTGTCTTTAGTTCTCTTTTATCTTTTTGGGTGGTTGTTTTCCAGATATATTTTGTCGGTCAAACATTATTAATAGTACCAATTATCTTCATAAAGTAAATTCCCAATTTGCTGCAGTATCTGCTTTAGTTGGGATGTATGATTCGTCGTTTTAAAGAATCATAAATGAGATATAAATCAAATAATTCAATTACTATTTGTGATGGCTTAATTGAAGGCATGATGGAAAAAGGATCAAAGCTATTAAACATAGATTGGGATGATGAATCACAAGCAAACAGTGGCCAACAATAGATCCAAATCTCTCTTCTAATCGTGGTAGTAGTCAGTTTTCACACACTCCTAAAAGATCTTCTTTTTAATTACCTTAATTCCTAAAAGCGTCTAAACTCAGGTTCGCAAGCAACATTGTCAATTATCTATTTGATTGTCTCACCTTTCTGTCAAGTAAACCACTCATAACACAATGTTCTCAAACAACGGCACCATTGGAGTCAGATTGACTTATGAGTCTTCCTTGTGTTCTTAATCTCATAACCAGTTAAACATTTTGCCACAGAATAGGACGTATCTCAATATCTAAACCAATCTTAAGCAAGTTGTCACAAAATAAGACTTCCAGCAATCCCAATGTGCTATAGCGGTATAGCCTATAAAGTCAATTGCAAAAACGAAACTAAAACCGGAGGATAAGCGTGTCAGCCTATTAGCTTGCAATCATGTGTTTTCGAGTGAAAAATCATATAAGATGAAGAGTAAACATGTATACTTCCAACACCGTCCTGGTTAACGTAAAACCACAAGGACATTGCCATAAAAATATGACCCCGAATTGTGAAACGGTTCATCGGTTTCCTACTTACCCTCAACAATCTCGGCCTATTCTCGATTCTTCCACTATCATATATCGGTAAAAAATCATTTTTCAAGATCATTTGCCCACAATACCGGTCGATAAAAGTATCTCCAAACCTCAAAGGGTAATTAGTCCTCCATGATCTCAACCTCGCCATGTACAATCATGACATCAATGACACGACAAATTGACGACATATACATAGCACCGAAAATCAAATCCTAAGGTTGACCCTGCAGGTCAACTCCTAATCCTGTTTGCAAACTCTAAAATCCTAAAACATTTAGAATCTGAAATGCCAACTAATTAATTAATCCGGGATTAAAACTCTAGTAAAATAAAACATAAACACAAACAGAACATATAAACAAAACAAAAGAGAGAACATTAACATTAACATTAACAACAACATACTCTTGAGCTCATCGAGCCAACGAGGGATACTGTCGAAAGTGGACTGCCTGCTGATGTCGTAAACCACCAGCGCCCCAAAAGCGCCGCGGTAGTAGGCAGACGTGACGGCCCTGAACCTCTCTTGGCCCGCCGTGTCCCAAATCTGGGCCTTGATCTCCTTGCCGTCTATTAGCAGCGTTTGCGTCTGAAACTCGACGCCAATGGTCGCCTTCGAATGGGAGTTGAACTCGTTTCTAGCGTAACGCGACAGCAAGTTGGATTTGCCCACGGCCGAGTCGCCGATGATCACTATCTTGAACAAGTACTCTTCTCCCTCATCGTCTGAAGATGAACCCATTTCTTGATTGAGAGGAGAGAGAAAGAGGTGCCGGAAATGATAAGAGAGAGAGAGAGAGGTGTTTTTGTTTTCAGACAGGAGTGCGTGGGTAGTGGTGGAGACTATGACTACTACATTTATTACATTCATTGATGCATGTCTTAAATGCCATGCCAACGTTTTTTTTTTTTTTGGTCGTAATGATTGTTTACTTGTTTTAGTTTAGAGATATAAGTATTAATTACAGCTATAGTCGTTGAGATTTGGTGTCATCATAAAAAATTTACGGATAAAAACCATTAAACTCCCTGTACTATGCTTAGACTTCGTTTTGCCTCCTAGCATTTTATTATTTTGCGACTGCCCCCTGTATTATGTATAAATAAGCACTTTGCCCCTGAGTCCAAATCTAACGACAAAAAATAGTGACATGAGTCCATATCCAACGGTGGAAAAATGACTTAAGGGGCAAAGTGTTTATTTATCCATAATACAGGGGGCAAGTCGCAAAAATTAAAAGAATAAGGGGCAAAGTGCAATATAGGATAAAGTATAAGGAGGTTTAACGCTTTTATCCCAAAAACTTATTATAAAGTTTATTAAGATGTTATATTGAGCTCATCTGAAACAAACGTCTATTAATTCATCGTTGGTGTTGTACAATAAACTTTCATTTTCGATCCAAGTCAATTTCTCAATCACAAATAAATTTTAAAAGATAATTTTATTCATTTATTAGGTACAACAATTTTTTTTATTTTTATTTAGATTTCGGAAGTAAAGTTAGTTTGATATTTCTCTTATATTTATTTGGTTGATTATATTCTTTATTTGATTTAATAAGTAAGCTATTAGGTTTTTATTAATAAAACTAAAATGGTAAAAAGCAATTGCTTTTAAAATTAGTGTTGTAAAAGCTTTTTCTAGAGATTTTAAAATATTTTGCAAAATTTATAGAATTCTATAGTCCTTGGACACTTAATAAGTATATCATGATATGCACGTGTCACGTAACATTACATCTACATCCGCAAAACTTTTTTTGATCAAAAAGAAAAAAAACATCCGCAAAATTTTTAATTGGTTAGGAAGATAATTGAAAGTTCATTATTATCTTATGCATTGTCATTATAATTTTTTAAACCTCGACGAGGTTTTTTTAATTACACTAAACCTCGAGGGTGTAGCTGAAGTTATCCCTTTAAATTAGTGCTACGATACTTTTAGGGAACCAAGGTAAGAAAGAATAAAAGCACAACTGGCAAACATGTTTTTAAATTTTAAAAAGGAAAAATGACATAATCTCACGAGGAAACAGGAAAATTGGATTATTCATAGACGTTTCCTTTTGTTTCAAAGTTTATCGTGTGGCATTACATTTTTTAAAACCTTTTGCCTATAAATGCACGACTGCAAATAGAAATTAATTCACTCTTCCTATCTGTCTTCGTCCCAGAAAACATTCTGATGGCAATACATGTAGCACAATTAATAGGGATAGTTTTGAAGAGTGATAGAATGAGAATTAGTTTTTCATAAAGTGTTATTTTGGCAACAAATTCTCTAATCGCGCTGTGTCGGCGGTAAGTGATAATGAGGAGCATCAAACACGTAACTTTTATTTTGCTCTATTGTTGAGCCAATTGAAATTCTGGCTTCAGGCAGAGGAGATTGGTGATTGACGGTTTAAATTGAGTTTTACGTCGAAGACTATAATGTGATTAAAACACCGCAGATAATCATTTAATAATGGAAGCAATGATCGGTTTACTTCTTGCCATAGTTGGCCGAATTCTCTGTTTCTCGAAGATGTTATATGAGTATAATCTAAAGGAAAATGCTTTCTTGTAAATGGATACCGGAAGTCCGTGTCACATTCAATTTCTTAGTTTTAAATTCTAATCCATTTTCCAAACTTTTCTTATTGTGACATTTGAGGCTGTAGAATTTCGTGGTATGTACAATATTTTGTCTAAAATTGCTCAATAGTTATCTAGATGTATTTGATTTTGTTTCTTTTTTCTCAATGAAAATATTTTTGTCTACAAAACATATCCAATAATTTTAAGAAGTACGATCAAAAGCTTGCAAATAAAGCACATGCCACAATATATATTATCATAAAGCAATTTATGTTTGCAAAACTTATCAATACGTATGTGTATATGGCTTTGTTAAAGGGATGTAAAAAACTAAAAAATGTCTTATGCATCCAATAATTCTAAGAAGTACGTCCAAAAAATGTTACAAATAAAAGCATATGCCACAAAATAATCATAAAAGCTACTATATTTGCATAATTTATCAATACACAATAGTACATGAGTTTTGGTTAAATTTGATTTAGAAAATTTAAAATACCTCATGCATAATGATTTAGTTATTAGAGATACAAATATAGCATTGTTAATTAATACACAAGCGGCTGTAAGTCCAAATCTTACAGCCGGCTGTGAGCTTAGCAAGGTTGTTACAAATATGTCTATACGTTAGATATTCAAAGTTGAGAGGATATACAATAGTCCCCTGATTCCACTTTGCTACTCGCGTCATGCCTGACGTATATATATATATATATATATATATATATATATATATATATATATATGTATATATATCATCTCCATTTCAAGTCAAAGCACCAATTGGTTAAACACTACAAGTAAGTAAAAAGCAGCAACAAAATGGCGTCGTCGATGAATGTGGGCAGAATGAAGCTGGGCTCTCAGGGCCTTGAGGTGTCGACGCAAGGTCTGGGATGCATGGGCATGTCCGCTTTTCTGGGCCCGCCTAAGCCGGAATCCGACATGATCGACCTCATCCGACACGCCATCGCTTCCGGTGTCACGTTCCTCGACACCTCCGACGTATATGGTCCTCACACCAATGAAATTCTCATCGGCAAAGTATGTTTTTATTATTTATAACTTACCTCTCATTAATTCTCTAGCTTTCGGATATTGTAATATACATTCTCTTATGAATAGGTATGATGTATTGCGTCTAAACTGCGAGGTCTTTAGTTCTTTGGCTGCCTTAATATTATTTAGCGATGTTAACTTGACAAGATTCTTAAGCTTTCTTGTTTTTTATGTTGGTTAATGTTAATTCGTATAGTTTTCGATAAATCAGTTATGGCGCTCTTGGTGCCGTTTGAGAAACTACTTAAATTGATTGGTGACTTTAAAAATTAGCAGTCATTTAGGGACTGATTACGTGTTTCAGTCCTCAAACAAAATGGGAGTTTGGTGTGGAATGATCATGAACTGCTGAAGAGTTTCTTGAATTATATAAATGGCGAGATCGTCTATGCTTAATTACTGCTGAATTCATGACATTCTATTATTTTTTTGGACTGCTCTAGGCTTTAAAAGGGGTAAACAGAGAAAAGGTGCAGATAGCAACCAAGTTTGGGATACTATACGATGGGAAGATGATAGTTCGAGGTGATCCAGCGTATGTGAGGGCTTCATGTGAAGAGAGCTTGAAGCGCCTTGGTATTGATTACATTGATCTCTATTACGTTCATCGAATTGATATCCGCGTTCCTATTGAAGTCACGGTTAGTACTTTCTTCAAAAGTGTCATTCTTATGGCACTGAACTCAGTCTAATGGTTGTTAGTATAATTGTGATTGTGGTCTCTTTGTGATTTTACTGTTCTTTTGAAGCAGAAAAGTTAGTATTGAAAAATAAACAGATACTCATACAAGGGACTGACCAGTGATCAGAAAAGACCAGACAAGTTCATGTGGAGAGGATCCTTTATGCGAATTTACATTATAGCTTTCAATGTTGTTCTCTTGTTAGTTTTAGGTAGATTGATATGCTAGGATTAAGTATCATCTAGTCTTCCACAACTTGCAGCTCCTAAGGCATAAAGTCTACTGCCTTATAATTATTTTGGAATGGCATTAACCAGTGTATTTCATGTTGAGTTTGCACCTGGTTTTTCTTTCCATTTTGGTATTTTGTCCGTGAAATTTATATCGAAGGTTGTGATGAATTCTTGTTATTTTACTTAACTCAACCTCTAATGATATATGGTTTCAAATGCCTGGTGAGCCTGATTTGATCTGGGTCCTTCCTAATATCATGTTGTGCTTTTCATTATTCAAGATGGGAGAACTGAAAAAACTGGTTGAAGAAGGTAAAATTAAATATGTTGGTCTCTCCGAGGCGTGTGCTTCAACAATCAGAAGGGCTCATGCCGTTCATCCAATAACTGCAGTTCAGAATGAATGGTCGTTGTGGTCGAGAGACTTGGAACAAGAAATAATTCCTACGTGCAGGTTAGAAGTCTCGGTTTGGTCCACATTCTAGGTAGTGAGAAAATGGTATCATGCATTCTTATTTTCGTGTACTACAAATTTCAGAGAACTCGGCATTGGAATCGTCCCATACAGTCCACTTGGACGCGGTTTCTTTTCAGCTGGTCCCAAGTTGATAGAGAACTTGACAGAGAATGATACGCGTAAGGTTCGTAAATTTCTAAACCGTTTTGAGCCTTACTGATAAAGATAAAAATGTTTGATAAATATACTTGCTGAAACAATGACATCAATGTTTTGCAGTCTTTTCCAAGGTTCCAGGGGAAGAATCTTGAAAAGAACGCGCTGATATTCGAACGGGTTAGCGAAATGGCAACGAGAAAAGGCTGCACCACATCTCAACTGGCATTGGCTTGGGTTCATCACCAAGGAGACGACGTGAGTCCTATACCCGGTACCACAAAGATCAAGAACTTTAACGATAACATTGGAGCTCTGTCCGTGGAATTAACTCCGGAAGAAATGTCTGAACTTGAATCCTATGCTTCGGCCGACGTTGTTCAGGGAGACAGGCATTTCATTCCGGCAAGCACATGGATAAATTCAGAGACACCTCCTTTGTCATCTTGGAAAGCAGAGGAATGATTGTGAATTACTACACTGCTGCAATGACCTTTGGTTGAATTATTATCGTTACTACTCTACTTGTGTATTATGTTTGGCAACTAAAAAAATAAATGATGAATTATGTACTGCTATGATATGACGATTATATGATAAATCACTTTAGCCTTTTCTTATGATTACTCTTTTAACTCTGAAGAAGTTCAATGTCCTTACAAAGATGTTTAAATTTGTACATTAATTTTTTAATTTGAATGGGGTTTATTAAAGTAGTCTACATGATGGCATGGTGCTGAATGCGACCCTAATAATAAATTGACTAAACTTGAAGACTTTAGTATGTGTCGTGGTCAACTCAATGAAAATGTAGTCAATTACGCCTAAGATGTCAAAAACGTTATTTGAGAAAATTTCTAAATGTTTTCGTGGTGTAATTTGCAACATTCAATGTCCCAAAATCTGAAATGGCAACAATACCGTAAAAGAATCTACAAATACACAGTAGTGCAATTTGCAAAAAAGAAAAACAAGCTTACAATTTTGATGCACTTTGCTTACAATTACAACTTGGGGTGCAATTCAAAAAAACTTACTATCCAAGTACGAGTTTGAAATAATAACTTTTTTATTTTATTTAAACATTTCAACCAAAATTACAAAAATGCCCCATAACTTTTGGTAAAAACGTTTTTGATTGTGAAAAATACACGTGGCAATTTTTTTGAACATGCATTTTGACCACTTGGCATCACAAAATAAACGAAAAAACTAATTTTGAGCCCAATTGAACATATTTTACAGCAAAAATCGATACATACATACTAATACTGGTCAAGATCACGATCCGATCCCAAAACCTACGAGGCAAAAATGACAAATAGACAAAATAGAAGGCAAATTTTGCATTTCAATCTATTTTTATCGCGTTAGCTGAGGGTGTAAATTGAAAACCTGCACCCACCAACCAACGGTTCCCAAATCCCAATCATCCACCAAACTCACTATCACCCCTTTGATGCTTAATAATAGCAATTGCTACTTTATCATAATTTTTGAGTGTTATGTGAAAAAGAGGGAAATGAAGTGTTTGTTAACTTTTTATTTGACTGTTGACAAGAAGAGAAACACAGACAGAACAATCCATTTGCTGGAGAGAGTGATAACTGGTAATTTAATAATACTAAAAAAGAGCTCAATTAATAGTAGTTTTGTTCTATTGTGTATAAAATTGTCTTCTTTTTTTCAATTAATTGTTATGGTCCTCGTGCAGCTTATGATTCAATACTTTATTGTTCTGCTGCTTTTGCTTCCATATATATGGCGTCATCCATGACGCCCTTGCTGTGTGTGTATATATCTCATTCACATAATCTATGTATGTCTCAAGTGTTTGTTCAGGTGCTTAATATATAAGAAGAAATGGCGGTGAATGTGGAGAGAATAAAGCTGGGTTCTGAGGGGCTAGAGGTGTCGAAGCAGGGCCTGGGGTGCATGGGAATGTCCGCTAACCAAGGACCCCCAAGGCCGGAGCCCGACATGATTAAGCTCATTCAACACGCTATTGGTTCTGGTGTTACATTCCTCGACACCTCCGACGTCTATGGCCCCCACACCAATGAGATTCTTATAGGAAAAGTATGTTTTTACTTCCATATCCATCTTAATTGGACTCTCTTCACTGCCTTATCTTATTGTCAATAGATTCAAGCTTTTATTTTTATATGTTGAATGATGTTACTCAAGTACTTCTACACAATTAATTGTTCATACTTCCATTTATGCGTTTAACTTGATTGAAATTATTACAGTATTTGGCATCATTCATGTCCTCAAAGTGTAATCAAAATGATATCTTTTTTGGGCTTTATGTACTCTCTTCATAGTACGCTAATTTTGTGGAAATTGAATGGGGTTTTCCTCAACTCCTCTTTGAGGATTCAGTTCTTTAAATATTCTGTTGCACATGTGTATCACATAGGAGTAAAGACTAACACTCTTGTCTTCCATATTGAAATGGAGCATGCAAACATCTTTGAGTTTCTGTAGTCTTGGAAACACATAATGTAAATTCATACATGGTAAAATGTGATATCATACCATTATGCCATGAAATCTGGGCTGAGTTCTAAGTAAGCTGCTATTCTCACCAACAAAATCTACATCTTGTATGCTATTTGCAGGATGTACAAATACGAAGTTCCCCCTTTTCTGTTTTCTTTAACTTATAATTCTCTATTGCAAATTAAATTATTATTGTGCTTCTACTTTCATTTATTTATTTTTGTGGCTCATAGCGGCAATGTGTTGTACATATGAATATATTCGGAGTTAGTTCTTGTTGAATCGAAACAAAGGTTTGGGATATGTGACAACCATTTCAAATTTTCTTCCGTACTTCTTGATGACACGACCCAACTTCATTTCTTCTATGGATGTTCAAACTATGCAGACGTTTGTAACCCTTTGTGTAAAATGTGTTTTACGTAATCCTTAAAAGAGATGGGAGTTAGTGTTGAATTAACCTTGAATTGCTGAAACAAGCTGAGATCATGCGCTTACTAGGAAATTCTTGACTTGTTGGTGTAGGCTTTGAAAGGGGTAACGAGAGAAAAAGTGCAGATAGCAACCAAGTTTGGGATAAGACAAGATGGGAAGATTCAAGGTGATCCAGCATATGTCAGGGCTTCATGTGAGGGAAGCTTGAAGCGCCTTGACATTGATTACATTGATCTCTACTACGTGCATCGGATTGATACTAGCGTTCCCATTGAAATCACGGTTAGTACGCTTCCAAGAAGCTCTCATGGCGGTGTATTAGGTTTCATGATTGTTATTACAATAGTGGTGTATTTGTAATTTTATATAACTTCCGCAAATGAGTTTGAAGCACAAATACAATGTTTTTGTCATCAGAAAGGAAAATGCAAAGTACAGTTGGAAATAACCCTCCTCGCCAATTTTATGTTTTAAGTTGACTTTGTTTTCTTGTTTTTAGGTGTGTTTGTATTTTAGGAATTTGTAATTATATAATTATGCCTTATTCAATTAAATGTTCATCCGCACGGAAGTTTGAATGTTCTTATTGTCCTCCATTCAACTATTTGATAGTTACTCTGATTTTGAATTGGTGGGTAACATTGTAATCTCATCGGACTTAAAAAGAGAGAGAAATACAAGGATTGATGGCTGTAGGTGACTCTGGTTTTGAATACAAGGACTTAGTTTTTAATGCCTCATTGGATTGGGTTCTTCTGGCTTCTTTAGAATACCATACTTATGTGTCATGCTTTTCATTATTGAAGATGGGAGAAATAAAAAAATTGGTTGAAGAAGGGAAAATAAAATATGTTGGCCTCTCAGAGGCATGTGCTTCCACAATCAGAAGGGCTCATGCTGTTCATCCAATAACTGCTGTTCAGAATGAATGGTCATTGTGGTCGAGAGACTTGGAAGAAGAAATAATCCCTACATGCAGGTCAGAGGTCTCATTTCGGTGACATTTTAGGTAGCAGAAATTAGTGACTTACGGATATCTGTCTTGTGAATTTCAGAGAGCTAGGTATCGGAATCGTTCCATATAGTCCACTTGGACGAGGGTTTTTTTCAGCTGGTCCCAAGTTAATGAAGAACTTAACAGAGAATGACATCCGTAAGGTTCGTGGACTTCTAAACTTTTTCAACCCTTAGTAATGAAGATAAACATGTTCATTGGCTTTTGCATATAAAGTACATTCTCGGTGTATGCTCTCTATTAGGCACTTGTTCTTGCTGTTGCTTCTTCAGTTTTTGAATTGTGCTTTAACGACATTTTCATCCATGAGTGGTTATAAGTTGAACAAGAGTGCATGATTTCATATCCTTGGTTGCAGAATAACTCTTAGCAGATGCACAACAAACACAAAAGTTTCGCTAAAAGGAAACTTTTCATATTCTCGTTAGTTAACCATTTTCCTTTATTAGGAATAGAGCCGTTAGAATCTTTTGTAATCAGCGCGCCTCTCTCTTATAAATAGAGGTGTTTAACTTCTGTTTTACTTACTTAGTTTAAATCAGTTCATTAGAGTTGGTTAAAACACTAAACTCTCTCATGTAAATCATTCAATTTTTTTCAATCGTCAATGTGAAATTCTTCAATTTGTCTCGGTTTCGTTTTGTTACCGTGTATCTGCAATGTACATGCATACATAGAGATTCATTGAGCTACTTGATTCATGTGGTTATTCCGCTAAATATCCACAATTTTCTTTCTGAAATGTCCCTACCATGCAAATACATAAATCAATTCCGTTTGTAGGGTGAGTTTTGAGTTTCCAGTCAGAGGAAATGAAAGAGACTCCAAAAATAAATCATCTCCAAATTACATCCCTTTTTCTGGCAGTGGCAACCTCTCTCCTACCGAACACTGCATCTTGCTCATCTTGCAATAGTATAATGTCTTCATTTCATAATAACAATAACTATGATAAGAGGTAACAACAATAACTATGATAAGAGGTAGCCTCGGTCATTCTCTTAGATTCTTAAACATCTTCGTTCATCTTGTAGTGCACTGCCACCACAACAGAATGTTACTTCCTTTTGTATGGAAGACTAATGAAATTCAAATTTTGCAGAAATTTCCAAGGTTGCATGGGCAAGATCTTGAACATAATGCAGTGATATTTGACCGGGTTGCCGAAATGGCGACAAGAAAAGGCTGCACCCCGTCGCAACTGGCGTTGGCTTGGGTTCATCACCGAGGAGATGATGTGAGTCCTATTCCCGGTACCACAAAAATAGAGAACTTCAACGATAATCTCGGAGCTCTTTCGGTGAAATTGAGTCAAGAAGAGATGACAGAACTCGAGTCCTACGCTCCAGCTGACTTTGTTAAGGGAGAAAGGAGTGCTTTCATGTCAACCTCATGGATAAATTCAGAGACGCCTCCTTTATCATCTTGGGAAGTTGAGGAAGGATCATGAATTGCTACTGTACTGGCATGATAAACCATTTTGGTGAATCACATAAGCTTTTTCTTATTTACTCTATATATCTCTACAGCTGAATTTTTGTTGGCCAACTTAAAGATAAATGATGAATTAGACCTACATCTGTTTGCTGGAGTAGAAATATATGTTCTGCATATATTTTGTAGTGTGGGAATGTTGAACGTTATTCCATGTATCAATGTTCCTCCTGTTCATGCGATTTTTGGTAGTCATTTGAATTTCAACTCATTCCAGTTCTTGTTGGTTTTTGTTTTGGACATGGAGCATAAAAATAATTAAACATCTATATGGCTTGATTCTCAGAATTCTACTTCATGTTCCTCTACTGAAATTTGGGCTCCATAAAGGCATAGACTGTTAAGTAACAATAAGTAATGTGTTCTTTTGGGAGAAGAACTAAACTCCTAAGAAATGAGATGAGAAAGAGAGACTTAAATTTTAAATATTCTTGATTTCTTTCTTAATGATCATACGTACAACTCATAACATTTATAGAATTTCAAACACAATAAACTTCTAATAACCATAATGTGGATAACTACCCACTAGCCACTACTAGGATAACTTCTATTCAACTACAACACAATTAGATAAATACTAATAACTAATTAAATAATAATAATAATAATAATAATAACAACAATAATAATATTAACTATCCATAAGCTCGTATCATAGACTCACCTGAATCTCACATAAAATCTTCCCTTTATGCTTCAAAAGGTTAACACAAGAATGGACTAAATTAGCACACTCAACCATGAATATTTTGCCCATAAATCCAACCCACAACCGCCGAAAATCCTAAAAAATTCGAGGATGAATTCTATCCACCCTTCAGGAGGACAGTTCCACCTTCTCAGAATGATCACCTAAATATTCCTTGAACCCAACTCATGTTGTTAGTGGAAGTCATTGGAAAGTTGAAAAAACACACAAAAACAATAACATGTAGATTCCGCAAAATACTGAGAATTCGACAAGAACATAGAGACTCTCAGAGTTTTTTGTTCAATAATCAACTCTCCTTTCAATAATCAACTCTCCTGTTTTTAGGGATAAAAATACCTCAAAATACATTAAAAAATATAATAAAACTATGTTTATCCAAAAAAGAAAAAAGAAAAAACAAATAACTGTCAAAATTGAAGTCCTTAAAAAGATTTTAAAAACATCCGATTTTTTTCGAAAATCATGTCGTTTTTAAAATATAAAACTGTCCTTCTCAAGTAAAATTGATATGTAAAATGTAAAATAATATATATATTTTTTTATTGCCTACTGTTAAAATAAAATATAAATCACAAGTTTCGTAACACCTATTCAATTAGTTTATATAACACATGTAAAATTATTTGTATTATATAACTTCATATGTTAACTTCACTATGGTAAAAAAGCGATTCAAAAGTTAATATATTTTTTTTTTTAAAAAGAAGCAATATTATTATATGGTTAGATTAAATATTAAAATAATATTTCTGAATAGTTTAAATAACTCTCCTGGTTTTAGATTTACACGGATATAAATACCTCCAAATACAAAAATAAAATAAAATCTAATAAAGCTGTGTTTATCCAAAAATGAAAAGAAAAAAAAAACAACAAATAACTCTCAAAATATAAGTCCTTAAAAAATTTAAAATTCCGCTAATACAACACTGTCAGTTGTGACCCTCAAAACATCAGATTTTTTCGAAAATCATGTCATTTTTGGGTAAAATTAATATGTCAAATTTCAAAAAAAAAAAATTGCATTTATTTTTTATTACCCACTTAAAAAAAAAATATAAATCACAAGTTTTGTTACACCTAAGGTGATACAAACTTAAGGTTATAAAATATAAACCATTAGTAATTGTTATTTTTGTTTGTAGGCCTATATATGATTAATAGGCGATACAAACTTAAGGTTATAAAAAAATTGCACTTCTTTTTTACTACCTACTTTTAAAATAAAAATATCACAAGTTTCGTTACACCTAAAGGCGATACAAACTAAAGGTTATAAAATATAAATCATTAGTAATTGTTTATTTTTGTTTTTAGGCCATATATATGATTAATAGGTGATACAAACTTAAGGTTCACTTGTTTTACCTTCTACGGAGCCTCTTAAATTTAACCCCACCAGTCCTTTCACTTAAAAATTTTCTGGCATAAAATTTATTCACATTCACCAAGACCATTAAAGCATTTTAAATTAGATACCTGAATATGTGCATATATATAAACGTACTAGACAACAGCCATCGCACGAGGCAAAGAAGCAAACAACAAAACAACAAATCCAAAGCACCAAATCAGTACACAGACCATATCATATATTATTTTTCATATATAAACACGACGCTTATACTAGCATTAACATGCACCATATCATACACAACATATTGAAGGCCTAATATATATAAGACACCACAATATGAATAAGATGGAAATGATCAAACAAAGACTCTAGCCGGGGTACAATCCACCTCCCTGAGCACCGTCTTGAGCCCTTTTCCACCAGCATTCGCCATCGGATGTATCCCCTGCGACGGCCCCTTAATATAAGCCCGATTCTCCCTCTCGTTCGCAAACGAAACTCCGTAGCGATTCTGGACATCCTGAGCTAGATTCTGATAAAGCTGGCCATCCCTGGTGAGCGCCATCATGACTTGCGGAATCCCAAGCGGCAGTTCATCACCTCTATCCACCTGCCAAAAGTGAATGACTTTGCCATAAGTCTTGGCAACCTTTTCGAGATCCTGACGCTGCACCGGACCCGGAACGGACGGCATGAAGAGCACGCCGCTCTTGACCTCAAACTCGTGCGAGTGCCAGAGCTTCTTCTCATCATCCGGTAATGTCAAGAAGAGCTCTTCCGACACTATGTATTCGAGCCCGATGAGACGACCGTCGTCGTCGGGCCTGTCGTAGATGAGGCACTGCCGGAAGTCCTCGTTCTGGTGTCCGCAGAAGTGGTGCGCCTCCACCTGTCGGGTCATGTCGTGTCCATAGAAATGGAACCTAATTAACAAACAAATACTTAATCAATTATTTTATTAATTCATCCAAAATATATACGTACATGCAAAACATAATAATTAAGAACAATTAATTAATACGCGCAAAGGTGCTGGTGGATTTTGTTGATGGGACCAAAGGCTTGAACGGCGGCAGTGGCTTTCTCAAGAACGGCTGTTGAAGTTTTGGTTGGTTCTCCGGGGACATCTGGGTGAGTAGAAACGTTCACTCCTTCCATTTTTAATTATTATTATTAGCTTAAAGCTTGTTGATTCTCAATAGATATATATATATATTCCTAATGTTGAATGATTAGATTTGGATATTGCATGCAATGACTTATAGTGGAGAAAGAGGTTGCATGCAGATCGACGCGTTGGGATATACGTGCCACTTTCGTATCTAATGTGGCTACTTAGGTGTCGTCAATCTCGCCTACTACTTTGCGTACTGTTATTGAACTTATAATTTCTTTATATATGGGGAAATATTTATTTGTTGCTAATTATCAATACACAGGGCAAAAAACAAATGGTCTTAGCGTAAATTGTTAGTCGATAAAGAATTATGTTACACGTCTCTTTTATTGGATGATTTTGTGTTTTGTCCTCAAATATATGACCGATTAAGTATATATATATATATATATATATATATATATATATTAATCAGTATAAAAAGAATCTATCTATTTCAGTTTCTTTAAGGAAATTAAAATATATATTATTGACAACAAAAATGCAAGAGAAGTGTGATCTATGTGCTCAGATATAGAGCCAATTATTTACAAACTATATATCCCAAGTGTTTATATGCAATAAGCACAATATCTCCATTAAAAAGAAATAGACACGTTATCTACTGTAACTATAAAAAGTTGCAAATCGACTTTGTTACGTTTCACGTATTTGTTATTTGAAATTTACAAGAATACCCATAGTTAAATATAATCTTGATCTGTTGATTCGATCTACCACGTAAACTCTTCGAATCCCTCATTAATTTCAAAATTATCTTCATTCCACTACAATAAATATATCATTCTATAAGATTAAAAAATGATAGTTAGAGAATATTTTGTGGCACTTTTAATTTTTAATGGTATTCTTAAGAAATACCACTTGTAGCTGCGTGACAAAATCTATATACCCCTAGATGTTAAATATAGTGACAATATTAAATGCTAATAAATATGGCTACTCTAACTCTTATTAATGCCTATATACGGGTTACTAGTGGCATCTATAAATGACACTACATGAAATTTTTGTTACATAGAAAAAGGTCATTACATCCTTTTATCATAGAACTTGTAAAAGTCTAGAAATGAGCTTTTTGTGACATTAAAAAATGCCAGTGAACAGAATTAAATAAAAAAATTTAGTTATAATAGTTCCTTCAAACACTGAGTTTATTATAATCATAATTCATTACTACAAATCAAAAATCCCTGTTAAATTTCATATGAATTGACTAAAAGCCTTAAACACAAGGATCAAACAACTAATATATAAATACAAATAATACATATCGCATATGAATTAAATGCAAAAGCTAAGCTAGACATGGGTCGAGTTACTAATCCATCTCTACAAATATTGTCTTCTATTCCACAGCTAATGAAATAGAATATAGTTTTCATCTTTCATCAATTTGGCCTTCAATACTCAATAGTAAACACTTGCATCAAGAAATGAATAATACAAACTTATTCGCAATTAGGTCCGAGGATGATTGAGAAATAGAAACACCGATAAATTAAATCAAAAGCATCAAGAATCATGATGTACACAATTTCATTATTTACTGATATTGAAAAAACAATTCACCCATGGTATAATACAATTGATCAAAAGGATCATACTTTATCATGGAAGGAAGGCAACGAAGTGCATATTTGTGAACAAACAAATATCTGTGAAAGATTAATAAAAAACAAAAACTGACAAGGAACCATAATGCAAGATTGTGTGGAAGAATTAGTTTCAGTTTAAATGTTTAATCATAAAATCTAGACAAGTATCTGGTTGATTTGGATAAGAGGATGGGTCTTTGCATCAACACATTATACTAAGACCGCTAAAATGTGTAGGCCAAGCCTAAGTTCATTTGACAACTTCCAACAACTTGTTCCAGGGTGTCTCTGGCGAAAAAAGACAGTAATATCCTTTTTTTCTTAAAAAGAATATGTAGATTTTTTAATTTATTACTATAAATTGTTAAAGAATGCAAACATAAAATAAAATTTAAAATAAGCTATGATTGCATTATATATATGTATATATTGTAATATTTTCTATACTTTTACTTATAAATTTTCAATGAAAGGCTATAATTAAATTTGAAATTATATAAAAAAATATATATTAAAAGTAACAAGGGGTTTTTGGTCACTAATATACAAGATGTACTAGAAAAATCACAAGGAGGTGGTGTGCAATTTTTTGAAATCACAAGGTGGTAATTTGCCTAGGGGGTAATTTGTCAATTTGGCATAACCCAAGTAAATTACCAAAAACCCATTATTCTATTTCCAAAATCAAATGTCTCCTCAAAGCATATTACATTTCAGTCTATCAAACAAGAAAAAGTATAGATTTTTCAGAATGGTAAACAGAATTGTAAGACAGTCTCAGTTTTGAAAATCAGTTATTCCATATAAAACATTCAGTTGAAGAGTTATCGTTATTCTTCCATGTTCCACTTCATATGCAAAAGACTTGATCAATACCCAGAAATATTCAACCCCAAACCCATGGTCAGAAAGCAGAGAACACCACCACTTCTTTGTAAACTCTCAACTTTTCATCTGAAGTAATGCAAGAACGAAAAATCAAGATGAACCCCATCCTCCACCTCCTGGAGTTAAAATATGAAGAGTCTCCCCTGCCTGCACCTCAATTGTGTTCTTCCCTCCAAGATATACCTTTCGTTTCTCTTTCGTGATAAGGTAATTAGCTCCACGAGCCCCATCTTTTCCACCCTTCAGCCCCCTCGGGGAATGCACACGCCTTTCTGATAGAATACTGACAACAACGGGGCGCCTAAACTCGATCTCCCTAACAATTCCATCACCTCCTCTATGAACTCCAGCACCCCCACTACCCTCTCTTAATCCAAATCTATGTAATAAAACTGGATATCTCTGCTCGAAAATCTCAGGATCGGTCATACGGGTATTGGTCATGTGGCACTGGACCCCACTAGTACCGTCCCAACTAGGGCCAGCCCCACTTCCACCCCCAATAGTCTCATAGTACCCAAAAGTATTATCTCCAAAGGTCAAATTGTTCATACAACCCTGTGAACAAGCACAGGCCTGGAAGGCAGTAAGAATAACATCAGTAATTCTCTGTGATGTTAGGACGTTACCTCCCACGACTGCAGCTTTGTCACTTGGGGAGAGAAACGAACCTGGAGGAATGTATATCTGTACAGGAGCCAAGCACCCTTGGTTTAGAGGAATATCAATGTCCACCAAACAGCGGATGCAGTATATAACGGCTGCAGCTGTAACGGCCTCAGGGGCATTCCAATTCCCGTAAACTTCAGCACTGGTGCCGGAGAAATCAAAAAATGCTTCACCTTTCTTAGAATCAATGGTGAGCTTCAAGTGTACAACAGACCCGTCATCCATGAAATCTTCTTCTTCGATGATCACAGAATCTTTCTCTTTAATGGTAGCAGACTCCGAGGAAACTTTAGCAGCAACAGACTTGAGCATTTCTCTCACTGCTTCTTCTGCATTAACCTGTACGTGATTCATGTACGACTGGACAATCTCCAAACCATACTGCTCAATAAGCTCTTTGATAAGTGAGATTCCTCTTTGATTTGCAGCCACTTGTGCCTGCAAATCGGATAAATTATCTTGCAGCCGGCGTGTTCCAGGTATGTGATGAACAGGTTCTTCAGAAGACGGGAACTGGAGAAGTTTGCTGATTCCTTCCTCTTGAAAGTGGCCCTTCTCCACTAGCTTGAATGCTTTTATTGCAGCTCCTTCTTCCCATATGGACTTCGAGAATGGGGGCATGCTTCCCGGAGTAATACCTCCAATCTCTGCATGGTGTCCTCTACTTGCAACAAAGAATACAAGTTTCCCATTGTCAAAAACAGGTGTAATAACAGTAATATCAGGAAGATGGCTACCTCCAGCACAAGGATGATTTGTAACCAAGACATCCCCTTCGTTCAAATTGTCGCCCCAGAATTGCAGCTGCCACCTGACTGTGCTGGACATAGCTCCTAAGTGCACAGGAACATGAGGAGCATTTGCGACAAGACCACCATCAGGGCCAAAAAGGGCACAAGAGAAATCCAACCTTTCCTTAATATTAGTAGATATTGACGTGCGCTGTAGGGTGCGTCCCATCTGTTCAGCTATACCCATAAATCTATGGTTGAAGATTGAGAGTTGCACGACATCTGCGACTTCTTTTGAAATTTCCACAATATCTTGAAGGGACTCGATCTCTATCTTGATGTTACCGTACCTTGTAATAATAGCTTTACAGCTTGGTTCTACAATCACGGTGCTGTTACCATTCATAATAACTGCAGGACCAGGAATGACATGCCCATATGCAAGATCTTCGAGCTTGTATAGAGGTGTGTCGTGCCACCCATTGCCAAAATAAATCTTGTAGTGCTTCTCCACTTTGGTGGTCCCAGAACCAGGCTCCAGAGCTTGAGGCTTGAGGATGTTAGTGACTCCAATACCACGAACTCTTACATCACAGATAACTATATTCCTGTTTTGAAGCTTAAATCCATATTCTTGTTGAAATAAGTTCACAAATTGAACAGCATAATCCAATCTTGATCCATCCTCCTTTACGGGGCTTGTTACCATTATTGCAGTATCTGTTCCCTCATATCTTAGATTCAAATACGTTTCAGTTGTAATATTTTCTTCTTTAAAGCCTTGCATTAGCAGCTTCTGCTTCACCTGCTTCAAAAGACTTTCTTCTCTGCTAGAGGCCTCCAAAATAGATTCAGGACCATAAACAGCAGAATATGGCTCTTGTGCCTCCTCCACAACATCAGCCATTCCCATTCCATATGCACTCAAAATCCCACAGAACTTATGAATTAGTACTTCTTTCATGCCTAAGGATCTGGCAATAGCACAGGCGTGCTGGGGACCGGCGCCTCCAAAGCATGCCAGAGCATGGTTCTTTGTCTCATGGCCCTTCATCTCCGTCAATTGGCGTATAGGACGACACATGGTTTCGTTAGCAACATTTATGAATCCTAGTGCAATCTCTTCCACTGTCATATCCTTTGCTCCTGGATCCTGGTTCTTTCTGTACTGATTAATTTGTTTCGCAAGCTTCTCAAATTCATTCCTAGTTGCAAGGATATCTAATGGCTGATCCTCTGTTGGTCCAAAGATTGATGGAAAATAATCTGGAATCACATATCCCAAGATGAGATTCGCATCTGTAACGGCCAGCTCACCTCCTTTACGGTAACAAACTGGTCCTGGATGTGCACCAACTGATTCTGGTCCTACTCTGAAAGCTCCAAACTGAAACTTCAGCTTTGATCCACCACCAGCAGCAACTGTGTTGATCTCAAGCTGAGGTGCTTGGATAATTGCTCCGGCAATTTGTGTTTCTATAACTTGTTCATAGCTCCCTGCATATCTACTCACATCAGTAGATGTGCCACCCATGTCAAAACCAATAAGGGCCTTGTCTGTTTCAACTCCAAAAAGAGTTTGCGAGTATCCCACAACTCCACCGGCGGGACCTGATAAAACTGCTTTATGACCTGAAAATCTACTTTCAGGTGCCAACCCCCCATCTGACTGCATAAACAAAACGTTCAATTTGCCAACTCCTTCATCGAACCTGGATATGAAGCCTGACAAATATTCTTTAATTACTGGAGTCAGGTACGCATCCACACATGCTGTGAAACCTCGAGGGACAGCGCGAACCATGGGGGTCAAAGCAGATGACAAGGAAACATGTCTAAACCCCAAACTCGTTGCCAGCTTTTCAACTGCTACTTCATGTTGTGGATAAGTGTATGAATGAAGTAACACTACTGCTAAGCATCTGATACCTTTCTCTAATAGACCTTTAAGAACAGGCTTTAGAGCTTCCTCATCAAGTGGCTTCACAATCCTGAGAAGCTCACCTGAAACACCCCGAACTATTGATGCAGAAGAATCAGAGCTTGTTCTCTCGTCATTAAGAACAAGTTCAACTCTCTCATCAATCTCCACAACCTCTTCATAAAGATTGGATGGTTTTGATACGGTGAGGTCAAAGATATCTGGCCGAGCCTGGTTGCCAATCTGCAGAAGATCTCTGAAGCCCCCAGTCACACACAGTGCAATTCTCTCTCCTTTTCTCTCTAGCAGTGCGTTTGTTGCCACTGTGGTTCCCATTCTTATCCATTCAATCTTATCAGTAGGGACTTTTGAACTTCTAGGAATCTTTTCTCCAGTAAATTCTTCAAGAATCCTCCTAATCCCTTCCACTGGAGCATCATCATAGTTAGCAGGGTCAACAGATAAGAGCTTCATGACTCGTCCTTCAGACCTGCCTGGAATTTCAGCATAGACATCAGTGAAAGTTCCCCCTCTGTCAATGCAGAATTTAAGCTTCCCTTTATCGATACTCCCCATCTCTTGTCACCCTTTGAGAGAATTATTTCACTGGACCTTGTCTGAAATATTTGAGAATATATCAAAGAAAGTTCTGGATGGCCCAGACCTGTCAACAGAGCAACAATGTGAAACGATGCAACAAGATTCAAATATTCAACTAGATATGGATTACTAATAATCTGGATACAAGCTCATGCAAGCGTGCAGATGTCTTCAATGTCTATTTGAGCATAAGTTAAGATATAAAACTAGTTAGGACTCAGAATTTTCAGAATGGCTATGGCAATAGTGCTCTAGCTTGTCTACAATAAGAGAAAAGCGATGCAACAAAAAGATATAATATTAGGAAATGCTCTTATCTCCACTTCCATTTAGATAAAGATGGCTGCAGCCCTTCTAAATGTTTTCAGAGAAGCTCTACTGAAACATAAATTATTCACGAATAAATAACAGAGAGCGTGCCTACACCCAGCCTGACACAAGCAAGTAAAGGAGGGAGATACGATAGGCAAATATAAACTTCAAGAAGGTGCTCTACTCATTCTAGTTGGCTTTCACCAAAACTCAAGGCCTGTAATAAATGAGTGGATTATGAAAATTGCAAGAAGATTTTGATGGAGCACTTTGTACAGCTTTTTAATAGCTCATAAGACATTAGCATAAGTGCCGCATATCAGGAGTCAAGACACTGTCTTTCCCAGCCTGTACTAAGACGGACCAGCTGAAAGAGTATGATCCGAAAACCTAAAACAAATGTCTTCCGCTACTAACTAGGAACCTTAACAACTAATCCTAATCATAAAAATCGTATAAAAACTTTCAATGGCATCATGCGGTGACAACAACCGATCAAAATTCAAACGCATGACCAATAAACTCCTGCAAATCCACAATAAAAATTTCATAATCCAGAAAACACTTGAACTATATCAGAAACAAGAGAAGAGCCACATATAGTGCCCAATTAGACCTACTGTTAGATTCTTCACGACGCCACAGGACTAGCTAAAAAACGACCCAACAAATCCGAACAATCAATTACACAAGCGAGGAAAGTAGAATCTGCGAGGATGCATATAGGAGAAGGCTACTTGCAACTACAATTCAAATTATTGAAATGTGCTTATTGACATTTTTTTTGCCCAAACTTCATCTGATATTAACCGAAAATAGTGAACGTTTTCCATACAAATTAACCAAATTTAACAACTGATTAGCGCAATAGACACGAAATTGAAATGTAACTATGGTGAAAGTTCATCGAACCTGCTTCAAAATAATGGCAACACAATAATAATAATGATAATGATAATGATACTAACTATATCGATAATGATAAAAATGAAGTCAACGGTGTACAAATTGCTAATACGCCGCGTAGCGATAAGTAAACTAGTTGAAAAATGGAGCAAAAGTGCATATATTTGTGTGTATATACACTGATTAAGAAAATTGAGTGTTTTTGTTACCTGATAGAGATGAGGGCTTGGTTACTGACTGGACTATGCGTATGTATGTATGTATATGTGGGGAAGTGTCTCACGCAAACGACCCAGATTTGGTAAATAAAAAAGATCACTTATTTAAAGTATGTGTTGATTACTAAAGACGATCGCGTTCAAGACTTGGTTTATTGTTAAGAGTATTTCATTATAACGTTTTACTTTATATAACTTATGCGTCATTATAAAATTAGAAATTACCACAATTACACGAAAGAACATAAGTTTATTAACATGTATACAAATGCGCACTAAACTTTATTAGGTAAAATCAAAAGATTCGTCATAACAACTATCTCAAATTAGCTTTATTTTTATTAGTAACCAATGCATACAAAAGTATTTTTTCAAAGATTAGAACAAGGAAACTATAGTAAGAGGATGATATCTTTGAAAAAATTGGTGTCTCGCCTTTATTGGGATAAGAATCTGCAAAAAGATACAAAATAGTATCAATGGCGAATGTAATTTAATATTGATGAATATGAAAAGGCTCTGTTAGTTTCCACGAAAAAAGGCTTCCATAGAATCATGCGAATTATTTGTTAGTTTTTTCTTAAATAGTTAAGTATTCCAAGGAGTTTGCAAATTTGTAGCCAAACTAATACCAAAATATATCCATGAGTGCGAGCCTGGCGAATGTTGCAATATGTTGAATATAACCATGAACAGTATAACTGAAAACGAAAATTCATAGATATGAAATATGAGGAATGTGATATTTGGATAACAAAAGACAGTTAGCTTATTCCTAAAAATGGGCATAAGTGGGTAATAACTTGTAATTAAGTTGCTTGGATAAAAACAAAACTTTGAACCCAACAATGTTCCCAAAATGATCTTAACGATCCCCTAAGACATCCCTAATTCTTTAAGCATCTCCCTTGCTCTCCAAAGGTCACTTCTCCTTGCAGTACCTGGTTTATCCGCTATATGCATATGCTTTGGTGACTACAAATACCTGTAGTTATAATGAAAGAAGAAACAAAGGAAAATTAGATAAGAGTAATAGAAAAAAGAAAACAAAGAAAAATAGATAAGAGACAATAACTAATCGCTACATCTGTTGAAACCAAAAATATTATACATAATAAAATGACAGAATAATCCATCTCCCCAAAACGTTATCAAGTTTACTAATTGCAAATCTAAATGGCAGAAAATTTCATATCCCACAAAACAGTAATTAAAGTACCACTGCAAATACAAACTTATCCCTATTCCTTTTATTAGAGATTGTGAAAACGCACAATACCAGAAATCAGGAACAGAACAATTACCTCCGTAGTATCTTTTTATCAAGTATTGTAAACTTCGTATAGTGCATGCAAACTCAACCATGAATAGGTTTCTCCGAATGGCTCATAGCATCCTGTATTGTTAAGTTCAAGAACAACAAAATACCAAAATTAAGACTTTTACAAAGCAATTATGATTCACAACATCAAAATTTAATAATTTATTAAAATGACATACACTCTGCACGCATGCTTTTGAAACATACATTTCAATAGAAAATACATCCAGTTGAAATGGAAAGTTGAAGAACAAAGAAAGAGATAGGGAGAGATAACTGAAACTTAATTTCATAAAATGGCACCATATTCCTGCATGAAATTAGTGTAATATCAAAACAATACCTCCTACTCATTAATCTCCTTTTTTACCTCCTACTCATTGATCTCATTTTTTACAGTTTCAATCCCTAAATGCATGATATCAGTAACAACACCAACCTGCACAATAAATAACTAATTAAAATGATGGGAGAAGTAATTGAATGAGGAGGAGAAAAAAATGTAAAGAGAGATAAAAGAAAACCGTTCATCATTGTTTCCTCCACAACCGTAATTAGTAAATGTGAGTTTTAAAACTGAAAAAATTAACTACATAAGTGGGGAAGTGGGGAGTGGGGCAGTTATTTAGAATTTGAATTTGGAAGGTTCAACAACTTTTAGAACGGACATTTGATTATTGGTCCGATGGTCCAACATTTTGGTTTAGTTCCCAAATTTGCCCTTGAATTTACATGTGGACTTTTAAGTGGTAAAAAGTGATGGGGACAATTTTGTAAATCTCTTAAAATAACTTCTATTTTGTCTCACAAAACCTCTTCCCTTTTATATTAGTAATAGATATTAGTAATAGATAGATATAATTTATTTTTAATATTTTATTAAAAAGGGTATTTTTGTCATTCATTAAGTCTTCACTGCAAAAGTAACAAATTAAAATTCTCGAATAAGTACAAGAATGTGTATCCTTCAATCAAGAATGAGGGAATGTGTATTTATCAAAAAAAAAAAAAAATTTCAAGAATTAGGGGAGTGTGATTCTACCTTACCCTCTCTGGGTTTGAGGGGTTTTCAGAAGCGGTTGCTGAGACTGAGAGGGTTATTGGGTCAGGGTAAGAGTGGAGAAGAGTTATTTTATTCTTTATTTTAATGTAAACCTAAATATAAATAGTATTAACTTTTGATTTAAGTACAAAATCATTTGTTTTGAATTGATAATAAACTTGACAAATCATACAAATATTGTATTTATTTTGTTCTCAAATGAACATATATTGAAAAACATTAGCTCGTAATAAAATTTGACAAAACCCCTTTATATAGAATTATATATCTATACTATATAATAAGAATAGAAGATTTTTTTTCGTTCATTTTAGCTTCTTCCTATTTTAGCCACCCTTTTTAGCTTTTTCCATTCCAGTCCTTAGCTTTTTCCTATTTTGCCCATGTATTTTCTACTTTTTCCATTGCAGCCCTTTTCTCCTCTTCGATCTTATGGGTTTGTTCCTTTCGAACCACATCCGATTATAATTTTGCCTAATAATTGTTCAAAATTTGGATCTTGGAAATCGTGTCTAGCTGTTACGAAAAGAGCTGGAGAGGGCGGCGGGAAGGCGACCGAGAATGATGGTTGAACGACGGCAACGACGGTGGTCTTTTAGGACAAACAACGGTGATCGTTGTCTGTTGAGGTTCCGTTTGGAGGGTGGTGTTTGGGGTTTAGTTGGAGAAGACGATGACTGGATATGATAGTTCTTTTCGTTCTTCTTTTATTTTCTTTTTTTCTTTTCCTAATTTAACATTAAGAATGAATAGAAAAACAATAATTTAACATAATTGCTGTTTAGCTTAGTAATAATTTCAACAAAATATAGAAAAATGATACATATTCTTAAAACTATATTACAAATATTTAGAAAGTATTGCATAATTCTGATTTCTTTACCAAATAAATAATATAAGTAATAGCATGTGATTAATAAAATCGTATTTTGTGATGGCTTGAAAAATTATGTGTTTCTGTTTTGAGATTCAAAAGTAGAATTTTATACTTATACTATGTAATGAGTTTGGCAAAGAAAATTAATATCGTAAACAAGTAATAACTAATAAGTTTTGCAGAGAAATTATATAAGCATGAGAGGAGTTAGTCGAGAGCAACTATATTTAGAGAAACAACCACCAATTTGTATAACGCATAAATAAATATTTTTGTGAAATTACCTTTTCTAATTGTTAAAACTTAAAACTTTTTATATTTGGTCTTATTCTAATGAATTTTTAAAAAATAAAATAGAGTCCGTTACTTAAGTTCGGTCTTAGTGAACATTACAGGTAGCCCTAGTATGAAGATAAGTTATATGATTTTTGTCTAAAAGTTTCAGTTATCGACGGAGAAGATGAAAGTATAGAATTTTATTATGAACTAATAATCAATTACACGTGATAATAGCAGTTTGAATATGAAACTAACTAACTAGCTAGAGGCGGAAAACTAAAAGATTTACAAAGACCAAGTAACAAACCGAACAATGTACAAATTACAAAAAGACCCATTTATGTTGTGTATATATATATTACAATATTTCCCCTCAAGTTATAAGCCGGTGAGATCACCAAGGCTCAACTTGAACGAACAATGAAGAAAAGAAGAGATAGGCACGGGTTTTGTAAACAGGTCTGCCAAATGAAATGAGGAAGGAGAGTGTTGAGGCACAAGAAACCTATCTTTCTAACAATTCCAATGGCAATATAAGGTGCTTCGTTCGTTCATAAAAATTTGGATTGTGTGTTATGGACTGCCGATTTATTGTGGCAATACAGAGGAATAGGTAAGGGTACAATCACATGAAGTTCTTTGAGAATGTAGGAGATTCATTGAATTTCACAAGTAGTTGAGGCCATATTCTTGTATTTTGTTTCAGTTGAAGAGCGTGACAGAGACACATGCTTCTTAGTTTTCCATCTAACAAGTAAAGAGCCAAGAAAACTGCAATATCCAGAGATAGATCTTCAAGTGTCAGAACATGATGCCCAATCTGCATCAACGTAGGCTTGAAGAGATAAGGAAGAGTCATTGGAGACGAGACCCAATGAAGGAGACCTCTTTAAGTACAACAAAACTTGCAAAGATGCATCATAATGAGATTGTTGAGGTGTTTGCATGAATTGACTCAATTGATTCACAAAGAAACAAACATCAAGATGAGTCATATAGAGGTATAGAAGCCTACCAGTAAGGCGTCTTATTACTCAGGCTTCGAAAATAAAGAATCATCATTAGAAAGTTTAAAGCCTTTTTTGACATGAAGAACAAGAGGTTAGGCACGTGAAAGCCCAACACCATAAATGATATCCAAAATATATTTCGGTTGATTGATAAAAAAACCTGAAGAAGAACGAATCAGCTCAAAACCAAGAAAATACTTGGGTGACCCAAGATTTTTGACAAGAAATACACCATTGGGAGAAGACTTGACCGCCTTGATTTTGTTTAGATCAGGATTTTCAATCAGAACATCATTCACATATACCAAAGGGCAACAAATGAAACATCATAACCTTTAGTGAAAGAGACAACTACCAAAAGTTGACTGTTTTAAACCAAAACCCAAGAGATGATTTGTGAACTCAAAGTTCCACTAGCGAGACGGATGTTCAGACCGTAAAGAAATTTAGTATAACCTTCAGGAGGTATGAGATATATTCCTTCATCCAAAAAGTCATGAAGAAAAACGTTATTGACATCCAACTAGTGAATATGGCGCCAATTTTGAAAGGTAGCAAGACTATAGGTGTTCATGACCCGCCCGACCCGCCAAAATCCGACCCGCCGAACCCACAACCAGCATGGTTTAGTTTTTAACTTAACCCGCTTGGGTTGATAAATTGGTAACCCGCAAATTTTGAGTGTGATCACATTTTTAATGACAACCCGCCAAAACCCGTCCGCCCACACCCTTAGTTTCTATATTTGTAGAGGAACGAAAGGAGCAAGGAATTTTTTTGGAAGTCATATAATTTTATGTTCATAATATTGCTATAGTATATATATATATATATATATATATATATATATATATATATATATATATATATATATATATATATATATATATATATATATATATATATTTCTTTTTTGTTTGTCTATGTTGTTTAATAGTTGTGTTTCGAGTTGTGAACCAATTTAAATTGTTTTTTTATAATGTACGTGGATAAAATGTTCGTTTACATCTTTATATTGTTATTTTTAATTAATTAAGTTGTAGTTTAAATATTTTTATTAAGTTATGGTATTATTTTTGTTGTTTTTTGGAACACAAAATAGATTAGTTTTTTGTTTTTATATCGAAATATTAATATATTTTTTCAACAATTTAAACCCGCAACCCGCTCAACCCGCCCAACCCGCAACCCGCATAGTTTAGTTTTTAACTTAACCCGCTCGGGTTGACAAATTGGTAACCCGTAAATTTTGGGTATGGTCACATTTTTAACGACAACCCGCCCAAACCCGCCCGCGAACACCCCTAAGCAAGACCAAAAATGATCCTAACAAACATAACTCCAAGAGAGTAACTCTACGTATAAGCAAGACCAAACAATTAATTATGATCCTTAGCAAGGAGGCAAGCCTGTAACGTTCTAAGAAATCATTAACTCTGAGTTCAACATTGTAAACCCACTTAGAACCAATAGGATATTTGTTTATAGGTAAATGAACAATATCACAAGAGTTCTACCCTGTGGAGCACTAAGGTCAATCTGCATAGCATCTCACCAATAAATTACAAAACAAACATCAAAACACACAATATAAACGATAAAATACATTACGCAAACATCATTAAACACAATTTTATCAATAAATTGATAAAGAGCGGGATAAAAAGCCTAAATAACCGAAGAAATACCACAAAACACGGTAAATAAATGCTATAAGCGATAAATAACGTAAATACCATAATTTGACCGGTAAAGAGTACGTTGATGAAAAAATTGCTTTAGATAGGGAGTGACTGTTTGTAAATATGGCAAAAGTGACGAACTGTGCTGTCTTGGGGTTTATATACTCGAGATTTACTAGAAACGAAATATCCGTTTCAAGTAATATCTTTACAAACGGAATATTTGTTTGTAAAGAGTTACAGTTACTAGTGCCGGGCAGCCCGTCACTAGTAATGTTACTAGTGACGGATTGCCCGTCTCTAGTAATTCACGGGCAGTGGTGGAGGGTCAACGGGCGCCAAAGCTAGTCAGTTGGCGCCCATTTTAAGTGACCGGTCCTCCGTCACTATTAATGTAATATTACTATAAACGATAATCCGTTTGTAGTAATATTATTAAAACAGTTTGCCCGTTTGTAGAAGTCGCATGGCTATTAGAAATGGATTCTCCGTTTGTAAAAGTCTTTACACTTTTACATATGGCTTTCATGTCTCTAATACCCGTGTGTAAAATGTAGTCTCTAATGACCAAATTTGTAGTAGTGTTACTAAAACCGGCAAGATATGAAACTTAAATAATTATAATTTATAACTTGAAATTCAACATGTAATATTGCACCACTAGAACACCAAATGAGCTGTACCCAAGCCAAATAAAGCTATCTGTTCTTTTAAGAAAAAATACCTAATCAATGCATGTGCTCATATTTCTTGTACCAATTTCTTTCTTAAATGAGCTTCGCATGTGCTTACAAATTACAAGTGATCAGAAGAGGACACTAAACTTTACATTATTTTCAAAAGGCCGCCACATAAAGCGATTAGCACTTAGCAGGTCGTTCTAATTAATCGTATTTATTTGTTCGTTTGTATGTAAATAACTATAACTATTATTGCAATTATTATTAGCATAAAACGGAAAGTAGGTTGAAAAGTAGGGGCGACGGGTTTGACTTTGAGTCCTTACCAGGCTAACCTCCTTCAACAGTCAGCATTTGTTCTTCACCCACCCCGGCCCCACCTTGTTCCTCTTCATTGGCCTATCTCTCAAATTCTTACTCCATGAGTAAATTAATTAATTAATTATTAGGTATTCCCTACTTATTACTTTTAATATTTCTTTTTGTGTCAAATAGATTAATTTTAGAGAGTATCACGTGGGTATGCACTCTTAAAATCTGATTTAGTTACAAAATAAATATTAAAATATACATATAATAGACAAGAGATAAGTCCATTTATAGACCGCATGTTTTGGTAGGACTATAAGTTGAAGAATAATGTGTTGTTAATTATCAAAAGAATAAGTGAGGTTAAAGACATCTCCTACACTCCTAGTCTCCTACTAAGTACATGTGGGCTGTGGCATAAATCTGTTCGATGATGCACAGGCTGTTTTGGAATAAATATTTGAAACACTTATATACCAACCCAACTGCATCCTAGTTTTTTCTTAAACCTAAATGATTCATACATATGTATTTAATTCGACAGAACATTGAATTGACCAAACACAGTTACGATTTATAGTTCAAATACCACGAACAAAAGTAAATTGATCAGTTCAATCCAATGTTGTTAAAACCGGACCGGACTGGCCGTTCCAACCAGTTGGACCGGAGTCCGGCCCCTTGTTCGGACGCCGGTCGAACCAGTTCAACTGCCAGTTCGATCGGTTCGGCCGGTTCGACCAATAAAACTAGTGAATCGGTGGCTCCACCGGTTCGATGCCCGGTCCGATTTTAAAAACATTGGTTCAATCAAATGATTTATTCTAATATATAGTGGTCTCTTTTTTTTTTTTTTGGGTTAATTTAGAGGCCATAGTTATGTAAGTATATACTTGTGTATGTGTGAAATAGTATTCAAGTACGCATACTTGTTTTTAAATTCGTACTCTTGCTTGTTTGGATTTTACGCCAATAAACCGTAATAAAAGTTAAGACATTTAAAAACTCAGATATTTGATAGAAAGGTTTAAACAAAGATATTACTTCCTTTTAAAATCTGCATTTAACTCTTCTTTTAATCAAAACAGTAAAATCGACCATCTCAATTCAGAATAGAAATACCAACTTGACACGAATATATAAAAAGTCCACTTTATTTTCCATCTTTACATTTATGGCTACATTCCATAACAAAGAAAAATGCAAGTCTATGGCACATGATAAAAAATCAACATTCTTTGAATTAATTATCAAGTCAAAACCTATTCTTCAGCGACAAATCTTTGGGGTTGTCTATTATTAAGCCGTTGTTTGACCCTCCTTTCAAGTCTTCAAAATTCTTTGAAAAACAACATTTTAAATGAAAGACATCATTGTCATGATGCCACATTTTAATTTTATATAATTGATTTTCCAAATTTATTCTAAAAGCATTCCCAGTCCATAAAACAAATAAATATATTTATTAATTTCTGGAAAATCAACATTGAAGACGCAACTTATGATCTAGTCAAAACACAAGTTCCATATGCTAGCTAGGATCATGCTATGTATCATAATTAAATTACTTGTGTTATTCCTAAAGAAAAAGATATCTGAAAATGATACCTTGTATTGTTCTTTTTTTTGGGTTTATTTAGAGGCCATAGTTATGTAAGTATATACTTGTATTTGAATCAAGTACGTATACTTCTTAAGAAAATCGTACACTCTTGCTTGTTTAGATTTTATCCCAATAAACGCAATAAAAGTTAAGACATTTAAAAGTTCAAATATTTAATAGAAAGTTTTAAACAAAGAAAATTCTTCCATTTAAAATCTGTTTTTAACTCTTCTTCTAATCAAAATAAAGTCTACCATCTCAATTTAGAAAAAAAATACCATCTTGACATGATTATAGAAAAAGTCCACTTTATTTTCCATCTTTACATTTATGGCTCCGTTCCAAATCAAACGCAAAAAAAAAAAGTCTTTATGGATAATATTCAACATTCTTTGAATTAATTATCAAGTCAAAACCTATTCTTCACAAATCTTTGGAATTCTCTATTATTAAGCATGTGCTTGACCTTCTTTTTACGTCTTAATTTCTTAAAAAACCAACATTTCAAATAAAAGACATCATTATCATGATGCCACATTTCATTTGATTGATTCTTCAAATTTATTTTTAAAATGCATTCTCTATCCAAAAAGTAAATACTATTAACTTTTAGATATCAAAATAATCATGATGGAAGATACAACTTAGGATCTAGTCAAAATACAAGCTCGATGAGTTAGCCAGCTAGGGTAATGCTATCTATCGGGAATTTTGCAATAATAGTCCTCTAAGTTGACACTTCTTTAATTTTAGTCTTCTATATTTTTTATCTATAATTTTAGTCCTACAAGTTACAACATGTTTCAAAATTGGTCTTCTAACCAATTTTTTTGCCCATTTTGGCCGGAAATTCCAGCAATTTCACGAAATCTAGTCATTTTTTCCCGTTCTTTTTTCGCCCTCTACAAAATGTGACTTTGTGCTTGTGTTTTATGAATAAAACTAAATGAAAAAAAACTGAATTTTTTGGCCAAAATTGCTGAAAATTTGGTCAGAGAACCAATTTTGAAACATGTTGTAACTTATAGGACTAAAATTGTAGATAAAAAACATAAAGGACTAAAATTGAAGAAGTGCCAACTTAGAGGACCATTATTGCAAAATTCCCCTATCTATCACCATTAAGAACTGCAGTTTAATTCACATAATCTCTTCCTTAAGAAAGAAAAGAAAAACTAAAAAGGGATACCTTCTACAAATTGCTCTTAAAAGTAGGACAATTTCTATCATAGTGTCTACTAAAATTTTAAAAAATCGTAACAACTAGTCACATCAATATATACTTATGATAAGTAGTTATATGATGTAACTAATATCAACAATTTTAGAAATAACATGACAAGTAATAAAATCCAAAATTATCTGATCAACTAAATGTTAAGATTAAATGTAATTTCTCAAATTATAGGGCAATACCTTTTTCGCACTATATTTCAACCATGAAATTACACTAACAAGTAACAACCGAAGTGTAATTGATACCCAGTAATCTCGCATAATAGGGAAATATTATTTTATACAACCGTTGCATTACTGATGTGGTGTAACCAACAGTTAAGATAATAATAACTTTTTTTTATATATATTATAGGCACCAACCACCCAACAATCTCATTCCAACCATGCATTTCTACTAATAATCGACTTGTTGTGCCTGTTGCACGAAATAATATCTGACTAAAGAGGTGGGGTGGGTGAATCTATTTGGCAAAAGGACTTAATTTGACCAAATAGTCAGCAAGTGGTCGAAGAAAAAAAATAGAAGGGAAAAGGCGGGCGGCGGTAGATATGTCCGGTCAATAGTCAGAACCTCCTTTGCTTCTCACTTTCAATTCAATTTCATCATCATTTTTTTAACTTCACCAAAAAACCGACCAATTTTCTCTCTCTCTCTCTCTCTCTCTCTCTAACTTCATCACAATTCGTCTTCTCCGATCATCACCCGAAACGACGCCGTTAGCATGTACGACGACAAGCCTATCGAGGTCCGTGCGACGGAGGCGCTGGGACAGGGCTTCGACCTCGCCAGCGACTTCAGGCTCAAGTTCGTCAAAAAGTGTCCCGCCGGGGGCAGATTGGTCATTTTAGACGAGGCGAACGCACGAGACGTCGTCGTTCCGGGGGGATCAGTCACGGTTCCGAAGGTGCCTGAGTGCATACGTGTCGATAAAGGCGATCATATTCGGTTCAAATCAGATGTTCTTCAGTTTAATCAGGTAATTTTAATCGCTTGTTACTGTGGTGTGGAATCGGACGTTGTGCTGTAATTGTTGTACTTTTGAAACTCCGATTTTAGAGCTCATGATGATGATGACCTGTTTGTGTACCTGTTATTATGATGTCTCTGTTTGGAGAGGTTTTGATCAGTATAAGAGTTGAGTGTGACGGTACTTGTTAAGTTGAAGATTTTATGTTTATTTGAGCAAGAGAAAGTTTGGCCTGTAAGCATAGAGGACCGGTTTTGATGCATCATCGTGCTGCAATAGATCGTTTGGAGAACTTTGTCTGTGAATTATTTGATCAAAATTGAATGGAGCTTGGATTAGATGTTGTTTGTTTGCGTTAATTATACAAGGGAAACACTTTATAGCATAAATTTTATGCAAAAGCATGTGGTTATTTGACATATCAAGCCTGAACGCAAAAGCTAGGGAAATTCCGTGGAGTATTTTTTACACAGAACATTGTTTGGTCTTTATGTTATATGGGATATTTTGGAGAAGTATGATGTTTGCAGATGTTTGGAACATGTGTGGTCAAAATATGAAGTCGTGTATTTTTACACGCGTCGAACAATCTCTGCCTGGCCTGAGAAAACCGTTGCATGCCTCCATTACCTTTTTGGGCGGTTACACGGCTCGTTCTTGTGAGTTTTGACCATCTGAATGGGTTCTTAGATGCGTTGGTGGGTTTTGAATTTGCAAAGTAATAGTTAGTGGTCTGCATAGGATGGACTATATGAAACTTTTTGAGTGGAGAGACTGAGTGATAATCACTCTGAAGTGAGGCTATTGTCATTAACAGAAAAAAGGGGGAAAAGACAATCAGCTCAGGACACCATAATTACGATTTATATGGTCCGCCCTACGAGCATTATGTAGACTTATCCATATAGCAGGACTTTTCAATGAACACAGTGCTTAAAGTTATAGTTTCATATCAAAGAAAAAAAAGAGAAATTATCCCGTACTCAAATTGTTTTGTCGGTCGTGAACTTTAGGGAGTATATTTCAATAGAAAAAGTGAATCCTTTTTATTAATGGATCAATGGTCTCTACTATTATGGTAAAACAACTTGGAAGTCTAATAATATGTTGTATACAATTGTTTTAATTCCTTTATTTTTCACTTAAAATAATAATACATTATATCAACTGTTGAAAGATGGTCATGGGTAAACCTTTATATGCCACAGCAAGAGTGGGAGGTAACCTGTCTTATACTGTAAAATTTCTCCGTTGTCACCAAAAGACAATGAAGAGAAGAGCAAAATTTATAGCTTGTTCCAATCAGGCAGCTCTCCATTTTTAACATTTCGCTACAACAAACCTGAGCCCGTCTTAAGAGACATAAACTCGGAATACATTTAACTATTGCAGATGATGAAAAATGGTCAAGCTTGTTGGTTATATATTTTTGCCTCGTTGAGCAGCTTTCGTTGATTGGAAATCCGAACACATGCTTGGTTTTGCCAGAAACTTATTGGATTACAAGTTCTATGAGGTATTTGTTACTGACAAAATAAATTTTATTGCAGATGTCAGAGCTACTTAATCAGAAATCGTCAGTACAGGGGAAAGTTCCTTCAGGATATGTTAATGCTATTTTTGATTTGAGTGGGGGCTGGTTAAATGATGTTGCAGATGCGAAGTATCTAGCTTTTGATGGCTATTTTATCTCCCTTTACTACTTACACCTTACAGCGTCGCCATTAGTACTTCACGACCATGTCAAGAGAGCCGTTCCATCACGCTGGGATCCAGCATCATTGTCCAGGTAATTTTGAGTTGAAAGGTGTTTGAGTTTTCCATGTAAAAGGGTATAGGGTCATTGCCATCACAGAACCAAAATAGGTAGAGAAAAATGATAAAGCAACTGGATTTTTTGGGTATATTTGGTGGACCTTAAAAATTTAAATCCAGGAACTCCTTTTAAATTTCGTTTGTTCATTAATAATCCTTATCTCCAGACTCTGCGTAAAGAATTTAGGAATTCCCATTTGCTGGTAATGTTATTAAATCTTCTTATGGAAAATAAAATTATAGGGAGATACAAAGGCAGCACCTCAAATCAAAGTAGCTTTTCTTTTCTTGCTGTCGGAGGTCAACTTGTTGGCGCCTTTCGTTCTATTCAGTTTGAAGTTCATATAGAAAACTGGTTTTTGGGTGCTTTAGAAAGTAGAACGTTGTTGTGAAGTTTGTAACTGCAGAGGCTTGTAGATCATTCACTTTACACAAGCTCCCTGACATATTTAAGTGTTGATGGATGCATATCATGTGCTCAAAGATATAATTGTTTTTTGGATTAGGGTTCTCTGAGACAAGCCTTATACATGTGACGATGTGTTTCTAATTCAAATTTTATGTGCTAATTCTTTCTGGTTCATTCCTCGGCAACCCCCATCCCACACGTTCCACAAAGATGACGTGCATAAATAAAGTTGCGGCCTCTGCATTGCACTCAGTTCTTAATTCAGCTAGCTTTACATATACCTAAATGCATCTTCACTTTTGTTGCTTGGAGACCCATTACCCTTTGTTTGCAGTTACTGTTTTGTATTAATGCTAATGGTTTCTCATTAGCCAGATTTATCCAGACTTATGGAACACATATAGTGGTGGGAATGGCGGTTGGAGGACAGGATTTACTTTGTGTTAAACAGAGGCCATCATCACAAATTCCTCCTGCTGAACTTAAGGGATATCTGGAGGAACTCGGAGATTCCCTGTTCTCTGATATGAATAGTCCTATACTCGAGAGAACGGCCAGGGATAATAAAACAAAGGTACATATAGAAAGATGCTCATGTCTGTTTGCATTCCTTGGGTTTTTCTTGTTAACTAATGATGAAGTCACGTTATCTGCAGATCCCTGAGGTATTTAATCGGATGTTGCAGTCGCATACAATGCAATTTACTAGCATCACAGAAACATCAAGCAAGGATGTAAGTTGCACCAGTTTTTTTTTTTTTTTTTTTTTCTTAAAGTTCAGAATATCTGTAACATAGTTGATTTATGATGTAAGTTGAACGACTATTCATTTTTTTCTGATATAAAACGTGATACGGAACAGGGACTCACGCTTATTTGGTCGAAAAGAGGAGGTGATGTGTTTGTACAAAGTCATTCGCGGTGGCTCCAGACAATGGCTGCTAAGCCAGAAGCTATACTTTTCAAATTCGTACCAATCACCTCTCTGCTGAATGGAATTCCAGGAAGTGGCTATCTTAGTCATGCCATTAACTTATATTTACGATGTACGTGTGCCATATTCTGTAACCTGACAAAACTTCTCTTCCTTTTTACTTCCTTTATGTGGTTTTTTGGAACCGTTAGCTGGAGATGTGTTTGCATTAGTCATATTTTGTTTTTTTCCCCCTTGTAAGTATGGATATTAACATTAGTATTTCTCTTATCAGACAAACCCCCTATAGAGGATTTGCCATACTTTTTGGAATTTCAAGTTCCCTTACAGTGGGCACCTCTGTTCTGTGAGTTGCCCCTTAGACATCAAAGAAAGAAGGCATCCTTCCCTTCTTTGCAGTTTAACTGCTTGGGTCCAAAGATTTATGTTAGCTCCAGTCAGGTATGCCCTCTCTCTTTTAGTAAGCGAAAGAATGAATTTATAGAATATGCATGAGCCTTTATTCTCAATTGTTTAGAAATTTCTGTATGGTTGTGATTTCAATAGCCAATTTGTGAAGTGTGCGAATCATTTGAGAATATTGTTAGTCATATTTTATTAATTCATATGGCATTGCTTTATCTGTGCGCGAAAGGCTAGATTTGCCAGTATCCAAGCTCTATGTGTTGTTTTTGTGCTCTCTTTCATGAAATGATCACTTGATGGTTTGAGCTCTCGAACTCACATGTGCATAACAAACATACTAACACGGCGAACTTCTCTTTAGACTTATTAAAACCATTTATGTAACTTCTTTTGTTGTAATTTGGATTGTGGGGGTATAAGAATCATAATAATATTCGTACTTCGCCCCTTAATGAGATCCTTGGGTACCTTGTCTGGGATCAAGACATTGTGCTTACTTGTCTCAGCCCACATTCTACTGACAAACTTATGTGCATACTGTGTCTGAGTACATGAAATTGTGCTTTTATGGCTATGTCGTGTTGCTTAAATTGTTCCGTTAAGGAACATATTTTGTTATAAGAACATTAAATTGTGCTTTACTTGCCTCAGCGCACGTCCTAGTGACAAACTTATTTGCACACTGTGTCTAAGAACATGAAATTGTGCTTTAATGTCTGTACTGTGTCGCTCAAACTGTTATGTTGAGGAAGATATTCTGCTGTTCTAATAGGCTCGTGCCACCTTCTGTTAATTTACTTACTACATGACTGCATAAAGTCTTGATCAAAATCTAATTTTCATGACCATCTCAGCTTTCATTTTTTTTTTTGCGTTTGTTTTAGTGCTTCAGTGGTAGCATTTTCCTGCTCGCCTATTTATCGGATAAGGGGTTTACTATTAGATGTTTTCTGCAAAATTCCTGTTAATTTACTGAATTGAGGATTGCAATTGTTTGTCAAAATTTCTCATGCTGGCCCATTGTAGGTTACAAGTGATCTAAAACCAGTTGTTGGTCTTCGGATGTATTTGGAAGGAAAGAAGAGCAACCGGTTGGCAGTACATGTACAGCATCTTTCAAGTCTTCCAAATATTATGACATTCACCACAACTAATCCGACGATGAAGCCACAGTGGCGAGGCTCTGACGATTATGAATCTCATGATCAGTTCTTAGAACCTGTCAGATGGAAAAGATACTCAAACATATGCTCGTCTGTAGTGAAGCACGACCCTAGTTGGATACAAGGAGAAAATAGTGGAGTATTCATAGTGACTGGCGCACAACTTGTCATCAAAGGAAAATGGCCGAAGAAAGTTCTTCACCTCCGTCTGCTTTATGCCCATATCCCAAACTGCACTATTCGTAAGAAGGAATGGGCTTCGTCCCCTGATCCTTCTAGAAAAACGAGCTTTCTTACAAATTTGAGCACGACTTTGACTTTCGCCCAACGAGCGGTGGCTGACGACCCAAAGCAGCTCCCGGCGACTTTGAACTCGGGGGTGTACCCAGACGGCCCACCCGTCCCTGTTCGCTCAAAGAAGCTGCTTAAATATATTGATGCAACAGAGGTTTCACGAGGGCCGTATGACAGCCCGGGGCATTGGTTAGTAACGGCTGCAAAGTTGGTGACTGAAGGTGGCAAGATTGGGTTGCAGGTGAAATTTGCTTTGTTAGATTACTTGCAAGAAGCGTAGCGTCTTGTTTTATTGTACATAGAAAGGTGGTGTCATTCTTGTTGTATTGTTATCGACCTATAGAGAGAGGGGAAAATGAAGTACCAACATCAAGTACTCGAGAGAAAAAAGTTTGTTTTGTACAGAAACTAGAGTACTATACTACAATGCGATTGTAATAGTTAATCAGTTCTTAATGTGGTGTTTCATTTGGGGATGAATTTTTACGTTTTAGTTGCACTTTGTTATACCTTAATGTGGTGTTTCATATGGTGATGACATATCTTTTTACCTTACTTTCGCCTTTTTCGCTCTCTCCACTTCTTTGATCTCCAAGAGATGGTCGATATTTTGCAGGTATTGTATTTAAGACAAGTTTTCATTAAATCAATGCTCGAGATCTAGGTTCCGACAACTCCGAAAAGTTAACTGTTAAAATAGTGCACGAGACATTGGACTTATGTATGGCGAGTAAGACACTATTAAAGAGTGGATAATGTCAGTGGTATATAAATGCACTTCAAATATAATTTGCACGCGAGTGTATAAAAGTACAACTTATGACTTGGGACAGTATTTAAATTTGTTACTTAAATGACGAACTTATTCTTTTTAAAAGGAATTTGATAACATTACGTTACTGCTCTTTAAACCTTTCCGTTACAATTGATTATAATTTTGTTTATCTAAAGAAAAAACGAAAAGAAACTGAGGTCTAGAAAACTAGCATAGTGCTTCTTGAATGTAATGAGAAACTGAGGTCCAGAAAACTAGTATAGTTACTTTTGTGCTGCTTTTGCGGCACACTTCATATAATTCTAGCACAACTTTTATATTTTTATTTCGTTTGAACGTAAAGCGTGAGGTCTCATGGGCTTAGGATCATATGTAAACCCCACAATTTTGTTAAATTTTGATAATTACTTTTTAATAATCTATACTTATAATAAAATCAAATCAAAATAAAAAAGAATATTTAGTAAAGATGTTCTTCAAAACACTGGACAAATTTATGCTAATATCTAGTTATAAACTTATTCAAGAATTTGTCGCGAAGCTGCATAAAATTACTTCCATAAACCCTCAATATATTTTACATATTATTAAATAAGCAATATTTATAAATTTAAAACATAAAGCACAAAATACATAACTAAAAAATAACCATGAAAGAATGATCATAAATTGAGCTTATATAATTATAACCTATAAAGATGGACTTCAAGTTTTAAAATAATTTATTAAGAATATCAAATATCTTTCGATTTACTGGTTATTCAAGTCACACATATAATATATTAGACAGAATACAAATGAAAAATCTTAAATAACGCAATCAACCTTATTCTTTGTCCATTTTGAGGCGCAAGCCCAAAAATTTTGAACACAAAATGCATGCCTTTTGCGTCCTGCGTATACTCTAAATTACTCGCATAGTTAGGCCCCGCGAAGCTAAGTCCCAGTGATCCATGAGGCGAGTTCTTTAAAACACTGCTTTTAGCGGACATCTAAAGCATTTTGCAGATACTTTGCCTTGTACTTTAAGCAACTTAACAACTACACTAAATCTAATAGAAAAGAATATTTACTAATTTAAACCTTTTCAAATACCATCAACTGCATGTATAGTTGTAAGCAGTAAGTTTGTAACAGAAAGGCATTCCAATTTTTGGAGTTATGGTACCTACCAAAAAGTAAACATAAGAAAGGCTGAGTATATCCTTAGCTGTCAGCTTTTACTCACGCCTTTGGCACAAGCCCACACCGACCATTGACAAAACATGAGAATTGTGTTCCTTTCATTAGTTATGTAAGTATATTTCTTCAGTTACAGTTTCAGAGAATGATTTGATGACAAATAAACTGTATGCTACATACTGTAAAAAGAGAAATTAAAAGGACTCACTGATTTTACCGCATGTTTCATCTGTGTGCCCCTTCCGAAAAAAACAACATTTTATGATAGTATCATCTTGGAATTATAACAAGAACTGAAGAGTGCAGGTAGCTACTACTAACTAGTGATTATATTATTGCATGCAATTTCTCTTTTTTCTTCTTCTGTATGTTCTGTAGTTAATTGTGAATCTTTGTTGAGCTCCATATATATATGCATGCCTTAGTTAATGGTATAAAGTTGGCAGGTTTCTCAGTTTCACTATCAGATTATGAGAAAACATATGTAAAAGCTATGAAGTAAGGTACTGAATGCTCTTGAATAAGTGATCCCATATCAAGAAAATTATGACTAATTAGGAGCAGTATTTTCTCGTTAATGATGTAACAAGGGTCACATTCAACTTTGATTATAGTTGTGTTCTTTTGAATTTAGCACTGAAATTAATTTTAAGATACATTTACAGTTAGATGGCTCAATGTACACTTATTTTTAGTTAATGTACCAAGATCTTTGACCATAATTAGTTCTGGAATCATTGTGTTTCTTCGTTCCCATGAACTTTTGTTCTTTTGTTATCATGCAAATATTTGGATCCCTTTTTCCTTGTTTTCATGAGTTTAACTTTCCAGTGTCATCTTCATTCTCTGCAGGTGTTCGACTTCGGGACCCAAGACTGTCAGCTGTAGTTATCATAAATCATCGACAAAATGACTCATTTACTTCAAAGATGGAAATCCTTTTGTCTTATGGTCATCATTGTAGTTCTATGTTTCATGCAGGGACCTTCAATGGGAGACGATACAAATGGCGACATGGGATTGCTAAAGGTTCTTAGGGACTCATTTATCGATAGAAGAGACAAAATCCTAAGTTGGTATGATCCAGATACTTCTCCCTGCAAATGGCCTGGAATAAAATGTGAAGGTCTAATAGTAACTGGAATTGATTTAACAACAATATCACCTCTGGATCTTCCATTCTCCATTCATATTGGTAAATTCATATTTCTCAAGTACCTTAACCTAAGTCATTGTGCCTTCAGCGGTGAAATTTATCCTGAGATTTGGAATCTCGAGAATCTCGAACTCCTTGATCTGAGCGACAACAGATTATCTGGGGTGCTTCCCTCCAGCATAGCTAAGTCGAAACATTTGAAATGGCTTATTCTTGATGGCAACAATTTTTCGGGGAGTTTACCTTCTACAATTGGTGAGCTCACAGAGCTTAAAGAACTTTCTCTCCATGCGAATTCATTTTCCGGGAACCTTCCTGAAGAACTTGGAAACTTACACAAAATGCAGTCTCTTGACATAAGTAACAACATGTTTTCTGGGAGTTTGCCTCCGACTTTAAGTAATCTCACGGGGCTTTTGTACTTCACTGCTCGACAGAATAACTTTACAGGGCTTCTGTTTCCTGATATTGGGAATCTTGGGATGCTTCGTATTCTTGATCTTGCATGGAATCCACTAAATGGCAGCATACCATCTTCAGTTGGGAATCTGAAAGATCTCAGGGTACTTGATCTCCAAAACTGCAAGTTCAGAGGACAAATTCCGGAAGAGATTTCGTTGCTAACTAATTTGTCATACTTAAATTTAGCAATGAATGATTTTGGCGGAAATTTGCCTTCAAGCATGGGGAGGTTACTAAACTTGGTTTATCTTTTAGCTCCGAACTCCGGCCTGAAAGGAAAAATACCGTCACAGTTGGGAAACTGCAAGAAACTTAAGACTTTGGATCTATCTTTCAATTCGTTTTCTGGCTCCTTACATGAAGACCTTGCCAAATTAGAATCGATTCGTTCGGTTCTCCTCGACTCCAATCGCTTGACAGGGCCTATACCTGTGTGGATTTCAAACTGGAAAAATGTGGAGTCTATTGTGTTATCACAGAATCATTTTACTGGGATGTTACCAGTCCTTAATATGTCTTCACTAACCCATTTGGATGTCAGTGACAACAAGCTTTACGGTGAATTATCTGCAGAAATATGCAATGCTCAGTCATTAGAAAGTCTAGTGCTATCTCGCAACAACTTTTCGGGCAGCATTCAAGGTACATTCAAAGGTTGTCTCAATCTTACAGATCTAGTACTGTCCGAGACTAATATTTCTGGTGAAATACCTGGCTACTTTGGGGAGCTTCCTCTTGTTACATTGGAGTTGTCAAAGAACAAACTATCTGGTAAGATTCCTGATCAACTCTGGAAGTCCCAGACACTCAGGGAAATTTCCTTGAGGCATAATTACCTTGAGGGGCCATTATCCGATGCGATTGCTAACGCCCCAATGCTTCAGAGGTTGCAACTCGATAATAATCTCTTAGATGGAAATATCCCAAGTGGCATTGGCAAGCTAAAAAATCTGACTAATTTATCATTACATGGTAATAGACTCACTGGGGATATACCATTAGAGCTTTTTGAGTGCACAAAGCTTGTGTCATTGGACTTGGGTGCAAATCGACTTGGGGGCCAAATCCCAAAGGCAATATCTCTGTTAAAATTTCTAGACAACTTGGTTCTTTCCGGAAACCGAATTTCAGGTCCAGTACCTGAAGAGATATGTTCCGGTTTTCGAAAGATTCCTTTTCCAGACTCGGAGTTTATTCAGCATTACGGCATGCTTGATCTATCGTATAATGAACTAGAGGGGCCGATTCCTTCTTCGATTAAGCACTGTGTTGTTGTGACAGAACTCAAGTTGAAGGGAAACAAGCTTAATGGGAGCATTCCAGAAGAGATATCATCACTAGATAACTTAACTTTGCTCGACTTGTCATCCAACTCATTTTCAGGCATAGTGACTCCTCTGTTCTCAATGAGGAATCTTCAAGGTCTCATACTTTCACATAATCAGTTAAATGGCTCGATCCCTGATACTCTTTTGTCGACACAGTCGAGTTTAGCTAAGCTAGATCTTTCAAATAACAACGTTACTGGTCCACTGCCGCCTTCTTTGTTTAGTATCCAGAGTTTGACATATTTGGATGTTAGCATGAATTCTCTGTCAGGTCCTTTAACTGCTGATGTTCAAAGCAGTAGCAGTCTCTTGGTTTTGAATGCCAGCCACAACCAGTTTTCTGGTATACTTGATGATTCGATCTCAAATCTAACGTCCCTTTCTGTGTTAGATCTCCATTACAACAAATTCACTGGAAGCCTTCCTTTGTCCATTTCGAATCTTGCATCCTTGACATATCTTGATTTGTCAGAAAATAAGTTCCATGATTGCTTTCCCTGTAATGTCTGTGCCATAGAAGGCCTTACATTCACCAATTTCTCTGGCAACGATTTTTATGGGAATTCTCCACATACTTGTGTAGAACAAGAGCAATGTATTAAAGGCCTACGTCTTTGCCTTTCGACATATAATTCTCAGTCTGGTCTAATCGTGTCCCATTCTTCAGTATTAGCTGTTCTTATCTCTGTCCTAGTCATATTTCTTATACTTCTAGTTGGTCTTATGAAATGGAAAATTCTAAGGCAGGAGTCCATGGTTCTGGAGATCATGAGTGACAAAGATAAGCTTGTGATGATGACACCAGAACCTAAATCCAGCGAGAGACTTTTGGGAAAGAAAATGGAGCCACTTAGTATTAATATAGCGACATTCCAACATCCGTTGTTAAGGTTAAAAGCCGTTGATATTTACTCCGCGACAGAAAATTTCAGCAAGAGTTACATCATAGGTGATGGTGGATTTGGCACAGTGTATAAAGCCACACTACCAGGACGCACAATAGCCGTCAAAAGACTCAAGGGTGGCCACTTGCATGGTGAACGCGAATTCTTGGCGGAAATGGAAACAATTGGAAAAGTTAAACACGAAAACTTGGTCCCGTTACTCGGTTACTGCGTGTGTGCGGATGAGAAGTTCTTGATATATGAATACATGGAGAATGGTAGCCTAGACTTTTGGCTAAGAAACAAGGCGGATGCCATTGAGGCGCTTGACTGGCCTACGCGGTTCAAAATTTGCCTAGGGGCAGCTCGTGGAATAGCTTTTCTGCATCATGGATTTGTGCCCCATATAATTCACAGAGACATCAAGTCGAGTAACATATTATTGGATAGGAACTTTGAGCCGCGAGTATCGGATTTTGGCCTAGCGAGGATTATAAGTGCTTGTGAGACTCATGTTTCGACGGTTCTTGCGGGGACTTTGGGGTACATTCCTCCAGAGTATGGTCAAACAATGGTGGCCACGACTAAGGGGGATGTCTATAGCTTTGGGGTGGTAATGTTGGAACTTGTAACGGGACGGGGGCCGACCGGACAAGCCGACAGTGAGGGAGGAAATCTTGTTGGATGGGTTAGGTGGATGGCTGTAAATGGGAGAGAGGGTGAGGTTTTAGACAGTGGGGGTGTTTGTGGTGCAACGGGGTGGAAGGATCAGATGATGCGGGTGCTTGAGATAGCGAAGTGTTGCACGAGCGACGAGCCGTCGATGCGACCGACAATGTGCAAGGTCGTTAAGCTAATGAAACAGGCAAAATGATGAAGAGTGGAGTTTATGGAAATTGAATTTGAAGGGAAAGGATGTCTGTCTGAATTGCATTATGTGTTTGTCCTAGAATGCTAAATTCTACCTTTTTGTGTGTGTGATATTTATGCTTAATTGTACTTTTTACCAATTTGACAGTTATGTATGCATACTTGTGTTTTGTGTCTTTGAAATCTTTGAGAGCCTTGATATTTATTATATAGTACATGTGATAAAGAATGCAAGTTTTCATGAAGCCATTCTCTTGGATTATGGTATTGTAGAATTATGGATACTTATGGGCTTTTAAGAAAAAGTACCTGTAATCAATCTTAATTGGCCAAATTAACAAGATTAAACCGTTGTTTTCTTAAAAAGAAGATCTATTATTAAATTAAGAATGTTTTTTATTTATTTATTCTAAAAAAGACAAGGTAGTACATAGATAGATTAAGAAACAAGTTATTTTGATCAATAAGCATGCTCATCAACATCACAATTTGCAGTATGTTTGTCACCTTTCCACCTTTTTTCCTAGTTTCATGAAGTGAGCCAAAGTCAAACAAAAACGCAAAAGACTAAAAAACAAAATTAAAAGATTCATAATTTTATGATCTTTTAATCGATTCTAAGCAATAACACAATGACAACAATCATGCATAGAATTTAAATCAATGATAATGTTGGCCAGACTTATTAAAGCATGAAGATCAAGATGAAAACCTAAACAATAACTCAACAAGCTTGGCAAATTATGAGCAAAACAAAGCTTTAACCACAACACATTCCGATTGCTTCTCCTAAAATATCCCCAAACTTTAGAATATGCAATGTCCTCATTGCATAAGAGAAGAGAAGTTTAGGAGGATTGCCTTGCTAGTTGTATTTCATATGGCGGTATCTTGAGATGGAAGCACAAGTCCAAGTGAAGCTTTTCGAATGGTAACTTGCTTCTCTTCATCATCTCAAAGGTTTAGATCTCTACCCATTTTTAAGTCTACATTTGAAAGACGTCGAATCTTTAGAGAACTTACTAGGTTTTCCTAAAGACAAAAGCCTCACGAGAAAACATTAAGATCTTTCAAATAAATGGTAGGTACAAGATTTAACAAACACAGTAAAAACTCTTTTTCATGTAACTATTGCCTAAAAAGAATGAAAATTTTCATATGAAAAAGAACTTATAAACATGTTGAAGATGGAATTATTATGTGCTTAGGACTTATTTCATCAGAGTAAATTTTTTCCGTAGGCGGTATCAATGCCAGAGTAGACGTTGTTAGACTTAGCGCTGCACCAACAGTTAGCTTGTTGTAGCAAAGGTGTTGTCAATGCCATGAGAGGCGTTGTTAGCGCCAGATCAGTAGTAAGCCAATGGTTCAGTTGGAGTTGACAATTAATGCTTGTCGTTGACCGTTATGGGGTTTTCTCCTCATTTTCTCATTTAATTCTTGAGCTCTTTTTAATGGCTCACATATTAATTTCCGCTTTTATTCTTCCAACATTAATAAAAACGAAATGAAATAACAAAAAAATGTTCAAAAATTTGGGCTGTCTGCCAATAGTGGTTTTATTTAAAATCGTTAGCTCGATGTGGATTCTCATATTGTCTTTTGATTCGCTCCCAAAGATCATAAACATTACACCACCTTCAACTATGAAATGTTTTCTTTCAATTAGTGTCACTTCCTCAAACGAAAAAAAAAATAAAAAAAATTAGTGTCACTTCCCAGTAATCACGATAAACATTTTTAAAAGAATCTGAAACTTTCACTTTACATATTCTCCTCTTTTTAACGGCTATAAGATCAATTTCCATTTCACAAAGATTTCTATCCTTATAAAATTTTCTTTAACACGTGATTTTGGCGGATTCTTTTGAAACATGTGACGCTCTTTATTATTAACTTGACATTTTAAGTTTATAAAGAATTTCATGATTTCTTTTGATTTTTTATTGTCAATGTATTTTCATGTAAATCACTATACTCCATTAACGTTTTCTAAGTTTGAAGTCCTTTGCTCAACTCTTATCTTAGTTTGAAGTACTTTTCTTCAGTATTAACTGGTAATGTGCATTTTGCATCATAGCTCTAATTAGAGGAGATAATTTTTCACTTTTCTCTTCTACATTTTTAAGGAAACCTTTTGATTTTGTTAGTTATGTTTGGTCAAGGTGCTGAGTCATTATTTCCGTGTTTTATTGATTCTTTTATTTACGCTACTGTTAGCATGCACTTTTATTAGTAACATATTGCGTTTTGTTATACCATCTTGAGGTAAGGATGAGGTCTGACTTCTGAGCTACATAACGGTTGTTATAGAAAGGCATGCATTATATTTATGTGATCTCCATTTGGGAATCTTATGAAGATTTAGCTGTTCTATGAAGTGTTTTCACCTTCTCTCCCTTTGATTCATAACAGCGAGCAATTGTTCTCGCGGTGCCGTGAGTTCAAATTGTTTGCGGCCTTGGCCACAAGCTTGTGCAAGCTCATCTGCTCGCACCTTCACACCATCACAAGTTCGATTTGTTTGCAACTTTATGACACAACATTCCTTGCTAAGCATTTTATTCTCGTATACATGAGCAAAGACTATAAGCTTACATCTATATGTTCAACAAACACTTCGACCATATATTTCGACCTCTCTTTAACAGTTCAAGAAAGCATCATCTACTAAAGTGACATTTATTAGCAAAGAAGAAAACTATTGGGACCTTCCTTTCATGCGGCACTCCATGCCGACAGAGGTGGAGTGTCAGAATTTTGCCATGTACTCGCACCAGGTTCTTCTCTGTCACCTTTGATAGCATCGACTGAAGCAATAGATTCAAGCTGGGACATGTCTTCTGGAGTCAGTTTCACCGCCAGAGCTCCAACGTTTTCATTGAAATTCTCGATCTTGGTCGTGCCAGGTATAGGACATACATCGCTTCCCTGATGATGGACCCAGGCCAAGGCAAGCTGAGTAGGTGTGCATCCCTTTCTCATCGCCATATCAGTCACGTGCTCAAATAGTTTCTTGTTATGCTCCAAATTTTCTGATCGGAACCTTGGTATTTTCTGCAAATTTAGAACAACAGGTTGTTATATTGGTAGAACATAAATATACATTATAATTCCTGATTCTAAGTTCTTTGATTTTTTTAAATGTGAATATAGTTTAAAATATATGAACATATGATGAAATATTTTCTTACGAGTTTGGTTTTTTTCTTTGGAATTTTTCTACAGGTGTGTTATTTTTGCCATCTTGACATTATAATCATTATAGTAGCCAGTGTAACATGCTGTGGATGCTTTTGTAACTACTAAAACGTGAATGAGTGTCATTATAATCCAACAAAATGTCATGAGGTATGATCGTGAGAAGTAGCCTGTGAAGATAGCAGCAAAATCTTAGCCTATATTCCGGGTACAACATAAATTAATAGTTGAAACATGGATAAAACAACTAGTGAGCCAAAGCTTGGAGCAAGTTGATAATGAAATCTTCGACGTTAAAGTATCTTAGCTAATTATCTAGATATTCACTGTGCAATTTGAAACCAAAAATGAAATATAAACAAACCTTTCTGTAATCCCCTTCAGTAAATGTATCTACCACCTTTGGTCCAGAAGAGAAGAATCCACGTCCCAGAGGACTATACGCCACTATACCGATGCCAAGTTCTCTGAAATTTCCATCAATGGCAAAACGTTAGAAATTTGAAGTTTTTAATGATTCAAAGGCTTGAAACTCTTAGAATCGTGAAACCTGCAAGTGGGTATTATATCTGCTTCGACATCTCTTGACCACAGAGACCACTCCAACTGAACTGCTGTAATGGGATGAATTGCATGTGCTCTTCTGATTGTTGAAGCTGATGCCTCCGAAAGACCAATATACTTAATTTTACCCTCTTCCACCAGTTTCTTCAGTTCACCCATCTTGCATATCGAACGGTCCGTATCAAGATATGAAACCATTTAAAAATCTAGTGAAACTAAAGCCTAAATACAAAATAAGAGGCACATGAGAAATTTGATAAAAGAGCGAACTAAGCAAATTGGTTCAGGAGCTCCTTCTTCGGTATTCTCTCCTTCATGAATGGTGACTTTCGAAGGTTAAAAACAATCTTCGAAGCTCCTAACAGCACGTTAATAACAAATGGAGAAGAAGCTGAAGAAGCTCGATTCAAAAGTGGAGAAGTGTTTTTATCAGCTGCAGTACACTTTATTTAACTGCCATTACAACATATATTGCAGGTGCTTTGCAACTCGCTGCTTATCATTTCTCAACTTTTTCTCTCATTAGATTGTAATTCTTAGTTGTGGAAGCAATTAATTATCTTTTCCCACAAGATAACCGACAAAACGAGCTAGAATTAGAATATATTGGTCATCATGACTTGTGCAAACTTCTCCATATGAGATGAATTTATAACAGTCAAAGCCTCAGACATACACTCAATCCTTCATGCAAAATAGAAACTTAAACAACAATTCTCTCAGTAATATTGAAAGCTGTTAACTGCTGACCGCTGCATATGGATTTCTATAACCTGTAACAAGATTATGATAATATACAGCAGAACTGAAGAAAGTATTTCAGATTGTTATGAATCCTCTAGGAATTCTTGCTCTAGAAGAACAAAGAAAAGCATCCATTGAAAATTATTCTTTTATTTGATAACGCTTAGTTATAGATTTTATCAAAGAGGGTCTTAGAAGCCACAATATAACCCCCTTTTAGTTGAATTGTTATTTTTTGACAGCCAAAAGGGAGAAAAGTAATACTCATATTACTTGGAGAAGGTATAGGGTAATTGGCCTAACTATGGTTGCCATAAGGCTTAAAGGTATCAAAGTGCCTATTGGTGTCTTAGAGAAGTTTCAGCAGAGTCATGGGAACAAGGATGATATGAGATTAGAAAATAAAATCTGAACTCTGTTCAAAGTTTCATCACAAATTTAAAGAGTTGGGCATGGAGAAGAAAGTTCCGAGTAGCGAAATGCACTCGGAACTAATCTTCAGTTAGATTAATCCAGATATAGGATATTATCTAATAAGACTTTGGAACAAATGAATCCAGCAAGATTTTCACTATTGGTGCTCATCTTGTAAATCTGTGCTTGAGAGGAGGGCAGGGGAGGTCGGGTGCGTTAAAATTTGATGCTTCGACGTACTCAGAATATATGAAAAGGGACACAAATGACAGGTGTATGCTGAGAAATGGTTACATCAGTCTTATGTTTTGCATTTGTAGACGCTCATTCTAGTTTCAGTACGTATATTAAGTGTCAAGAAAAACATATCACGCAACCATTTGCTACTTTACTGTCTGAGAACCAAGAACGCTTTAATCTCAAAAAATTCCAACAAGACTAATTAGTTTTAGCCCTCTATGTCATGTTCCATCTCATACTCTTACTAATGACATATGAAATTAAAATAGTGGCACTTCGTTGGAGTAGAGGAGGACTTAAAGCTAGTCAAGGTCTTTAAAGCTCACATAAAATTGATCAGAGATGTAGAGAAATCATAACATAGAAAAAATAGAGTTCCCTATTTTGTCGGTAACTAGACTAAACTACTTAAATTTCAATTCTTGTTATAAATTAAGCTGACTTCCGGTAACCTCTTTTTCTGCTCAAAAAAGCGTACATTCTTCTATCAATAATTATAACAGAACTTGCCTCACCATGATTTTAGTAATAGAGAAAACTGCAAATGACATCTCTGAGTTACGACAATCAGACAAAGTAACAGTAACTTCCTGTGGGAACAAAAATTAGCAAGTAAATCTCCGCGATATTAACCGTGCGTCTCCTTGGCTGCTTATTTATCTTGATGTGTAAATGTGATAACAATCACCCTACAGGTATAAACATTCTGTTGACTAAATAGACGAAATCAACTATTTCGTTTCCAATTGGAGGATACATGGATCTATAACATTGTGGATAATTTGCTAGCAGCTCTTTGAGTAGAAATGTCTTTTCACACATATAACATTAATATCACTCTCAAGTAGTCACAAGTTCAGTGAACGTGTATATAATAAGGGATATTTTGCACGTTTAAGAATACACAGAGGGTAATTTGCTACATCTTTTTGCAGGGGATCAACGGCATTCAAACTAAATCAAAGGGTGCTTAGGTTCATAAACCTCTGATTAACTCAATACTCCGGTTAAGAAAGTTAGAAACTCACTGTGACTTCAATGGGAATGCGTGTATCAATTCGATGTTGGTAATAGAGATCAATACAGTCAATATCCAGCCGCCTCAAGCTGGCCTCACAGGCAGCCCGAACATAAGCAGGGTCACCACGTATCTCCCTCTGCCCGTCTGAAATCCGAATTCCAAACTTGGTAGCCAACTCCACCTTCTCTCTCAGTCCATTCTTCAAAGCCTACGTGACCGAGTAAAAGCCATATCAAAATGAATCGAAACATGTAACATAAAAAGCAATTGGCTTGCCAAAACTGGCAAAAAAGGCAAAGCAAGGTTCAATTACAAAGACGAGAAGAAGTTGTGAGCTCTGCAAATGAAGCTTCAAAAGGTCCACATTATACAAGAAAACCAAAAACAACTTTGATGGAGTAAAAAAGATTCTACAATCAGTTTAGCCACTGTCATTCATCAAAAAGAAAACAAAAATCCGGTTTCTTGATGTGCACATAAAAAACGCCACCTTCAAGAACCCAAACAACCAGAGTGTCCTTTCTTTTCCTCGAAAACTACCGAAATGTTTCCATTTTTGACTACGTGGAAAACAAACACACAATATTTTCTCTATCTACCGTGAGCACAATTTTTACAAAATTTTGGAAATATATCGAAAAGATCTCAAAACACAGTGAAAAATTTCTAATATTTAAAGCACCGAGACATACTGTCGAAACGAAACTTTGATCCATGATTGCGACGCTAGTCCATAAACATTATTAATAGTCAAGAGGTATGGTGAAAATTGGCAAGTACTTTAGATTTAAGATGTGGTTAGTACTTAAAACTATTAAAACTTACACCAACCGAGTGGCAATTAAGAATATTCACACGTGAACCTTAGACATGCATATACACAGTTTTCATTAAAGAAGCTGAATCTCACTAAGTACCTTGCCCAGAAGCAGTTCATTGGTGTGGGGTCCATAGATGTCGGAAGTGTCAAGAAAAGTGACACCCGAGTTGATTGCATGGTGGATCAGCTTTATCATATCGGGCTCGGGCTTGGGTGGGCCGTATCCGCCCGACATGGTCATGCAGCCCAGTCCCTGAGCAGAAACTTCAAGGCCCTGTGAGCCCAGCTTCATTCTGGGCACTGTTGCTACTTTCATATTCATCTCTGCTGCCATTAATATTAACACTCTTCTTGGCTTATTTTCTCACAGTGTGTAGATAATGTCTTAATAATTTGGATTTTATAGTCAAGTGAAGTGACTGCATGCGGTTGATTGTCGGCAGAGCAGGACACGTACACGGCACGTGTTGTTCAATTTTTTTGGATTTTCTGATAAACGTGTCAAATATATATTCTTTTTTTTGAAGAACGTGTCAAATATATACTCTATGGTCCTTTATTGTATGCCTATTATACTAAATTGTTTTAGTACTTTGCCTCCAAATTTTTGGAAAATCTCCCTAGGCAATTATCTGACATATATATATATATATATATATATATATATATATATATATATATATATATATATATATATATATATATTTTGTAAAAGTTCTATTTTCGCAAATATATTCGAGAAATGAACTTGGGATTCATCGTGATTTAACCTTGGTTTCAAACTCTCAATAAGATGTCCTCTTTTCTTTGTAATTTATTTTGATACTTTTTAAATTCTAATTTAATTATAAAAGTTAGAGTTTAAAAAATTAAGAAAATATTTCAAAAATTGAAGTGAAAAGAGAGCATTTAATTGAACTTAGGTTAAATTGCAGAAACAAACTTTTGGATGAAAAAAATTCGCCTCTCACAAACTGGGGCAAAAGTTCTAGTTTATCGGAAGATTGGAGAGGCAAGTTGCTAATTATTTTGAAGGAATAAAAGCGTTAAACCCATTATACTTTACCCCGTGTTGAATTTAGCCCCTTATCCTTTTAATTTTTGCAACTTGACCCATGTACTATGGATAAATAAACACTTTGCCCCTTGAGTCATTTTTGAGTCATTTTTTCATCGTTGGATATGAACACATGTCACCCTTTTTCGCCATTGGATTTGGACTCAAGGGGCAAAGTGCTTATTTCCCCATAGTACAGGAGGTAAGTCGCAAAAAATAAAAGAATAGGAGGCAAAATACAATTGAGGTATAGTATAGGGGCAATGCTTTTATCCCTATTTTTAATACAAGGGTCAGTTTGCAATCGTGCCACAATAGGGAGTTTGACGCATTTATCCCTAACATGTCTTTGTGGCGATGCTGAGTGGTCTTCATGTCATGCTGCAACTATTCTTTTATAAGTACGGAATACTGAATACTGATCAAATACTATGAAGCATATATACCAATGTGCTGAATGGGGTCTCTCACATTGGTTTATTTCAATCTCTCGAACAGTCAAAGCGAACATTTAGTACAGCGATATTACACACAAGAAAATGGTTTTGTTTTACTTTAAATTCTACTAAGCAAACTTCCACAACAGAAGTGGTGCATGATGGCACACAAAAAAACTGGCTGGTCTTTTCTTTCATGTGGCTTTCCATGATGACAACGGCGGAGTTTCTGAGTTTTCCCATGTAGTAGCAGCATGCATGTATCTCTCGCCTTTGACGGCATTGGCAGAAGCAATGGATTCAAGCTCGGCCATCTCTTCCGGCGTCAATGTCACAGCCAAAGCTCCAATATTTTCATTGAAATTCTGAATTTTGGTAGTACCAGGTATGGGACATACATCGTTGCCCTGATGATGTACCCAGGCCAAAGCAAGCTGAGACGGCGTGCATCCCTTTCTCGTTGCCATATCATTCACGAACTCAAACAATTTCTTGTTATGCTCCAGATTCTCAGATTGGAACCTCGGAAAGTACTGAAAATACGGAACAACAAGTTGTTAAGTCGATCAAACATAGAATCTGCACAATAAGAAAGAATGAGCTTATTGTACAAAGATTATGATGAGCATATCAAAATAGCGGTTTGGAGCTGAACATTGGCCTGTAGTCCTCAAATTTTTTGACAATTTTAATGATAGAAAACATTGATTTGTTAGCTTCATACATCGCTAAGGTTTGGAGAATTTAAGACTAGTACAGTTTTCTGTGTAGCTGTATCATTTGAAGGAACCAATACTTCTACATCCATGAGAGAAGAGCCATAATTCTTTTACCACCAGGAACATACAATCATGAGACAATATTGATGCCAAGTCTTCAATAGACCAAAGATTCTTCGATAACTATCTATATATTCATTGTCTAATTTGAAACCAAAACGAATACAAAAAACAGACCTGTCTGTAATCCCCCTCAGTAAAAGTTTCAACCACCTTCGGTCCAGAAGAGAAGAATCCTCGTCCTAGAGGACTGTATGCTACTATACCAATTCCAAGTTCTCTAATATTTCAATCACTGGCAAAAGTTAGAAGTTTATAGTTTTACATAGCCAGATGCTTGAAATCTTTTAAGAATCATCAAACCTGCAAGTGGGTATAATTTCTGCTTCGACATCTCTTGACCACAGAGACCACTCCAACTGAACTGCTGTTATTGGATGAATGGCATGCGCCCTTCTGATTGTTGAAGCTGATGCTTCCGACAAGCCTATGTACTTAATTTTACCCTCTTCCACCAGTTTCTTTAGTTCTCCCATCTTGTAAGAAGAAACATCAAAAGCAAAAATGAGACCATTTAAGAATCTGACGAAGTAAAATCCAAATACAAAATAAGAAGCAAACAAGAAATGTGCAAAAAGAGCTAATTTCTGATAAGCAAATCAGCTCAGGAGCCATTTTTCACTATTCATTTCCTTCAAATGAATCGTGACTTTTGAAGGTTTAAAAACAATCTTCGGAGCTCCAAACAGAAACTTGTAACACCAAAGGTGGAGAAGCTCAAATAAAAAGTTGCAGGTGGTAAAGTACCATTTTTCGCGGGTTGGATGGAAAATTTCTCATTCACATTCAGGTAAAGAGAGGTAAGAACTCACTGTGACTTCAATGGGAATGCGTGTGTCAATTCGATGTTGGTAATAAAGATCAATACAGTCAATATCGAGTCGCCTCAGGCTGGCCTCGCAGGCAGTCCTCACATAAGCAGGGTCACCACGTATTTCTCTCTGCCCATCTGCAACTTGAATCCCAAACTTCGTAGCTAACTCCACCTTCTCCCTCATTCCATCCTTCAAAGCCTGTGTAAACCGAGTAAAACCCACACAAATCAATACAAACACAGAGAAAAGTTGGTGCGGAAAAAGGCCAAACAGAAATAAACATGGCAAAGAGCAATAAACGAACACAAGAGGTATTTTAGTGTGTGCTTTGAACATGCTTTAAAAAGTCCACACAACATAAGAAATTAATGAAAAATACATTTGATGGATTAACTCAACTACTAAAATCAGCTCAGCTGTCAAGTATTCGAAAGATAATTCATACTTCTTGATATGCCACAACAGAAGTACCACCTTCAAAAAGCAAAACACAAAACATGAAGCCTCATTTATGCAACAAAAAATTACAACTGATGCACTGTATATTAGTCAATATCGACTGGAAGTATTGCCTCTTGTAAGCTTACAACATTAGATCCATGTGGACCTGATGATTGAAGCTCGTTCATTAAAATTGGAAAAAATAGTTGGACTAAAAGCCCCTACTAGTGGAAACATTGAGTAAATCACAAATTTTTTAACTGTATTGTTTCTAATTGTATGATTGACAAATATATGCACCTTATATAAGTTTTATCAGCATGGAGTCACTGTGATAAAAGTTAATCAATGCAATTCACAATCTACTGCTGGAGGTTGGCCTTGATGAAATGGAAATATTGTATAATTTTTCTATCGTTACGAATTAGAATTCTATACATTTTCGTCAAAAAATGGGGTTATAAATAATTATTTTCAAATAAATACTTCAATAGTTTTTTCAGGATATTCCAAACGAACTACCGAAAAGCTCTAAAAATTTCTTTCACAACTCGAAACGACAAGAGTTTAGTCGGAACATCATCATTAGTCACGAGGTCTGATGCAATTTGCAGTCTTAAGATTCTTTTTGCTTATTTAAATTTTAGATTTCGTATGTCTGTCGTAAACATCAATAAACTAGCTCACATCACGAGAGTACGGGATTAGGAACAAACATGCAAATTTAAATTGGTAAATTTTTAAAACTTAGTCTAAAATAACACACCAAAGAAATATTTCCTGTTAATCAAAGTTTGATCCAATAACCAAATCCCCTAGTCATTTCTTAATCAGTAAACACAAATATGCATACAGTTTTGATTATAAAAAAAAAACTATCACTCAAGAACACATACATATTGACATAAAAGTTAATCTTAAAAAAAATGATATACCTTGCCGAGGAGGATCTCATTGGTGTGTGGACCGTACATGTCTGCGGTGTCAAGCAACGTGACGCCGGAGTTAATGGCGTGGTGGATCAGCTTAATCATATCGGGCTCGGGCTTGGGCGGGCCGTAAAAAGCCGACATGCTCATGCAGCCCAGTCCCTGGGCAGAAACTTCAAGGCCCTGTGAGCCCAGCTTCATTCTGGGTACTTTAATCTCAGCGGCCATTATATTGTGAGTGTATATGAATATGGCTTATGGGTTTAATGATCTGTTGGGTATGGAAATGGTGAAGAGGGAAAAATGAGTCAACGGTTTGAACTCATGTATTATCGATCGATTGGTAAGCATTATATATAATAAGGATAAAAGCATCAAACCCCCTATAATACATGGGTGTAGCTATTTGTCCTTGAATTTTTTTTTTGGGCAACAAGCCCCCTGTATTATGGATAAACAAGACTTTTTGTCTCCTAATCGAATTTTCGGCCAATTTTTGCCGGAATTTGAAACGTAAACATGAGGGTTCATAACTATTTAACGTCAAATTCAATAAAATGCCATTTTTTCCTTTCGGTTTTTGTTATATTTTCTTAATTTTCAAACCGTAGTTTAAATTATCCAAATTTAAGGTCTAAAAATTCAGAAAATATAACAAAAATCGAAGTGAAAAAGAGGCATTTTATTGAATCAAATAGTGATGGACCATCATGTTCACGTTTCAAATTCCAGCGAAAATTGGCCGAAAATTCGATCAATGGAAAATTATTTTTTCAAGTCAATAGTTGAAGAGGCAAAGTACTTATTTTTCCATAGTACTGTTGCCAAAAAAATAGTTTAGGGCGCAAATCGCCACACCGCCTATAGTATAGGGGGTTTAAAACTTTTATCCGTGTATAATAAATACTACATGGGAGGTAGAAAGATGGAGGTATCTTCTTGTGTGGGCCCAGGTCTCGTGACATTGAGGCTAAACTTAACATACGTATGTAATGATGTATAAGTTCCGTGTTGCTAAAGGATAAAAGTCGCGGTGTTGTGTTGTTTTTCTTGTTCCTGGTTTGTCTGGTTTATAATGTTGGAATTTTAGTAATCTAGAAAATTAATTAATACTATGTAAATCTATTGAAAACAAAAAAAATTGACAATGATATGGTGGTCAAGGTTAATTTCTGTTAATTTCTTATTAGGGATGTGCGAGTCACACCTATCATGTCGTGAAGAATTTTTGCATTCGGCTTGCGAAGCATAAGTCTCACTTTGGCAGGCCCGAGTCACGCCTAATACTTTAGCAGTTGTGCAGCTTCACAATTTCGGCTCTAACTTCTTTTATAGCTTTGATATCACGAACCACTTTTCACGTCGAAAACTAGACTTTACAATAATGTCCATAACATCTTCTAATTTCTTCAACAAAATTAGATGTTATTGATTCGAATTTTGTGCCTTTTGCAAAGTTTCACTCTAAAGCTACAAAAGAAAAAATGAACTATTAAACAAGTAGAATTGCATGCTCATGATAGGTGATTTACACATTCATCAAACACACAAACACAGTTAATTAAGAAAAGATGATCAGTTAAAATAAGCTGAATGAGGGGAGGAGAGGTGATGCTTTATTCGAGAGAAGGATTGTTGGGATAGGCAAACAAAGTCCCAAAAAGTTAAAGTAAAGGGTGAATATGGTAAATAGGAAGGGAGTAAATATCCATTAGTATGAGCCCTTTGGGGTGAGGTCCAAGAGCCAACCCACGAGAGTGATCATACGAATGTAGGGACATTTTTCCTAATACGTAGCACGCATATGCGCAGAGAACACACACCATGGTCGCCTAGTGCATACTCCAACTTAGACCTATCTTCACCGATTCTCAGTGTATTTACAGCATAAAGGCCAACCCCGCTGCCTCAGCCTACGTGATGTTTGCCATTATCGGTATGAAAGTTAGTCTGCAAGCTCTAGTAGAGCAGATATTAGACAAACAAATGATAGATTAGCCATTATTTTAAGTGGTAACATGTACTGCCTAAACGTTCGAGAATTTGATGATATGGGCATTTGTTATTGAACAAGAAATGAAAAAACTGAGAGCAATACATTAACCGAAACAAAAATCGATGATATGGTGAATCTTGGTCGCAGTAATGAATGGTCTTCATGTTGTTGCTCCTACTATAGTTTTGGAAATGTCGAATACTGGATATTGGTCAAATAGTTGGATCTTACAACTATGTTAAATGAACCTTACAGTTGTTTTATTCAATCTCTTAAACAGTTGAAGTGAACATCTACTAAAGTGAGATTAAGACAAGAAACTAGTTTTCTTTTATTTCAACATCGATAGAGAGCGTAAGCACGCATTCATCACAAAAAGCTGTGCATAATGGGATAAGGAAACCTATTGGTCTGTGTTTCATGTGGCTTTCCATGCTGACAACGGTGGAGTGTCGGAATTTTCCCATGAACTTGCAGCAGCCATATATCTGTCACCTTTGACGGCAGTGACAGAAGCAATGGATTCAAGCTCGGCTATGTCTTCCAGTGTCAACTTCACTGCCAAAGCTCCAATATTTTCATTGAAATTCTGAAGTTTGGTTGTACCAGGTATGGGGCATACATCTTTTCCCTGATGATGGACCCACGCAAGAGCGAGCTGAGATGGTGTGCATCCCTTTCTTGTAGCCATATCATTCACGCGATCAAATAGTTTCTGGTTATGCACCAAATTCTCGGATTGGAACCTTGGTAAGAACTGAAAATTTTGAACTACGGGTTGGTAAGTCAATCGAACATAAGATATGCACAATAAGAACGAGCTGATACTATGAAAATTATGATGATAAATGAAGAAGCATATCAAGGATAATGGTTGTAGCAGAATTTTGGCCATGGTGTTCGAGAATTGTTGATAAAGTTGCTGATAGAGAACACAGTTTTGTTAGCTACATACGTAACTACTGTCTAAGACAACGAATTGCAGTCTAGTGGAAAGACGTTTCACGTGTAACCAATAAGGAGACTCACCTTGGGTGCATGAGTGGGTGTGAAAGATCAAATAAAAACATCACTACTGTCTAAGTAGGTAGACTTTGAAGTTTTTATTCTTTTATACATTATAGAGGCGAGTTTAGATTTGTAGCTCCGATATATTCTGCATAACTGCATCATTTGGAGGAACCTCTATTCCTCGTTCTATGTAACAAGAGGAGATAATTTCCATCAGGAAAAGACAATGTTGCTGCCACATCCTCTACAGACCAAATAGAAGAGCCACGAAATGACGACATACTACTAGAAGCAGGAAGATGCTAGACAACCCCATAGAATATTTATTTATCGTGTAGCCTACCCACCCCCCTTGATTCTCAGCAAGAAAGTCGATGAAAGAATTGTACACTCGATGTGCATGGATGACTGAACATGAATTTTTGTCTTTGAACCCACTGAATGTCATAAGTAATCCCTGGTTCCGAATACAAATACACTATGAGACTACGTTTAGGGAAGAATGCTTATCAGAACATCCTCCTACAAGTGGAGGGCTAACTGTTAAACTCATTTAAAAATTTAATGGCACCAACTGCCAAAATTACACAGTAGGATGTGTATAGAGTATTAAAAACTACGAGGGAATTTAACAAATGAGATGTGTTTCACATGCAGGTTTCTAATTCATGATCTGAGAAGGTTTTTACATTTATAGTCCCCTATCAAGAATAATTTTCATGCGACCATATAGAAGTCGTCAGTTCCACAGTGAACTGTGGCGAAATACTAAACTTCTCTGACAATTAGCTTCTTGAGTCGTGGCAGTTGAGAAAAGATTAATCAAATACTCTTCACTGTTAGCAATATTCCGAGAAGGTTTAATGTATTCCTTAAAGTTGGCCAAGGTGTGACGATAAACAACTTATAACAAAATCTAAAAACTATAAATTATCTGGATATTCAATGTTCCATCCGAGACAAAAACGAATACGAAAGCAAACCTTTCTGTAATCGCCGTCAGTAAAAGTTTCAACCACCTTTGGTCCGGAAGAGAAGAATCCTCGTCCGAGAGGACTGTACGCCACTATACCAATGCCCAGTTCTCTAAAATTTCCATCAATGGAAAAGTTAGAAATCAGCAATTTTGAATACCTCAGAAGCTTGAATTCTCAAAGAATTTTCAAACCTGCAAGTGGGTACTATATCTGCTTCGACGTCTCTTGACCACAGAGACCACTCCAACTGAACTGCTGTAATGGGATGAACAGCATGTGCTCTTCTGATTGTTGAAGCTGAAGCCTCCGACAGACCAATATACTTAATTTTACCCTCTTCCACCAGTTTCTTCAGTTCTCCCATCTTGCATGTCGAAACATCAAAAGCAAAAATGACATATTTTAAGATCTCGCAAAGCTAAATTCAAATGCTAAATTAGGGGCACAACAAATTTAAAATAACTGCGAATTCCAAATAAAAAAATTGACTCTGGAGGTACTAATTCACTCTTCATGTTCTTCACATGAAGGGTGACTTTAGAAGGTCTAAAAACAATATCCTGAGCACCAAACAACACCTTGAAAAGACGAAAGTTCGAGAATCTCGAATAAAAAGTGGCAAAGTGTTCTACTTGGGATAGTTTACCTTTTCACTATGTGACATAGTGGTTAGATTCAAGAATCTCTCCTTAACTAATATTCAGGTATAGAGAGGGGGGGAACTCACCGTGATCTCAATGGGAACGCGTGTATCTATTCGGTGTTGGTAATAAAGATCGATAAAGTTAATATTGAGCCGCCTCAGGCTGGCCTCACAAGCAGCCCGCGCATAAGCAGGGTCACCTTGTACTTCTCTCTGCCCATCTACAAATTTAATCCCAAACTTTGTAGCCAACTCCACCTTCTCCCTCATTCCATTGGCCAAAGCCTGCATTAACAAGTAAGTCTCGCAGAAAATCAATACATCTAATCATAGTAACATAAAAAAGAGTTACTGCAGAAAGTGGCGAAACAAAAGTAAACGTGGTAAAGCAAGATTGAATAAACAAACACATCCAGAGATAATAGTGTGTTCTTAATTAGTACAGGGTGCTTCAGAAACTCCACATTACATTGAAAAATAGCTTTGATGCAGTTGATCAATTTCGAAAACTCAGTTTGCCAGTTAGAACATGAAATATATTCAATAAGAAGATTCTTATTTTTCGGTATGGCAAATCAGAAATACCACCTTGACACCTTCAGAAACAAAGCACATAACATGATGCCTCACTTTTGCAACAGAAACTACTAATTGATGTGCTAAACTCGATGACTAAAGCTTGAATACTAACACAGGAAAAAGATGTTGGACCAATAACCACTTATGGCGGAAATACTGAGTAAAACTGCTAAAATTACAACTGTAACATTTCTAATTGTCTAATTGACAAATACAACATACATCTTATGTAATTTTTATTAGCATATACTCACTGTCAAATAAAAAAGGTACTACCATTAGGAATTGGAATTCTACACATTTTCATAACAGAAAGTGGAAACATTTCTATTTTAAATTTTTAACCACACAAAAATTGAATAAACTGCAACGATTACTTTCATAATTTTATCCTACCAAAAATCTCAGGTAAAATACAAGTAATTGTTATGTGTTTTCTTAAACCCGAACCACTTGTATTTGTATGTGTTATAATGCATTTCTATCTCAATAACTATTTTAAAAAATATTAAAATTTGACCAACGTCACGGCATGATGAGTTTTTGATATATACGTTGTAATTTGCAGTTCGATGCAATTTGCGATATAACATCATCAATAGTCAAGGGGTCTCATTTTATATCTATACGTTTTACATTTTATATGAGGTAAGTACTAATAAAATCACACCATAAGAGCTCTAAGGCATTAATAATAACAAATGGACCATTTTTGAAATTTAAAATAACACAAAGTAAGATTTCCTGTAAATGAGAATTTAATCTTAATTGGCCAATAAAAATGCATATAGTTTTGATAAAAGAATCAGAAAAGAAAAACTTACACTCAAAAAGACACACATAATGGATAACTTAGGGGACACAAAAAAATAAAGTTTTTGAAACATCACTACCTTGCCTAGAAGGAGTTCGTTTGTGTGGGGTCCATAGATGTCGGAAGTGTCAAGAAAAGTGACACCAGAGTTAATTGCATGGTGGATCAGCTCTATCATATCGGGCCCGGGCTTGGGTGGGCCGTAGCCGCCCGACATGGTCATGCAGCCCAATCCCTGAGCAGACACTTCAAGGCCCTGTGAGCCCAGCTTCATTCTCGGCACTTTCATATTCATCTCTGCTGCCATTATTCTTACAGCTGTATGTATGTAAGGAGTTTTTGAGGTTAATGTGGGTCTGAAAAAACGACGGAGGGAACGAGGAGTCAGCGACAAGTGATGTTAGTAAGGAATAATTAATACATTGTCATTTCTAAAATACTACACGTCAAGCATAGTGTGCTGACTTAGGAATGATGCCGAGCATAATTATTGGTCCATATAGTAGTGTACTTAAGTGTTATAGTTAATTATTTGCATTTCTTTAGCTAGAGACCTAAATATTCTTTCAGACAAGAAATCAATGACAAGCGTGAAGCTCAAAATAAACAAGATTATGACGTTATAATTGGTGGAATTGTTTTTGAATAACAAAAGATATAGATAGAGGAAAGGTCTTATGTTTAGAGTAATTTTCTCTTATAAGAATATATGTCAAGACTCTAAATTGATTTTTTTTATTTTATTTTTGAAGACTCTAAATTGATTAGTTACTTATTGGCTTATATCGCATAACATATCAAATCCTAGTTGTTACTCTAATCTTCGACAATCGCTATTCACCTGTTTCGTTGCTTAATTCATATGAAAATTGTAAGATTTTTTGAGATTGAATCTATTTGTGGAAGTGTGATATCTACTTCTTTTAGTGTGTGAATATTCAATAGCCTGATTAGTTTTACTAAAACTTAAGTAAACAAATAATAAAAAGTAATCATAAGTACAAGATGGTATTCTAAATTGCGAGACGGCTGTTATTCTACTACAATCATTTCATGTCGATTGGTTTCATCAATCGTCCAAATAATTTCAAACTATAATGTTCAATTAAGATATTTAAATGGTTGATCAGAAAACATATATATATATATATATATATATATATATACTTTAGATGATTTACTATAACTCAGCTGAAATTTGGGGTATCTTGGCTACCTATAAGGGTAGAACCACACCAGACACATGTATGTAGGTCCCACATATGTGGGGCCCACAAACATGTGTGGGAATGTTATTCTTTCGTTATAGCCAAGATACACACCCCTGAAATTTGCAAAAAAAAAAAAAGAGTAGTTTTAAATTTTTTATTTAGTCATTGAACTTTTTGAAAATAATATTTTGATCTCAAATGTTTTGAAAAAAATTGTAGTCCAAGACAATTTTCACTTTAGCCTCACATGTTTTATGAACACTTTGTTACGCACCAACGACGGCCCCTTCTCTTTCGTCTCCTAACCCTTTAGTAAGGCTTGGCCTTTGCTGGCTTGAATGAGTTCCATCTCTTTTTTTTTCTTTGTTTGGAAGAGTGACTCAGAGGACGACCCACCGGTAGACCTAGACTCGAAAGGACAGAAAAAGCTAATCGAAGTGGTGTGACCGTGTGAGCCACTTGAAGATTGTCCCCTATCTTCTTGACACCAAAACCAAAGAATTAAATGATCTAAACTTGTTAAGATCACTGTTGGGTTGTGGATCTCTAAAGCCTGTCCAATTTCTCTCACAATTGGACCATTCTCATCCATAGTAGAAAAAAATGCATCAACAGAATTCTTGTCATAATATTTTTCTTGTGTGCGCGCGCTTATGTATGAGTTCGTACGCGTGTGGGTGTGTGTGTTTGGGGGGGTGGGAGGAGGTGCGTATGGAGTCATTTAACACTTGTTTCATGAGACGGCTGAAAACCACAAAGAATTGCATTTTCAATATGTGATAAACTTGTACATACAACAATAGACTACACATTATGACAACTTCACATTTTAGTTTGTTTATATGTTGCAACGGTCATACCCAGAGAACCATGATGAAGGCTCCTCTTCAATCTCATAAGATAGCGTGAAATCCTCACGCCATTGGTGATCACGTAGGGTTCCCTGACTTTCAGACTCCTCTTTAGGGATGTCCATGTGTGGAACTCCAACCAATTTATTCAATTTATCTATTTCTTCATAGGCTCTCTCGGTCTCATGCTCTGCCATTATTGCTCGTTTCTGCAAGATTTTGAAATTAAAGATTTTTCGTATGAAAACCAAATGGAGAAACGCCTATAACATAGCTCTATGAAGAAAAAAAAAACTTATGCGAACTATCATTGAACAAAAGTGATGAGACGCGAGGGCGAGAGAACCAAACTAAGACATGCCACGAGAATTATATATTCTATAATCATCAATCTTAACCAATTTGGCTCATGCCTCACATACATTGTTTTGCATGCATAATAAACTACCAAATGTCATGAAACAATAATTTCACGTGTCAATTAACCACTTTTTCTTTTTCAGCTATAAAGTTTTGAGATTCTGTATCAATTAAAGGACTAATAAATTAGCCTCAGGAGCTCACGGGCAATGTCCGTAGAAGTATGTGAGATGCACAAAGCATATTAGTTTGGCAAGAAGTCAAATTGCAATTAGCAAGCTAACTTCTATCCATTTGCAGGAGTAATCATAGAAGCCAAACATGATCCTAGAAGATTTTGTGTCCCTAGAATGCCAGAGTACAATTTTTTTTCATTATTTTATTTTTACGGCGGACGATGAGAGTGGAATATTTGGCAAACATGGTTATATCAGAGTTGAGAAGGAACGGGGTGCTCTGATTCCGAAATCACATCAAACTTACTATCCAATTGCATTGAACAACACTTTATGATACAGTAAATCATCAAGTAACAACTACGAGCACATTAGTAATTGTGTAGGAACTCACCTCTGCAGCAGCCACTGTTTCTTCTGCTTCTTTAAGCCTCACAAGTAATTCCCCAGCAGCTTGAACAGCTTCTGCTGTATCCCTCAGTTGGGCCTGAAGCCCTTTATTTTCATCTTTAAGGTGACGTCTCTCCTTTTCTCGTTCCACTTTAAGTGCTGAAATTTCGGCTGCTAGAGCATTGATAAATTTAGATTCTGCACCTCTCACCCCTGCCTTTGATGCAGCTTTCTTGACATCATCAATTCCATCTCGAATCCTCCTATGTCTAGCAAGCAGTTCCATGTGTTTCTCTTCAAGCTCTGCATATTGTTCGAGCATGCGTGCATGGCCTTCCATTGCCATATGCATTGCTTCTTGAAGCTCTTCAGAACATTTCCTTTCTGTGTCCAGTTCTTGTTTTTGTCTTTCCATACAGGATCGATTGGATTCAAGCTCCAATCTGAGTTCTTCTACGAGGGAAATCCACTTGCTCTCAGTTTCAGCCCACTGGATTTTTTCCTGTTGAAGTCTCTCCTCGGCATTCTCGGTTGAATCTGGACTAGAGGACAAAGAATGGGATGTACTTGGCTCACATGTTAGCTTTAGGAGAGGAGATTGTCTTTTTGATGAAGTGGCCGAAGAATCCAGATATAACTGCAGCTGAGTTCTTAGGTCATGAATCTCTTCCAACAAGACATCCCTCTCGCCCAAGTCAAAGAAATTTTGATATTTTTCCAGTTCATCTTGAACTCTTTTTAACTCAATTTTTGTTCTTAAAACATCAGGATGGTTATCATATTGTTTCTGAAGAATCTAAAATAAGACAAGATAAAGAAAAATTAGCACAAACATTTCTCCACTTCAGTTGACATTAAGAGATGCATGAATAACCTATACCTTGTGCTCATGAATTAGTGACAAAAACTCATCCTCCATGAACTCTTCGGGAGGTAGGACTCCGTCCATCAGGCTTTCAAGGCGAACAATTTTATCTTCACGAGTTTGAGTAATAATGGCATTACATTCTCTCTCGTGTTTGTATTGATGGACCTGTACTCAAAAACAGGAATGAAAATTAGAACAACTTTACTACCCATTCAAACAGTTAAAAGTGTCAGGTGCTTGAGAAACCTACCAAACGATTAAGTTGCATGATCTCAGAGTTCTGTTTTGTACACATTTCTTCTAATGCCATCTCTCTCCTAATTGCTCCAGTTAAGACCTTTTCTACTGCCTGAAAGATGACAAAATGAAACATGGTAAGAACAGAGGAGCGTGAAATGTAAATATTTCACTTATAACCACCATATAACATACTTTGGGAACTTGATTATTGCATTGGATTGTTGATGGTGGTTCAGTAACACATATTAACTGCATATTCTGGCGATCGTTACCATCAGAATCATCACTTGTAAGTTCTTGCTGGCGATTCTTAATCTTACATTTACTGCACAAAATTTCACCATCCTCTTTCAATGAGTCATCTTCATGAAACATAGTTTGGACACCCATATCCACTTTAGCAACTGGTATAACTGCTTTAATGTCACTCGGCAAACAAGAGAATCTAAATGATGACCGTCTCAGAGAAGGGCTCATGCGTTGACTTCTGAGAATTTCAAGACCACGGTGAAGACTAGCAGCCAAATGGTCAGTTGATTTATAACAAGTTTTGCGATCAGAAAAAGAATTCAGACTAATGGTAGCAGAAGGCTTTGCAGCAGTTGCATCAGATGACTCCAAGTTACTCTGAGAAGCAGTTATTGTTGATGACGTCCTTAGACTTTTCCTGCTGTTACTCAGTCTTGGTGAGAAACTAGGAGTGGGGGACTTCAGGACAAGGGGCACATCAGTTGGAACAATACTGAGATTAGAAACAGCAGCATCTTCAGTGCAATTTGTGGGCTCCCCTTGCGTGTCCTTTTCGTCTGCAGGATGTTGCATTAAGGGACACTTCTCCATTATATTCCTTGGTAGATCTTCATTTGGTGATTTTTTGACATCTGCAGATGGTCCAAAAGAGCCGCTGTCAACTGCTATCTCATGTTTTTCTTCATTCACTTCACCAGTGATGACATTGTTTCTTTCCATGTTTGCTGGTTCAATTGCTTCATCTTCCATATTAACATCTGTATCCTCGCAACCTTGTTCCGGTGAATATACACATCTTTCTTCCTGCATTGTAGGCACTGGGTCCTCTGTATTCACAATCTCCATTTCTACATCACTATCATCCTCAGCATGTGGCAATGCCATTGGCCTGTTGAGGCTAAATCTGAGGAGATTCAAACTTCTCCGAGCACTCCATCCAGATGCATAAGCTCCAGTTTCACCTGTTTGGTTGTGATTAGCCTTCATATGATGCAGTTCATCCCTCAGCTGCCGAATCACTTCTCTCAAGACATTGACATCATCATGCATTTCCTCATTAATAATTGCTTTATTCTTGATTGCTTTTGCACGTTGGGCAAATCTTAAAGTACCAAGAGTCTCACTCTTACAGCTGCAAAAATGTAACAAGTTCAAGAAAAAATATGAAGAAAATGTGTCACATAGGAGTAGGCCAGGTTACAGGGGTATGAGCATCAAATTGGAACTTAGATGAGTGGGTCTACACGTGTCATGTGTGTGGTTATGTTACTCATGTATGAATGAGTATTTCTCATATAATCTATTCAATTCTCTTTCATAATATCACAGCAATATTCAAGAATCAATTAAAATGAGAGGAAGTAAAAGCAGGATTCTCTCATTCCGTTCCTTATTTCACATGCTTTCCACTCTCGAGTCAGTGATTACATCCCCTGCACCTTTCGTTCTCTAAATATTGCACTCTACAACAGCCAAATTGTTTATCATCAAACAAGACAATCATCAAACACACTTCAAACACACTTTACTTACATAGTCTCTCAGCAATATCTAGGAATCAAGAGAATCCATTAAAATTAGAGGAAGTAAAAGCAGGATTCTCTCATTTCGTTCCTTGTTTCACATTTCCACTCTCGAGTCAGTGATTACACTCCCTGCACCTTGCGTTCTCTACATATTGCATTATTCAACCGCCAAATTGTTTTTCATCAAACAAGACAATCTCAAAGACTTTCCTACTTTATTTTCTTAATAATTGTAAATTGCAATTTAATTATTTGAGAGCATGATATCAGAAGATAGCTACTTAGAGCACTACTCCTGAGCTTCGACAGCTGATTCTCATTTCAAGAAGTATAGAAGTTTTTTAATCACCTTTGATCTGGAGATATGGCACATATCATGGCCAGCTTTGCATTTCCGCCTAAAGACTCCTGTAATAAGAAAGTCAACTTTGAATCTCTGTATGGGATGTGCCTTTGCTTTCCTGTTTGGGAAATTTCAGCCAGAATATTTATCAAGTTCCTGCAGATATCAAAGAGAACCTCAATTAGCAACAAGAACTTAATATCTGGAAATGCACAGATCTCCAAGTCCCTAACATAAAATAAACGAAAATGCGCACATTAAATCATGATTTATAATATTTTTTTTATTTTATTTTTGAAGGAATGATTTATAATATTTAAGAAGGTGAAAATAATGTCAAACTGCCTAACAGAATAAACTGGATCCAATGAGGAGCAATACCAGCAGACATATATGATAAAAGAGAGAGTCTGAAGTACATAATAAATTCAAGAATAGCAATAAAGATTGAAGTTACTTTTTAGTTTTCGGGCTATGAAGTTACATATTCGTGGTAACAAAATCAGATATAACTATCATGAAGATTCAGCTGTCCTCACTTCAATTCTCAAACAACAGCCTCCTTCGCCCGAAAAAAGAAAAGCACCAGTTTTTAAATTTGGCATCCACATTTTAAAGACAGTAAGGTTCTTGATTATGGAGACACTGACTAATTTGATATGTAGTAAGAGTATGGCAACCTGTATCTTATAATGTTAAAAGAGTGGGCTTCAACGAGTATTGACTTGTATATTTTCACCATCATTCGGGATGACAAATCACCACGCAGGTGATGTTGCGAAATTTTGTAGCATTGGTTGTTCATCAAAACAGTTCACAGTACATTAAAATGATAGCACAACTGCAAACCCTATAGTACAAAATATTTAAAGGACAAAACTAAGATGTGTCCAATGAGGTTTCTGCCTTTCTTTGTTTTAAACCTTTCAAGTGCTATTCTCATTCAAGTCACCAAAGATTACATGAATGCATATCCTCATAACATTAGTGCAATCTAATGGCTGCTCAATAAACTAGGAAAAGTATGGTTTGTACACACAGCCATCATATAAACAGAAACAGTCCCAAAAAGAACATTCAGTGCTCGATGCAAAAGCTGAACTGGGACTGATACCTGTCTCTTAATTTCGTTAAACTGTTTCTATAAAGTTAAATAGTCTTTTTACAATAATATTAAAAACCATACCCTAGTTGTGAAAGCGACCGATTAATATTCCCAGCTTCTTTCAAACGTTCTCCAGCTGCACCTGTTTGCTTTTGTCTCTCTGATCCGGCAAGGTCAACAAAGTTTATTCTGCTTGTCTTCAAGCGGCTTAAACCATCAGCAGGACTCTGCAATAGAGAATAATGGGTCGTATTATTCATCATCAGATTGTTTAGTCATAGTGATAGCGTCAAACCAAGCACACTGCAAATGAAGGTCCACCGCAGAACATATAGAAAAAGAGATGCAAGATGAAGCGCGAATTTGCAAAAACTTGATAAATGCAATTTAATCTTTTGCCTGTAACAAAATGCTATTTAGCTGTTTGCAAGGACTGCTTCTAGGTTGCTTCACTAATTTTATCAGAAGCTAAAAGCAAGTTGCTTGAAGCTATACATAATGGTAGTGTGCCTATAAGTTTTACAGCCTTCTAAAACAATCTATCTTCTACAAACTACAGAAATCCTTCACCATACAGCAATTATATATATATATATATGTGTGTGTGTGTGTGTGTGAGAGAGAGAGAGAGAGTGTGTGTATAAATATATATATATATATATATGTGTGTGTGTGTGTGTGTGTGTGTGTGTGTGTTTGTGTGTATGTTATAAACATTTTGGCATACAAAATAATAGACGCACATGAATCAAATTCATATGATGTTGGGAAGTACACACTAGTAATATAATCATGTGCACTTTACGCATAATGCTAATAGACTTACCTGTTAATCATTATATCACTCATATTATGTGTATATTTGTTATGTTGAACAATATACAGTAATAATAAAATTTACAGATTTATAGACAAGAACACCATACGTAGAGGCAAAATACAAATATAGATCATATATTATACATATTTACATCTTACATGTATTTATATACAGTTTTTGTATAAACACACATATTAAAGATATATTTTTATTACAGCGTATAACTATCTCAAGAGATGAACACTCTATCAACAGAATGCCTGCATTCACCAATTTACAGAAATTTTGATAATAACACAAAGAAAATGCTTGTCAAACGACCAAGCTAACAGTGATTGGTCTCAATTTATCAATGCATTACCTTACTGCGTGATTCAACCACACATGTGAAAACACTATGGGAACGAGAACTTTCGGCATTTAGATGTGTGGCACTGGTTCTGCGGTTTGACAAACCCTGCAAAATTATGCAGCAAAAATCAAATCTCCAAAACATCTTCGAAATTTAGAAAGAATCTAAATGACACTCTCGGACAATAAACCAACTCAGAAAATTTACAAAATCAAGGCAATGTTGACCAGCCATCTTTGAAGCTAATATATATTTATATATAAAATCAAGGCAATGTTGACCAGCCATCTTTGAAGCTAATATATATATATATATATATATATATATATATATATATATATATATATATATATATATATATATAGAGACACACACACGCATGAATTACTATCAGAGTTGTGAAACAGGCATAATAAACTCATCTGATTCTTGAGCGGTTTATAAACTAAGCAGTGCATAAACATTACTTATTCAGACTTTCATATCTGAACAAAAAAATAATCTAAGTATGTAGCATCTAAGAGATCTGTACAGCCATAAGGGGTAGCCAATGAGCAAGTAATTCATGCTAGCAAATAAGCAAAAGGCATATAATAAACTCTCAGAAATTAGTCTCTTGCTCTTCAACATGTATCACCTACTTCAAAAGGCCTAAGATATTTTGGTGAAAGATAATGGTATATAGAGCACACAACTATAGAAGTATGAATTTTATAGTACCTTGGGAGATTCACACCTAATTCTTATTTACTAATTTGATGGTCGGAACAACATTAGTCTGTATAAGTGTGAACACTCCTAGAAACTTCTTGATTTTCAACTCATCTAAGAAGATCAAAACTATCTAATACAATACTATATTACATGTCACCTTATAAAAGAAATATATCAAATGCCAGCCTTTTTCAAAAAAATTGGTCAACATTATCACATTGTGAAAATAGTTTACAAGTTTATAGTTCAACCACGTTATGGGTTTCCCAAACACCTGGACTACATTTCTAGAAGTTCAACTTTCACAACTTAATCGACAGAGAATCAGAGATGCTGAGCAGACCTTCACCAGGAGTTGAGACACATCTTTCATAGAGGATACGGACTCCTCGCTTAAATTTTCTACATATACTCCAGTTTTGACGTCTTCTCGAATCTGGCAAGAGAACAAAGAAACAGTCTATGTTTATGCAAGGAATAGTACACCAACTGAACATTTGTAATGCTGTAACTTGTTTTACCTGAAGACTCTTTTGACTTGGATCCAACAAATCAGTTATTTGTTCATTGTAGATCTGTTAATGGTACTTAAGCATTTAGTAGAGAGATAACAAAGATAAGAAACAAATTTTAGGGGAGCAAAGAGACAACAGAGCCACATACCTCGAGGAAGGAGCAGCGGCACATATACATCAGTTGTCTGTCGGCTTGCTTGACTTGCTCCTACATGGATTACCATACATTGAATCAACACTACCGAATCAAGATCAAACAAAATATTAGTAAAATAGTAGGGAAGTACCTCATCAATCCGCTCAAAGAGTCTTCTAAATACACGTGGAGCTAAGCCCTGTTGATCTTCTTCCAACACGGCATTGGAAGCACCCCAGATAGTGTATGTCTTCCCACTCCCTGTCTGATCAGTCAAAAAAGATGTCATGTCATCTGCTTTAAAACAACTTATTGCGATATACAACGCATGTGAATGTCATTCATGGTAATGATAATTAAAAACAAATCACTCTCAAGTACTGATACTTGATATCCTCAAGTACTAATATGGAAATCCATGTATAGAAACGAGTATACCTGTCCATATGCAAACACGGAGCTATTAAACCCGGCAAGACAATTTTCAACTAGCGGAGCACCAATCAGCTCAAAAATATCAATCTGAAACAGAGATGTCGATTCCACATACTTCAGTCAACAATTTTCAATTAGTTTAGACAAGAAACATGACAAATAAGCGAGTCATCTTGCCTGTTTTGACTGGATATCAGCAATCGAATCAAACGTAAAGGCTTGCCCTGATACTGATAAGGAATTCGTCGTGATTTTCTCGACCGTACTTCCTACATCTTCTTCATCCTTGTTTGGAGGTCTCACACGCACTATTACCTAATTCATGTAGTTAAGCACACAGCATAAGCTCACACACAACTCAAATTACACCACAATTTCTCAACTACGACACAAAATCAAAACCAAATCAGTTAAACCACAAAACTAAAGATTAATTCAAAATCGGACTAATTTAAACCTTGACGCCGGAGTCTAATGAACCAGTCTCCGGTGCGGCAGAGTCGACAGTGAGTTTTCGCTTGAGCGGCGGCCGCGGAGGAAGCGGACTCTTCATTTTAGCGGCGGTTGACGGCGATGACGTCATAGAGTTCGGATCTGACGGCGGCGGAGCATTTTCTTTGCTCGATTTCATTTTCCGATTGCTAGGGTTTGGTGTGAGCGGCTTCGATTTAGGATTCGGAGATGACGTGAGCGCGGCGTCATGATTTTCTCTCAAGATTTGGTTCTTCGGCATCATGAAGTTCTTCATTGTTCTCGTGAGAACTGATTTGAGAAGAAGAATTGGACAGTAGAGAGAGAGAGAGAGGAGAGAGAGAGAGGAGAGAGAAAGTGAGAGTGAGGGGAGTAGCCGTTGGTGAAGGATTAGAGGGAGAACTGATTTGAATTTTGGATGAAAATTTATTCCATTTCTTTATTTGTTTGTTTGTTATTATTATTATTATTATTATTATTATTATTATTATTATTATTATTGTTAAACATTTATCTTTGGATCTGGTGAGGCGAGCGTTTGCTGAATATCAGATCTGATGTGCGATTTTTGAACATTTTTGGTTGTGACGTTTGTGTAATAAAGTTTAGGGAGAATTTCAGTTTGCCCCTCAAAATTAGACGATTTCTCACTTTCACTATAGATACTTTTATTGAGTTATCTGAAGTTGATTAATTTTATTTTACTTGACCCCCCAAATACTCTCAATTTGTCAAAAAATCAATAGAGGAGTTACCTTTACCGCGAACTTGCCTTTCAAGATAAGAAATTAGTTTGTTTACTCAAAGGCTCCGATTGGTTCCACGGAAAATGAGAATTTTCGAGAAGACTTTAATGAAAAGAAAAAAAATAACCCTCTCTTTTCCATGTGATTGGCATTCCCTATTAGTTTTTCAGAAAAATGTTATAATTAATTTGCTACTAATTATTATTTTAACATTGTAAAAATTGTTATTATGCTTTAAAACTTATATATAGTATCATATTGAATTTAGTTTTTCCTTGAAATTAGTTTTTTTTTTTAAATAACGTACTGTGCAACTTCTTCAAGGAGAATCATCTTAAATTAAGAAATTTAATGCTAATTTATTTTAATATATATTAAAATTTACAAGTGCTATTAATATATTTGAAACAAAAGCTAGAACACTAACAATTTACAATTACTATTAATATATGTGAAACAAAAGAACACTAACAATAAGATTAAATCAAAATAGGAATACATTATTGATGATGATAAATATATAGTTTGAATAAGAAATATAAATTAGATTATAAAGTATTACCTCGAAGTTCAAGAAGATGTGCAAAATAATATTATTAATCATAGAAGTGAATATATAATTTAAGTTGGTGGAAATATTAAATTTTTGAGAATCATAATTTTTTTGTCGTTAAAGAGTATTGAATTTTTCCATCTTTTGTATTGATTGAAAGAAAAGCAATCAATAAAAATATTCTTTAATTATACCCATTCCAGGGTATTTACTCAGTTGCGTCAGCGAACCGGATTTTATCAAATGAAGAACAAGGATGAAACGTGACTGTTTTCGAGGATCTTTGGGCATCGATCATTGGTTCTGCTGAGAATTATGGGCTTTGGTTGGAAAATTCTCTCAACCGTATTCCTACCAGAATGAACCTTGCTAGGAGAGGTAACCTGCACGCAAATGGTAATCTTTCTTGCGGCTAAATCGCACAGTCCCTGGAGACTGTCGAGTATTCTCTTTGAATGCGAAGTATCATATGCAATTTGGATTGGTATTTTGCTTGTGTTGCAAAATAAATCGAGTTCGCATTTTGAGCGCCATATATTTGTTATTCCAAGTAAAATAGGAGAGGAGGTGGAGAAAGGTTGTTGGTGCTTTATCAACTGGTATATTTGACAGATGAGAAACAAGAGGATTTTTAAGGGTAAAGGCAATCAATATTCCAAAAACTATCGAGAATATTAAAGTTTGTATTAATACGTGTGCATCGTTATGAAGGCTAAGGATGCTAGATTTCTTTTCTCATGTAATGACTGGTTCATGTCACCTTTGAATTGTTTGGATTAAAATGTGAGCATTTCTAAGCTACTAGAAAGGTTGTAATTTCTCGTATCTCTTCTTCATTCGACAAATATAGTTTTTGTCTCAAAAAGAACCACTTTAATGACCTCCGAGTCACTTAAACTTCATTTTCATGTACATGACATTACATTGTTTCTTCATTAGGAAGGAGAATGCATCAAATTAACGAAGCTAATTATCAGAACCAAACCCAATAAAACAAAGGTAAAATAACATTAACTGATAAAGAAGCGCGTTTAAGATTTATACATCAGCTTGTTAACAGAGAACCATAAAAAAGTTCAAATCTCAGGAATTCCGGTTAACTAGCAACAATGTTGAAAATTCCTTTCCCTTTCGTTTGTGAGACGGCTTGAATGTCTTTTGCATTCTCCATATCCTTCACTACCTTATCCTTCAAGCAGTGAGCCACATGAGCTGCATATCGGCAATGGTGGCTACAGTATGGATTGTCCCTACAAAACAATGATGCCAAAAGCGCTTAGTCATGCCGTGTAAAATAAATAAGAAAATATAGCATACGCGCTCCCTAGTTATTATCGAATTAGGGGAATTCCATAAAACCCGCCTTGTGTTTTCAGGAATATGCACCAAACTGATCTCTCAGATATATTAATCCCCTTCTGCATTTAAACTTTGCCCCAAACCATATATACTCCTCATGTTACTAAAAATATTCATCAAACTCACTCTTGTTAACATATAAAGTCTACAATTCATAGGTCTGATAAATTTTCTGTTAAATGGGGGTTTGGTGAAGGATTTAAAAAAAAAAAAAAAAGTGGAGAGTTTGTGCAAAAACAAACAACATGCACCAAGGAGTTTTGAGTGCAGATTTTCTAAAACACACGGGGGTTCAGTTTATAAATTTTTCCTCTCAGGTTATATTGTCTTTCGAGTGAGTTAAAAGATATAAAACCAGGGGTTTCAATATCATTGATGCTTTGCACTAATAAGATATTATCATTTTATAGCTACAGGACTGTAATATATGTAATTAAAATACTTTCACAAACCTGAACATAAAGGTAAAGCGGTTCAATAAGCTCTTGTTGCACCGGTAGCACTTGCTAAAAGACCGGTGATCTTCATCATCTCCGAATTGGTAAACTGGTCTTGTATCGCCATCGACCCCAACTCCTTGGTCAGGACGAAACATCAGAATGCAATCTTCGTATAGGTGAACAACTTTAAAAGCGTTGGCCAAACGAGTATATTGCGGCAACATTCTTACGTAGTCAAGGGGTAAGAATCCCGCATTTCCATGTGTAGCACAGACCGTAACGGGAATAAAATTCAGACCAAACACAGTTCTAGCTTCGACAAGCAAAGCATTAGTAACCGATGTTTGCTCAATAGCTTGAAGATCGAAGGAATGAAAGAGAGATGTGAATATGCAAGGTTTTCTCGGCGAGTTCGAGGAGATGAACTCTGTGTTGGATGAAGAGGAAGCATCAGACCTACAAATTAAGTTGAAGTTGTTAAGAAAAAGTGCAACTTATAGGAAGTTTTGCTAATCTTCTTGTCTCTTCTTCACAGACGAGCTCTTCATAACAACATTTTTGTAATTTTTATTTATCTCATCAAGTTTGGCATTCATTTATAGGAAAAAACCTTATTTTCTTTTCTGTTTGTGATTCATAACCATCATCAACTTCATTTTTATCCAATTAAAACGTTAAGGCTTTGACTTTCTTGCAAAGAAGTATGGATTTTAAATCTCGTCTAAGTACTTAAGGAGTTTCGGTAAACCTATTTACATAAAAGATACTTAGTTACATCGCTGCAACTTTTGTTGTTACTAATTAAATTTTTGCTAATCTTCTTGTCTCTTCTTCACCGATGAACTCTTCATAACAGTCAATGAAGCGGAAGCCGTCTGCTCTTCACGGCTGAGCTCTACTGTCTCTTTAAACCAACAGCCTCCTTGTATATGACTTCAATTTTAGTGTTGTGGCAATATGAAGAGAAGATAATAAATTGACGAATGAAAGATAACACACGACGTACAAACATAAATCGGAAAATGCCAAACAACATTTACTCTCTATGTATCAAGCAGCAAATAACATGATAAAAGAAAGGAAATATTAGAGTTCTGTTAAAATTTGATCTAAAACTGATGTGTTTTAATAGGGAGCACAAAAAATTGTTTTCTCTTTCCTCATTTCCTTAATAGGGAACACACAAAAAATTCTTTTAATAAGGAAACCAGGAAAGAGAAAACAAATTTTTGTGTTCCCTATTAAAACGCATCAATTTTAGGTTAAATTTTGATAGAAACCTAATATTTCCTTTCTGTTATCATGTTATTTTCTGCTTGATACATAGAAGGCAAATATTGTTGTCCATTTTCCTATTTATGTTTGCTCATGTGTTATCTTTTCTTCGTCAATTTTGTATCTTTTCTACATGTTACCACAACAATAAAATCGAAGTCGCATACCAGGAGGATGTTGCTTTAAAGAGACAAGAAAAGCTCATCCGTGAAGAAGAGGCGGCTTCCTCTTCAAGGACTGTTATGAAGAGCTCATCCGTGAAGAAGAGACAAGAAAAATTAGCAAGGAAAAAAATAGCTAGCTAGTAACAACAAAGAATTGGAGCGATGTAGCTAAGCATCTTTTTGGAATAGCTTAATTACTTAGTCCATTCTGCATACCCGACATTTAAAATTAATCCATGCTTCTTTGCAAAAAGTCAAGGTCATGATAAAGTTTTAATTGGATAAGAAAATGAAGTTGATCGACGATGGTTATGAATATATAACAAAATGAAAAGAAAATAAGGTTTCTTATAAATGAATGCCAAAACTTGATGGGATTAAAAAAAAAAAAACTAACATTTCGCATAAAATTAAGTACAAATAAACAAGTCATATATCAATGTAATTGATAAAGAAAGTATTTCCAAGGAAGTATTATATTATTTTTTTGCAAGAAACTCAGATCTTGTATCTGCAAGGAAAAATGAGAATCTCTCATCCCCGGCTCTAATCATACAAATGGACAAAGCAACGGAATACATTTACGCTTTTACCATTGAAAATTTGAAAAACTTGAAAGCCCAAATCATAAGATCAGTTCAAAAAAGTGATGAAACCCATTCGAAAGTTGTAACCTATAATTAAATCTAGGAAACATGAAGTTTATTTTCATTAAACCAAACCAAACATACTAATTGAGATTTATAACTATACCAGAATCCAAAAAACAAAAAAAAAACAACTTAACAAAATTGTTCGAATGTTTCAGATTTAATGAACTCTATGTAACAAATCTCTTAGTCTTGCATCATTTTTAATCGACTTTCAGCACAACTGACTCAAAAATAATAAAAATAAAGATATAATAGTTTTTGTGCTTACAAATTTAGGGCTTCGATCGAATCCACATCTAACTTTTCTAGACTATTAGAAAGAGTTTTGAAAGTTAATTAGTAAGAGGAAACAAATTCTTTTATTTTTATTTTTCAGTACACTTGAAAAAGGAGAACACCGAAATTTAGATGTAAAATTTAATAAAAAAGAAAATCTAGTAATTAAGGTCGTTGGAGAACCTGGATTGTGGTTGCAAGAACGCCATTAACAAGTGTTTAACTGAGCAGAGTTGGCACACTTAAAATGTAGTTGATACTACTTGACTTTGGCACTGAGTTCTCTCTTTGTGAATAAGGAGGGGTTTTAAATAGTACACAATCCTACGGTACTTACTCCATATTTGCAATAATTTTGCCTCATTAATACTCTTAACTAGGAAAATAACTACAAACCATAAAAGCAAAAGGAATCTTTTTAATGTTTACCAAAAATGACCATAAACCCCGTAAAATTTAAAATTTTGGTCATATGAAATGGAAGAACATCACATGGTTGGTGTGAGACTAGTTTGCTATAGAGACTTGAAATGCCAGTTAAAAGGGTTTCCCACAGAAATACACCGTTTTATTTAACTACAACTGATTAGGGTTCTTTTCTTATTTGGGTTCCTTTTAGTTTTCAACTTGAATTTAACAGAAGTTCAATTAGAATGATATGATAAAAATAAATTATCAATATATATTCATTAGAGTTATACTGATTTGGTTAAGGGGTGCTTTTACCAAAATAAGGTCTTAATGCCAGAAAGGATTATACTGAACTATATTACTATATATGCATCCAAAAATATATATAATGGAATATACGAAATTGAAGAAACAACATCTAGACACACGATTACACCATATAACATTTTTGTTCTTTATTTTTACCTTTAAGTAGCCAATTTTATGAGAATTAAACACATTTAGCTCGAAAATGAATTGTAATATGTATATACCTACAATGTAACAAAAAAAAAATAAATAAAAAAAAATCAGTAATAACAGGTTTTCATAAACAACTATTCATTCATTATATTTAACGAGATCGAGATACTAGAATCTCATTTATTTACATGAGTCGAAGATGATTATTAATATCTATTACCTACTTATGTTTGATATATCATATCTACGATGATTATTAGTATCTATTAACGGCTTATGTTTGCCACGTCGATTAATCTAAGATGATTGTTAATATCTATAAATGGCTTATGTACGCATCAAGTAACAACTTATATAATGATTATTAATATTGAGTCGACATTAGTATCAATAACGGTTTATGTTTGCTGCATTGAATCTAACATGATTGTTAATATCTATAAACGGCTTATGTTTGCATCAAGTAACGACAACAAATATAGAATGATCATGAACATTTAATAGCGGCTAAGTGCATGTACCGAATAACGTCTAACAATCTCGGGCATTTTGAAATTGTTGAGTTAATGAATCGCGTCTAACAACCACGAAATTTTTAAAAGGGTAATTTAAGTTCATTCATTACATATAATGACAAATGACTACGAGAATTAGAAAGTACTATTAGTGTTTAAGGTGATTGCGTCTCTAGGGATTCAACTGAAATTCCAAATTATTTGCGCTTAATTTTGAGTTTGACATAATCTTATCTATTCCCCCGTACATGTACTCTACAAAGTATAATCAATACAACTTTTATTTTGGTTCTTTTCCTGCTTGTTCTGTCATGTATACTGAGCCTATTGCTCAACCACTTGTGAATAACAATTTTTCCACGATTCGATGATGTCTTTTGGTAAAACTTCCTTTTGTGCTCCTAACATCGTGACAACTAGTCCTTACGCCAAACTAGATATTCAAAACTACTTGGAGAGGACATCCATTATTGTGGTGCGATAAAATTAGTGCAATTCTATTTCCGTCTAGTCCAATCTTTCATGCTCGAATCAAACGTATTGAAGTGGATCATCACTTCACTCGGGAAAAAAAAGTAGTCAATAAAGATATTTGCATACAACTTATCAGCACTCATGATGATTGGTGAATATTTTCACAATGTCTTGGTTACAACAGGATTACTACTCTTCGGTCCAAGCTCAAGGTTTGCTCAATACCCGTGAGCTTTCATAGAATATTAGTATTTTAATTGATTTCAGCCTACTATATGTATTCAAGCTCTACCCAGTTGCATTAAATCATACAAAACAATTATATAATTAAATCACGATAAATAATATATATACGAATCAACAGATTGTTTTAATAGTGATGGGGGTGGGTTAGGTGGGGTGGATATTGTTAGGTGGGTGGAGTAGGTGGAATAGGATTCAAGTAAGTAGGTAAAGTGAGTGAGTAAGTAAGCAGGGTGAGTAGGTGAATTACATTGGGTTAACTTGTGTTGAGAAACTCAATAGCATGGACCCATATATTTAATCACTCAAATTCAGCTTGAATTAAATTTAAATTAGACCCAATATGTTTGATTCATTTTCAATTATATTCATCAAAACTAGAATCAATAATGGTTGGATCGAGATTCAATTCAATTGAACCAGTTGTCACTCCTATTTTAATCATCCAGAATTGCCAAAATTAATTATGGTTGGATGACCAAAATTGAAACATAATACAATGTAGAGAACTAAATTTGCCGATAAAATAGTTAGTTGACTAATTTTGCAGATGAGCCAACTTAGAGGACCAAAAATACAAAATTCCCCTTCATTTCTAGCCTTGGGTCAAATTGTGCAAAGACATAATTAAGGAGGTGCCACAATAGAGGGCCAGTTCCGGTATAATCCACGTTGGAGAATCTTTTTCTGATATATATAATACCTTCTTTGTAGGCATTCTGTAAATTAATAAATAATAATAATAATAATAATAATAATAATAATATTATAATAATAATAATAGGATTTTTCATGAATTGCAACGATTTAAACGCCACTCATTGTCTGATTTGAATTGCATGAACTTATCACTTCAAATCTGTACTACAATTTGTGTTCAATTATATTTTTCCAAAACGTTATGGTGTGACATTTATATTACACTATTTAATAGTAATTTGAACAACTTTGGATGACACATTTACATATGCATATATATATATATGTGTCTGTGTTATAATGTTGAAAATGGTCTATTGCAGCACCTCTAGATTTTTACCGATCATTTTGGGAAAAAGAAATAAGTTATAGGGAGAGAAGACAGCTTTTGAAGGGATGATGTTGATGCTCGCTAAAAAAGCCCTAGTTAACAAAATTAACGATGAGGTCATGATAGAGTCTTCAACTGATCAGTAAGTCCATATGCTATGACAATTACATACTTTAACTGGTTAAAAATAAAAAATAAAAACTCCTAAATTTATATCTAACAAACCATAGAATCTAGATATTAAAACATGACCTTAAAGCGGAACTCAGCAACGTGCAACTCAGAGTTATTAAAATATGTAAATATTTTTATCTTAAGTTTCTATTTTTAGTAATTATTCAAACGGTAGTTATAGCCGTTAGTCAACAACCTTTCTTTTTGGGTAAGTTTTCATTTAGTCGCTCGGGTATAAATACCTGCTCTTGTAGCTTAGAAGTAAAGTTAGTTTTTCAGATTCTTCACATGAGATTTTGTTCTCAATCGTTCAACTCATCAAACACTCTGTAATTTTGATTCAATCGTCAATATTAATCTTCGATTCTTTTTCTTTTGATTCCGATTCTCTTTTACATCGATAGCTAGTATAATGAATGATCAATTGATCGGATCACAAATTCAATAAGAGTTGATGAGAACGATCGATGGGAATTGAAATACGAACCCCATGGTAATTACTCAGTTGCTTCGGCGTACCAGATTTTATCAAATGAAGAACAAGGAGGAAACATGACTGTTTTCAAGGATCTATGGGCATCGATCGTTGGTTCTGCTGAGAATTTTTGGGCTTTGGTTGGAAAATTCTTTCAACCGTATTCCTACCGGAATGAACCTTGCAAAGAGAGGTATCTTGCATGCAAAAGGTAATCTTTCTTGCGGCTTATTCGCTCAGTCCCCGGAGACTGTCGACTATCTTCTCTTTGAATGCAAAGTATCATATGCAATTTGGCTTGGTATTTTTCTTGTGTTGCGAAATAAATCGAGTTCGCATTTTGAGCGCGATATATTTGTTATTCCAAATAAGTTAAAAAGGAGGGGAGGTGTGAAAAGGTTTTTTTTTTGGTCAGCGGGAGGTGTGGAAAGGTTGTTGGTGCTTTATCAACTAGTATATTTGACAGATGAGAAACAAGAGGATTTTTAAGGGTGAAGGCATCAATATTCCAAAAACTATCGAGAATATTAAAGTTTGTATTTATACGTGCACGGATGAAGGCTAAGAATGCTAGATTTCTTTTCTCGTGTAATGACTGGTTCGTGTCACCTTTGAATTGTTTGGATTAAAATGTAAGCAGTTCTAAGCTACTAGAAAGGTTTGTAATTGGACAAGGTTGTAACGGGATGAGCAGCTCTCGTACTCTTCAATCAACAATAGTTTTTGTGTATCAAAAAGAACCACTTTAATGACCTCCGAGTCACTTAAACTTCATTTTCATGTATATGTAGCATGCATCAAACGAAGTTAATTAGAACCAAACCCAATAAAACAAAGGTAAAAGAACATTAACTGATAAAGAAGCGCGTTTAGATCTATACATCAGCTTGTTAAAAGAGAACCATAAAAAAATTCAAATCTCCAGAATTCCGATTAACTAGCAACAATGTTGAATATTCCTTTCCCTTTCATTTTTGAGACGGTTTGAATGTCTTTTCCATTCTCCATATCCTTCACTACCTTATCCTTCAAGCAGTGAGCCACATGAGCTGCATATCGGCAATGGTGGCTACAGTATGGATTGTCCCTACAAAACAATGATGCCAAAAGCGCTAAGTCATGCAGTGTAAAATAAATAAGAAAATATAGCATACGCGCTCCCTAGTTATTATCGAATTAGGGGAATTTCATAAAACCCGGTTCCCGTTACTAGAACATGCATGAAAGCTTCTCCTGTTATCAAAACTTATGCACCATATATACTCCTCGTGTTAATAAAAATATACATCAAACTCTCTCTTGCTAACATATAAAGTCTACAATTCATAGGTCTGATAAGTTTTTCTGTTAAATGGGGGTTTGGTGCAGGATTTTTTCTAAAAACAAAGTGGAGAGTTTGTGCAAAAACAAAGAACATGCACGAAAGAGTTTTGAGTACAGATTTTCTAAAACACACGGGGGCCAATTTTATAAATTTTTCCTCTCGGGTTATATTGTCTTTCTAGTGAGTTAAAACATATAAAACCAGGGTTTTCAATATCAATAATGCTTAGCACTAATAAGATATTATCATTTTATATAGCTACAGGACTGTAATATATGTAATTAATATACTTTGATCACAAACCTGAACATAAAGGTAAAGCGGTTCAATAAGCTCTTGTTGCACCGGTAGCACTTGTTAAAAGACCGGTGATCTTCATCATCTCCGAATTGGTAAACTGGTCTTGTATCGCCATCGGCCCCAACTCCTTGGTCAGGACGAAACATCAGAATGCAATCTTCGTATAGGTGAACAACTTTAAAAGCGTTGGCCATACGAGTATATTGCGGCAACATTCTTACGTAGTCAAGGGGTAAGAATCCCGCATTTCCATGTGTAGCGCAGACCGTAACGGGAACAAAATTGAGACCAAACACAGTTCTAGCTTCGACAAGCAAGGCATTAGTAACTGATGTTTGCTCAATAGCTTGACGATCGAAGGAATGAAAGAGAGATGTGAATATGCAAGGTTTTCTCGGCGAGTTCGAGGAGGTGAATTCTGCGTTGGATGAAGAGGAAGCAGCAGACCTACAAAGTTGAAGTTGTTAAGAAAAAGTGCAACTTATAGGAAGTTTTGCTAATCTTCTTGTCTCTTCTTCACAGATGAGCTCTTCATAACAACATTTTTTGTAAATTTTATTCATCTCATCAAGTTTGGCATTCATTCATAGGAAAAAACTTACCTTATTTTTTGTTTTCTGTTTGTTATTCATAACCATCATCATTTTTTTGTTATCCAATTAAAACTTTAAGGCTTTGACTTTTCGCAAAGAAGCATGGATTTTAAATCCGGGTAAGCAGAATGGTCTAAGTAATTAAGGAGTTTTGGCAAACCTATATACATAAAACATACTTAGTTACATCGCTGCAACTTTTGTTGTTACTAATTAAATTTTTGCTAATCTTCTTTTCTCTTCTTCACGGATGAACTGTTCATCACAGTCAATGAAGAAGAAGTCGTCTGCTCTTCCCGGAGGAGCTCTTCTGTCTCTTTAAAGCAACAGCCTCCTAGTATACGACTTCGATTTTACTGTTGTGGCAATATGAAGAAAAGATAATAAATTGACAAAAGAACGATAACACATGACGTACAAACATAAATCTGAAAATGGCAAACAATATTTACCCTCTGTGTATCAAGCAGCAAATGACATGACAAAAGAAAGGAAATATTAGAGTTATATCAAAATTTGACCTAAAACTGATGTGTTTTGGTGAGGAGCACAAAAAATTTGTTTTCTCTTTCCTCATTTCCTTAATAGGGAACACAAAGAATTTCTTTTAATAAGGAAATGAGGAAATAGAAAACAACTTATTTGTGTTCCCTATTAAAACACATCAATTTTAGATTAAATTTTGATAAAAACCTAGTATTTCAATTCCTTTCTTTTATCATGTTATTTGCTGCTTGATACATAGAAGGCAAATATTGTTGTCCATTTTCCTATTTATGTTTGCTCATGTGTTATCTTTCCTTCGTCAATTTTGTATCTTTTCTACATGTTACCACAGCAGGAAAATCGAAGTCGCATACTAGGAGATTGTTGCTTTAAAGAGACAAGAAAAGCTCGTCCGTGAAGAAGAGGCGGCTTCCTCTTCAGGGACTGTTATGAAGAGCTCATCCGTGAAGAAGAGACAAGAAAATTAGCAAGAAAAAAAATCGTTAGTAACAACAAAGAATTGGAGCGATGTAGCTAAGTATCTTCTACCGAAACAGCTTAATTACATAGTCCATTCTGCATACCCGAGATTTAAAATTAATCGATGGTTCTTTGCAAAAAGTCAAGGTCATAAAGTTTTATTTGGATAAGAAAATGAAGTTGACGATGGTTATATGAACAACAAAATGAAAAGAATATAAGGTTTCTTCCTATAAATGAATGCCAAAACTTGATGAGATGAAAAATATAAAAAATAAGAAAAAAAGAAAAAGAAACATTTTGCATAAATTAAGTACAAATAAACAAGTCATATATCAATGAATTGATAAAGAAAATATCTCCAAGGAAGTGTTATATTAATTTTTTGCAAGAAACTCAGATCTTGTATCTGCAAGGAAAAATGAGAATCTCTCATCCAAATGGAAAATTTGTAAAATTTGAAAGCCCAAATCCTAAGATCAGTTCAAAAAGGTGATGAAACCCATTCGAAAGTTGTAACCTATATATAATTAAATCTAGGAAACATGAAGTTTCTTTTCATTGAAGCAAACCAAACATACTAATTGAGATTTATAAACTATACCAGAATTAAAAAAAAAAAAAAAAAAAAAAAAAAACAACTTAACAAAATTGTTCAAATGTTTCAGATTTAATAAACTCTATGTAACAAATCTCTTAGTCTAGTTAGAATCATAAAGGCAGATTTTTGCATCATTTTTAATCGACTTTTTCAGCACAACTGACTCAAAAATAATAAAATAAAGGTATAAAAAGTTTTGTGCTTACAAAATTTATGACTTTGAATCCACATCTAACTTTCTAGACTATTAGAAAGAGTTTTGAAAAGTTAATTAGTTAGAGGAAACAAATTCTTTATTTGTATTTTTTCAGTATTGAAAAAGGAGAACATCGAAATATAGATGTAAAATTTATAAATAAAAAGAAAATTCAGTAATTAAGGTCATTGGAGAACCTGGATTGTGGTAGGAAGTACGCCATTATAACTGAGCAGAGTTGGCACACTTAAAATGTTGTTGATTCTACTTGACGTTTGCACCGAGTTCTCTCTTTGTGAATAAGGAGGGGTTTTAATAGTACACAATCCTACGGTACTTACTCCATATTTGCAATAATTTTGCATCATTAATACTCTTAACTAGCAAAATAACTACAAACCATAAAAGCAAAAGGAATCTTTTTAATGTTTACCAAAAATGACCATAAACCCCGTAAATTTTAAAATTTTGGTCATATGAAATCGAAGAAGAATCACATGGTTGGTGTGAAAGTTTGCTATAGAGACTTGAAATGCCAGTTAAAAGGATTTCCCACAGATTTTTTTTTTTTTTTTTTTTTTTTTTTTTTTTTTTTTTTTTTTTTTTTTTTTTTTTTTTTTTATCAGGCAAAAGAAGTTTCCCACAGAAATACACCGTTTTGTTTTACTACAACTGATTTTTTGGGTTCTTTTCTTATTTGGGTTCCTTTTATTGTTCAACTTGAATTTAACAGAAGTTCAATTAGAATGATATGATAAAAATAAATTATCAATATATATTAATTAGAGTTATACTGATTTGGTTAAGGGAGTTTTTACCAAAATAAGGTCTTAATGCCAGAAAGGATTTTGCTGAAATATAATGAAATAAACGAAATTGAAGAAACAACATCTAGACACAAGACGGTTAGTACTATTGATATAACTGCACCTTATAACATTTTATGCTCTTTATTTTTACCTTTAAGTAGCCAATTTTATGAGAATTCAACACATTTAGCTCGAAAATGAATTGTGATATGTATATATACCTACAATGTAATAAGAAATGTATATACATCTTATGATGTCTAATCACACTGTTCTGTGCATGATAAATAAAAATATAAAAATCAGTAATAACAGGTTTTCGTAAACAACTATTTCATTCATTTAACGAGATCTTTATACTAGAATCTCATATATTTACATCAAGTCGAAGATGATTATTAATATCTACGATGATTATTAGTATCTATTAACGGCTTATGTTTGCTACGTCGAATCTAAGATATTATTGTTAATATCTATAAATGGCTTATGTATGCATCAAGTAACAACTTATATAATGATTATTAATATTTAGTCGATATAATTATCAATAAACGGCTTATGTTTGCTACATCGAATCTAACATGATTGTTAATATCTATAACGGCTTATGTTTGCAACAGGTAACGACAACGAATATAGAATGATCATTAACATTTAATAGCGGCTAAGTGTATGTACCGTATAACGTCTAACAATCTCGGGCATTTTGAAATTGTTGAGTTAATGAATCGCGTCCAACAACCACAAAATTTTTAAAAGGGTAATTTAAGTTCATTCATTATATCTGATGACAAATGACTACAAAAATTAGAAAGTACTATTAGTGTTTAAGGTGATTGTGTCTCTAGGGATTCAACTGAAATTCCAAATTATTTGCGCTTTATTTTGAATTTGACGTAATCTTATCTATTCCCCCGTACATGTACTCTATAAAGTATAATCAATACAACTTTTATTTTGGTTCTTTTCCTGCGTGTTTTGTCATGTATACTGAGCCTATTGCTCAACCACCTGTGAATAACAATTTTTCCACGATTCGATGATGTCTTTCGGTAAAACTTCCTTTTGTGCTAACATCGTGACAACTAGTCCTTACGCCAAAGTAGATATTCAAAACTACTTGGAGAGGACATCCATGATTGTGGTGTGATAAAATTAGTGCAATTCTATTTGTGTCTAGTCCAATCTTTCATGCTCGAATGAAACGTATTGAACTGGATTATCACTTCACTCGGGAAAAAAAGTACTCAATAAAGATATTTGCATAAAACTTATCAGCACTCATGATGATTGGTGAATATTTTCATAATGTCTTGGTTACAACAAGATTACCACTCTTCGGTCCAAGCTCAAGGTTTGCTCAACACCCGTGTGCTTTTACAAAAGATTAGTATTTTAGTTGATTTCAGCTTACTATTTAAATATTCAAGCTGACTCAGTTGCATTCAAAAAAATTATATAATCAAATCACGATAAATAATCTATATACGAATCAACAGATTGTTTTAATAATGATGGGGTGGGTTAGGTGGGGTGGATATTGTTAGCTGGGTGGAGTAGGTGGAATAGGATTAAGGTAGGTAGGTAAAGTGAGTGAATAAGTAAGTAGGGTGGGTAGGTGAAATACATTGGGTTAACTTGTGTTGAGAAACTCAATAGTATGAACCCACAGATTTAATCACTCAAATTCAGCATGAATTAAATTTAAAATAGATCCAATATGTTTGATTCATTTTGAATTGTATTCATCCAAACTAGAATCAATAACGGTTGGACCGAGATTCAATTTAATTGAACCACTTGTCACTCCTATTTTAAACATCCAAAATCATGGAAATTATGGTCGAGTGACCAAAATTGAAACACAGTACAACTTAGAGGACGAAGTCGATAAAATAGTTAGAGGACTAATTTTGCAGATGGGCCAACTTAGAGGACCAAAAATACCAAATTCCCCTACATTTCTATCCTTGGACACTCAAATGGTGCCAAGACATAATTAATGACGTGCCACATTAGAGGGCCAATTTTGATATAAAGCACGTTGGAGAATCTGTTTATGATATTTAATACCTTCTTCTTTGCATGAATTCTGTAAATTAATAAATAAATAATAATAGCATTTTTCAGGAATTGCAACGATTTAAACCCCACTCATTGTCTCATTTAAATTGCATGAACTTATCACTCCTTCAATTTGTGGTCAATTATCTTTTTTCCAAAACTTTATGGTGTCACATTTATATATATTACTATTTAATAGTAATTTGAACAACTTTGAATGACACATTTACATATGCATATATATATATATATATATATATATATATATATATATATATATATATATATGTGTGTGTGTGTGTGTGTGTGTGTGTGTGTGTGTGTGTGTGTGTTTGTGTTGTTGAAAGTGGTCTATTGCAGTACCTCTAGATTTTTACCGAGCATTTTTGGGAAAAAGAAATATGTTATAGGGAGAGAAGACAAATTTTGAAGGGATTTAATCAACTAGCTCGCTAAAAAAGCCCCAGTTAAAAGAATTAATGATGAATTTACTCAGTTATTTCAGCGAACTGGGTTTTGTCAAATGAAGAACGAGAGGAAACGTGACTGGTTTTAATGAGTTTTGTGCATCGGCAGGGGCGGAGCCAAGGGGGACTTATGCCCCCCCCCCCCACCCCACCCCACCCCACCCCACCCCCCCCATTAGTATATATATATATATATATATATATATATATATATATATATATATATTATACACATGCATATATTATATATAGTAAATATATATCATCGAATATAATCTGAAATTCGACTTTAATTTTAGACTTTAAATTTTTGCTTTTATTTCTTTTTAACTTAGTCAATTTTTTAATTTCATAATACAATTTATTCATGATTTGTTTACTTTCTCAATTTTATATGAAACTTTCCTCTATTTTCATGTAGTTTGTAAATGAACGATGATTATTTTACATAACATGTGTGTGTATCTTCTTAAATTTATTTACGTAAAACATGTATTTTCGTATAAAAAAATTTATTTGAAGCAAACTTATAGGTTAAAGATATAGACAATTTCTTTAATATTGTACTTAGTAATACACATTATGAAAGTAATTATTTTGATATTAATTTAGTTATAATTTAATATCCTCGTAACGTATATATGTGATTTCTATGTAGATGTAAAAGTCAACAATAAATATTCGACAAGCGTATAAAATATATCTGTTTTTCTCGAAAGGAAATACAATATATCTATTTCATATGCCATATATTTCAAATTATTATAAGCTATAGTTAGATTTATTTTTTAATATTTAATATAAAATATCTTTTTAAGATAGTTATGTTTTCACAATGGCTTATTATTTTTAGGATGAAATCATTTAAAACTCATCTATACAAAATTTCTTGACATGATTTTTCGCCCCCCCCCCCCCCCCCCCCCCCCCAAAACTGAAATCCTGGCTCCACCCCTTCGTTGGTTCTGTTGAGAATTCTGGGCTTTGGTTAGAAAATTCTTTAAACCCTATGCCTACCGGAATGAACCTTACTAGGAGAGGTATCTTGCACGCTAATGGTAATCTTTCTTGCGGCTTATTCGCTCAGTCCCCGGAGACTGTCGAGTATGGAAAATGCCTAGCTGACAGTCTGTAAGCTTACAGACCTGTCTTGAGGCGCTTCTAATTTATTTTGTAACGGGCAACTTGAACAACAAGTTCCGCTGAACTTTTTCAAGAATTGGTTTTGGCCTTGAATATTTTATAATAAAATTTTCTTTTCCAACTTCCATAAATTGTGTTGCGCTATCAAACTTTTTCCTTTTTTTTAAATTTTTTTTTTGTACTCTAAACATATCTACATTATCTTTATCTTTAGTAGTTAATTATTATTTTTAAATTCTCATTTATCCTAAAATACTAAGACAGAGATTCAACAAAAGAGTAAATTTACAAGAATAAATTCCATAAACATAGGTTGCGTAACTCGGTTGATACAAAAAAGTATAATTTTCATTAGTTTATAAATAAAGTATTTCTTCATACAACATTAAATACAAAAAATCTTAAAGATATAAAACAAAATAAAACTAATTAACATCCTAAAAAAAAAAAAGCATTTCCGTTAATATTTGAAATATCTTGCATTTCTCAAGAATTCAACAAACTTGTAGAATATCTTCTCCATGGTACTTCGCTAACCATTCTTGTTTAATTGGATTAAAAAATAAAATAATGTGAAACATTTCTTTTTTCAATAAAAACGTAATTTTTTATTTCACGAGTGATATGTACCAAGAAAAACCACCTCTTGATCTCAACTTTAAATACATGAGCTCATTTGGAGCTACGTCAAGATCATTGACCTTATATTTAAGGAGATGATAAAATATAGCTTAGCGTTAATAAAAATAAATTAGTACACCATAAGATATAGGTAATTCTGTAATTGATTTAAAGAACAGTGTTCTACTTTTTTGGGTATCTCTTATACCCATTCTTTTAATAAAATCCTTGATTGCCGATCAAAAAAAAAAAAAAAAAAAAAAAAAGAACAGTGTTCTAAAATGCCAAATATAGCTTCCAGGAACCGGCTGTAAGACTGATTCTCACAGCCCGGCTGTGAGATAAGTATAACCCGTCGAGTATCTTCTCGTGGAATGCAAAGTATCATATGCAATTTGGCTTGGTATTTTGCTTGTTTTGCGAAATAAATCGAGTTCGCACTTTGAGCGCCACATATAATTGTTATTCCAAGTAAAACAGGAGGGGAGGTGTATATTTGACAGATGAGAAACAAGAGGATTTTTAAGGGTCGAGGCATCAATATTCCAAAAACTATCGAGAATATTAAAGTTTGTATTTGTACGTGTGCACGGATGAAGGCTAAGAATGCTAGATTTCTTTTCTCCTGTAATGACTGGTTCATGTCACCTTTGAATTGTTTGGATTAAAATGTGAGCAGTTCTAAGCTACTAGAAAGGTTTGTAATTGGAGAATGTTGTAATAATGGATCAAAGTTTCTTTTCTTTTCCTCGAAAACTACCGAAACGTTTCCATTTTTGGCTATGTGGAAAAGAAACATACAATATTTTCTACATCTATTGTGTGCACAATTTTTACGAAATTTTCAAAACATATTGAAAAGATCTCAAAACATTGTGAAAAGTTTCTAATATTTAAAGCACCGAAACATACTGTTCGAAACGAAACTTTGATCCATGGTCGTAATGAGATGAGCACCTCTCGTACTCTTCATTCAACAATAGTTTTTGTCTATCAAAAAGAACCACTTTAATGACCTCCAAGTCACTTAAACTTCATTTTCATGTATATGACATCAAATTGTTTCTTCATTAGGAAGGAGCATGCATCAAACGAAGTTAAAATTAGAAACAAACCCAATAAAACAAAGGTAAAAGAACATTAACTGATAAGCAAGCGCGTTTACATCTATACATCAGCTTGTTAACAGAGAACCAATAAAAAGTTCAAATCTCAGGAATTCCAATTAACTAGCAACAATGTTGAAAATTCCTTTCACAATTCGGGTTATTCATTGCAGCAGTATAGATTCCCAACCAGTTAAAGACGAGCATCCAAATTCGAGATGAGACAGAGCATTCAAAGAAGAGATGTAAGTGGACTCTTGGACATGTCCGCAAATATCAGCAATGGTGGCTACAGTATGGATTGTCCCTACAAAACAATGATGCAACAAGCAATAAGTCATGCCGCGTAAAATAAATAAGAAAACATAGCATACGCACTCCCTAGTTATTATCGAATTAAGGGAATTTCATAAAACCCGCCTTGTGTTTTCATGAATCTGCACCAAACTGATCATCTCTCATGTTAATCCCCTTCTGCATTTAAACTCTGCCCCAAACCCTCTCTTTGTTATTATAACCCCCCCCCCCCCCCCCCCCACCAACCTCAGCCATCAAATTCGTTCCCGTTACTAGAACATGCATGAAAGCTTCTCCTGTTATCAAAACTTATGCACCATATATACTCCTCATGTTACAAAAAATATTTATCAAACTCTCTCTTGTTAACATATAAAGTCTACGATTCATAGGTCTGATAAGTTTTTCTGTTAAATAGGGGTTTGCTGCAGGGTTTTAAAAAAAAAAAAGTGGAGAGTTTGTGCAAAAACAAACAACATGCACGAAAGGAATTTTGAGTGCAGATTTTCTAAAACATATGGGGGCGCAGTTTATAAATTTTTCCTCTCAGGTTATATTGCCTTTCGAGTGAGTTAAAACATATAAAACAAGGGTTTTCAATATCATTGATGCTTTGCACTAATAAGATATGATCATTTTATAGCTACAAGACTGTAATATATGTAATTAATATACTTTCACAAACCTGAACATAAAGGTAAAGCGGTTCCATAAGCTCTTGTTGCACCGGTAGCACTTGCTACAAGACCGGTGATCTTCATCATCTCCGAATTGGTAAACTGGTCTTGTATCGCCATCGACCCCAACTCCTTGGTCAGGACGAAACATCAGAATGCAATCTTCGTATAGGTGAACAACTTTAAAAGCGTTGGCCATACGAGTATATTGCGGCAACATTCTTACGTAGTCAAGGGGTAGGAATCCCGCATTTCCATGTGTAGCGCAGACCGTAACGGGAATAAAATTGACACCAAACACAGTTCTAGCTTCGACAAGCAATGCATTTGTAACTGATGTTTGCTGAATAGCTTGAAGATCGAAGGAATGAAAGAGAGATGTGAATATGCAAGGTTTTCTCGGCGAGTTCGAGGAGGTGAATTCTGCCTTGGATGAAAAGGAAGCAGCAGACCTACAAAGTTGAAGTTGTTAAGAAAAAGTGCAACTTATAGGAAGTTTTGCTAATCTTCTTGTCTCTTCTTCACAGATGAGCTCTTCATAACAACATTTTTTGTAAATTTTATTCATCTCAGCAAGTTTGGCATTCATTCATAGGAAAAAACCTACCTTATTTTTTGTTTTCTGTTTGTTATTCATAACCATCATCATTTTTTTGTTATCCAATTAAAACTTGGGATAAAAGCATTAAACCCCCTATACTATTGCCCCTGTTGCACTTTGCCCCCTGTCCTTTTATTTTTTGCGACTTGCCCCCTATACTATGGATAAATAAGCACTTTGCCCCCTGAGTCACTTTTTCACCATTGAATTTGAATACGTGTCAACATTTTTTGCCGTTGGATTTGGACTCAGGGGGCAAACTGCTTATTTATCCATAGTATAGGGGGCAAGTCGCAAAAAATAAAAGAACAGGGGGCAAAGTGCAACATGGGGTATAGTTCAGGGGGTTTAATTTTTGTTATCCAATTAAAACTTTAAGGCTTTGACTTTTCGCAAAGAAGCATGGATTTTAAATCCGGGTAAGCAGAATGGTCTAAGTAATTAAGGAGTTTTGGCAAACCTATATACATAAAACATACTTAGTTACATCGCTGCAACTTTTGTTGTTACTAATTAAATTTTTGCTAATCTTCTTTTCTCTTCTTCACTGATGAACTCTTCATCACAGTCAATGAAGAAGAAGCCGTCTGCTCTTCTCGGAGGAGCTCTTCTGTCTCTTTAAAGCAACAGCCTCCTAGTATATGACTTCGATTTTACTGTTGTGGCAATATGAAGAAAAGATAATAAATTGACGAAAGAACGATAACACACGACGTACAAACATAAATCTGAAAATGGCAAATAATATTTACCCTCTATGTATCAAGCAGCAAATGACAAGACAAAAGAAAGGAAATATTAGAGTTATATCAAAATTTGACCTAAAACTGATGTGTTTTAATAAGGAGCACAAAAAAATTGTTTTCTGTTTCCTCATTTCCTTAATAGGGAACACAAAGAATTTCTTTTAATAAGGAAATGAGGAAATAGAAAACAGTATTTTTGTGTTCCCTATTAAAACACATCAATTTTAGATTAAATTTTGATAGAAACCTAGTATTTCCTTTCTTTTATCATGTTATTTGCTGCACGATACATAGAGGGCAAATACAGTTGTCCATTTTCCTATTTATGTTTGTTCGTGTGTTATCTTTCCTTCGTCAATTTTGTATCTTTTCTACATGTTACTACAGCAGGAAAATCGAAGTCGCATACTAGGAGGTTGTTGCTTTAAAGAGACGAGAAAAGCTCGTCCGTGAAGAAGAGGCGGCTTCCTCTTCAGGGACTGTTATGAAGAGCTCATCCGTGAAGAAGAGACAAGAAAATTAGCAAATAAAAAAATAGCTAGTAACAACAATGAATTGGAGCGATGTAGCTAAGTATCTTCTACCGAAACAGCTTAATTACATAGTCCATTCTGCTTACCCGAGATTTAAAATTAATCCATGGTTCTTTGCAAAAAGTCAAGGTCATAAAGTTTTAATTGGATAAGAAAATGAAGTTGACGATGGTTATATGAACAACAAAATGAAAAGAAAATAAGGTTTCTTCCTATAAATGAATGCCAAAATTTGATGAGATAAAAAAAAAAAAAAAAAAAAAAAGAAAAAGTAACATTTTGCATAAATTAAGTACAAATAAACAAGTCATATATCAATGAATTGATAAAGAAAATATCTCCAAGGAAGTATTACATTAATTTTTTGCAAGAAACTCAGATCTTGTATCTGCAAGGAAAAATGAGAATCTCTCGTCCTCGGCTCTAGTCATGCAAATGGACAAAACGACGGATTAGATTTACGCTTTTACAATTGAAAGTTGTAACCTATATATATAATTAAATCTAGGAAACATGAAGTTTCCTTTCATTGAAGCAAACCAAACATACTAGTTGAGATTTATAAATTATACCAGAATAAAAAATAAAAAAATAATTAAAAAAAAAACAACTTAACGAAATTGTTCAAATGTTTCAGATTTAATAAACTCTATGTAACAAATCTCTTAGTCTAGTTAGAATCATAAAGGCAGATTTTTGCGTCATTTTTGATCGACTTTTTCAGCACAACTGACTCAAAAATAATAATAATAAAAAAAAAAGGTATAACATTTTTTGTGCTAACAAATTTAGGGCTTCGAATCCACATCTAACTTTGTAGACTCTTAGAAAGAGTTTTGAAAAGTTAATTAGTTAGAGGAAAGAAATTCTTTTATTTGTATTTTTTCAGTATTGAAAAAGGAGAACACCGAAATAGATGTAAAATTTATAAGTAAAAAGAAAATCCAGTAATTAAGGTCATGGGAGAATTGCAAGGACGCCATTAACGAGTGTTTAACTGAGCAGAGTTTGCACACTTCAAATGTTGTTGATACTACTTGACTTTGGCACTGATCGAGTTCTCTCTTTGTGAATAAGGAGGGGTTTTAATAGTACACAATCCTACGATACTTACTCCATATTTGCAATAATTTTGCATCATTAATACTCTTAACTAGCAAAATAACTACAAACCATAAAAGCAAAAGGAATCTTTTTAATATTTATGAAAAATGACCATAAACCCCGTAAATTTTAAAATTTTGGTCATATGAAATGGAAGAACAATCACATATATGGTTGGTGTGAGAATTTGCTATAGAGACTTGAAATGCCAGTTAAAAGGGTTTCCACCAGAAATACACCGTTTTATTTAACTACAACTGATTTTTAGGGTTCTTTTCTTATTTGTGTTCCTTTTAGTGTTCAACTTGAATTTAACAGAAGTTCAATTAGAATGATATGACAAAAATAAATTATCAATATATATATATATATATATATATATATATATATATATATATTCATTAGAGTTATACTGATTTGGTTAAGGGGGGGTTTTACCAAAATAAGGTCTTAATGCCAGAAAGGATTATACTGAACTATGTTACTATATATGCATACAAAAATATATATATAATGGAATATACGAAACTGAAGAAACAACATCTAGACACTAGACGGTTAGTATTGATATAATTGCACCACATATAACATTTTTGTTTTTTATTTTTACCTTTAAGTATCCAATTTTATGAGAATTAAACACATTTAGCTCGAAAATGAATTATAATATGTATATACCAACAATGTAACAAAAAAAAATCAGCTTTTTTTTTTTTGATCAAGAAAAAAAAAAAAAAAATCAGTAATAACAGGTTTTCGTAAACAACTATTCATTCATTTAACGAGATCGAGATACTAGAATCTCATTTATTTACATGAGTCGAAGATGATTATTAATATCTATTACCTACTTATGTTTGATATATCATATCTACGATGATTATTAGTATCTATTAACGGCTTATGTTTGCCACGTCGATTAATCTAAGATGATTGTTAATATCTATAAATGGCTTATGTACGCATCAAGTAACAACTTATATAATGATTACTAATATTGAGTCGATATTAGGATCAATAACGGCTTATGTTTGCTGCATCGAATCTAACGTGATTGTTAATATCTATAAACGGCTTATGTTTGCATCAAGTAACGACAACGAATATAGAATGATCATGAACATTTAATAGCGGCTAAGTGTATGTACCGAATAACGTCTAACAAACTTGGGCATTTTGAAATTGTTGAGTTAATGAATCGCGTCCAACAACCACGAAAATTTTAAAAGGGTAATTAAGTTCATTCATTACATATAATGACAAATGACTACGAGAATTAGAAAGTACTATTAGTGTTTAAGGTGATTGCGTCTCTAGGGATTCAACTGAAATTCCAAATTATTTGCGCTTAATTTTGAGTTTGACGTAATCTTATCTATTCCCCCTGTACATGTACTCTATAAACTATAATCAATACAACTTTTATTTTGGTTCTTTTCCTGCTTGTTCTGTCATGTATACTGAGCCTATTGCTCAACCACTTGTGAATAACAATTTTTCCACGATTCGATGATGTCTTTTGGTAAAACTTCCTTTTGTGCTCCTAACATCGTGACAACTAGTCCTTACGCCAAACTAGATATTCAAAACTACTTGGAGAGGACATCCATTATTGTGGTGTGATAAAATTAGTGCAATTCTATCTCAGTCTAGTCCAATCTTTCATGCTCGAATCAAACGTATTGAAGTGGATTATCACTTCACTCGGGGAAAAAAAAAGTACTCCATAAAGATATTTGCATAAAACTTATCAGCACTCATGATGATTGGTGAATATTTTCCCAATGTCTTGGTTACAACAGGATTACTACTCTTCAGTCCAAGCTCAAGGTTTGCTCAATACCCGTGTGCTTTCATAGAATATTAGTATTTTAAATGATTTCAGCTTACTATTTGAATATTCAAGCTGACTCAGTTGCATTAAATAATAAAAAAAAAATTATATAATCAAATCACGATAAATAATCTATATACCAATCAACAAATTGTTTTCATAATGATAGGTGGGGTGGATATTGTTAGGTGGGTGGAGTAGGTGAAATAGGATTCAGGTAAGTAGGTAAAGTGAGTGAGTAAGTAAGTAGGGTGAGTAAGTGAAATACGAGTTTGTCTTGTGCACAGCAGGGGGCACAACAGCCCCCTCTCACACATGTGCGGGGCCCTCGCGGGCCCCATGCGCATGGGGCCGCGTGCATGTGTGTGGGGGCTGTTGTGCCCCCTGCTGTGCACAAGACAAACCCGTGAAATACTTTGGGTTAACTTGTGTTGAGAAACTCAATAGCATGGACCCAAATATTTAATCACTCAAATTCAGCTTGAATTAAATTTAAAATAGACCCAATATGTTTGATTCATTTTCAATTATATTCATCAAAACTAGAATCAATAACGGTTGGATCGAGATTCAATTCAGTTGAACCAGTTGTCACTCCTATTTTAATCATCCAGAATTGCCAAAATTAATTATGGTTGGATGACCAAAATTGAAACACAATACAATGTAGAGGACTAAATTTGTCGATAAAATAGTTAGTTGACTAATTTTGCAGATGAGCCAACTTAGTGGACCAAAAATACAAAATTCCCTTTCATTTCTAGCGTTGGATCAAATTGTGCAAAGACATAGTTAAGGAGGTGCCACAATAGAGGGCCAGTTCCGGTATAATCCACGTTGGAGAATCTTTTTCTGATATATATAATACCTTCTTTGTAGGCATTCTGTAAATTAATAAATAATAATAATAATAATAATAATAATAATAATAATAATAATAATAATAATAATAATAATAATAATAATAATAATAATAATAATAATAGCATTTTCATGAATTGCAACGATTTAAACGCCACTCATTGCATGAACTTATCACTTCAAATCTTTACTACAATTTGTGGTCAATTATATTTTTCCAAAACTTTATGGTGTGACATTTATATTACACTATTTAATAGTAATTTGAACAACTTTGGTATGACACATTTACGTATGCATATATATGTGTCTGTGTTATAATGTTGAAAATGGTCTATTGCAGCACCTCTAGATTTTTACCGATCATTTTGGGAAAAAGAAATAAGTTATAGGGAGAGAAGACAATTTTTGAAGGGATAATCAACTGGTGCTCGCTAAAAAAGCCCTAGTTAACAGAATTAACGATGAGGTCATGATAGAGTCTTCAACTGATCAGTAAGTCCATATGCTATGACAATTACATACTTTAACTGGTTAAAAATAAAAAATAAAAGCTCCTAAATTATATCTAACAAACCATAGAATCTAGATATTAAAACATGACCTTAAAGCGGAACTCAGCAACGTACAACTCAGAGTTATTAAAATATGTAAATATTTTTATCTTAAGTTTTTATTTTTAGTAATTATTCAAACGGTAGTTATAGCCGTTAGTCATTTCTTTTTGGGTAAGTTTTCATTTAGTCGCTCGGGTATAAATACCTGCTCTTGTAGCTTAGAAGCAAAGTTAGTTTTTCAGATTCTTCACATGAGATTTTGTTCTCAATTGTTCAACTCATCAAACACTCTGTAATTTTGATTCAATCGTCAATATTAATCTTCGATTCTTTTTCTTTTGATTCCGATTCTCTTTTACATCGATCGCTAGTATAATGAATGATCAATTGATCGGATCACAAACTCAATAAGAGTTGATGAGAACGATCGATGGGAATTGAAATACGAACCCCATGGTATTTACTCAGTTGCTTCAGCGTACCGGATTTTATCAAATGAAGACCAAGGAGGAAACGTGACTGTTTTCAAGGATCTATGGGCATCGATCGTTGGTTCTGCTGAGAATTTTTGGGCTTTGATTGGAAAATTCTTTCAACCGTATTGCTATCGGAATGAACCTTGCAAAGAGAGGTATCTTGCACGCAAATGGTAATCTTTCTTGCAGCTTATTCGCTCAGTCCCCGGAGACTGTCGACTATCTTCTCTTTGAATGCAAAGTATCATATGCAATTTGGCTTGGTATTTTGCTTGTGTTGCGAAATACATCGAGTTCGCATTTTGAGCGCCATATTTTGTTATTCCAAGTAAATTAAAAAGGAGGGGAGGTGTGAAAAGGTTGTTGGTGCTTTATCAACTGGTATATTTGACAGATGAGAAACAAGAGGATTTTTAAGGGTGAAGGCATCAATATTCCAAAAACTATCGAGAATATTTTATTTTTTTTATCAGCGAAAACAAAATTTATTAATATGAATTGGAGTATAAGCCATACTCCAGATCAGCTAGTACAGTTATCAAGTTCGAAAAGGAAGTTACATGCAATACAACGGTGAATTCGACCAGTCTACAAAAGAGAAAGGGAAATCTGAGTGTTTAAATCGTAGCCAACTCCACGTCTGCACTTTGATGGATTCAACAACTATGGAGAATATTAAAGTTTGTATTTATACGTGCACGGATGAAGGCTAAGAATGCTAGATTTCTTTTCTCGTGTAATGACTGGTTCATGTCACCTTTGAATTGTTTGGATTAAAATGTAAGCAGTTCTAAGCTACTAGAAAGGTTTGTAATTGGAGAAGGTTGTAACGGGATAAGCGCCTCTCGTACTCTTCAACAATAGTTTTTGTCTATAAAAAAGTACTACTTTAATGACCTCCGAGTCACTTAAACTTCATTTTCATGTATATATTGTTTCTTCATTAGGAAGAAGCATGCATCAAACGAAGTTAATTAGAACCAAACCCAATAAAACAAAGGTAAAAGAACATGATAAAGAAGCGCGTTTAGATCTATACATCAGCTTGTTAACAGAGAACCATAAAAAAGTCCAAATAGCAGGAATTGCGATTAACTAGCAACGATGTTGAGAATTCCTTTCCCTTTCATTTTTGAGACAGCATGAATGTCTTGTGCATTCTCCATATCCTTCACTACCTTATCCTTCAAGCAGTGAGCCACATGAGCTGCATATCGGCAATGGTGGCTACAGTATGGATTGTCCCTACAAAACAATGATGCAAAAAGCGCTAAGCCATGCCGTGTAAAATAAATAAGAAAATATAGCATACGCGCTCCCTAGTTATTATCGAATTAGGGGAATTTCATAAAACCTGCCTTGTGTTTTCATGAATCTGCACCAAACTGATCTCTCATATATGTTACTCCCCTTCTGCATTTAAACTTTGCCCCAAACCATATATACTCCTCATGTTACTAAAAATATTCATCAAACTCTCTCTTGTTAACTTATAAAGTCTACAATTCATAGGTCTGATAAATTTTCTGTAAATGGGGGTTTGGTGCAGGATTTAAAAAAAAAATAAAAAAAAGTGGGGAGTTTGTGCAAAAGCACACAACATGCACGAAGGAGTTTTGAGTGCAGATTCTCTAAAACAAATGGGGGCCCAGTTTATAAGTTTTTCCTCTCAGGTTATATTATCTTTCGAGTGAGTTAAAACATATAAAACCAGGGTTTTCAATATCATTGATGCTTTGCACTAATAAGATATTATCATTTTATAGCTACAGGACTGTAATATATGTAATTAAAATACTTTTCACAAACCTGAACATAAAGGTAAAGCGGTTCAATAAGCTCTTGTTGCACCGGTAGCACTTGCTAAAAGACCGGTGATCGTCATCATCTCCGAATTGGTAAACTTGTCTTGTATCGCCATATACCCCAACTCCTTGGTCAGGACGAAACATCAGAATGCAATCTTCGTAAAGGTGAACAACTTTAAAAGCGTTGGCCATACGAGTATATTGCGGCAACATTCTTACGTAGTCAAGGGGTAAGAATCCCGCATTCCCATGTGTAGCGCAGACCGTAACGGGAATAAAATTGACACCAAACACAGTTCTAGCTTCGACAAGCAAGGCGTTAGTAACTGATGTTTGCTCAATAGCTTGAAGATCAAAGGAATGAAAGAGAGATGTGAATATGCAAGGTTTTCTCGGCGAGTTCGAGGAGATGAATTCTGCGTTGGATGAAGAGGAAGCAGCAGACCTACAAAGTTGAAGTTGTTAATAAAAAGTGCAACTTATAGGAAGTTTTGCTAATCTTCTTGTCTCTTCTTCACAGATGAGCTCTTCATAACAACATTTTTTGTAATATTTATTTATCTCATCAAGATTGGCATTCATTTATAGGAAAAAACCTTATTTTCATTTCTGTTTGTTATTCATGACCATCATCAACTTCATTCTTTTATCCAATTAAAACGTTAAGGCTTTGACTTTTTTCAAAAAAAGTATGGATTTTAAATCTCGTCTAAGTACTTAAGGAGTTTTGGTAAACCTATTTACATAAAATATACTTAGTTACATCGCAACTTTTGTTGTTACTAATTAAATTTTTGCTAATGTTCTTGTCTCTTCTTCACCTATGAACTCTTCATAACAGTCAATGAAGAATAAGCCGTCTGCTCTTCACGGCTGAGCTCTACTGTCTCTTTAAAGCAACAGCCTCCTTGTATACGACTTAATTTTACTGTTGTGGCAATATGAAGAGAAGATAATAAATTGACGAAAGAAAGATAACGCACTACGTACAAACATAAGTCGGAAAATGGCAAACAACATTTACCCTCTATGTATCAAGCAGCAAATAACATGATAAAAGAAAGGAAATATTAGAATTCTGTGTTTAAATAGGGAGCACAAATATTTTTTTTTTCGCTTTCCTCATTTCCTTAATAGCTAGGGAACACACAAAAAATTCTTTTAATAAGGAAATGAGGAAAAATAAAACAAATTTTTGTGTTCCCTATTAAAACACATCAATTTTAGGTTAAATTTTGATAGAAACCTAATATCTCCTTTCTTTTATCATGTTATTTTCTCCTTGATACATAGAAGGCAAATATTGTTGTCCATTTTCCTATTTATGTTAGTTCACGTGTTATCTTTCCTTCGTCAGTTTTTGTATCTTTTCTATATGTTAGTATCTTACCACAACAGTAAAATCGAAGTCGCATACTAGGAGGATGTTGCTTTAAAGAGACAAGAAATGCTCATCAGTGAAGAAGAGGCGGCTTCCTCTTCATGGACTGATATGAAGAGCTCACACATGAAGAAATTACAACAAAGAATCGGAGCGATGTATCTAAGTATATATCTTTTGATTTCTGGAAATAGTGTTACCGAAATAACTTAATTACTAAGCCCACTCTGCATACCCGAGACTTAAAATTAATCCATGCTTCTTTGCAAAAAGTCAAGGTCATAAAGTTTTAATTGGATAAGAAAGACGATGGTTATGAATAACAAAATGAAAAGAAAATAAGGTTTCTTCCTATAAATGAATGCCAAAACTTGATAAGGAAAAAAAAAAAAAAAACTAACATTTTGCATAAAATTAAGTACTAATAAACAAGTCATATATCAATGAATTGATAAATAAAATGTCTCCAAGGAAGTATTATATTAATTTTTTGCAAGAAACTCAGATCTTGTATATGCAAGGAAAAATGAGAATCTCTCATCCCCGGCTCTAATCATAGAAATGGATAAAACAACGGAATAGATCTACGCTTTTACAATTGAAAATTTGTAAAATTTGAAACCCATTCGAAAGTTGTAACCTATAATTAAATCTAGGAAACATGAAGTTTATTTTCATTGAAGCAAACCAAACATACTAATTGAGATTTATAAATTATACCAAAACTTAAATAAATTAAAAAAAAAAAAAAAACCAACAACTTAACGAAATTCTTCACATTTTTTAGATTTAATGAACTCTATGTAACAAACCTCTTAGTCCAGTTAGAATCATAAAGGTAGATTTTTGCATCATTTTTTAATTGACTTTCAGCACAACTGACTCAAAAATAATAAAATAAAGGTATAAAAAATTTTGTGCTTACAAAATTTATGACTTTGAATCCACATCTAACTTTCAAGACTAATAGAAAGAGTTTTGAAAGTTGATTAGTTAGAGGAAACAATTTTTTTTTTTTTTCAGTACACGAAAAAGGAGAACACTGAAATTTAGATGTAAAATTTAATAACAAGAAAATCCAGTAATTAAGGTCAATGGAGAACCTGGATTGTGGTTGCAAGAACGCCATTAACGAGTGTTTAACTGAGCAGAGTTGGCACACTTAAAATGTTGTTGATTCTACTTGACTTTGGCACTGATTCTCTCTTTGTGAATAAGGAGGGGTTTTAATAGTACACAATCCTACGGTACTTACTCCATATTTGCAATAATTTTGCATCATTAATACTCTTAACTAGCAAAATAACTACTAACCATAAAAGCAAAAGGAATCTTTTTAATGTTCATCTTTGTTTACCAAAAATGACCATAAACCCCGGAAAATTTAAAATTTTGGTCATATGAAATGGAAGAACCAGTTAAAAGCACAGTTTTATTTAACTACAACTGATTTTTAGGGTTCTTTTCTTATTTGGGTTCCTTTTAGTGTTCAACTTGAATTTAACAGAAGTTCAATTAGAATGATATATATGATAAAAATAAATTATCAATATATATTCATTAGAGTTGTACTGATTTGGTTAAGGGAGTTTTTACCAAAATAAGGTCCTAATGCTAGAAAGGATTTTGCTGAACTATATTACTTTTTTTTTTTTTTTTTGGATAAGGAAAATTCATTAAAAGCACAAGAAGTGCAAGAAGGAAACAGAGTACATTACAGAAGCCAAACGCACAAAACAAAGGACCATACAAAAATATATGCTGAACTATATTACTATATATGCATACAAAAATATAATGGAATATACGATATTGAAGAACCAACATCTAGACAGTAGACGGTTAGTACTGATATAATTGCAACTTATAACATTTTTGTTATTTATTTTTACCTTTAAGTAGCCATTTTATGAGAATTAAACACATTTAGCTCGAAAATGAATTGGGATATGTATATACCTACAATATAATAAGAAATGTATATACATCTTATGATGTCTAATCACACTAGTCTGTAATAGTCTGTGCATGATAAATAAAAATATAAAAAATCAGTAATAACAGGTTTTCGTAAACAACTATTTCATTCATTTAACGAGATCTTGATACTAGAATCTCATTTATTTACATCGAGTCGAAGATGATTATTAATATCTGTTACCTACTTATGTTTGATATATATATATATATATATATATATATATATATATATATATATATATATATATATATATATATATCATATCTACGATGATTATTAGTATCTATTAACGGCTTATGTTTGCTACGTCGAATCTAAGATTATTGTTAATATCTATAAATGGCTTATGTATGTAGCAAGTAACAACTTATATAATGATTATTAATATTTAGTCGATATTAGTATCAATAGACGGCTTATGTTTGCTACATCGAATCTAACATGATTGTTAATATCTATAAACGACTTATGTTTGCATCAAGTAACGACAACGAATATAGAATGATCATTAACATTTAATAGCGGCTAGCTGTATGTACCGAATAACGTCTAACAATCTCGGGCATTTTGAAATTGTTGAGTTAAAGAATCGCGTCCAACAACCACAAAATTTTTAAAAGGGTAATTTAAGGTCATTCATTATATATAATGACAAATGATTACAAAAATTAGAAAGTATTATTAGTGTTTAAGGTAATTGCGTCTCTAGGGATTCAACTGAAATTCCAAATTATTTGCGCTTAATTTTGAATTTGACGTAATCTTATCTATTCCCCCGTACATGTACTCGATAAAGTATAATCAATACAACTTTTATTTTAGTTCTTTTCCCACGTGTTCTGTCATGTATATGAGCCTATTGCTCAACCACCTGTGAATAACAATTTTTCCACGATTCGATTATGTCTTTCAGTAAAACTTCCTTTTTGTGCTCCTAACATCGGGACAACTAGTCCTTACGCCAAAGTAGATATTCAAAACTACTTGGAGAGGACATCCATGCTTGTGGTGTGATAAAATTAGTGCAATTCTATTTGCGTCTAGTCCAATCTTTCATGCCCGAATCAAACGTATTGAAGTGGATTATCATTTCACTCAGGAAAAAAAGTACTCAATAAAGATATTTGCATAAAACTTATCAACACTCATGATGATTGGTGAATATTTTCACAATGTCTTGGTTACAACAGGATTACTACTCTTCGCTCCAAGCTCAAGGTTTGCTCAATACTCGTGTGCTTTTACAGAATATTAGTATTTTAATTGATTTCAGCTTACTATTTGGATATTCAAGCTGACTCAGTTGCATTAAATAATACAAAAAAATTATATAATCAAATCACGATAAATAATCTATATACGAATCAACAGATTGTTTTAATAATGATGGGGGTGGGTTAGGTGCAGGGGCAGAGCCAGGAATTTGAGGTGGGGGGGGGGGGCGAAATTATACAATAAAACGGATAAAAAAAAATGTTATTATCTATACTCATAAAACATCATATGCAATAATATAAATTAGTAATAGCACTATTACAATTAACGTGCAATTTCTTTTCCCTTAGGCATCTTCAATGGCGCTCTACGGTTTTTCATGTGTTCAAACTCATCGATAACTGATTCAACGTCAAAACCTTGAGCGATTTCTTTCTCAATATGCATAATTAGGTTACTAGATAAGAAATTTCCTATTTATATAAGTTTCCTTATAAAATTAAGAAATTTCCTATTTTTTACCAACCTTGGAATACTTCAATTTGTGCAATTAATTCATACGGAAGTTTTATGTTAGACTAAGGTATAAGTTTTTTTTTGGTAATAGAAGTTTAGTTGCACAAGGAATCCTATTATATATGAGATAAAGATATATCTTGTGGGCCATCCAAATAATTTGTTGTCATCCTAATAAATTATCTTGTCTTACTATATATATTCTATTATTATAATATTATTATACTATACATATATATACACTGTACACAACTAACATATATATATATATATATATATATATATATATATATATATATATATATATATATATATATATATATATATATATATATATGTAATACTATTACTATAGCCTTGTGGAAAAAGCTGTGGGGGGGGGGGGGGGCGACGGCCCCTAATGCCCCCCCCCCCCCCCCCCCCCCCTGCCTCCGCCCCTGGTTAGGTGGGATGGATATTGTTAGCTGGGTGGAGTAGGTGGAATAGGATTAAGGTAGGTAGGTAAAGTGAGTGAATAAGTAAGTAGGGTGGGTAGGTGAAATACATTGGGTTAACTTGTGTTGAGAAACTCAATAGTATGAACCCACAGATTCAATCACTCAAATTCAGCTTGAATTAAATTTAAAATAGATCCAATATGTTTGATTCATTTTGAATTGTATTCATCAAAACTAGAATCAATAACGGTTGAACCGAGATTCAATTTAATTGAACCACTTGTCACTCCTATTTTAAACATCCAAAATTACGGAAATTATGGTCGAATGACCAAACTTGAAACACAGTACAACTTAGAGGACGAAGTCGATAAAATACTTAGAGGACTAATTTTGCAGATGGGCCAACTTAGAAGACCAAAAATACCAAATTCCCCTTCATTTCTAGCCTTGGATACTCAAATGGTGCCAAGACATAATTAATGAGGTGCCACATTAGAGGGCCGATTCCGACTTGAAGCACGTTGGAGAATCTGTTTCTGATATATAATACCTTCTTCTTTGCATGCATTATGTAAATTTATAAATAAATAATAATAGCATTTTTTCATGAATTGCAACGATTTAAACCACACTCATTGTCTGATTTAAATTGCATGAACTTATCTCTCCTACATTTGTGGTCAATTATTTTTTTTCCGAAACTTTATGGTGTCACATTTATATTACTATTTAGGAAGTTTTGCTAATCCTCTTGTCTACCCCAATTCACTGCGGCAGTGAGAGAGGATCTGTAGCAGAGTGTCGTACGTACGGCTCCGAAGTGGCCGGCGGCGGTACGATGGAAGAGAAAAGGCGGAGCATGACGGTTGTTCAATTAGGGTTTGCAGCTGCGTTGAAACTTTCGGCGAAAAATTCGAATTGAGGGCGAAAATTAAGCGTAAAAGAAAAAAAAAAAAAAAAAAAAAGACAAAAACACCCTCAACAAAATCACGGTCAACGCTCCAGGGTGCAAATCGAACAAAAATTAAATAGATTAGGGTGCATTCCGAACAAATCGATAGTTGAGGGTGCACTTTATTAAACCACCCAAAGATTAGGGGGTTTGATGGGATTAGCCCTACTATTTAATAGTAATTTGAACAACTTTGAATGAAACATTTACATATGTGTGTGTATATATATATATATATATATATATGTGTGTGTGTGTGTGTGTGTGTGTGTGTGTGTGTGTTATAACCTTGAAAATGGTCTATTGCAGTACCTCTAGATTTTTACCGATCATTTTTGGGAAAAAGAAATATGTTATAGGGAGAAAAGACAAATTTTGAAGGGATTTAATCAACTAGCTCGCTAAAAAAGCCAAAGTTAAAAGAATTAATGATGAATTTACTCAGTTGCTTCAGCGTACCGGGTTTTATCAAATGAAGAACGAGAGAAAACGTGAATGTTTTAAGGAGTTTTGCGCATCGATCGTTGGCAGGGGCGGAGCCAAGGGGGGACATATAGGGGCCCCGCCCCCCACCCCCTATTAGTATATATATATATATATATATATATATATATATATATATATATATATATATATATATATATATATATATATATATATTACACACATGCATATGTTATATATAGTAAATAAATATCTTCGAATATAATCTGAAATTCGAATTTAATTTTATACTTTAAATTTTTGCTTTTATTTCTTTTCAACTTATTTAATTGTTTAATTTCATAATATAATTTATTCATGATTTGTTTACTTTCTCAATTTTATATGAAATTTTCCTCTCTTTTCATGTAGTTTGTAAATGAACGATTATTATTTTACATAACATGTGAGTGTATCTTCTTAAATTTATTTACGTAAAACATGTATTTTTCGTATAAAAAAAATTATTTGAAGCAAAATTATAGATTAAAGATATAGACAATTTCTTTAATACTGTACTTAGTAAACACATTATGAAAGTAATTATTCTGATATTAATTTAGTTATAATTTAATATACTCGTAACGTATATATGCAATGCCAATGTAGATGTAAAAGTCAACAATAAATACTCGAAAAGCATATAAAATATATCTATTTTTCTCGAAAGGAAATACAATATATCTATTTCATATGCCATATATTTCAAATTATTATAAGCTATAGTTAGATTTATTTTTTAATACTTAATATAAAATATCTTTTTAAGATAGTTATGTTTTCACAATGGCTTATTATTTTTAGGATGAAATAAATCATTTAAAAGTCATCTATACAAAAAATTCTTGACATGATTTCGCCCCCCCTAAACTGAAATCCTGGCTCCACCCCTTTCGTTGGTTCTGTTGAGAATTCTGGGCTTCGGTTAGAAAATTCTTTCAACCGTATTCCTACCGGAATGAACCTTGCTAGGAGAGGTATTTTGCACGCCCCGGAGACTGTCGAGTATCTTCTCGTGGAATGCAAAGTATCATATGCAATTTGGCTTGGTATTTTGCTTGTTTTGCGAAATAAATCGAGTTCGCACTTTGAGCGCCACATATAATTGTTATTCCAAGTAAAACAGGAGGGGAGGTGTAATATTTGACAGATGAGAAACAAGAGGATTTTTAAGGGTGAAGGCATCAATATTCCAAAAACTATCAAGAATATTAAAGTTTGTATTTGTACGTGTGAACGGATGAAGGCTAAGAATGCTAGATTTCTTTTCTCATGTAATGACTGGTTCATGTCACCTTTGAATTGTTTGGATTAAAATGTGAGCAGTTCTAAGCTACTAGAAAGGTTTGTAATAGGAGAAGGTTGTAATCATGGATCAAAGTTTCTTTTCTTTTCATCGAAACTACCGAAACGTTTCCATTTTGGCTATGTGGAAAAGAAACATACAATATTTTCTACATTTATTGTGCGCACAATTTTTACAAATTTTCAAAACATATCGAAAAGATCACGAAACATTGCGAAAAGTTTCTAATATTTAAAGCACCAAAACATAATGTTCGAAACAAAATTTTGATCCATGAGTGTAATGAGATGAGTACCTCTCGTACTCTTCATTCAACAATAGTTTTTTGTGTATCAAAAAGAACTACTTTAATGACATCCGAGTCACTTAAACTTCAATATGACATTAAATTGTTTCTTCATTAGGAAGGAGCATGCATCAAACGAAGTTAATTAGAACCAAACCCAATAAAACAAAGGTAACATTAACTGATAAGGAAGCGCCGTTTACATCTATACATCAGGAATTCCAATTAACAGAGAACCAATAAAAAAGTTCAAATCTCAGGAATTCCAATTAACTAGCAACAATGTTGAAAATTCCTTTCACTTTTGAGACGGTTTGAATGTCTTTTGCGTTCTCCATATCCTTCACTACCTTATCCTTCAAGCAGTGAGCCACATGAGCTGCATATCGGCAATGGTGGCTACAGTATGGATTGTCCCTACAAACAATGATGTACCAAAAGCGCTAAGTCATGTCGTGTAAAATAAATAAGAAAATATAGCATTCCCTAGTTATTATCGAATTAGGGGAATTTCTTAAAACCCGCCTTGTGTTTTCAGGAATATGCACCAACTGATCTCTCAGATATGTTAATCCCCTTCTGCATTTGAACTCTGCCCCAAACCCTCTCTTTCTTATTATTACGCCACCCCCCCCCCCCCCCCCCCAACCATCAAATTCGTTCCCGTTACTAGAACATGCATGAAAGCTTCTCCTGTTATCAAAACTTATGCACCATATATACTCCTCATGTTACTAAAAATATTCCTCAAACTCTCTTGTTAACATATAAAGTCTAAAATTCATAGGTCTGATAAGTTTTTCTGTTAAATGGGGGTTTGGTGCAGGATTTATAGAAGAAAAAAAAAAAAGTGGAGAGTTTGTGCAAAAACAGACAACATGCACGAAAGAGTTTTGAGTGCAGATTTTCGAAAACACATGGGGGCCCAGTTTATAAACTTTTCCTCTCAGGTTATATTGTCTTTCGAGTGAGTTAAAAGATATAAAACCAGGGGTTTCAATATCATTGATGCTTTGCACTAATAAGATATTATCATTTTATAGCTACAGGGCTGTAATATATGTAATTAAAATACTTTTCACAAACCTGAACATAAAGGTAAAGCGGTTCAATAAGCTCTTGTTGCACCGGTAGCACTTGCTAAAAGACCGGTGATCGTCATCATCTCCGAATTGGTAAACTGGTCTTGTATTGCCATCTACACCAACTCCTTGGTCAGGACGAAACATCAGAATGCAATCTTCGTATAGGTGAACAACTTTAAAAGCGTTGGCCATACGAGTATATTGCGGCAACATTCTTACGTAGTCAAGGGGTAAGAATCCCGCATTCCCATGTGTAGCGCAGACCGTAACGGGAATAAAATTGACACCAAACACAGTTCTAGCTTCGACAAGCAAGGCGTTAGTAACTGATGTTTGCTCAATAGCTTGAAGATCAAAGGAATGAAAGAGAGATGTGAATATGCAAGGTTTTCTCGGCGAGTTCGAGGAGATGAATTCTGCGTTGGATGAAGAGGAAGCAGCAGACCTACAAATTTTATAGGAAGTTTTGCTAATCTTCATAACAACATTTTTTGAAATTTTTATTTATCTCATCAAGTTTGGCATTCATTTATAGGAAAAAACCTACCTTGTTTTTCTTTTCTGTTTGTTATTCATAACCATCATCATTTTTTTGTTATCCAATTAAAACTTTAAGGCTTTGACTTTTTGCAAAGAAGCATAGATTTTAAATCCGGGTAAGCAGAATGGTCTAAGTAATTAAGGAGTTTTGGCAAACCTATTTACATAAAACATACTTAGTTACACCGCTGCAACTTTTGTTGTTACTAATTAAACTTTTGCTAAACTTCTTTTCTCTTCTTCACCGATGAACTCTTCATCACAGTCAATGAAGAAGAAGCCGTCTGCTCTTCCCAGAGGAGCTCTTCTGTCTCTTTAAAGCAACAGCCTCCTAGTATACGACTTCGATTTTACTGCTGTGGCAATATGAAGAAAAGATAATAAATTGACGAAAGAACGATAACACACGACGTACAAACATAAATCGGAAAATGGCAAACAATATTTACCCTCTATGTATCAAGCAGCGAATGACATGACAAAAGATAGGAAATATTAGGGCTATATCAAAATTTGACCTAAAACTGATGTGTTTTAATAAGGAGCACAAAAAAATTGTTTTCTCTTTCCTCATTTCCTTAATAGGGAACACAAAGAATTTCTTTTAATATGGAATTGAGGAAATAGAAAACAACTTTTTTGTGTTCCCTATTAAAACACATCAATTTTAGATTAAATTTTGATAGAAACCTAGTATTTCCTTTCTTTTATCATGTTATTTGGTGCTTGATAAATAGAGGGCAAATACTGTTGTCCATTTTCCTATTTATGTTTGTTCGTGTGTTATCTTTCCTTCGTCAATTTTGTATCTTTTCTACAGGTTACCACAGCAGGAAAATCGTAGTGGCATACTAGGAGGTTGTTGCTTTAAAGAGACAAGAAAAGCTCGTCCGTGAAGAAAAGGCGGCTTCCTCTTCAGGGACTGTTATGAAGAGCTCATCCGTGAAGAAGAGACAAGAAAAATAGCAAGAAAAAAAATAGCTAGTAACAACAAAGAATTGGAGCGATGTAGCTAAGTATCTTCTACCGAAACAGCTTAATTACATAGTCCATTCTCTGATCAAAAGAAGAAAAAAAAACATAGTCCATTCTGCATACCCGAGATTTAAAATTAATCCATGGTTCTTTGCAAAAAGTCAAGGTCATAAAGTTTTAATTGGATAAGAAAATGAAGTTGACGATGGTTATATGAACAACAAAATGAAAAGAAAATAAGGTTTCTTCCTATAAATGAATGCCAAAACTTGATGAGATAGAAAAAAAATAAGAAAAAAAGAAAAACTAACATTTGCATAAATTAAGTACAAATAAACAAGTCATATATCAATGTAATTGATAAAGAAAGTATTTCCAAGGAAGTATTATATTATTTTTTTGCAAGAAACTCAGATCTTGTATCTGCAAGGAAAAATGAGAATCTCTCATCCCCGGCTCTAATCATACAAATGGACAAAGCAACGGAATACATTTACGCTTTTACCATTGAAAATTTGAAAAACTTGAAAGCCCAAATCATAAGATCAGTTCAAAAAAGTGATGAAACCCATTCGAAAGTTGTAACCTATAATTAAATCATGAAGTTTATTTTCATTAAACCAAACCAAACATACTAATTGAGATTTATAACTATACCAGAATCCAAAAAAAAAAAAATCTAGGAAACATGAAGTTTCTTTTCATTGAAGCAAACCAAACATATATACTAGTTGAGATTTATAAACTATACCAGAATAAAAAATAAATAAATAAATAAAAAATAAAAAAATAAAAAAAAAAACAACAACAACAACAACTTAACAAAATTGTTCAAATGTTCCAGATTTAATAAACTCTATGTAACAAATCTCTTAGTCTAGTTAGAATCATAAAGGCAGATTTTTGCATCATTTGTAATCGACTTCTTCAGCACAATTGACTCAAAAATAATAAAAATAAAGGTATAACATTTTTTGTGCTAACAGATTTAGGGCTTCGAATCCACATCTAATTTTGTAGACTATTAGAAAGAGTTTTGAAAAGTTAATTAGATAGAGGAAACAAATTATTTTATTTGTATTTTTTCAGTATTGAAATATAGATGTAAAATCTATAAATAAAAAGAAAATTCAGTAATTAAGGTCATTGGGAACCTGGATTGTGGTTGGAAGAACGCCATCAACGAGTGTTTAACTGAGTTCTCTCTTTGTGAAAAGAGTTGGCACACTTAAAATGTTGTTGATACTACTTGACTTTGGCACTGAGTTCTCTCTTTGTGAATATTGCCTCATTAATACTCTTACTAGCAAAATAACTACAAACCATAAAAGCAAAGGGATCTTTTTATTGGTCATCCTTAGTACACAATCCTGCGGTACTTACTCCATATTTGCAATAATTTTGCATCATTAATACTCATAAAAGCAAAAGGAATCTTTTTAATGTTTACTAAAAATGACCATAAACCCCGTAAATTTTAAAATTTTGGTCATATGAAATGGAAGAAGAATCACATGGTTGGTGTGAGAATTTACTATAGAGACTTGAAACGCCAGGTAAAAGGGTTTCCCACAGAAATACACCGTTTTATTTAACTACAACTGATTTTTAGGGTTCTTTTCTTACTTGGTTTCCTTTTAGTATTCAACTTGAATTTAACAGAAGTTCAATTAGAATGATATGTAAAAATAAATTATCAATATATATTCATTAGAGTAATACTGATTTGGTTAAGGGAGTTTTTACCAAAATAAGGTCTTAATGCCAGAAAGGATTTTGTTGAACTATATTACTATATATGCATACAAAAATATAATGGAACATACGAAATTGAAGGAACAACATCTAGACATGTAGACGGTTAGTATTGATATAATTGCACCTTATAAATTTTTGTTCTTTATTTTTAAGTGGCCAATTTTATGAGAAGTAAACACATATAGCTCGAAAATGAATTTTGATATGTATATACCTACAATGTAATAACAAATGTATTATACATCTTATGATGTCTAATCAGACGATTCTGTAATAGTCTATGCATGATAAATAAATAAATAAAAATCAGTAATAACAGGTTTTCGTAAACAACTATTTCATTCATTTAACGAGATCTAGATACTAGAATCTCATTTATTTACATCGAGTCGAAGATGATTATTAATATCTATTGCCTACTTATGATTGATATATCATATCTACGATGATTATTATAAGTATCTATTAACGACTTATGTTTGCTACGTCGAATCTAAGATGATTGTTAATATCTATAAATGGCTTATGTACGCATCAAGTAACAACTTAGATAATGATTATTAATGTTTACTCGGTATTAGTATCAATAAACGGCTTATGGTTTCTACATCGAATCTAACATGATTGTTAATATCTATAAACGACATATGTTTTCTACATCGAATCTAACATGATTGTTAATATCTATAAACGGCTTATGTTGCATCAAGTAACGACAAGGAATATAGAATGATCATTAACATTTAATAAAGGCTAAGGGTATGTACTGAATAACGTCCAATAATCTCGGGGATTTTGAAATTGTTGAGTTAATGAATCGCGTCCAACAACCACAAATTTTTTTTAAAAGGGTAATTTAAGTTCATTCATTATATATAATGACAAATGACTACGAGAACTAGAAAGTACTACTAGTGTTTAAGGTGATTGCGTCTCTAGGGATTCAACTGAAATTCCAAATTATTTGCGCTTCATTTTGAATTTGACGTAATCTTATCTATTCGCCCGTACATGTACTCTATAAAGTATAATCAATACAATTATCCAAAAAAAAAAAAAAGTATAAGCAATACAACTATATTTTGGTTCTTTTGCCTGCGTGTTCTGTCATGTATACTAGCTAAGCCTATTGCTCAACCGCCTGTGAATAACTATTTTCCACGGTTCGATGATGTCATTCGCTAAAACTTCCTTTTGTGCTCCTAACATTATGACAAGTCCTTACGCTAAACTAGATATTCGAAACTACTTGAGAGGACATCTATGATTGTGGTGTGATAAAATTAGTGCAATTCTATTTGCATCTAGTCCAATCTTTCATGCTCGAACCAAACGTATTGAAGTGGATTATCACTTCCCTCAGGAAAAAAGTACTCAATAAAGATGTTTGCATAAAACTTACCAGCACTCATGATTATTGGTGAATATTTTCACAATGTCTTGGTTACAACAGGACTACTACTCTTCGGTCCAAGATCAAGGTTTGCTCAATAACCGTGAGCTTTCATAGAATATTAGTATTTTAATTGATTTCAGCTTATTATTTGATATTCAAGCCGACTCAAATGCATTAAATAATTCAATGCAGTTATATAATCAAATCACGATAAATAATCTATATGCGAATCAAGAGATTGATTTAATAATGATGGGGGTGGGTTAGGTGGGGTAGATATTGTTAGGTGGGTGGAGTTGGTGGAATATGATTAATGTAGGTATGTAAAGTGAGTGAGTGAGTAAGTAGGGTGGGTAGGTGAAATACATTGGATTAACTTGTATTGAGAAACTCAATAATATGGACCCACAGATTTAATCACTCAAATTTAGCTTGAATTAAATTTAAAATAGTTTAAATATGTTTGATTCATTTTGAGTTTGTATTCATCAAAAGTAGAACCAATAGCGGTTGGACCGAGATTCAATTTAATTGAACCAATTGTCACTCCTATTTTAATCAACCAGGGGGTTACTTGGCATTGTCTACCTCATATATAATAATGCTAGATTTTAAATCCCATTCGTAGAGAAGTACAATGTGAAATGCATTCGTTGTAACAAGAAGTAGAGTAGTTGTAACAGAACAAGGCCAATTAACATTAATACACCGGTTTTAATTTGATCTAGTTAAAAATAAAATTTAAACTTTAAAGGCAACTGAAAGACTCAGATAAGCGATTTGGTTATTTAGTCTAAGAAACACGAATTAAAACATAGTAAGAAAATCGAGTTGGAACAGTTATGTAAAATAATAGTAAATAAACAAATATACACATATTTATAAGTGGTTCAGACGATTGTCCTACTCCACAAGGCTTTCGCCTAATAGTTTCAAATATTCTCAATATAGTAGAGAGATTTAGAATTATAGGACACTACTCTAACCCTTAGACTCTCTCTAATATTAAAAGTCTATAAACTCTGCTTTACCACTTTACTTCACTTGAACTAGGGCTGACAATGGGTAGGGTCTTACCCTACCCTTACCCTGAAATTAGAGTGTGAGTATTCACCCTTACCCTTTCTAGAGGGTAAGGGTTACCGGGTCCAAACCCTTACCCTTATCCTATGAAAATTTAAAATTAGGGTCTGGGTAAGGTAAGGGTCGGACCTTACCCTACCCTGCAGGATTTTTTTCTAATTTTATTTTTGTATTTCTTTTTCTTAGATTGAGATGGCTAAGTGCAAAATAACAAAACTTGAGATGTTAATTTTATGAAGTATTATTGCAATTATTGAAGTTAGGAAAAATTAGATTAATTTGAAATTATAATTTTTGGGTAGGGTAAGGGTAGGTTGAACCCTACCCTTTCCGATAGGGTAGGGTAAGGGTTCACGTCTCTGGTTCCTGACCGAATAAGAGTAGGGCTTAAGGGTCCAGCAAAAAAAAAAATCATAGGGTATTGACAAGGTCTAGGTAAGAGTAGGGTAAAATCTTACCCATTGCCAGCCCTAACTTGAACCCTCCAATGAATCACCTTCTTCTTCATCAACAATATTTGAAAACTGAACTCACTTTAAGACTTGAACCTTCACTCAATAATCAAAAGCTAAATCCACTCAAAGCTAAATCTGATCTCATCCTGAGCTGCAACAACCTCTGCGATTGTTGCAATATCACAACCCTTCTTATAGCAGTCCTTATCCCTTGATTATATGAATGTACTTATTCTCCTAGATAAACTTTCCTGAAAACAGATTTACGCCCAATTCAAGATAAGCAATAAGAAATCAGTTCATAAAAGAGATAGTCACAATGATTCTTTACTTATCCTATAAGGAATAAAACTCTTAATTCGATAACCAGAATTCTAAATGGAAAATAAATATAAAATTCATAAATCAAATCAAATTCTTCTAGATTAACATAATCAAATCAAACTCTAAATATTCAATTGAACTCTTATTAAATCAAAAGGCTCAAGTAATAATCAAAATAAAATCTTCCCGTCTAATATAATCCACATAATAACTTAATTACGAAAAATAAGAAATTGCCATGGCATGACTTTATGGCATTTAAAAGATCCACATAATTCTTTGCATACAAATGAACAATGAACATGCTTTAGAAAAGATCGTAAAGTCAATAAAAAAAAAAAACAAGTTTGTTAAAGAGCATATTTAGTTATTCCTATATTTTGACAATAAAATAAAAAGGAAACTCTTTGACATGCAAAAACAGAATTAGAAAATAGAATATGTGAAGAGTGTTTCTTTCTATGTTTCTTCTCTCTCTTAACTTTGTGGTCTCCATTATTTTTTTCTTTTAATATGGCGCAAAGACAACCCAAATCTTTCCCTAAGACGTGAAACTGCAACTTAATGCTAGAGGCACTTTTTATGAATCAATTTTTACGTTAAAAGCTAGACATCATATGCTTTTTAATGGAGTATAACAGTTCCTAGTCCAATTTCACGGAACCAGTTCTTAATTGAGGGTCTCTTCTTGCCAAGTTTGAATTTTAAACTGAAAAAAGAATAAAAAAAGTTGCACAAGAAGCAAAAATCTAATAAGAACGAATAGTTTAATAAGTAGTGATGAAGGATATATAGCTAGTCGAGTGGCTTAGTTGGATGACTAGGCACTCCACATAAGACCAAGATCCAGTTGGTAGTAACCTAGGGTTTATTCATAGAGGAAACGGAAGATGAGGTCGACGAAGGTGCTGCGATATATTGAGAGATTGTTCCAGAAACTTTTGTTAAAGAGGATGAATTTTGGCTGAAATTGGGCTGAGAGTGTTAATTTTAAGAATTGGTATGTAAGTGAGAAGAACTTGGGCGGGCACAGTTCTATATGGTTGGGACATGTACATATTTAAAAAGTCCTATAACTGTAATGTTGGGTCTTTATTTAAATTGTCTCTAAGGAAGTGTCATGTGTCCCCATAGCCCAATTTTGTTGTAGTGTGAAAAGTCCCTACATCTAATAATGCAATGTGTCACGACGGTGAGATTCACTGTCACATCTAATGGGTGCAAATCGTCACAATGGACACCCTCGAAGGAACTAAGGCAAGGGGACCCACTATCACCGTACCTGTTCATCCTCTGTATGGACATGTTCATAAGATTGATTGATAGGAGCACACGAAACAAAACCTTTGGAGGACTCAGAGCAAGCAGAAAAGACCCTGCATTCCTATCCTTAGATTTGCTGATGATTGTTTCATCTTTTGTAATACCAAGCAAGAAACAGTCTCCAATCTGCAACAGACGCTTGACTTATACTCCAACGCGGCGGGACAATATGTTAATTGGAACAAATCCAAAGCCATGTTCTCTCCGAGTGTCCAGCCACAACGTAAGATGCAGATTCTGGAATGCCTCCAACTGTAGGAAATGGATGATAATGGACAGTACCTGGGGCTACCCGTTTGGTTGGGAAGGAATAAGCAAGCCAAGCTGAAAAAAGTGTTGAATGGTGCAACAGGCCGCATATCACAATGGTACAACCAATATTTATCCTATTCTGGGAGACTTGTCCTAATTAAATCCTCCATAACGTCCCTTCCCACGTATGCAATGTCGGTTTATAAACTGCCAGTGACGACAATAAAACAGCTAGAAACCGCTACCAAAAGATTTCTGTGGAATTCGACGTCCACAAGCCGCGCCAAAAGTAAGGTTAGCTGGAAAATGGTCACCCAGAAGCGACAAATGGGAGGACTGGGAGTTCGACGATTAACTGAGCTCAACGAAGCTTTCATGATAAAACTAGGTTGGAGACTCCTAATTGAACCAACCAAACTTTGGGCACAAGTGTACAAAGCCAAGTACTACCCTGACACTAATATCCTGCAGGCAACTAGCAAACCGCAGAATAGTTGGGCCTGGAAATCAATTGCGTCCACCATCAAACATCTCCCACATGCGATACGCTGGACAATTGGTGATGGAAGTCAAATTAACCTATGGCACCAAAAATGGTTGGGCAACTTCACCTTAGCTGACTATGTGACAGACATTCCGCCCTACCTTAGTGAGTTGAAGGTGGCCGATATTATCAACCACGACACCCGCAGCTGGAACTTACAATCAGTACAACACCACATCCCACAAACACTGATCGCCAGAATACAAGGTACTGAAATCGGAACTCCTGACGGCATTGACTCTCTCTCATGGGCATGGAGCCCGACAGGGAAGTTTACCCTGGCATCAGCATATGATGCGTTGACGGGACAAACGAACAACGACATCTGGCCACAACAACCATGGGAAACAGTGTGGCAACTTCGTACCATCCCGAAGATTAGGTTCTTTTGTTGGTTAGTGTGCCACGACGCCCTTCCCACAAATGATACCCTTCATCGGCAAAATATTGTTCAGTCGCCGAACTGCCAACTGTGCCAGGAAGAAAGTGAGACACAAGATCATATGTTCACTAAATGTCGTGCCACTAGGCAGGCACGGATCCTTCTGTGCCCGTTTATTGACGAAACCAACTTCCGAAACCCGCTCATTTTCCTCTGAAACCTAAGTGGAAGCAGAAAAGCACCTTGTATGACCTTTCTCTGGACCATATGGCAATTAAGGAACAAGTTGATCTTCCAGCAACAGCCAATTAACACCAATACGATCCGTCAGCTCTATCAACGCCACATGGAGAACAATACCACGTTGTTTCCACAAACGTGGAATCAGAGGACGACCCACTACTCTCACACTCTCTATTGGACTCCACCGCCAGTCGGCTATGTACAACTAAACATCGATGGATCGGCATTAGGAAATCCGGGACCCGCGGGAGTGGGGGGAATCTTAAGAACTGACTTAATGAACTTCTTAGCAGCTTACGCAGGCTCTCTAGGCCACACTACTAACAACCATGCTGAATTTAGAGCTCTTAGGGATGGCCTCTCTATAGCTAAGCATTTGCATATCTCGCATTTGATGATCCACACAGACTCGTTACTCCTTTTGCATTGTTTGAGCAGGACTCATGCCCCTCCCGCCCACCTGGGCGGGCTTATCCAGGAGATCGAGACACTTATTACTAGTTTCACGGCAGTCACAGGGACTTTTTGCTATCGGGAATTGAATGCGGTGGCGGATGTTTTGGCAAAATTGGGAGCAGCTTGGCAGGTTCAGGCACAGGACCAGCAGTTTTTGGAGGGCAACGCAGTGACTAGTAATTTTCATGTTTGGGACGTATACCCTGATTGGCTGATCCCTGTTTTGTATTATGATATGTACTCTGTATCCAACCGTATTATCTGATCCCCGTTTCCCTGTATTAAAACTGTTTGTTTACGTTGATGTTTATTAATATTATTATGCTTCAAAAAAAAAGTACAATCAACAGCCTCACTAATAAATGAGACGTACGACAATATCATACGTGGAACTAACATTGAAGAACTAAAAACGTAGATGATAATTTTTCAAAAAAGAAAAAGAAAAACCTAGATGGTAATACGATGAGTACCAAATTTCATTTTTTAGTGAGTATCTCTCAAACACGACGTTATTAATGAATATCTCTCGCCCATGTCGTTATTACTTATTACAAACTATTCCTCTTAAAAATGTGTAAGTGAGAAGTTTTAATAAAAATGGTTTACTGTTAAATGGTACCACACCGCGCGCCATACATGAACGCTATTCTGTCGATAATTGAAGAATATAGTCAATATACTAATCTCTCTTGTTTAAAAAAGTTTATGTACTTATCTCCTACAATTTGAAGGGATAAAGCCATTTAACATACTTTATAATTGAAATAAATTTTGAAAGATAAAACTCTCTTTATGCATTTCCTTCGCTGGAAATAGGAGAAACAAGTATATCATATGTGTCAGAGATAAAACATTAACAAAGAATTATGCGTCGATGCTTGTGATATTGGTATTTGTGCCTCCTTTTCATCGTGTATGTCAGTCTTTCCAAAAGTATTTTGAGTTTTTCTTCCCTTTCTTTTTTATTTTTATTTATTTATTATAGTCACTTATGAGATATCCCTAATTCCCTATCCAGTCAATTAAAATATAAAAATATAACTATATAGTTGATGGAGACTACTTTCTGAGAGAAAAATGCGCAATGATTTACCCCCATACTTATTCGGCCTTTTGCAGCACACAGAGACGAAAATGATTTTTTATTATTTTTTATATCTATACTTCTTCTTTTTCAGCTTGTGACGTACAATTTCTATGAAAAAATCATATTTCGTGTTTACCAAATATTATGATCATAGTTTCATCATTTAGACTTTTTTGTATCTATACAGAATAAATTAAATAGTTAAGCGAAATTATGGTAAAAAGTTATAGTAAATTATGTCTAATAAAGAATTATACAAATTTACACACGCATATACCGAAATAAAATTACAAAATAAAATTTAAAAAATACATTTTTTTATTCTTGTTCCAAGTTTTTATCTAAATATAAGTAGGCTTTGCTTTAAAAAAAATTATCTATTTATATTTATTAACTATATATTAAAGTGGCATTTGTTGCCACCATAATTCTTTTTGTTCTACATTAGCGATGGATACTTTAATTCTGATTTAGTAGCAGATCCCTTCCTGTTTCTAAAGGTCGTATTTGCAAACGGGTAATACATTGTTCCCAATATGAATTTTAGAAAAAGAGAAAAAAAAGATCCGTCTCTAAATTAGAAAGGGATGGAATCAGTTGCTAAAACTACGCCCATGCAAGGATGAATTTGGACTTGAGAAAAAATCATTAATTCTATCCATTGTTTTCAAAACCGGACCGGATCGGCTGGTCGAATCGGTTCAACCGGTAATCGGACCCTCCTCCGATCCGGTTTGGTATATGAAACCTTTTAAAAACCAAACCGGTATGAACCGGCCAAAACCGGAGCAAAACCGGTAACCAGTGACCCGGTTTAGCCGGTTCAAACCGTTGTCCCTAAAAAAAAAAAACGAATTTGGCCCCAAAATCGAATTGCAAATCGTCTCCTTACTCTTCCCCAATTCCGCCATCGCCCCCTTGCCAACCCCTGGCTCCAGCCCTCTCGTTTATATATATGTAAAAATTAACATTAAGACTGGATTTGTTCTGAGGAAGAAGATTATGGATGGAGAATTCATCATAAAGAACTTGGAATTGGGTTTACGGATCTGGGTTTGTTAAAAGGGTTGAGGAGATGATGACGTTAGATATTGAGAAGGAGACTTTTTCTTCTTTTTTTTTGTTAGTCTTGAGAAGAAGATTGCATATGATCCCTACAAATTTGAAAATTTTAAAAATGGCCCCACTATAGGCAAATAATATGCTCTCTCTCTTTCTGTATTAATATATTGTGTGAGTTTATATATACCCATTTTAAATTTAGTTTATGCTCTACATTTTTTTCTACACTCTTTTTTGAATTATTTTGCCAATTAATTTTGTAAAAATAGTGAGTTTCCTATATTATTTTACTTTTACTCTTTCAACATAAATCATGAAAAAGTAAAAGATGGTGAGTATAATGACATTTACACGTTTAACTTCACCAATACATTTATAATGTTCTATCATGTGTATTTGAATATTAATATTAGTTCAAACAAAATTATAAAGAAAAAGTAACTTTTTTGTTTCACATTGCTACCCATTGATAAAGAAATTACTAAAGATTATAGTTATAAATTATAATATAAATTATATAATATATGTGATATGTTGATAATTATAAGTTTAAATGAATATTGTGTACTAGTTTGATGTTTAAAGTTAAGTTGTTGTGCATTGTGATGACATATATATTTTTTTATTATGAAATTATGAATACTTTGAGAATGTTAGAAGAATATAGTACATGATATATTTGTTGACTATATTTATCGATTGTTAATTTTTTTTACCGGTTCGACCCGTGGTTAAACCGGTTCGACCAGTAAAATCAGTAACCAGTAAGACTGCCGGTTCAGTGACCGGTCCGGTTCTGAGAACACTGATTCTATCATATAGTAAAGTAGTACGATAAACTTGGAAGCTATGAGAAAATTAAAAATGATACCCATGCAATAACGGACTTAAGAAAAATACAGATCTTTATGTACAAGCAAGACTTTCTCATATGATATAGGACAAGAACCCCCGAATATTGGATATATCTTTTGATCAAGTGCTCCGTTTGAGGCACATAAGATATCAAATCGAAAGTCTTTGAGTTTCCTACAACCCATCGCGAGAGTCAGGCCCAAAATCGGACATTTAGGGCAGCCGAGATGAATTCCAATTTTATGTGCTTAATTTAGGAATTTTACTTTTACTAGAATTCTATTTCCTTTTCGTATTAGGGTTTGCTTTTTGAGACTATAAGTACTTTGTTTCTTATTATTTTGTAGCTTTTGATTATTATTAATAAATAAATAAAAAAGGAATTTTATTTCAATTTCTGGTGAATTCTAGTATTTTTTCATCGTGTGTGTCGATTGTCACGCTTACGTTCGGCGTCATCATATAACTGAGAAAAGGACCATAAAGGTTTCAAATGGGTGGATTCTTAATTTGAAGTCCTGTTAATTAATGTATGAGTGAGAAATAAAGAAGTCCTGATTAATTAATGTATGAGTGAGAATTTTTATTAATTTATTAAGGAGACTAGTAGAAGGACTTGGAAATTTCGATAAAAATGGTGGATTGAGCACAGGAGGAGGAAAAGGATGTAAAGCGTGAGCTTGTGAATTCTTGAATAATTCCAAACAACGTGACGTGCAAAATACCCTATTAGTAAAACGTCCAAAAGAAAAGCAACATGCCGAACGAATGACGTTTGCGTGCATATGAACATTGCAGAATACCATTGTCCCCAAGCTTATAATAGAGATAAGCATTGTAGTTGATAACACTAGTTGAATAAAATGAATCAAACAAAATCTATAAATACATTCTGATCAAAAAAAAAATCTATAAATACATTAGTAAACAGCAAGAAACTATTGCAAAAACGAATTAATTATATGATACAGAATATAAAGAAAGAGGAGAATAAGAATAAATTAGCTAGTACTGATTTCGTAATTTTGTTGAACAGTTCTTGACGTAGCAGAAGTTTATAAAACAGAAAATGAGAAATACAGAAAAGAATCAAAACTTTTTCCAAAACTCAACTTAAATGTCTTTTATGGTTTACAAGGATATATGTACCCTAAAATACGAAAATAAATCAATAAAACTAATCAAAACTATTCTTTTCTAAAAATGAAAAAGAAAACAAATAATATCCAAAATAAAAGCTCTAAATGTGTGGAACACACTCCAACAAACGTTTCGAGTCTTATTGAAAGAAAAAGGGATAAAAGCGTCAAACCCCCTATACTATAGGGGGTGTAGCGATTTGCCCCCTGAACCTTTTTTTTTTTTTTTTTGGCAACAAGCCCCCTGTACTATGGATAAATAAGCACTTTGCCCCCTGAATCGCTTTTTCACCATTGGATTTGAATACGTGTCAACACTTTTTGCCGTTGGATTTGGACTCAGGGGGCAAGTGCTTATTTATCCATAGTACAGGGAGCTTGTTGCCAGAAAAAAAAGTTCAGGGGGCAAAGTGCAACAAGGGGTATAGTATGGGGGGTTTGACGCTTTTATCCCAAAGAAAAATAACTAAATCAAAAATTACTTAAAACGGCTAAAATGCGTGTTTCAGGATTTAAACAAACGAATTTGTCTGAAAAAGGGTTCGCGTCATTGCAAAGCATATGTTGTTACTTTTCGTGGAATTAGGCTACTATTAGTAAACGGATTGAGTCCAAATTAGCTTTCAATCTTGCTATTATCAAATAGTTGCATAAGGTGAGGCCTCTATAATTTTTCTAAAAAGCCTTACTAGAGGGAGATGGTGAGTACTCATTAATATATAGAAGTTTAGAAGAGTTTCCAAGCAATGTGGGATAGATTTCAAGAATTTTTTTTCTCTAAGTGAAATGAGAACATAATAAAAAGCTTAAACTTAGAGAAGATATTGAGATTATCAGTTTTATCCCTCTAATTAGCATATAATAAACCATTTGTATTGGCGCAATTTCATTCTTCCATGCACCAATATGGAACCATAAGACGTGACACCCGTCACACGGTGTGATTCACACCATTTTATATATTCAAATCATTAGAAATACAACCTTATACTAAAATAAAACCTTATACAACCTGTAATACATCATTTTTTTTTTTTGTTTTATTATTCTTTTTTTAAAAGGCGAGATGAAATTGTGATTACAAGTTGTGACAGTAATAATTTGGCAGTAGCATCACTAGAGTACAAAACCCTGAAACAGTCTGAATTTAATCCCACTCAAATTGAAAAACGCGGCACACCGCAGCTGCTGCCACCCCCACCATACGTGTCAATCCCCACCCCTCCAAAACTCACTATAAAAAACAACCCTCACTAGCAAAAAATAAAACATAGAGCCAATATTTACATTAATAATGGCAAACATATCATCAACACTAGTACTACTCTTCCCACTTCTTGTCCTAGTCCTCTCCGCCGCAAACGGAGCAAAACTCGGCGGTAGAATCCCGGTGAAGAACGTGGGGTCAAACAAGGAGGTGCAGGACCTAGGCAGATACTCCGTGCAAGAGTACAACCGCATGCTGCAGCACCAACACAAGGACAACGGCAGGACCAAGCTGCTCACGTTCTCCGAGGTTGTCGAGGCCGAGACACAGGTTGTGTCGGGGATCAACTACTACCTCAAGATCTCCGCCGCCGTTCGCGGAGATTCAAGGACTTACGACGCGGTGGTTTGGGTGAAGCCGTGGCTGCACACCAAGGAGTTGGTGGACTTCAAGCCTGCACCTGCAGCGTCGTCTCTCACTAACACCAAGTAATATATAATATATATTAATCGAGTATTGTCAAAGGGAAAATTAATAAACAATCCTTTTAGGGGTGTGTTTGGTGATCTAATCATTTTCTTGTATTTCATTTTTCTTTGATGAGTGTGTTTGGTGTAATAAAAACTAATGATGACTCCAATTTCGTGGTTCAAGTGAATATAGATCTATGTACGTGAAAAATGATGATTGTACTTGGTTTATGTGGCTTTTCAAAATTTAAGTGATATTAGACTGTGAGATACTATTTACTGTTGTTGGATCCAATTGTGATATCATAACGAGGGATGTGGACGGAGAGAACAAGGCAGTTCTGCTCAAATGGTCAATTGAATTTCGTTTCATTTTTTTTTTCCTAGCGTGGATGTTTTTAGTTGTATGATGATTTGTACTGATAAATTCCTTTATAGTGACTTAATAATCCTACCTATGATTAGTTCGCGGCGTTCGGATACTCCCGTACAGAGGTATATATATCAAATGGGAACTGTGATTTAGTACGCCACCAAAGCTAGAAGAACTTCACTTTGCACATTTCTTTATTGCAGCAGCAACTCAATACAACTTCGATATAGCTCTAAGGATTTCTTTGAACATATATTTGATATATCAAATAAATTGATAGTTTTCTTTTAGTTAATTGAATTAGATGCATCGATTATGATTTGAGTTATTCAAATTTGTCGCCTTCCTATGCCAATGCATGATCAGATCGTAGAGACAGGACAAAAAGACAGCAAAACAAGAAGAAAATGGCCTCTTACTCGGGTACATCCTCCGATTTACCTTCATATCGAGTTTGAAAGGACTTGTTGGTGCTTAACAAAAAAAGGGACCTTGTTGTTTTGTTTTAATGTGGTCGTTCGGAGATTAGGACTAAAGGCATTCTATTGAAGAGAGAGTGTAGAATGGAGGTGACATGATAAGCCAAGCGGAGAAGGACCATCTTACCGTATTGAATAACTACCACCTAATCTTTGCCAATCCCGACCTCACTAGTATATTCCTTCAAACTATTTTGTGATATTTGAGAACAAATTTTTGGGGGGCCAATCGAATAACAATGGCTATAGCAAAGGCATTCACTCGGCACCCTGATCCAAATGGGAACAACGTGCCGAGCACATTCATCTTTGAGTTAATTCAATTTTGTAAGACCAATAAATGAGTTTAAATTATGTGCTAAATTGCCGATCTTATCAATGAAATTGAGTTTTTACCTAAATTTTGCCCGTGTAGATTCTTTTTCATCTTAAATACAAAGATGATCAGGAAATGCAATAAGACCGAAGTTTGAGTGAAGGAACGAACTGGAAAAAACCAACAGACGTTTCCCCCCGTTGCCCTTCTCACTAGACCAGCCACATCGCTCACATTCTGAAGACACAAATTGAAAAGGAAAACCATGCCCGCCGGACCGACCAACTCATCATCGCTCACATTCTGATGACACAAGTTCAAGTTGGAAAGGAGACCATGCCCACCTGACTGGCCAACTCACCATCACTGACATTCTAATGCCACGTTGAAGAGGAGACCCATGCTGCCACTCATCGTATCTCCAAGATAAAACATTCAGAGTTGTCACAACTCATATTCTGTGAAAGTTGTACAGCTACCTAAAATAGAAAAATCCATAATGGTTTGGACTGATACTGGTGTACGGGAATTGATTTGCGCAGCAACCTTCACTCGAAAGACTGCGTGCTGGACGATCACACCATTTCACTGAACCAACATACGGCCATGTTACGGTATTTACTTTTTAATGACAATTAACCAGCACAAAAAGTGATTCGCTAATAAGGAGGTACTCTTCATATTTCCCGGTGGCAAATTCCCAATTCCACTAACCTACTTCCCAAGAGAACACAACAGCAGAAACCATTCTCTCAATTCCTCATCCAATGTGAGTTTGTTACATGACACTTAAAGCAATCATATTTAGTACATCATACTTTTAAGTATCACCCAATCTCTCTTCAGCCAAATCCTCACATTCTATTTCACTATCTACCATCCACCATCTCTTTCCCTGTACATCTAACGGTCATACGGGAATTCCACATCGTTCTCGATAACTTTGAACGGCTGTGGGTGTTGACCAGAGCAGAACAAATTCCACATCTTGAAGAAAGAACGCTCCAAATTCCTCACCTGAAATAAGTAAGTTAGGTTTGTCAGAGACATCAGTGGCACAAAATATTTTGGATATATAACAAAGAAGAGATGGGGCTACAGACCCAGCGAGACGTGTCAAATAAAGGACACGACAGTCGTGCAGCTTTCAGCCGGTCAGTAAGATCTTGGAGCTTCGTGCGATTTAGAGCCAATGAAACCGCTTTCTCCTCATACTCCTTCATACTACAAATATCAAGCATGAGATATATGAGATGCAGCAAACAGAAACAATACCAAATGACTTCGATGGAGAATGAAAAAGTAAGCAAGGGGAAGAGAAACAAGCCATCAATAAAGATATAAGAACCACCCCAACATTTTGAACCATCATATTTACAGCATGATGTCATCAAACATATCCCAAGACGGTTAGAAAATAGATTCTGATTTTCCTCTTAGTTGCTGGTTTTTGGAAATGGATAGTTCATAACAAGGGTAAATCAAAGCAGGGTATAATCCACGCATGAGAGACAGAGACAGATCTAGTTCTAGCCAGCTAAGGACCCCGCACAAAGGGGTGCATAACTTGGGTGGTGAAGGAAGTCATGAACTGCATCCAACATCTTATTAATGATTACTAGGGTGGTCCAGGCTTCTGAGGGCAGAGACCAAAGTAAACTTCAATCCTAAATAAGAGGAGTGTTCCAACATAACATATCAAGCAAAGATTTAGAACAATTTTTATATTACAAACTACTGTAGGTATCCATGCGCAAGTTGATTAAATTAATTAGAAGATATGCGAGGACACTCTTTCAGAATATTATACACTTGCAGGGGAGGGGGATAGCAAGAATTAAAAACTGAAAAGTTCTTGCCCATGAAATGTTACAAATGGGAATCACATACCTGTTAACAATCATCTCCTCCCCAACTCCTGTAGCCAAACACAGTGAACCAGCAACTCTAGTTGCCATTTTCTCAAGAGGAAGAGTGATCATAGGTAGACCCGCCCAAAGAACATCTGTCCCGGTGGTATGAGCATTACAGAGTGGCCTATTCAATATTAAACAAACAGAATTGTTGATAGCTCAACAAGATGCAATGCTTCAAAAGATATATGAACAACTCAGGAGATACATACGTATCAAGACATAGGTCGGCTAACGCACTGCGTCTGATATGCTCCTGTTTCATAGCAACATCAGTGAATATTATTTGGTCAGGCAGCACACCCTGTGCAGCAGCATCTGGACAACAAATGAGAAATTAAGATGATGCCAGCCAAAAAATTCAATTTTTCATTGTAAAACAAGCAACAAATCCTTTACAAGAGGCATGCAGATGATTAACATACATGCACGAAGCCTCATCTCGCCAGCTGCTGGGAATCTAAGAAGCCAAAGTGCACTATTTGGGACACGCTTAAGAATATTGCACCTGCACATATAAAAGCAGACTCGGTAAGCTTTGTACTGGTATCCCCATGTATAAACAGGTATTCTCTATAAAAAGCCAACATGGTGACAGTAATTACCAAGTTGTAAATATTTCAGGGTCCATCTTATAAAGTTGATTGAAACAAGCAAAAATAAACTTGTCTTCAGGCAGTCCATAATCCGATCGCTTGGGCTGGCAACTCGGATCCAGCACATCAAGGTTTTTCTAGAAGTTGTTGAAGAACTTAGCAGTTAGAGAAAATCAGCATTCGAGTATACATAGGATCAGATTAAGTTCTCAATTGTTTTACCTGCTTATAATCATTCACAAAATAGCAATGGGGCAGATGAACAATCTTTTCCGAGTATATATGTGAGTAACACATTGGTGAAACAAACTGCCATAGAACAAGGAGAAAATTTCACGATTTAAGTTATAGCTTAAACAACGAACGTGACAGTTCAAATGTAACAGAAAAGAGCTGCAGATTAAAGACTAGCATATATGCAAAGCAAAATCAGGGGGTGAAAAACACCTCATCAGTAACCAAATATTGTATGTAGCTTGCCCCAGTAGTCCCAGGAAATCCCATATATGAAACCTGGATGGGAGCAGGTTGCATTGCAAATATTTCATTTCTTGCCCCCTACAAGAAGGTAAAACAGAACATTGGCGTTTAAACCCAAGAATAACTTATTATTTTACAAGAAAATGCAGTACGAAGTGAAAACCAAAGAATGAATCAATGGTCAGACACCTCAAAAATGAACAATCATTGACAATTCAATACCTTGGTATACCCGTTAAGGTTGATGAGAACTTGTATCTGATCCTGATTGATCATCCTTGCAATAATATCAGATGACATAGACGATACATCAATAAAATGCTCCGCTTCTGATTGGATTCGCAATCTCCATTCAGTTCCATCATTCGGACTTAATGCGTAGCAGAAAACCTACAAAAGGAATCACTTTATAGCACGAATCAAACATAATAGCAGAGCACGAATCAAACATAATAGTACAATACGGAAGTTAATCCAAAAAACCACAGTAATACACAGACCTCAACATTTTTGGTGTCATGCATTCCAAATACAGAACCCATTAGGTGTGACAAAGGGTGGTTGCCAAAGTCACTGCTCACATATCTGGGATAGATCACATAATAAAACAATTTCTCTATTTAGTCTCAGTAGAAAAGAGAGGATGGATATGATGCGAACCAATAAAAAATTTCAATTGACTTACCCAACCCTCAACCGGCCATTCTTGCCCGCACCCCTTACAGGCAATGGAGGAGGATGGTTAAAAGGAGAAAGTGAATAACGCGATGCTACCATTGAGCAATGTGCTGCATATTTCCGACTGCACAAATGACAAAGCAAATAATTACGCATTACAAAGATCAATAGACGCAAAAAAAAAAAAAAAAAAAAAAAAAAAAAAAAAAAAAAAAAAAAAAAGAGTAAGGTCTCTCACCTGATCTCTAGTGCGAGCATAGGATCAAGGGGATACGCAATTGCATGGAAAGGCTGCACACTTGGAATAACTGACATCTAAATGAATATAAGAGGTGGAGTCAACAGCCACTCATTTCGACACTAATAAACCAGTAGACATTATGGCAACAACAAATAATTTGGAACAAAGGGGTTTTTCCAGCGGTGGAAGTGGAGGTAGACTTGACAGAAGTAGAAATTCTACCAACCTTGATCTGTCTCCTAAGTATTCCTTCAACTTCAATAAACATCTTTTCCCGATCATCCCAATCACACATGCACTGGAGTAACATCAGATTGAATTGCGTAAGTAAAAATAGACAATCACTCTTTGCATCACATGTTTATTGAATTATCGTCTCACTAAAAGCTTAAACTTGTAGAGAGATTAGGCATTTATATATTTCACATATATTTTCTAACACACCTCCCACATGAAGGCTGGCATCGTTATTTTTGTATGCCTTGATTTTTTTATTTTTTATTTTTGATAAATGGGCAGGTTGATTTGAACACCAGACCTCTTTTCCACCTGGCTCTAATACCATATTTAATTTCCATCTCACTAAAAGCTTAAGGTTGTAAAGAGATTAGACATTTATATTTCTTATATATATATATATTTTAACAAGTTCACATAATCCTAATACCATGTTGAACCACTAGCCAGAATCTCTTCAAAAGTTTACCTTGGAGAGCAAGTACCATCTAGCAAATTCTCACCAATACTACACAACTTATCCTGGATCATAAACCTTGCTTTGAGAAATAATAGTTTGTGAGAGTTTCCAACTTGCTAGAGGAGACCAATTATTTTTTATTTCTTCCAAATAGGAAACAACGAGAAAGTTCCATACAATTCATAAAACCAGCCACATTTGATGTTTTATGCATTTCACCCTGTTATTTTTAGAAGTAAAAGAAAAAGAGTTGTCAGGTAAACTGGCTGAACCACAATTGTGGAAAAGAGACAGCAGCATTTCGATACCGTCAGAAATCAGTCCTTGTTTGACACACTGCTTTACAGAAACTTTAAGAAAGAAAAAAGCACTGGAAAGTGGATGGTGATGTACCTGCAAAGTGTGAAGAAGGTTACAAGTTGCCTCTGGGAAATCTGGACGCAATATCAATGCTTGCTTATAGCTTTTTACAGCTGCTTCCACATGACCACTGTAACCCAAATAGTTATTTGAAAAGCATATATGATAAAGTGATCAAGCACAATAGGTCTAAATATCCTAAATAACAATATAATGGTAACATACAACACTTGACGGGTGTTCTGCATGATCACTCCAGGTAATGGAAAGAAGAAAAGCACAACATATCATCACAACTGCGATACCTAATCCACTAGAAGACAAGCAAAAATACTGCACCTGTCCTTGTACGCAGAAGCCAAATTAGCATGAGCTTCAGCCATGGTTGGCCGGATAGCAATGGCACGTAGATAGTCTTGAATCGCATCGTTAACTCTTCCAAATTCTTTGTAAGTGTTACCACGATTGACAAGCCCATCCGCCGCCAATGGATCAATCCGGAGGACTTCATTGTAGCAAGATATTGCATCTGCATGATTACCCTGGAATTGGAAGGAAGTCAGTAGAACATCCTACTGAAATCTTGTAAAATTTGAATGAACAAGAATATATAGTTTACAGAAACAATCCAAACACTCATCCATTCTTTCACAGGACAACTACTTCAAAATTCTTTAAATTACATACAAATATTGCCTGAGAAGTATCAAAATCATACTTGTTGTTTATATATTATAGCCAAATTATTGAAAGGGGCAGAAAGCCCTGTTGTGACCGAGAGTGTCGCCTTGTAATATTGGGCAGCCGCACTCATCATGTTCCTGAATATTTTAAAATATAGAATTTAATATTACCAACAACGCGACAGATTAAAGTAAAGGATAAAGATAATCTGCCATTAGAAACCCATAAATCTCAAATCACCAAAAAGTACATACCACTCCATGTAAATATTTCCAAGATTGGTAAGTGCTTGAGGATGACTAGGTTGAAGAGACAGGCATTGCTTAAGAAACAAAAATAATCAGAATCAGAAAATGACCAAATTTTATTACGAGTACTCTGATAAACATGAAAGATGGCTCACCCGGTAGCAACTTATTGCTTCATCTACACGTCCAGCATCTTTCAGTGCATTGCCCTGGAAACATATATGCATCAGAAATAGAATACCCAGTTTGAATGCGACGTTTTCAAAGTAGTATAAACGCATTGAACTATATGAATTTTAAAGCCAACCAAGTTATTATATGCTTCCAGGAATCCAGGATCACAAGCAATAGCTCGCTTGTAATTAAGTATTGCCATATCAAGGTTGCTCTGCTCATAGTATACACTGGCCAGGTTGCCTGAAAGGTTTGATTTAATATATCAGCAATATTTTAAAATAGTTCAACATCAAAAGAAGCAATGAGCTCTGAAAATTATGAACAACTTCCTGAAGTAAAAACAAATTAAAGTGTATTATATCATCCAAGCTAAGATTAAATTAGGTAACCTCCCAAGACACCCAAGATCCATAGCCTGATGAGACCTAACCTCCCAATAATTGCTGCACATGAGAAATTATTATCTCGTCCTTCAATTCAAACTTCTAACTTAAGCTGGATGGCCATATAAGAAGAACATGGAAAATCCAAATAGCAATGATGATATTTAACATAAAAACCTACAGCTGAATCAACTTTCCTCTCCAAACTTAACTTTCACTTTTTCATCAACTCTAGGCCACTAGCCCATAATATTGCATATATCTCAATGTCAATGTCTCCCATCTCACAGCTACCAATAATAGCAAAATATGACTCAAATCAAGTTGTTACTAAGGTGTTCTAACCTCTAAAACCCTTAAGAGCCTCAGTCAGCCAGGTACTTGAGCCCCAAAAAGGACTCAATAACACCCCATATACAATTAGGGTTTCCTTGGCCGCACCAAATCATCCAGTTTGACTTTTCTTTTCTTTTTCTTATTACTACTCCCGCATCAACATTAATCCGACAATATACCTAATCAAGGCCAGATTACATGGTCAACCAAGAGTTTACAATGATAGCCAAATAACAGGAACAAAGTTGATTATTTCTTAAAACATTTTTTCAATGTATATCAGGTGGCAGAGGATATCTCAATTAGTATCAAGAAGATGCAGTTCTAAAAACTGTAAACTAAAAGCTCGCATAATATACAAATACTACATATGAGACAGCTGGATTTTTAGCAACCACAGAAACATTTTCAGATAAAGTTTACTCACCAAAGGCCATAGAGTTGTCAGGCCGTGACTGCAGAGCTCGCTGATAACAGACAATAGCCTCTTGAGGCATTGCCAAGGCCTGAAAATCAAAGAACACTCGTTATTTTCAAACTATTATACTGGCATATGAAGCTATACAACTGTACAAAACAAAATCATTAGAGCTTACCTTGTAAACATTTCCCAGGTTCAAATAGGCATCTGAGAAGTTAGGCTTCAACTTGACGGCTTCCTGAAAGTACGAAGAGATAGGCTGTAACATAGAAACACCAACCAAACCCAGCCGACCTCGAAGCATTTGCACGTGATATTGGAAACCAGGTCATAAGAGATTTGAACCAGAAGATGGTAATAGCTACCTTGTAGTACTGCAAGGCCCTGTTGAGATCACCAGCTTCCATGAAAAGACCTGCTAGATTGGACCATGCAATAGCAAATGAAGGCTGTATGCGAAGAGCCTCCACATAACAACTATATGCCTGCTCCAGATAGATTCTTTTTTTTAGAGTATGATCTAAAAAATATTTAAGAACACAATGTAAATGTAATTAAGAAAAGTAAGTTCCTGAAAAGGTATCAACTCACAGATTAATCTAATCGTGTAAAAGAAACATTTACAGTGTTTCCATAAATATACAGATATAAGTCCACCATTTCCATATTCAACAGGCATAAAAAACTAAACAGGAATCGCAGGTCTGGAAACCAAATCCCAGGATGGAGAAGGGCAGAATCTTGAATAGAACATAATAGAAGCTTTACTATCATAGTAAAATGTTACAATTAAGTGTATCATATTATTCATCAAGTCTAACACAGACAACGAATAAGTCATTACTGGATACTTGGAAAACTACGAAACCAGGTTCTTTAGAAGATTAGTCATCTGCTGTCTCACCTCTTGCACTAATCCCTGAGCTTTCATCAGATTTCCAAGGTTACTATGAGCATCAACCTAAAACAAATACAAGTTGAAACTGCTCAACAAAGAATATATAACAGAGATAAAACTATAGAAATCAAAATAGAAATTTACCAATCGAGCATTTAGAGCAAGAGCTTGTCGACAACATTGGCCAGCCTCGTTCAGCCTTCCTTTCCGCATATAAACACTGGCTAAGTTCGACCATGCATCAGCAAAATTAGGTCGAAGCTGAGCACGCAGAGACAAGATCATTAGAGTTACGATAAACAAAAGCGTCAACACGACAATTATTTACTTCCTTTCATGTATTACATTTGAGAAAAAATGTAAACCAGAACCCCAAGAACTTAGGATTTCACTAACACATTAGCAAGACCTTTGACAGAACCAAAACCACTACTACTACACAGAACTAAAGAGAATTGTGGCTCTGCTGAAGGTAGATGACATTGTGTACTTGTATCCTGGAGGAGTTGTCCCAGGAAGAACAATATAGTGAATGTAATCAGCAGCACAATGAAGTTGTATGAAACTATTATGCAGAAGCAAAAAGTTTGAGCATGTGAAGTTTTATGATACCAGTTTAGCAAATGAACACTCTTGAATTACAGAATCACATGCATATGAAACCTTTATGACACCAAATGTGAAGTAACTGATTTCCAAAGTTTCCCACGCAAGGTATATAACTAGTATAGCCATGTTTAATCTGGTTTACACCTCAATGAATTGTATAATTTGACAAGAAAGATGTGATCCTTACAAGGTTCCTAGTTAAGGATGAGAGGGTACATAATTCCTATGGACAGGAGCTACAACGACAGATGCTGAAGCTTAGAGATTCATTCATAGTGGGTTACTTTTGAGAGGGAGTACTCTTTCACGAAAGAAAATATGGATGGCATGGCTCTAGAGTAGTTAGGATACTCTAGAGAGACTGGAGAGCGTGCAATTCTATACGCCATAAGCCTACTCTTTATGAAACATTTCCAGTCACTTTGGTGAAGGTGACGGAATTGTTAAGAGTAAATGTTCTTTTCCTGGGGAATCAAGACCTTCCTCCTTTTAGATAAAATCATCATTGGTCCTTATGACCACATTAATTGACGACTGCCCCAGATGGCTCAATCATCTATTTATAAATAAAAAAAAATCTCCTAAATGAAACCTTTCATCAACATCATCAACAGACTGCATCTTAAGAAAGAATTAAAATAGCTTTCTTTAGCAGAATGTATCTATTTTAACATGCCAAGCCTGAATAACACTGCTAAAATTCTTCCAGAAAATGCTATAAAGTTCAATAGGTGTATAATTCTCACCTACACCAGAATGGCTAGACTCATAAGCTACATACTATTAAACCTCAATCAATCATAAAAACATTCATTTACCTCCACTAAGTAAGTTAGAAAATTACAAGGTTCTACAGGATTAATTAACGAATTTGCATCTGTTAATTTTTCATTCTCTTTCGTTGACAGTAGGACCATCTTTAACACTGTTCTCAAAAGATATAAAGGGGCAGTAAATTATCAAGATATATACAGGTGCAGTGAATAGAACTCGAGTTTATAAGATTCTTTTTTTTATAAGTAAATAAAGCAGGCTTAAGGCCTTATGTTCAACAGCACATGAAAACGAAGGATCAAGAATGGGGAACCCCCGTCACAAAACACTGAAATATAAGATTTCAGTTCCATTAAGATAACAAGAATCTGGAGGATCAAGTATAATTTCAGTAAAATCATGCAGCCATAGTCAAATATTTATCGTTCTCTGTGTCCAGTAACAGCGAGTGTAAAAATTAAAGGTAAATGAACAGACATGACCGTGGATGGTAACTTGAGAGTACAAATCATAAATTTTGTAAAGGGAGACAAACCTCGATGGCAATCAAGTAATAGCGAATCGCAATGTCAATGTTGCCCTTCTCCTGCGAGCAAAGCATGACCAACATGTGAGCACCTTGACAGATAAACTAAAGGGTACAACTACACCAACAAACATCATAAAAGGATACCTTCCAAGCATTGGCCATATTGCCATAGCTCTCGGCAAAATGTGGATCTATTCGCAGAGCTTCTTCATTCTTTGCAATGCACATATCAAAATCATGCAACTAACAAGAAAAAAACAACAGACTTTGATTCAGATAGAATTTTGTTCGAATTCGAGGTTCAAGTTGAACCAGGGTAAAATGAGAGATTAAAACCAAAAGTGCACACAACAAACAAGTAACCTGGTAGTATATTGCACCCAGCAAGAGCAGGTTATCAGTGCGCTGTGGATTTCTCTCATATACAGCCTTGCTATGTTCTAACGCCTGCTTATAGTTGCCACTTTTATAATTCTGATGGGCAAGACTCAAGAGTGTATCTTCATCAACTGTGTCATAAAAATAAGAGAATTCAATCAAGAACAAGAACAGGTTCAACTTCGAACAAATTCGACTAACATCAAGAACAACCAAATGATTACAAATCTGGACCGAGCATTTACTTATATGTATAATAGCTAATGAGAAATCATAAAATAGCAGGCATTTTTGGTCATAATTCTAAACGAAAGGAAAGCAATCAACCAAACAGATCATGATGAAAGAACAAAGTCCGACATTTATAAATTGAGTTAACCACTCCACAACCAATGTATGATTTTAGTTATGTCATCGTTATGGCCAATCAAAGGCTTTCAACACTACCATAGCATCTCAAAACAGGGGCCACTGTTGTGTTTCAGTGTATTGCAATCTCATCCATACGTATTACCCATGTGGTGCCATTGACACGTCAACCAAATACAGGTATTGCCTCATAATCCAGTCTAAAAAGTTGCATAGAGAATACTTTTAGATTAGTTATAGCACCACTTCTAACAAAGAAATGTTGCCTCCAGAATTTCACCATATTAAAATAACCATGAACAAGTTCGTTAGTTTTCGTATAAAGAAATAAAGTATTGTTCTTGTGAACAATCTCAACAGACTCCCTTCCCTACACAGAATCAAATAGAGGTGAAACAACATTTCATGCCGATATCAGGGCTTCAATCATTTCTAAATAAAGAAACAAATATCCGAATTTTTCCAACCAAAGCTATTAAGACAATCTTGTGCATGAAGATCATAGATCTGGAGAACCTTCTCAAGTTCAACTAAATATATGCCAAACGATATGCTAAAAGTAGCCAGTTATATCGCAGGATAACCAGCAACTGGAATATAACTTACAAAAAAGTTCCTTAAACTAAAATTGCCAATTTAATGTATAACAAGACAATGAGACCATAGAGAAGTTTTTCCTAAGCAATAAATCCAAAGACACAACATAGGTAAACCTGAGATCATCCTAGACCTTTTTCAGCAACAACTACCAGAACGAGAAATGGCAACCATATGACAGCTTAGGCATAGTTGTGGTTTCACTTGAATGGGGAGTATACCCACCCACCTAATTTAGTTTTTCAGCAGATATCATTCAGTGAAAAACTAGGTTACTCTCGTACTCCATTTAGCACAAACAGAACTGGTCCCGATTTTTTCAAATCGTCAATCCCCTCCACACTTTAACCTATACAAAAAATTACGTACTATCGAAAATCCTACATTATTTCCAGGTACAGCCTAATTTCGACGTTAACTTAATCGTATCAACCAAAAGAACAACATATCGCAGCCAACCGATCCACGGACCAAACAAATTCGAATCATCACACCAAATCAGTAACTAGCCAATCAGATCCTATATCAAATCGATAACCAATACACACAATTCAGATTCCAAACCCTAATATATTCTACACAAACCCTAATTACAAAATTACAATAACAGATATGAAATCAAAACAATTTACACTACAAAAACCAAAAATTCAAAACAAAAGAGAGCCAAATCCGTACCTTCATAGGTTGAATCCTGATCTGCGCCAACATTGTACGGCACCCTAGCCGCAGCCGCGAGCTGCAGCTGCTGCTGTTGCTGTTGTACCTGCTGCAGATTAGCGTTGTACTGCCGCGGATCGGCCTGCAACGACAGCATGATTCTTCTGCGAATATCTCTCTTTGAATCTCTTATTTAATTTTCTTCATAAAATCAATTTTCAACAAATAGAAACGAGTTTCATTGGAATTAATTATTTATAATTTATGAATGGATATATATATACTGTAGAGAGAGAGAGAGAGAGAGAGAGGGAGAGAGAGACGAATGTGAAATTGTAGAGAGAGAGAGAGAGAGAGAGAGAAGATTACAGAAGAAAAAAGGAATTGGAGAAGAAGAAGAAGAGAATCCCTATTTCTTCGAGCAGGTGTCCCTCGCCCATTGGAATCTTGTTTTTGGTACTACACTTGTGTTTTTATTATTAGTCCTCTGCTCGGTTCAAAACACGTTTTTCACATTTTTCTCTAAATGATAAACACGACGATAAATTCATTTTACTTTTGTTTTTTACACAAAGGAAAATGAAGTATATTTAATGGGACAACAAAATGTACAGCTCAAAGTCTCACTCCACGTGCCGCCACTATAAGAATTTATGATGAGTGTCACGGTCAAGGATGAATCCAATTTTTTTAGTCTGTTGTGTACTAATTTAATAAATGATTTACTTTTTAATTAAATGAATATTCAGGGGTTAAATTTAAGTTTGAAGATTTATGCACAACAATATTTAAAACTAATAAACAATGTTAGACATACACGTTTACTTACTGAAGTTATATATATCTGCATGAATACTTATTAGAAATCTGCAATCCCAAAGAGCAAATAACTTTTAAACCGAGTAATCAAAAAAATATAATAATTATTAGGAAAGGGACTATATATAAAATAAATAATGGTAGAAAGTCAAAAGCATAACATGGTTGTTTAGTTATCATTGGGGTTGTGACGGGTCGGGTACCCGCGAGTTCGGGTATTTTTCAAAGGGTACCCGAACCCGCGGGTGGGGAAAATTTCGGGTACCCGGGTACTTAAAATGGGTACTTCGGGTACCCGTTTATATTTTTTTTTTTTGGCGAATTTCAACAGATCTAGAGAAGCCCTCTTCATCTTCTTCCTCACTACATCATATTCATCAAAAACATTCCTAAAAATCTCAAACCCATATCACAACTATTCACAAAGACTAACTCTTTAACTTTTCCCACACAAAACACTATCCAAAACGGCATCGGAGTGCGGCGGCGGCGAAGGGGTGGATTTGCTACTATCAAGTCTCATATGTAAGGCGCTAAGTTTTTTTTGAAATTTAGGGGGCAGATTTTTTTTTTATTCCAATATTCGGGTACGCGAAGCCCGTTCCGGTACTGTTAATAACCCGACTTCGGGTACCCGATTATGAGGTTCGGGTATCGGGTATCTTGAATACCCAAAATCTGGAGTTCGAAATTACTCGTTCGGGTATTATACCCGTGGATCGGGTCGGATACCTGATACTCGAACCCGAATTCCCAGCCCTAGTTATCATCAGCCACCAAGATAACAAGACATTAAGGAGATGAATATTAACAACAACTAATAATATTTATGTAGCTAGGGTTTCTACTTTCTAAATTTTTTTATTATAATGTCTATACAATATAATAAAGAAGAAGTACTATTCTTTATGAGTAAAGCATTATAATTTTACTTTGATGTAAATATTTGCTTGCTGGAATTTGAATGGATAAAGAAGAATTAGTGGAGTTGGAAGAGGAGCTTTTAAGCATATAGTTTCTATCCTTTCTTTGAACTTAATATTTTATGAATGGAAAATTATGGGTGAAGACTACAGAAAAAAGTGTCAAATTGGACTAAGAGGTGTTTGGGAAAAAAATCATTTTTCATACCATAACTTGACACAATTTTCATTTTGATACCTTAACTTGTCACTCATCAATTTGCATACCATAAGTTGGACAATTTCTTCACAATGGGTACTTCGGCCCCGAAAAAGTACAATGTGCCATCCGATGAAATCAAATTTGGAGATTTAGAGTAATTAAGACCGATTACAACCTTACACCTCAACATATTCCACGTCGATTGCACGCACGTTTTCGGCATCAAAGTACCAAATGTGAAGAAATTGTTCAACTTATGGTATGCAAATTGATGAGTGCCGAATTAAGGTATGAAAATGAAAATCGTGCCAAGTTATGGTATGAAAAATAATTTTATCTCAGGTGTTTGCAAGAGCTTATAAAAAGAGTTTGTTCACTATTTATGCTTAAAGTCACTTTGAGTGACTCTTGACAAAAAGTCGGGTGTGTTTGCAATTTTTTTTTTAAAAAAAAATACTTAAACCATTAATTAGGTATTTGTAAATATTAATGAGAAGTGACTTTTCCTATTAATTATTTTCGTAAAAATAGCATATTTTCAAAAGCAGTTGAAGAAGCATCTCTTGCCCTGCTTTTGCCCTTGTGCTTTTTCTGACTTTTTTTTAGACAAACAGAAGCAAAAGTCAGTGTTGCAACACTAAAAATGTACATTTGTGGTGGGAGAAATACCATCATTTCCATATAGTTATATTAAATGTTAGCACATATTTAAAAGTAAAGCATACAAATCTTTTAATTACAATTTTCTAGTTGTAATTTTCAATAGTCTCATAATTTATTTCCTAAACTTAAACGATATTCAAGTCTTGATAAAAGTTCAATACAGTAATAAATCAAAGAAATAAATATTAAAGTTAAAGTCAGAGATTTTGTTACACTGTTATCTTCTTTTGAAATGTCTATAAAAAATCCTTTGTCAATAATTTATTTTATACTAAAATTCACAATAATCATATCACCATCCAAAAGTTTATTCAAGAATAAAATATCATTACATCATGTTTATAACTCTTGGTAAAATATATTTTGTCTCTAATTAGTGACTATAGTTACACATAACACAATATTATATGCTTAACCATTAAATTTCATAAAAATTATAAATATGAGCACATAAACGTATTCTCCAAAATATATCTTGTAACTTTAAGTACCCAGATCAGATGTTAATTAGATCCCAAAACTATAACAATCCACGAGAAAATGAAGCAAGTGTGAAATTATTTATGAATACATATTGCACAAAATAAATAGATGGGAGGCTTATTACACTTTTTTATTGGGTACGTTAAAGGTAACGTGTAATAGACCTTATAGATTGGAGTTGATTGCAATTAGTCTTTGATTTTATTAAATTAATAAGCTAGCGCAAGGGGCCATGTCAAAGTAAATAATTCTTACACTTAGAGTTACTATGAATTATTGGCAAGGAATTGGACATTGTTTCAGTATATAAACATTAGCATGCATGAATAGTGACTTTATGTAGAATTTAAGGGTGGGGCCCGGTTGACTTTACAAAGAGAGGATACAGTTGCAAATCTTTTTAAAGTCCATGAAATAATCCAAAGAATGGTAAGTATTAAATGAATGTACAAGCGGTATGAAAGTTGTAATTCTAACTTTCTAAGACTTTGGGTTTGTTACTTTGTTCATTATAAAGGTGTTCTTTAGTGTGAACATATGCATTGTAAGTCCTGGGCAGAGTAAATTCTGGAATTTAAGCAGTAAAATACATATGGAACTATATTTTTCTTCAATTAAAATTTTGTTATCTAATGAAAGTTCATACTAAATCAGATAACAAAATTTTAATCGAAGAAAAATATAGTTCCATATGTATTTTACTGCTTAAATTCCAGAATTTACTCTACCCAGGACTTCCACTGCATATATTCACACTAGTTAAACTTTTTTTTTTTTTTTTTTTATAAGCAAAATTTATTAATGAGCACAAGGGCCGAGAACTCAACCCATCAAAACTGAACGGTTAACAAAAGGTCGCATGCTTCCCATATAGAACCCATTCTACTTTGCTATTACCTACATTCAGTTAATCAATCAGGTTAATATACAATTCAATAATTTCTATTATCCTTTTTATATCTAACAGTCCCACCAGTTTCTCCAAAACTCAACCGGTAGCACTCCAACCCAAATCTTGTTTTTGCATTTTCAGTTTCTGCTGGAACCAATTAAAAGCATGCAACAAATTAAACCAAAACGAAACAAAATCCAAACTGTCTCATTGATTTTAAAGTACTAGCAGCTGGAGCATGAGATTGTCTCGAAGGCTAAAATGAGAACACTTAAACATATGACTGATGCAAACTTTTATTAGGGAAATTCAATATTAAGGAAAAAGAACACAACAAAATATTATTGGCACGAGTACTTTTATGTAACATGGATGAAAAGTAATATTCATCCATGGTTCTTATTGATACGTAGTTTAATTGAAATCAGTCCTCGTTCCAAATATTGGACATTATATGATATATGATATCAGTTGTTGGGCTTGGTTTGATATTCAGCATCCGCTTTTTCTCCAGCATAACAGCAACGACAACCGTAGCGCCCACAGCAGCGCCTGCAGTACCCGCCCCCACCACGTCCCGGATACCCTCCGCCACGTCCGTTGTATCCTCCCCCACGTCCGTTATATCCTCCGCCACGTCCACCTCCATAGTCATTACGATCTTTCTCAACATTAACGGCGGCCGCATTTGTCGTCTCAGCTGCCTTAGCTGCAAAAAACCAGATTGAAACTGTACGTGCTTAATATTTGTTACAAGGATTTTGTACCAGTAATAACGTGCATGCATGGGTGCAGATAACTTAAGGAGGTGATACTCAAAAATTGTGAAATGAGATTCCTTAAGTAACTATGTATACTTGATAAGTAACATAAGAACTCAAATATATATATATATATATATATATATATATATATATACACACACACACACATATATGTGTGTGTGTGACAATTTAATTATAATTGGATGAAAATTGTAAAAGAGCAATATAATGTATCAGTCAAAATATATACCCATTAACGTAGCAGCAATTAATAAACTAATTAATATTCAAATACGAATTAGTATAGTAAAAGGTATGCTAATTGTCACTTACATGTGTCAACAGAATTGGAAGTCTCAGCCAGATCTCTAGCTGCCACTTGAGATGAAATGAAAAGAAACATAGCTAAGAAAAGGCCAAGAAAAATAATTGTTTTCGAACCCATTTTCGACTGTTGAAGGCTTGATAGGTTATGGATGACAATGTTTGCTTAATTCCTTTCTCTATTTATAGAAAAAATCTAGACGACAAGGATTTGCTACAATAAGTAGGTAGGCCCTAAATTTAGTTGGCTGTTGAAAAAAAAAATCGTTGTTTTTTGCACAAGTGTTGATACCATGCATATCTTTCATTAATTTGTCCAACCCCACCTTATCTTCAGCTCCGGCATTCATATGCTTTCATTATTAATTCTTCACAATGCCATATATAATGCCCTACTTTTCTACATTACCATTAAACTTCTGTCACATATATCATTACACTACGTAAAATAGTGAGAAATTAACGAGAAGTCATTTTTTTTAAAGCATTACATATTCTATCTGGTGCACTAACTTGACAAAAACAGTGTATAACAATAACAAGCCAATCTGTGACGGTAAATCTTTGTGACAGACTATTATATGATATTCAGCTCCTTTTACCTATCCTATATATTGTGCAAGTTGGTGCAATTATTTAGATCTGCGTACGTAAGTGCATATGCCCATATGCGATTAATTGTTCTCTATACATGGAACTCGTGTGACTGTGCATGTCTGCATGCGCATGTGCGTCCCCATCTCATAGATTTCGTATTAATTAATACACCAATCCACTGTGACAACATCCCTTTTCTCTCTAGCCTTACAGCTGCTTGACCTCGGTTCGGAGCATTAATTTGTAAGTCCATGCAAGCCGAGAAGGGAAACTTAAGTCTATTATGAATTTATGATGGAAACACTGACAAAACCAAGAAATCGGATGGAAAAATCCAAGGGACCAAATAAATTTTTAACATGTACCCGACTTTATGCTATCTTTATCTTGTCACTTTTTTGTATTATTTTAAAACTTAATGTTCTTTATAGCAAATTCTTAATTTTATCTGTTTCTTAATTTATTCCACTACTTAATTTATCAACTTATTTGTGAGTTTATCTAGTTATATTTTCATTTTCACTAATATAAAATAAAGATGATCTTTATAACAATATATGAGAGTATATTTTTCTAAATTATAAATGATTTAACTTAATCCTAAGTCTTTAATCACCTGAATTTGATTTCTTAACATGAAAATCAGTACGAAAAAATTACACACTAAAGCAAAAGATAACTTTTTATATTTCATTTACAAAACACACTAATGAAGTTTAAACACTAATACTTTTAAAACATGTTTAAGTGAATAAAATCCTAAATACTGCCTTGGCCTATTTGTTAATTATCTCTATTTGTTGTGACATTGTTTGTATTTATTTATGTAGTTTTAGAGTTGCCTTTAAATTCTTCTATGGTATTAAATATCAAAATTCTTAAGCTGAGTACCTTTCGGTATGATAGATACTATTTCTATAACCAACTAAATATAAATTGTCATAAAGTTATTCATATATTCCGTAAAGAGCAACTAATTATCTTTAACGTAACTTCGCCCCCCAAAGTTAAATTCCTAGCTCCGCCTCTGGATGCACATGTTACGTTGGACATGTATTGTGTGGGTCGACGGTCAGAGTCAACCGAGCTGGCAAGTATGATACAATTTGGCATTATTCCCTCACGACATGCCTAGCCTTGGAATATGGATCAAAACGCTTGGTGCCATCCCTCACTCCTTCTGCAGCAACAAAAGAGGAAGATAATTAGTTCGAAAGAGGAAACTAGCTCGGCTCGAGTTAAATGCAGACAATAAGTACACAACTCACCCAAAGATTTATGGTAGAGCATAGATGAAATTATAAAACCCTCCCCTTGGCCCACTTTTCACGAAAACTTGGTCGTAAATAGATGACGAAACTCTCAACTGGAATATGGGTTATTATGCATTTTCATGACCATTAGGAATTATAAGCAAGAATTATGGCAATAGAGTTGGGTCACTTGGGTGGTGCATAGTCCTAGGTCATTATTGATGATGCAGTTTTATTTTAATTCTTTTATAGACTTTAGCTAAAACAAAAGTTACTTTAATAATATTTCATTATATTAGACATTAGATTTTTAAGTTATTATGTTTTCATGATTATTTATTATTTTAGAAAATTATTAAAAACAATTAATAACAAAATGTCATATTTATAATAATAAGGAAACTTCACGTGGATTTGTCCCCGTGCAAATTTATGGCTTCGCTCTTGCAAAAGCATAACCCCATCCCAGCGTTCCTATATAAACATTATTATCATGTATACATGTGTGTGTGTGTGCGCGCGTGTATATATATATATATATATATATATATATATATATATATATATATTAAAATAAAAAAATGGATTGGTGTATTAATACGAAATCTATGAGATGGGGACGCACATGCTCGTGCACAGTCACACGAGTTCCGTGTATATTGAACAATTAATCGCATTTTTGCATATGCACTTACGTATGCAGATCTAAATAATTGCACCAACTTGCACAATATGTAGGATATATAGGTAAAAGGAGCTGAATATCATATAATAGTCTGTCAAAGATTTACCATCACAGATTTGCTTGTTATTGTTATACACTGTTTTTGTGAACCAGATATAGAATATGCAATGTGTTAAAAAAATGTTTTCTCGTACGTTAATTTCTCACTATTTTACGCAGTGTAATAATATATGTGACAGAAGTTTAATCGTAATGTAGAAAATTAGGGCATTATACATGGCATTGTGTGAAGTATAATCAAAGCATATTTGTTAAAAAAAAAAAAAAGAATAATCAAAGCATATGAATGCCGAAGATGAAGATAAGGTGGGGTTAGACAAATTAATGAAAGATATGCATGGTATCAAGTATCAACACTTGTGCACAAAACAACGAACTATTTTCAACAGCCAACTAAATTTAGGGCCTACCTACTTATTGTAGCAAATCCTTGTTGTCTAGATTTTCCTATAAATTGAGAAGGGAATTCAGCAAACATTGTCATCCATAACCTATCGAGCCTTCAAATAGTCGAAAATGGGTTCCAAAACAATTCTTTTTCTTGGCCTTTTCTTAGCTTTGTTTCTTTTCATTTCATCTGAAGTGGCAGCTAGAGATCTGGCTGCAGAGACTTCCAATTCTGTTGACACATGTAAGTGACAATTAGCATACCTTTTACTATACTAATTAATTCGTATTTGAAAATTAATTAGTTTATTAATTGCAGCCCTGCACAGCTAGATTAGTGGATATTTCAATGATACATTATATTGCTATTTTACAATTTCCATCCAAAAAAACATCACATACATTTGAGGTCTTATGTTATTTATAATCAAGTCTAGATAGTTACATAATTAAGGAATCTCATTTCACAATTTTGGAATACCTCCTCCTTAAGTCTGCACCCATGCACGTTAGCGTCTGGTACAAAATCCTTGTAACAAGTATTAAGCACGTACGGTGTCAATCTGGTTTTTGCAGCCAAGGCAGCTGAGACGATAAATGCGGCCGCCATTAACGTTGAGAAAGATCGTAATGACTATGGAGGTGGTCGTGGCGGAGGGTATCCCGGACGCGGTGGAGGTGGCGGAGGGTATCCCGGACGCGGTGGAGGTGGCGGAGGATATCCCGGACGTGGTGGTGGCGGGTACTGCAGGCGCTGCTGTGGGCGCCACGGTTGCCGTTGCTGTTATGCTGGAGAAAAAGCTGATGCTGAATATCAAACCAAGCCCAACAACTGATATCATATAATATAATGTCCAATATTTGGAACGAGGACCGATTTCAATAAAACTATATAAGTATGAATAAGAATCATGGATGAGTAGTACTTTTCATCCATGTTACATTAAAGTACTCGTGCCCTATAATATTTTGGTTGTGTTCTTTTTCCCTTTAATTTGAATCTCCCTAATAAAAGTTTGCATCAGTTATATGTGTAAACTTTAAACATTTTCATTTCAGCCCTGGGGACAATTTCATGCTCCAGTACTTTGAAATCAATGAGATGGTTTGGATTTTGTTTCGTTTTGGTTTCTGTTGCTTTTAGTTCGGGAAACAGAAAATGCTAAAATAAGATTTGGGTTGGACTACTAGTGGTTGGATTTTGGAGAAACTGGTGGGACTATTAGATATAAAAAGGATGATGGAAATTATAGAATTATTTAATATATAAAACTTCGACAATTAGGAGGATTGTGTATAATTTCTACAGATAATCGTATCAAGAAATATTTGGACTCATATATTCTATAAATTTTTATATTCGGTTTAGCTAGCTAGACACGAGAACTATATACCATGGATGCTGCTCCAAGGTTCATACTAAGTCACATTACAAAAGTAATATTTCCATAAGTATATATTTTATTGCCAGCTAGCTACTTAAATTCAAGAATTTAGAATTCACTCGCGCCCAGTATATTACACTATATATACATATAAACACACCAAAGAACACCTAATATATTTACGGCCTTCCAGTTACAATATTCACGCCGCTTGTTAATTTACCATTCACCTTGGATTATTTGATGGACTAAAACATCTGCATTAATTGTATCCTCTTCCAACATTAAATTCTACATAATCATCCACGCTTGTGTTCCTTAATGAAACAATTAATGTATAATTCATGTATCAACATTTCCAAATGTTCTTCCAAAAGTTTCGAACGCTATCATTTCCGACTATCTAGAAAGTAAACATACAAGATTTTTCACGTTAACTTCAATAACATTTTTTATGAATTCCTCGAGATATTGTAAAATTTTCTAATATTTGTTAACCGAGTACATTGAAAACGAAACTTTGATCGTTGGTTGCAACTCATATATATATATATATAATATATATGTGTGTGTACACACATGTTTGTGTATGGGGTGCAAATTAATGCATCCATATGAGCTATCTGATTGCAACCAAATTATTGTTATTCCGTTATTTTCAATGTTCTGGCCAGTCTGACGGTTTAACAGTTGACCGATGGCTTGGCCGATCCGAAAGAAGGATTAGAACCGGTTTTTCTTTAAGCCGGTTGGAGCCGCTCAAAACCGATCAAGAACTGGGAACCGGTGAACTAGTATAGGGGTTGAACCGGTTTTGTGTATTTTATTTTAAAATTTAGAATATTTATTGGGAAGAAGATTTGAACCCATGACGTCTAAGTAAAATTATCATGCTCCAATTAATTAAGCTAGGTCGCTTTTGGTATTATGTACACATATTACTATATACATTACATAATTACATTTATATTCTTATTTGATGTGTAATATTGTTTTTTCTTAATCTAGACACCACAATTGTATTTATATAATGAATGTTGAACCAATTAGTTGAATTCTATATTTGAAATTATAAATCAACAAACTAAAGTATATTACGAATTAAAATATAATAAACTAAAGTTGAACTAACTAGTTCACAATTTTAATTTTAGTGATATAATTAATGCTCGCCTAACTTATTCAAAAAAATACCTATAATCAATATGAACAAAAGTCAATAAAAAATATATAAATATATTTCTTATAATTATGAATATCATAACGATTGGGCCAGTGGTTCAACCAGTTAACATTGGAGGTTGAGTTAGAAATTGCACCATAAGATTTTCTTGCTCCAAAACTGCTTTTGACGACGCTTTCGAGACTCGAAAGCTGTAGAGAACAAAAAAACGTTCGTTTTGATATCTTATGTGCCTCAATTGGAGCAGTAGATCAAAAGTTATGACTGTTTTTGTGCAATCTCTTCTTTCATGCGGGAATCATCAAAATCCGGGTATCTTGTCCTATATCATAAACGAAAATCAAAAGTTTTAGTGTTCACGTTATTAACTTGAGAGCAGACACTATATCCGTCTCTATGGACATATTTCAATATATTTGTTAGGAGATTTTTTTAGATCTACAACTATTTATGCATACATTTTATAATTGGACAACTTAATTGTTTTATTCACAACATTGTACATACGAATAATAAGTAAATAATAAGCAAAATCTTATAAACTGGAACCTAGTATTTCATTTAGGAAAACTCAGATGGATCAAAAACATTTCGAAGTTAGTACGAACTTTAGGTGTATCTAAAGTTAGGTAGTTTAATAGGAGTTGTTTTTTATATTAAATTTCACGTTGACTTTCTTTTACATATCTAATCCCATAGTGATGTTTTTCGTCTGCAAATTTACTGCCAAAATTATTTTAAAATCATATGTATCACAAATTTTGTAGTGAGTATGAAGTTACTTATATTGAAATTTTTCATGTTGTATTACATGCGGTTGGAATTTTACAATAATCAAAACTCTTGAAGTTATTGAAATACTTGCATTACTATTTTAAGATAATTTTCAAATTTATTTGTAGATTTTTAATTGTTGTGGTGAATAAAGTTTTATTGTTGAGTTACAAGTACAACCAATTATGATGTACTGTACAACTGTGTGTTAATGCGTGTATACTCGTTGACGTTTTTTTACTTAACTTTTAAGTATGTATATCTCATAACTATTGCAGTAAAAGACAAAACACAAATCTTGTTTCTAACAAAATGTATAAAGTCACTTATATTGTATATTGTCATAATCATATTGCATATATTTTGGATTTTACAATCATTAAAATCTATTAAAGTTATTGAAATACATCCAAACTTTCTTAGTATTTTTCGATAGTTTATTTTTACCATATTTTTTATGTAGTAATGTTATGTTGTTGTGAAGAAATGACATTTGTTATTGAGTTACAAATACAACAAATTTCGATATATCCGTAAAATTTTATTGTTAATGTAGGTATACTCGTTGACTTCTTTTAAACATTTTTGACCATTTGTAGTAATAACTTCATGCTTAATTCTTAAGTGCATACATCTCAACTCTGTGAACTGCTACAGTAAACGATAAAAAATAAATCTCATTACGATACAGCAATAGTTTTCAGACTTTCTAGAAATATTAATTTTTATTGTTGTTTGAGATTTCCTCTCGTTGTCGCATGAAACGTTTTTTTTATTATTATTTAACTTTACCTTTTTGAAGTTTGATAATGAAGAAAAAGAAGTATGTTTGACAATAGGTGAGAATATTCTAATGGACTACTATATACAACCATTTTCGACACAACGTCAATCCAATTTAAAAATAATATAAAATTAGAATAGCAATGAATACAGAAAATATAGGACTTGCAATCCTGTTATATTAGATGTAATTCTCTTTATTTAGGTTGAGAAAAAAAAATCTCATTTTAAATAAATTAGGTCGATTCACTGAATTCTTATCTCATAACAATCATCATAAGTAGTTTAAAAATAATAGTGTCACTAGAATGACCAAATTTTGGCAAAGAAGATGCACAAAAGTTGCTCAACTTTTGCCATTTTGTGACCCCGATCCCTTGGTCTCCACCGAAAGAAATATTTCTAAGTTAATTTCATAAAATTTAAGTTCATTAATTTAATTAAGCTGCAAAGTTCAGAAAATGAATACTCAGCAAACTAATCAAAAGGACCACATACTAGCAAACTTCATTCATTCATACATGAAGTTCTTCCCTTTATTATTGTTCCTAAACCCTCGAGAAGTATTAGGGTGTACATCTCTAAAAACTCACCATTATTGCTTGAACCGCCCCCTCAATCGGCTTCTTTGTTGTCTGAATGGTCTTTCCAAGCAACACGATAGAACCCCGCCCATCTCCAGTCGAAGAATTCAGGCACTGCTCAACGGTTGATGAACTACGTTCATAATTTGAACTCCCAAGACTGAGGCAGTGGAAATAGTTTCATGTTCTTTTTCCATCCCCCTTTTAAGAAGTTCGGTGAACTTTACTTGGTGGGAATCCTTACACTCCTCAACTGGGGGAAATGAGGGGTAATTGAACGAGGCAGCTGAGTTCAGACGGGGTTCAGGCAAAGGAAAAGAAAACTCTCCTTGATCTCCATCATGATCAGGCAAAGTCTCCGGTGGATTTTGCGAAAGTTTAGCTTTCATATAATGAGGAAGGTCTGAGATATGGTGGGACGATGAAGACAAGCACTCGACTTGCGATGGACTAACTTTTTTCATTTCTGGATGAGTTTCATCTTCATCCACTTTACCTGTAATATAAATTAAACATGTCAAATGATGAGAAATTCAGAATTTCTTAAAGAAATGTTAGTGCAAGCAAATCGAATTTCGCAAAATATGTTCTAACAAAGAAAACATGCAAATGTAACAATACAGGTTCTAAAGTTCATAATAGATTTTTGAAAGTTTGACTCTTTAATTCTTCCATTACTGTGCTATATAACAAATATTTCGAACACACACAAAAAACAAAAAAACAAACTGCTCTCGCACTAATTTTGCATGTATAACAACAGAAAAAAGGTTAAAGTATAATTGATTAAGATGAATCTTTAGTCAAGGCAATATGCATTAATGATCGAATCTAACAAAATATATACCTCAAGCATGCGCCAGGGAGATTGAGGCAACTGAAAATTGGCTGACAAAATTCTCCTTCAAACCATGTAACCCTTCCCGGATCAGCTGAGGGTACCGGCATTTTCACCCTCATTTCCGAACACCACTCTATGCTCATCGACCTCTCCACTCTTGGAGCGCTCACCAAGAAATTTGAAAATCTAAACATCGGATAATAGTCGACCTCAAATGCTTTTTTTTCCTTTTTAGCACTCTCAATTGCAGCCACCGCCGCCTGGATCCTCTGAGTCTCATCACCCCCAATTCTAGCATTTCTCCTGATTCCAACAAATAGTTCCTCCGTCGAAATTCTCTTCATGAACACAATAGAATCTTTCGCAACAAGTCGCTTGTCATTGACAAATTAACTTACTCCAATCGCTAGTCAGCAAGTTACTACGCGGCATTCCACGATAAACATGACGAAACTCCCATGCATTATTGTGAGCGTCTCTAATGCTCAAATTTTGCTGGGGAGAATCGTGCAATAAGTCCAGTTCTGGGAAAATTGCTTCATCGCAGTGTTTTGGAACGAAAAATCCTCTACGGGCGCTCACATCTGACAAAGTTAGAACATTCGCAAACGAGGCAATGTTAGTTTGATTGTTAACATTCTCGTCATTTTGGTTAGTGTATTGGAGCTGGGCCGCGTCTAGTGGCCTTAGATAAATTTTGACGAAGAATTCGTCGGAGGAAGAGCTGGATCAAAAACGAAGAGAGAGAACTCGACATTTGATCGACGGAACACCAATGTGATTATAATCAACAACGGGGGAGTTTTCAAGGTGACCTTGAGGGAAATAGTATACGTGCGAGTTTATGGCATGAATTTGGATGAGGATCCAACTACGACCCTACAGATTTCGAGATTGACTTCGGAGGCAGTTGTCGACATTGCTGGTGGTGTAGATGGAGGGAGGACTGTAAAAAACGCCAGTAAAAATAAAGAGGAGTGAAGACTTAAGAGTGATGAGAAGAGAGTGAGAAATGGTTATATGTATAGTGTTATGTGAAAATGGTCACTATAATATATTTGGAAATTAAGGGCTTTTTAGGAAATAAAGGGATGAAAATTCGGGATCTTCCACGCCCTTCTCTTGATTAAACCTCTCATCACATATTCGCACATTTTGTGCGAAACACACACACACACACACACACACACACACACACACATATATATATATATATATATATATATATATATATATATATATATATATATATATATATATATATATATATATATATATATCAAGAAACTAATAAATATAATTTTATAAACTAAGAGCCTAATATTTCATTTACGAAGACTCAAAGCTTTAGTTTTTATATTATTTTAACGGGCGCGTGGATAAACAACATCTCAAAGGTAGTATGTGCAATTTTAGGTGTATCTAACGTTAGGTAAATTAAATAGGAGGTCGTTTATATTAAATTTTTTAGGTCCATTACAGCTATCTGTTGACTTCCTTTTTCATAGATCTTATCCCATAGTGATTTATTTCATTGTCAATTTTTTTGCCAAATTATTTATGTATCACAAATTTTGTAGTATGTATAAAGTTACTTATATGGTATATTATCATAATTACATATGTTTTGGATTACAATAATTAAAACTATTGAAATTATTCAAATACTTGCATTACTATTTCACCATTAATTCATTGTTTCCTTTTACAAACTTTTTATGTAGATATGTAAATATGTCATGAATCAATGACTTTTGCTGCATAGTTACAACTACAGATTATGAGGTGTTCGTGAAATTTTATGTTAATGCAGGTATACTCGTTGACGTCTTCTTACCTAACTCTGGTATATATACATCAACATTCTGAACTTCTGTGTAACGCCCCTGGAATTTGGAAGAAAATAAAAGTATTTTCGAATTTTCATTTTAGTCCTTGAACTTTTTGAAAATATGATTTTGACCCCAAAAGTTTTGAAAAAGTTACAATTTAGTCCTACGCCTTTTGAAAAATTTATGATTAACCACGTATATTTTATTTAAGACCAAATGAGTTATCAAAACTTTCAAATTGGTCCCTTTTAGTTTTAAAATATCCAAACATTCATTGACAATGGTAAATCTTGGCATATTTACATTTACAATTGTGAAAAGGTAACTTTGCTTTGTCTTTTATGCTAGATATTTCTAATATTTTATTCTTATAAAATCCTATCAGATAAGGCCTGGAAACATCTTCATAATTAGGGTGGACTAGCTTGGATTAAAATAAAAATGAGTAGGGTATGGTAATTAATCCTTGTCTCCCAATTTTCACCTATAAAAGGGAGGCTCTCTTCAACAATTTTCACACACCTCTCTTCTCCGAATCTTTTCTTCTTTTCTTCTGCAAAGTTCTTCCTCTTGATGTTTAGATTTCTAGAAAAATTATTTCAGTCCTTTAAGCCTTCTTTATAGTCCTTAAAAATCCTCAAGACCGAGTTTGGTCAAAACTGCCAGTTTTGGTACAGAAACTTTAGAAGTCCGAAAACCATATCAAAACTTCGAGTCTTTCTCTGACATTTTTACCACCTACTGGTTATTGTGTAAGATAACTTTTATGTTTAGAAACCTTCTTCAATCAAAGTCGTTTGAGGGGTCTAAAAAGGAGAAATACGTACCACTGTGCAGAAAATCTGAAAACAGCTCCTAGCTTTCATGATTTATTTAAAATACCAAACCTTGTTCTATTGATATGATTTTGAAACTACATACTCTCCATGATGCTTAAGATTGAACCCCTTAACCAATTTCAGATTATCATATCGTTTGAAAGACCGATTGAAGGTGAATCTAAGATTGCTACAGTTTTCTGCCTTATATTTGCATAAACATTTTGATTAACCAATATATGTTGCAAAAGCTACACAAATCATGAAATTGATCATTAATATGGACTCATTACATACTAATAATGATGTTAGATCAGTTAATCATAATTTAGAATCGGGTTTAATATTTTTCATGGATTTTTTCAACATTAAGATGACATGTAGTTTATTTTACGGTTGATCTTTCAATATCTTTAACTTTAAGTAAAATATTGTGTTTATCTTGTGATCTAACTATCTAATATAGTTTATTAGCATCATAATTATTCTGTAAACATGAATTTTAATTAGATCTAAAATGTTTACAAATTATTTTAATTGTTATTAGTGATATATGCAATATTATGTAATTTTATACTAATAACTATAAGAAAATTAGTTTTTACCAAAGTTATATATATGATATGATTTCATTCAAGGGCTTTGTCCAATGTTAAGATCATGGTAAAATTTTGGATTGAGATTATTATTTAATAAGTAATTTACAAGAATATTGTTAAGAAATATTGTTTTAAAAAGGGTTTAAATATGCATTGATGCATATGTATATATTAATATCAAATATGTTGTTAATAAATTAGAAATGGAGACTTTAATTATTATTTTGTAACTGATCTAGTTCTTCAACTTGTTACTTTGAAATGGTAAATCTCATTATTTATAATTTTACGTCATGGTTAAAGTTAAAATAGAAATAAGGGATTTATCTAAAGATTAACAATAATTAGATATTTAATTGAACTTATTTAAATATGATAAATATTGAAAATATATGTTTATGGTTGTAAATTTATGAGCAAACAATTGATATATCTTTTTGATTTATTTAAGGTTCTACAATTATCAACGTTAATTAAGAATTTCTCGTATGGTAAAAGGTGAGGTTTTGATTTCTGATTTATTCAAAACCCTGTTTGGCATCCGGCCCTGAGAAACTTGGACATAACAATTGTAATTCTTTGTTTCGAATCACGAGCAATATTCTATCACCATTTTAATGCTTTTATATTGATAATTGTTAATTCTTTACATAATCAGTTTTCTTGCCTATTGTTAAATCAAATTTTATTTAATTCATAATCGGAAATTTTTCTTCATAATCATAATTATCCTGGTATCATGATCAACCTATCGATTCTTGAATTGTGCAATAAGCAACGAACTATGTTCAGCCTATGTAGCTCAAAAACGAGCAACGGATATTGTCCGGCTTACTAGCTCATCTGATAATTCTGTTTCACCCATTGGGACGCCTTTGGGAAGTTGGGCCCAGGGATTGAAAGGATTTACTGTTGGGCAGCAAAGAGCTGTTGGTTTAAGTAATTCTGATTAATACCCATTCTGTCTAAGCGCCGCTTGCAGTCAGGAGTTGCCTGTGACTCGCGTGTTAAACTGGCATGTACTCGAGCATGTCTTCTGTTCTGTTGCGAGGTAGCTCCTCGTAGGGAGGTATACGGTTGAATTTTGGAGCTAAGGTTGGATCTGTTATATGTAATTGCACAAGTTCATTTTCTCGTTCTTCTGAATACTCTAGTATTATCGTTAAACCGATAATTTCAGTTCAATGATGCAGATGTAATTACTCTGGTCATTCTTCTTCGTTTTGTTCTGATTTACTGTTTGATTATTGTCATGATCTAAGAATTTCACTAAGTCATTAAAGACTTACCCCTCTTTTGTTCTATATGTCCCTTTCTCACAGTAAGATTGGTATAGCAGTACGGATGGAACGAATGATCGACAAGTCCGCTTTTGGAAACTTTGCAAAAATTGTTAAGTGTTTGATTTTGTATTTACATCATTTTTAAAATTGTAAAATGTATTTGTATTCCAAGGACTTCCGCTGTATTTAAAGTAAAATTATTTTATTATAATGCCATGGTTTTGATCCTGGTCAGTGAGACCCCTTTCTATGAGATATAGTTCGGTCTGAGTTGGGTTTGTTAGGTGGCCAACACCGGACCAACTCGGATTGGATTGTGACTCGTGGGGCGCGGTCCTCACATTCTGCAATAAAAGAAGAAAAAAATAAAAAAAATCTAGTTGCAATAGTTTGAGAAGTTCTGACAAAAATTTTATTTTTCTTGTTGCACCTATAGTTTTGTTTGGACTTATATTATTTCAACGCGTGCGTGAATAAATACCACTTATAAGACGTATATATGGACCTAGTTTTAGGTGTACGGTATACCTAAATTTAGGTCAATTTAATAGTATGTTTTTTTTTTAACTTTTTTTAGTTCCGTTACAACCATTTGTTGACTTTCCTTTTCATATATAATCTTGTAGTGCTTTATTCCGTCGTCAAAGTTATTACCAATATTATATTAAAATTAAATGTATCAAGAATTTCTTGGTGAGTATAAAGTCACTTATGTATTGCATATTGTCATAATCATATCGCCAACATTTTGGATTTTACAATTATGAAAAGCTATTGAAATTATTGAAATACTTGCAAAAAAATTCTTATTTTACGACAACTTCTTCTTACCAAATTTTTATGTAATTTATTGTTGTTGTGAATCAATAACTTTTATTACAAAGTTATTAGTACAACAAATTCCGATATATCCGTGAAACTTTATTGTTAATGTAGGTATGATCGTTGACTTCTTTCAACATTTCTGACCATTTGTAGTAATAATTTCGAGCTAATAGCAAATCCATACCGCGAATTGTACGCTTTTTGCGGATTACACCGCAAATTGTAATTACAAGCGAAATACACCACAAATTGTAATACTTTTTGCAAGTTGCACCGCAATGTGTGTTTGTAGGTTTTTTAGAGGGTATTTTCGGTATTTCAAGTTTTACTTGACCATATTTTGCAATTTGGTCCCTATTTAAAATTCCATTTATTTTATTTATTTATTATTATTTTTTTAATGAAAAAGCTGATCACGTCTTAAAAAAAAAAAAAAAAAAATCAACAGAAAAGGGAAAAAGTCGCTGCTCCACTTCCGCCGCGCCGCCCCATGTCGCTGCCTGAAATCGCAAGAATTTTTAAGAAATCGAAACCCCTAAATTGCGAAAAAATCGAAATTCTAAGCCCTAGAAATCGCGACCTAAACACTACGACTCACCTGAGACGGGGGAGCAACGTTGGTGGGGGTGGTGCGACGGTGGAGCCGCGGGGTGGCGCAACGGCGGAGCAGCGGGGTGGCGCGACGTGTGGAGGTGGACCAGCGCGTCTCCTTTTCCCTTTTCTGTTCTCTTTTTTTTTTTTTTTAAGAAGTGAGTAGCGTTTTCATTTTTTAAAAAATAAACAAATAAATAAAATAAATGGAAAGACACGATTTTAAATGGGGGACCAAATTGCAAAATTTAGTCAAGTAAAATTTGAAATACCGAAAATACCCTCTAAAAAACCTACAAACACACATTGCGGTGCAACTTGCAAAAGGTATTACAATTCGTGGTGTATTCCGCTTGTAATTACAATTTGTGGTGTAATCCGCAAAAAACGTACAATTCGCGGTATGGATTTGTCATTAGCTCAATAATTTCTCACCTAATTTTTAACTATATACATCTCAATATTCTGGACTACTGCAATAAACGACAAAACTAAATTTTGTTGCAATATTTTTTTCGATTTTCTAAAAAATATTAATTCTTCTCGTTGTACCAATAGTTTTGTCCCCACGTTCGTTGTTGTTTGAGATTTTCTCTCCGACAAAATATTTATTTTTCATGTTTTACCTATAGTCTTTTGTCGATACGTTTGTTTGTTGTTTGAGATTTCCTCTCGTTGTCACAAGAAAGTTTTTGTAAAAAGTATTTAACTTTAGTTCTTGTTGACGATTTATTTTATAATATAATGAAGAAAAAGAAGTGTGTTTGATAATGGGTGAGGATATTCTAGTGGACTTCCATACTTCACGGAAACAATAAAAAATATAACAATATAAGTGACGCTTTATATAGTATGACACATTATATAGCCCATTTCCTAATCTTTGTTGCATTTGACCATAAAAAAGGGCATATAAATGACTAAAAATAAGAATTAAATTTCACAATTCCCAAAATATTTATAGCTGATGTCGCAGACAATGCATTGTAGTAAGTAGTAACTAGCTCGTAATTATGGTGTTTCTTTGATAGTCTGAAAATTATTATAAATGTTGATTGGTACTATTTTTTAAAACAAACTGGTAAATTAAGTTTATTAAAGTTGATAAGGCCTCTTGTTTTTATCTTTGTTCTGGCTTTCGAACTGAGATAAGAATCAATTTTAAGTTATGCAGTTCTTAGGTGGTGTTTGCAAATGCTTATAAAAGGAGCTTGTTCATTACTTTTACTTAAAGTCATTTTAAGTGACTTCTAATAAAAAGTCGGGAGTATTTGCAATATTTTTTAAAAAGCTACTTAAATCATTAAGTAGGTGTTTGCAAAAATTAAGGAGAAGTAACTTTTCTATTCAAAGACCTTTCAAAATAACATAATTCCATAAGTAGTTGGGGAAGCACCCTGGGCATGCTTTTGCGGCTTGTGTTTTTTTGACTTTTTTTAGACAAACAAAAGCAAAAATCAGTATTCCAAACACTAAAAATGTGCTTTTGCGGCTGCAAAAGTCAACAAACTCCTTTTATAAGCATTTGCAAACACCACCTTAACCAGTTAAGTGACGTCGCCAGTTCTTATGTTGGTCATCCATTTGAAATGCTACAAAGATATGAACATCTTCTATTTAAACAATTTTTAATATATTGGAATTTGCCTTTTGGGTTAGGTTTGACTTGAGCTTGTCTCGCATAGTATAATTAACCAAAAAGCAACCAACAACTTTGGATTTGTGATATTTGTGATATTCTTTTTATTTGGTCAAGATGCAATACAAGTTATGTTTGTGGTAAGAAAAAAAAATGTAATAAGTAAAAACAAAAGTACAATCAAACAAGCTAGAACTTGAGAACTTAAGTCTGATTTATTTATCCATTTTTTAAAACTCTAGCAATTTTATTTCTCAAAAACTCTAGTAATTTACTGTAAATGATAAAAATAATAATCCAAGCATTGCATAGATTCACAACACCATGCAATTTATTACTATAGTGCATCAAAGTTTCTTTTCTTTTCCTCAAAAAAATATCAAAACGTTTCCATTTTTGACTCTATTTAAAAAAAATATACATTATTTTCTAAATCTATTACAGCAACAAAGTTTACAAATATCCATAAACATATAAAAAAACTCGAAACATTGCAAAAAATCATTCAAGTCAACGAAACATAACATAGAAACGAAACTTTGGTCCGCGATTCCAATTTGCTACCCCCTCTATCAACTACCACAACAATTTTACTGTATGACACTGTATGTTAAATAATTTAGTGTTATACATACACACAAAACACTACACACTCCTTCTTCTTCTTCTTCTTCTCCAAACAGAGCAGACCCCCCTCAACACAATCCTCCGGGGTCGCCCAATTGCAAACCATACCAATCAAATTCTCCTCAATCAATCACCACCATGGCGGCGCCGGAGCTAGCACAGACCGATCCGGAGGGGATCGAAGGAGTCCGCATGACGTGGTTCAACTGGCCTAGATCCAAAGTCGAGGCCTCCAAGTGCGTCGTCCCGATCGCCGCCTCCGTACAGCCGATCCGCCCCCACATCGACCTCCAGACCCTGCCGTACCCGCCGCTCCGGTGCAAGACCTGCTCCGCCGTGCTAAACCCCTTCTGCCGCGTCGATTTCACCGCCCTAATTTGGATCTGTCCATTCTGCTTCCAGCGCAATCATTTCCCCAATCACTACTCGTCGATCTCGCACGAGAACGTTCCCGCGGAATTGTACCCTAATTTTCCGTCAATCGAGTACACGATCCCCAATTACTCTCATCAGAATTATCCGCAGAGCTATCAGAACCCTGCGGCGGCGGCTGCGGCGGTTCCGGGTGCGGGTTCTCAGATATATTTGTTTGTTCTGGACACGTGTATGATCGAGGAGGAGCTGGATTTTGCGAAATCGGCGTTGAATCGGGCGATTGGGATGCTGCCGGAGAACGCGATGGTTGGGTTTATATCGTACGGTACGCAAGTGCAGGTGCACGAGTTGGGGTTCTCGGAGATGTCTAAGGTTTATGTGTTTAGAGGATCGAAGGAGTTGTCGAGAGATCAGGTGTTGGAGCAGTTGGGGCTTGGTGGTGGCGGTAGGCGGGGTGGTGCAGGGATACAGAAGGGTGGTGGTGGACCCAGCCCGGTGTCTGGGGCTGGTCCGAACGCCGGGATTAACCGGTTTTTGTTGCCTGCTTCTGAATGTGAATATACGCTGAATTCGGTAATTGTTAATCAGCTGTGTTGTGTAATTAGTGATTATTTCCTGAGTGTTTGAAGCTGGAGAACATGAATAGTAATCCTTAGTTTCGGTCATGTGCAAACAATTATATATTGTTATTGAGTTACTAATTCTTCTTGTATGGTATTTCATTGCTGGTCTATTTATTCTGTTTGCTTGTTTTATGGTGCAGTTGTTGGATGAATTGGCTACAGATCAGTGGCCAGTGGCACCAGGGAACAGGTCATTGAGGTGTACGGGGGTCGCCTTGAGTGTTGCAGCAGGGTTGTTGGGTGCATCAATGGCTGGAACTGGTGCACGAATTATTACACTTGTTGGAGGTCCATGTACTGAAGGTCCTGGAGCGGTAAAGCTTTAATCTTTCCTGTAAACTAGTTCATGGCCTTTTTCTGCTTGTAGATTTTAATTTTTTTTTATGATGTTATTTAGTATATCTTTCCTAAATAATTAACTATTGAATTAATTGATGTTTGGTATTTCATTGTTCTTTGTGTTTTCACTGGAAGCTTTGGGATAATAATACGCATTGAGGTTCTCATTCGAAATTCGTTTTTGTTGTATTCAGTTGCTAATGTATAATGGTACATATGATCATAAAAAAGTCTTCCCTGGAATTAATTGATGTTTGGTATTTCATTGTTCTTTGTGTTTTCACTGGAAGCTTTGGGATAATAATTCGCATTGAGTCTCATTCGAAATTCGTTTTTGTTGTATTCAGTTGCTAATGTATAATGGTACATATGATCATATAAAGTCTTCCCTGAGCACCATATCAATTCATCTCTTGTAGATTTTAAAAAAAGAAATGTGACATGATATAGATTATGTTGTGTTCCTGCTCTTAGAATTAAACAACTCAATTATATGAACCCCCTATAATACTAAACATCAGACTCTGTCATTTACTTCAGACATGTGAAATTACAGAGTAATCACTCAACATGTAAGTAACATCTGATAACATGAATGACCCCTCAATCATTCTCATGATATTTACTGTTGCAGCATTAAAGGTACTCAGTTAGTTGGCCTAAAATTATTACTTAATATTTGCTTGTGGACCTGGTTTACCCTGTTAAGTTGTGGGATTAAGTACTTAGTATTGGGTACTTTCCTTAGTTTCCACATAGAGCTATAAGGTAAACTTTTGTGTATGTTGTGTATGTATTATACTTTTTTCAGTACGTGAAAATTAATATGAAGAAGGTTGGACATTCCCTCTTTGTCAAGACATGGCTGTCTCTGCCTACTGCCTTGTTCAGGCTAAAATTTCAGTCACTGGATTTGGTTCCACAGTTCTAAGGCTTGTTTCGAGTTTATTGTAGTATATATGTTGTTAAAATCCAGCTCACTGGCTCTGATTAAATATCCATGTATTTGACAACTATTTCTTCAAAGTAAGTGTTTGTGAAAACTGTTGCATTGCCAAAGACGTTTTAGCAATGCTTGAATTGAATCATTACTTCAAATTCAAATGTAGTTGCTCTACTATGGCGTCGCTATGGAGGAAATCATTTAATGCTATCGACTAGTTGTTATTTGAGGGACTTATATGTGGGGAATGATTGCTTTTTACCATGAAGTGGGGAATATCTTATTCTATTGATCTTTTAGATGCTCTAATTAAAAGATTCATTTTTTTTTTCTTGAACTTATTTTCATTGTGCTCTCTTTCTTTAATACTAGTCAAGGTTTCTATTACCTAACCCTTATCAGGGATAGCCTTTCAGACCATAGCGCGTAGTTCTCTCTTGTTTATTATCTCAAGTGGTTTGCCCCAATTCTGACTTGATACAAATATTTACACTTCTTTCTTGGGTTGGAATCTATTGAATGCTTAATTTTCTAGTTTTCATTGTGTACCCGGATGTTTGAGTTGGGTTTTTCCAGATACCAGCACTGGTCTGCCAACTGTTTCTTAATATATAAGATTGAACGAATCATATGATACTATTCTATGAAATAGATCATCTAAAATATTTTGTATGTTTCTAGTTAGAGTTGTTGACAAGTAAGGTTTAAATCTGCGTAATTCATCCGAGTCTTGCTATCTTTGCTCTTTGTTAAATGAATTATTGCTCTGATAAGATGTTTCTTTAAGATATCTAGTTCTCTTATTTGCAGATTGTATCAAAAGATTTGTCCGAACCAGTCCGTTCTCACAAGGATCTTGACAAGGATGCGGCCCCGTTCTTCAAGAAAGCAGTACATTTCTATGAAGAACTTGGAAAACAGTTGGTTAGTCAAGGCCACGTGTTGGATGTCTTTGCCTCTGCGCTTGATCAGGTTCGATCAACTCAGTTTTTTATATTGGAATTTTCATGGCTAGTTTTGTTTACTTAGTTTGACTAAAGAAGGATTGATGCAGCCTGTTATTGCTACGTGTAAGTCTTACTTGAATTATAGAGAAATCAAGTAAAGCTGAAGTAATAGCTAAGCTTTACTATGTTTGGACCTTTTATCACAGTATCACTTGTTTTGCACCATTTTAGTTGATAGGAAGAATGCTGTTGAAGCAGGATATTGCTGAAGGAGAGAATCACAGTTTCAAATTTTATAGATGGATGGCAGTTGCGCTAGTGCAGACTGTTGTGTATATAGATTAGACAATGTGCAATAATTGGTTTATTAAAATTACCGTGTTTTTTATCTAGACATGGAGTTCTTTGTAAGACGTCAAAACTGCATTGAGGGGCTTTTGTTGTCTGTGTTGCATTACCCTGCTGCATCATCATCTGTTTTTGTTACATGTATTTGTTGAACTTTGTTGTTAGACACTTCCTGTTTCTTTGGTATTCTGTCTGTCTAGCCGTATAGGATTTAAATATATCTATAGTTGATTAAATCTTCGCTTGATTTTAGTTATAACGCTTTACCTGCTGTTCTTGATGTAATAATCAGGTCGGGATTGCTGAGATGAAGGTTGCCATTGAAAAAACTGGTGGACTCGTTGTTCTAGCCGAAAGTTTTGGCCACTCTGTATTTAAAGATTCATTCAAGCGCATTTTTGAAGATTCGGAACAGTCTCTAGGACTTTCATTTGAGTAAGTTTCTTGAATTGGAAGTTAAGGATTCTCCTTGAACCCTGGTAGGCTATTTATTTTAAGACTACTGATGTCTTGCGTAGGATTTTAGTTCAAAAGGTATGTTGTCTCAGAATGTTTAGGTTTCTGATTCTTTATTCATCTTCCCATGTTTTTCCTCTGCTGGTATAATGCAAATAGGGTTGAACCCTTTAGCATTTCCCTTAAATCCTGAGAGTATATTATTTTCCCTAAGAATGCTATGGATAAATCTTCTGTACACTGCATGCAGTATATCTGCAAAAGTACCTAAAGAACTTTTTGCATTCTATGCCATGTCGCTTTCATGTAGAGCATCCCCTTTATGTTGACTCCCTCTCCAAACTATAATCTTTCTCTCTGCCATAAAATATGCTTGGCATCCAATACATTTCCTTTATTTTGAGTTTCAATACATAATTTTGCCTTCCAATTTAAGCTGACGGATTTTTTTTTATGTTTTTCAGCGGCACACTTGAGATCAATTGTTCAAAGGATATAAAAGTCCAAGGAATAATTGGGCCATGCACATCCCTGGAAAAGGTTTGTTCATTGACAGTTTACCAATTTATATTGTGAAGTGTTTTAATATGGTAACTCTTATTTCTCTTACATTCAGAACGTAGTATACAGTTTGATGCAATGACAGGTATCTTGCTTGATACTTATATGTTGAACTGTTGCAGAAAGGTCCTGCTGTTGCCAGCACAGTAATTGGACAGGGGAATACCACAGCTTGGAAGATGTGTGGCCTTGACAAAAGTACATGCTTAACTGTTTTCTTTGATGTTTCTTCTACTGAAAAGACAGATCCTGCAGGGACGAATCCTCAGTTATACATACAGTTCCTTACAAGGTATATTGAGATTCCTTTTGAGCATTTCCCTTGCACTCAATGCCCTTCAAGATAAGTAAGTAAAGGAACTACAGAATTAAGCGAGCAATTATTATATTTTTCATATTCTGTTTGTTACAACCGGTGGCCTTAAGAATGTTGGTGGCCACTCCTATATTGGCAAAGACGCTGTGGTCCATGCTTTGTAATGCGTATTAAATGTACTTACCCAACACAATGAAATTGAAGGAGAAAAGCTTATTCCCTAAGCCAAGATTTTCATTTGGGTGCAGCTATCAGAGCCCTGATGGCCAGACGAGGCTGAGAGTCACAACAGTTACTAGGCGATGGGTTGATAGTACTGTAGGGCATGAGGTGGGATGTTTAGTTTTCCGATTCATTTTCTCAAGTTTTTTCTTGTAAAATTATTTGTTCATTTTTCAAAAGATCCTTCTACGACAGAACACATATTTTCTAAGTTCTTTTTCTTAAAGCATCGAATATCTTTTAGATTTTTTTTTGTAAAAAAGAGTGTCTAGTATGTTCTGTTATTCTGTGTAACTAAGTTGAATTATAAACTTTCTGAACCTATATTGCTGGTTCATAGTCCATGTCCACGTGCGTGTAGTGTACACAGCGCATTTATATGTCAATTTAGATAAATAACAAAGTTTTGGTACTCACTAGGCCTGGTTATTTTATATACATAACAAGAAAGGTGGGGCCACTTTTTACTATAGTTTTTTCAAATCGAAAAAGTAAGTTGATTTAAGAAAATTTTCTTTTATTATAGTGGGATTAATGACTGCAGTTATTATTTTTAAATATGTAAAATAAAAATTATTATATATATGTATACATATACATATATTTTGTATGTATTATGTGTATGTGAGTATGTGTATGTATATGTATATGTATATGTATATGTATATATAATTAAAGCTAGCAGCCTGTATTTGAACAATGAGCCATAGTGTATGGTCATTCTTAAGTGTATGGACTCAATTCAAATTGAGGAGAAATGAAAATGAAAAAGAAAACAACCAAGCCCATGATGTTTCAAATGTATATGAGTTTAAATAGGCTTTGCCTCCAGTCTTAGATTGTGGCAAGGAATTCAATGGGTCTGTGATGCTTATTCGGTCTGACAAAGATTTTTCATTGCATAATAGTTTTTATTTGAATTTTCCTGGATTGTTTTATATTTTATATTCAAGTTGAATCATGTTACTTTGTCGATTTTTGTTCTTTTTTTTTTTGTGAAAATAGAATCTTCATGAAGACTGATCTCAATTTTCTCTGTATCAGCAGGATTTAGTTCAAGGATTTGATCAAGAAGTTGCTGCTGTAGTAATGGCTAGACTGGTTTCCTATAAAATGGAAATGGAGGTTAGTACATTTTTACAAATTCTGAATTTAACCAGAAAACTCGGGTATATTTAGAACCTTGCACCTTTCTGTGTACTGGCACATGCATACGAAACTCGATCTGGTTTGCTCTACCGTAGTAGCTCGATTTTGTAGGTTTTTATCCTTTTTCATTAATTTTTTTTTGTCGAAACTGAACTAGAGTTTCTGAAAGGATACGGTCAAAGAAATTGTTTATTAACGGAAAACAAGCATTATTAAAATTGAAAAACTGTGGGTATGCATTCATCTATTACAAGTTTATCACCACTGACTTCACGAGGGAAGCATGCTTATGATCTTCCTTGTGTGTTTGTCAACAAATTGCATCCGTGTTCCCGATTTCTGGTTTGACCTTGTTCTTCTCCTTTGTTTCAATGCGGTTTCCTTTATTTTTCTACAACTGCATGAATCAGTTGTACTTAATATATTTTTTTGGTTATGTTTTTAGTCGTTAGTTTAACTTCAATCTCATTACTGATGAGGTACTACTTAGCTAGTATACTAGTATTAAAAAGATGCTTAAAACTAAGAACAGGTCATGTTAGATTTAGAGCAAATTTATTCTACTACTTAGAACTAGCCTGTTACTAGTCTCGACTTTTCAAAGAGTCTTGTGTAAAAATTGTTGTTAAATTATTCTCATATCAGATTAAGATCACTTGACTTTCTTACACAGACCAGTTCCATACTCCATTGGACATCTGTAGAGTCCAAACCCGCCTTATGTTGCAATCTTTTTGCTTCTTCGATTTTATTAAAGCTGCCTCTCTCTGGTTTCTTCTCTCCATTGATTCAATGGGTACTTCATGACGTTTCCCCCCGAGGAAAGCGATTCAAATGGTTTGTTGGTGGCAAATCCGAATCTTTCAAGTGAAATGGATGAAAATTAAAATTCCGACTCAGAAAAAAATGCCTTTAAGTATGATGTCGTCGCGGAAATGGATCAAAATTTATACTTATATTTGTTAGAAACAATACGTCTAAGTACAATTTGGTCTCTCCCCTATTGGATATGCCCTTTAAACACAGACCATAAAGTTTATCCAACTTTTTTTGGTTTGCCTATCCTAATTATGATAAATGTTGTACATATTTTTCCTTTATGAAGTCTAATGAATAGTGATACGGTAAATATTGCCCTAAGCACTTATTAATGTTAAACAGTTAAGTAATATCGGGAGGGGTTACGAAGAGGAGACTTAAAGAATATATATATCGGCTGAAGCTCGTATAAGGTACAAGGTCCGATGGGGAAAGATGTACGAGCCTTCAGAGCTTCGCAGGCTAAAACAGAAGAGAAGCCCTACGAGCCCTGTATACGACCCTTGCTCCTACGAAGTACGAGCATGAAGTTAAGACAGGTCGTAGTGAAGCTTTACGGGTAGGAGCTCAGTCACCTCTGTGTTAATCGTTAGTCACCAAGCACCATGCCACCAATCAGTTCATGGGAAGACTATTTGTGAATAAGGTGCCTGTTTCACCACGCTTTATCACCTCCTACATATACCTCATATCTTCAGCAAGTGACACCTAAGCCATGGGAAGGGTTAGTAAGCTACCTACATCACCTCTCTGCATCACCATCTTCGTCTACCATCCACCTACTAGCTAGGCTTAATCCCGAACCTTATAAATAGGCCCTCATTCCTCATTCGAAGCAGGTGATATATGAGAGAAAAATAAGAAAGGAACCCCACAACTAATGCTTAATTCGAGTACGACCCCAAACAGTTTAATATCGGATAATTTAACACCAACCAGGACCAAAATATCTGCCTAAGCTGCCTACGAGGGTCTCTTCGTATATAGCCTTCGAGCTCGAGGAACGAGTGTTCCGGGCTTTGGTCTGAGATCTATTTGAGGGAATTATAATCTAATCATAGCTTTATCAAATAGTTTATGTATGTTTCTTTTCAATGTTTTTCTTATGGTAATTAGAAAAATTATAATTATGGAATACCTGGTAATATAGATTGGAAATTCAGATCTTCTATTCCCTAAAGAAATATATACGTGATAATTCTCCTCATTTTATTACTTGAATATACTGGATTTTGTTGACGTTCCAGTAAAATTCAGGAAGGATTTGATGCTACACGGTGGCTAGATCGGAATCTGATTCGCCTGTGTTCGAAATTTGGTGATTATCGGAAAGATGATCCAACCTCGTTCACGTTGAATCCATGTTTCTCGTTGTTCCCCCAGTTCATGTTTAATTTGCGGAGATCACAATTTGTTCAGGTAAATTGCTCATAATTGTTATTTCTTTGCTAATTACATCTTGAGTTCAATGTCATTTACATCTCTCTATTTTTATCTCTTTCCTTTAGGTGTTTAACAATAGTCCGGATGAGACAGCATATTTCCGCATTTTGTTGAATCGGGAGACTATAAGTAACGCTGCTGTCATGATTCAACCGTCGTTAATATCTTATGCATTTAATACACTCCCTGGACCAGCTTTGCTAGATGTCCAATCCATTGCAGCTGATCGTATACTCTTGCTGGACTCGTATTTTAGTGTAGTTATTTTTCATGGGATGACTGTAGCTCAATGGAGAAACATGGGCTACCAAAACCAGCCAGAACATATGGTGTGTTTTACATTTTGGTTGAGCTCTCTCTTTTTGTTGATAACTTTTTGTCTATTTCACATAGGGTCGGGGAGGTGGTGGGATTGGAATATAATTTGCGAGTACCGTAGTGAATGAGGTTACTCCCAGAGAGGGTTTTAACTTCGTCGCTGTATACAGTTCCATGATTCTTCTTTACAATTTTTATTGTTCTTCATAGTCCTTCAGTTTTTCGAAATCTTTTGGCATTTAAACTTCATGCCATAATCTGTCATTAAGAGTACTACACTGCTAGCATATGCTTGGACATTTTTCAGCAAATAAACTTCTAGTTCCTGTGTTGTAGGGTTTTGCCCATTTATTACAAGCTCCACAAGACGATGCTCAACTGATAATACGTGAGCGGTTTCCGGTACCAAGACTTGTGGTTTGTGATCAGCATGGTTCTCAGGTAATACTACATTAACATTTTATTTTTCTTTTAGGTTAGTTTTTATCTTGCAGTGGTTTATCTGCAAAACTTTTGCTGCAAGCTCCCTTTTTATGTTGTATCCATAAATCCTGGATAGAGCTAAAGCGAGATGTTTTTTTTGTTCTAGCAAATCATATTTGAGGACGTCTGTTAGAGTGGACGACTGTAGTTTCTTGTTTCCTTGTGAAATAGAACTCTCTGTTTCCTGTTTCTGTTGATTGTCTACGTGTTTATTATCGTTTTTTTGGGGAACTATGAGTACATTTATGCAGCTTTTGGAACAAGAGAGTTTATTCTCTCAAAATGTAAAAAACTTTTTCGGGTTAGTATAAAAAGATATAGACATTCTAACCAAATTTTGTAATGGCCCCAAAAATCTGCAGTGCTGTGCATGTTTCTGATGTGTTAATGTCTTTGAACAGGCAAGATTCCTTTTGGCCAAGTTGAACCCTTCAGCCACGTACAGTAATGCTAATGAAATGATGAATACTGGCTCGGATGTGATCTTTACTGATGATGTGAGTCTGCAAGTATTTATTGATCATCTTCAACGGCTGGCAGTCCAAGGTTCCTGAGATTGAACAACACAGTTTTGTTTCCTGACGGTTTTATGGAAAATCTGGTGAGTCAGGTTTACTACTGCCCTCTTGTTCCTTATTTCGACAGTCTTTTCATCGATCAAGAAAATGAGGCTAGACCCCTTCACCATTTGAAGATAGTTGCATTCTTTTGGGGGGAGATGTCTTTTGTTTCTTTTGCATGTCCTGGGTTCGATGATTTTGTAACTTAAGTGGTGTGTGAAAAGAGAGGTTGAGTTGTAAGCTCTTGTCCTTTTAGAAAGAAAGATAAATAAACTACATTTTATATTTATTGGTAGTCTTTTTTTCCAAATTGTTATTGTAAGTTTGTTGCTTTAGAAAACCTTTTAGTTGGACCATTTTGTATTGGAATTAAAGGGTGTCATGTCGTTGAGGTTCTTTTTTTCTAGTCTTGTAGATTTCGCGGGTTTATTGTTGGATGTCAAATTAATTGGATATACAAAGTTTTGTGTTCAGGTGTTGGATGCTATATTTATTGGATATATGCAGAATATATGCCTCATTCTATCCTATTATATATTCAATATTCAATTTGAGTCTTACGGAAAATGTTTATTGACTTTGGGACTAGCTATCATTATTCATTAGTTTTTGCTTGTGCTTGGTTTTAAAGATTTCAAAAAGAAAAAAAAAACAAATTCATTAGTTCTTAAACGTTTTTGAGTATATGTGATAATTTAGAAAATATTGAAAGAAAGAAGCTAATTCTCATTAAATATTGCAAATATCTAGCTAAATTTGCTTCAATCTATGGCTATGCTGTTGCTTGAAGATTACGTCTATGGTAGTTCACTTGCACATATATTCATATGATTGGGTTATCTCTGGTGGTTAAATTATCCATCGAGAGCACCTAACTTGAGCACCCTCAGTTACAAATCTGCCAATATTTTTATTTATCACATTTAATTCTAATGAACATCAACAATAAGATGTTATTCGATCATTACCTGTTAGATTATGGATCGTCGTAAAGCGGGTCAATATGAATATCAATGACTACATCACTGGACACTTGGAACTAAATTTCTATATCTTGTAATCTATGAAGACGAGAGTGAAATAAGAGTCTAGTAGATGCGCTGATGTTAGTTTATGAACGAATGAATGAAATAAGAGTTATGAAAATAATTCAGAACATAGGAGCTCTAGTTCATTGGGCCATCCGTTTCCTTTTTAGATTTTCAAGAATAATGTAATAACTTCCTGCAAGATAAAAAGATTAAATAAATAAAATCGGGTCTTGAATCGATTCAGTTCACCAGTTCACTTAGTGAACCTGGCGGTCCACAACGGTTTCACCCGCTTTTCATGACTTCCAGTTTCTTGCCCTCTTATTTTATCCAATCGTTGATTGTGAATTATGAACAAAACATTTTCCTAAATTATAGGAAATGACTTCCCCATAATTCCATCCCAACCGTGCATCTACACAAATAACCGACTTGTTGTGACACTTCACCATGCAACGGTTGCACGAAATAATTTCTCCCTCCCTCTCTGGACAAGGAGAAGGGCCGGGTTATCGATTAAATAGATTGGACCTTACACGAATGAATCTTAGTATAGACCCAGTCCATTTAAAACCCGCCCAATAAACCCATTACAATTTATAAACCGTGTGTGTGCGTCCCATTGAATTTTCCCGCGAATATCATCACTTCGTTCCCTCCAAAAAAAAAACACAGATACATACAAAGCCCTACCCTCCAACAAACAACTGCATCTACAGTCTACACCCCTCCAATGGAAGTAGTAGTAGTGTCTTCTTCATCATCTACGAAGAGAAAGAGAAAATCGTCAATCGCCGTTCAAACCCGAACCAAATGCATCCGAAGGGTCCCCGCGCCGAATGATGAAGAGAAAGAGGAGATTGTGAATGATCTCTTCAAGGATCCGGATACGGGTCGGGTCTCCGAATCGGACGCGGATCCGGGTCATCTGAAACTGAACAAGAGTGGTCATGTAAATGGTCTCACATTGAAGGAAGGCCCAATTTCTAAACCTAAAATGGTAATTCATGTTCTATTCGTTTAGATTAATTTGCTTAGCGATGAGTTATATTAATTGATCTTTTAATTTGAGATGTGGTGCAGTTTTTGTAAATTACATTTTTAGTTTTATTGAACTTTTATTGATATCCCTTTTTTTTTTATATAATTTTTGCTGTTGTTTTTGATGTTGTGTTGAATTTTGAAAATTGTAGATTGTTAAACCACCACCCTGTCAAAGGAAGATTTTCAGGAATCCGAGCTCGTTTAACTATAGACGATTGCTTCCGTATCTCATGGACTTTTCGAATGACGATCATTGTAGTAAGTTGTCGATTTGATTGTTTTCTAATTATGTTTTGAGTGACATTTGGCTTAAGTGTTACGGCTGCATTTAATGTAGGTGAAGTACGGTCTACTAAGAATAGTTGTAATTCTAGGGTTGACCATGATGTTGCCGATTGCGGTAATACACGGCCTCTAGTTAACGATGAGATTCGAAAGTTTGATTCGAGAATGAAGGCGGAGCTGCCACACAGTGAGCATGATTCGGGTGGTTTAGAAACTGAAAGGGATCGGGGAACGGAAAGGATTAGGCAGTTAGAAGTAGAGCAAAGAAGTAGTGAGGATGGTGTGAGCAGAGATGATGCTAAAGCGGTTGAAGAATGTTGTCAGATGACACCTCCTGATTCGGATATTCTGTCGAAGATGGCAGTTGGTCGTGATGGGGGAACTATGGAGTGTAATGATATGCTACCCGAGAACAGAAACTACGAGGGTTCTTCGCTTGATTGTAAAAGGAACGCTCATACCAGCTCAAAGCAGAGTGTTGATGGGAAACAGTGCACCAATTCAATTAACAGACTGGTACTTGTTTTAATTCAAATATTTATGATATTTTCATTTTCATCGGCTATTCTTTTATATGATTTTCTTCTGACAAGATTGAAAAATTCATCTCGATTTGTTATTCTAACATTTATTGTGTTCTCCTAGGTTCTTAATCCTTGTTCTCGGCTGAGAGTGTTCAAGAACCCAAAATCAGTTAGCTACAGAAGGTTGCTTCCTTTTCTGATGAATATGTCCCAGGAGAGCTCCAGTAAGTCGCCTTCTGTTTAAAAGAATTAAAACATCATTAGTTGCCTAAACTATGGCAAGCTAAGCTTTGTGTACCCGTATTTCTTTGTAGGCGCCTCGAGTGTAATTCAGCAAAGAAAGCCTCAGTTGGATTTGAAAGAAGATAGACATTCACTGTCATCTTCAGCCGAACAAAATAGCATGAAGACAATCACGACAGAGAGCTCCTATGAGAAGCAAAATACTGAACATCAGAAGATGGATATACTCTCTGCTGTCTTTCCTTCTGCAGATAGTCATCCCGGTTCATCAACGCCATTGCAATCTTCTACCAAGGATTCATCTAATGTTGAGCTCAATCCATTAGCTTCTGAAAACTCACCTGAACCATGCAGCTCGCTTGATTTGCAAAAGGAGGAAATATCAGAATCTCAGAGTACTCCCACAAAGACTGAACTACAACTTCGTAATGATATTGATGTTGTTACCTTGAAAGAGTTCAAGTCAGCAATACCACCATGCTCTTCAGCCAATGATGTTCTAACCAAGCAATGTGCTACCGAAGAACCAGGGCAAGCCATGAAAGAAGAGAAGTGCCTGGGCGTAGGCGAGGTTCATGATAAGAATGTCGATGTTGATTCCAATCAAAGTTCTTCCCAAAGCGATGTATCTGATGCCGTGGTTACTGCTATCAACATTCCTTCTAGTAAGGGAATCCTAAAGAGAAATCCCAGAGGATGCCGAGGACCATGTAACTGTCTGAATTGTGCTTCCTTTCGTCTTCATGCTGACAGAGCATTCGAGTTTTCACGTAATCAGCTGCACGATGCTGCGGATATTGCATCAGGATTGATGGCAGAATTATCAAGCCTTCGTATTATGTTGGGACAAACTGGTGCTAGTGAGAATGATCTTGCTGTACGCCAACTTAATCCGGTAAGTTACACTTCACTAAACATGACATCTTATGAACAGTATCCCTCTTGTTGTTTGTTCATTTAATCGTATTAAGATCAAAATCCATTTAAATCTTCCTTTTTTGCAAAGTGTTTCCTGTGTTCCAATGAATTTTTTGTTTCTTAAAACGTGATTACTTATGCTTAGCACTCCCTTATTGCAGTTTGCAGTTTCCATCATTAATATTATTATTGTTATTGATGATTGTTATTTACTTTTTGATACATGTATTTGCTTCAGATATTGCTATTGGACCATCTTTAAAGTTCATTTTTATGCTCCCTGCATTATGATCACATGATTTTCTCTGGTAGTCAGAACTAACAGAAAATTGTAACTTGCAAACTGTGTTCCTTTGCATAATTTGTATAAAATGCCAATCAGTAAAAAGTTTGTAGAGAAGTTGATATGTAGGTGCGTTGTTGCTAGTGATTCATAAAGACCCTGTTTGGAGCTTTTCTTGTTTTTAGTAGGTAAAATTTTATTTTACTTTTATTGGATAAACATATATAAAATAAAGTCCAGGGTGGCCAAGCTTATTACCTAAAGCTCCAGCTCATAAGCTCTACTCAGAGCTTACAAAAGCTTACGCTTGGGTCTAGCTTGATCCTAGCATGCTCACCTCGTGAAATCTTGCGGCTGACACCCAATTGTTCAAACTACCACTGGATGAGGCTTTAGTTTTCATTTTGACAGTATGGAAGATAAGGAAATTAACAATATTAGTTTCCTGCGTATTACATAAACAGCTTCATGCTACAACATGCAATTCTTGTTGTAAATTTTATTTCCTTATTGCTGTCACCGAAATTGCCTGTTACTGTTAATTCTTATTTGAAACACTCGCCATGAAAACTCAGGAGAATGTTAGGGATGATGAAGTTATTCTGGTTTCTAAAAGTTTAACATCTCATTTCTTTAATTCTATTGCTATGCAGGTTCAGGTGAGGCAAGCATGCAATAAAGCACTGGAAGCGGAAAATGAAGCAAAAGCGCGCCTCAGACAATTGAATTATGATCTGAACATACACTGCAGAATACCGGTACATAGTTTTTCTCGTTTAATATTTTGTAACTTTATTGATTAAACTTATTCTGTATCACATTTATGATTGCAACCAATGCCTAGTAAATATAATATTTCCTGTGCATATAATAGTTTCTGACGTTTAGCATCTCACTTACAGGCCTTGGTGCAGCCTAAAGTTACATTTGCCAATTATGTCCAAGAAAGAACGATTAGAGACGCATCAATCAGTACGGAAGATCAAGGATAAAGTTAACAATGCTTTTTAAAATATTGGTTGTGCAACTCCAGATCTTTGGAGACTGGCACCACCTTTATGCCTAAGTTTACGGTGCTCATATGAACGTAATTTTTTTTTTCTCAGCAGAGTGTGGAGCAGTCTTATTTATCAGTAATCGGATTGGGTATTTTCTTTTCCGACTAATAATGCACTCGTGAATCCGTGCTAAAAATTAAGGTTCTTTAGTTTTGCATTCACGCAGTACTGAAGAAATATGTTTGAATTAACTTGCTCTACATGTTTGTTTCTGAGAGAATGATATACATACAATTGCCTTTTCCTTTCTCCTTTCTCCTGTATCTTTTCTTCTCCATTCTTCGTTTTTTCATTCTGTCTTTCCTTCTTGCATTACTCCTTTATCTCTTCTTTCTTGTTTATTCTCTCTTTTTAGGCTTTATGACAAAGTGTGTTATCCGTGTTCTACCTCAAGGTATTAGCTTGCTACACTATACTCTGTTGCTGTTGCAAAGAAGTTATCTTAGGTTGTGCAGAAAGTAGTTTTGTTTTCTTGGTTTCTGTTATTTTTATGAAGATGTTCTTTTCAACTTCTTGCAAGTAATGTTATAAATCTCCAATTGCATGAAATTTGTTTGATTGAATGGTGTTTTATGGGTACCTATTGTCTTTTTTAGAATTTTGGGTTCTTTACGATTGGATTTAGGCATTTAGCCTCGTTCACTGGCTGAACTGGTCGGACCACCCGATCCGATTCAGTTTTTGAAAGGGTGGTTACAGTCTAATTCCATTATTCACATAAACCAGAAATTTGTTTTTGGTATATTTAGGCATACTAAAAGTGAAAAATGAGATATTTTCACAAATTTAGTGAAAACATTTACACTGATAATAATTTAAGGTCATAACCTAGACAGGCCAACACAATCAACGTACAGTGACAATTCATGGCTTTAAATTCAGGTAATTACTTATGAAAACTTTGCTTTCGAAGATAAAAGTTATGTTTTATGATTGATAACACTGAATCATGAATGCAATGGTGTATGATAGAAATGTGTGTGGGAAATATTTCATCACCATTTAAATTTATAGGTACAAAACGCTAATTTCGACCCGATGAAGAGTTTTAGTGGTATACGGGGGTTTTGAGTGGTTTACGGCTAAAGTTGGAAATATTTGAAAATGTATACATATCCTTCAACAGAAATCAAGCCATTCATAATTCATGTACTTGTGTTGTAAAAGTGTGGAAGAGTATGTGTTTAGTGGAGTGTAGAGATTATAGAGTGAATCCCCTTGAGATGTCCATGTTCTTTATCTTCTGTAAAGGGCCTAACTCATACAAGTATATATGGTGTGTGTGCCAAGTGTGTAGGATACGGGTGCCAAGTGCCATTATTATCTGAGCACTATTCATAAATTCGAGAGATAGAGTTTGTGTAATTATTCATTCATACAATTTGTCGAGTTTTATCGATGAAAGTAAGAATCTGTAATTTAAGTTCTTGGAAATTTGCAATAGTTATGCATAATTTTGGATCACTCTAGCTAAGGAAAAATTATTAGGAACAGCCGTTGTATGGTGACGTGGTACAGTCAAATGTTGAGATTAAATACAATTCTTAAATTATAGGAAAATAACTTCTCCACACCTCATCCCAACCATGCATTTATATAAATAACCGACTTGCTGCACCACCTCATCAGCCGTTGTACCTAATAATTTCTTCTAGCTAAGAGTGTGTTGAAAACTCTACTTTGACTATGAAAGTCACAATGATATCCGAAATCTCAAGATCCGACAAGTTATGTGTGGCGAGAAATTATTCTCAGTGCGATGTCGGCATATGGGGGCAGAGATTCATAATATATTCTGATTTTCTGATTTAGTCCAGATGCTTACACCTAAATTCCCAATTTAATCGTCTCGAGGCAAACGCGCACTCTCTACCCACAGGCCACAACTTTTTCTTAACAAATTCTTATATTATAAAAATTATGTTACAAACGAAAGGCGAAAAAATAAATTAAAAGCTTAAACAGGATAATAAGATTATCGAAATTAATAGTTCAAAAAGAATACAAAGACAGACTAGCTTCTCTTTTTCAACAAAAATTATGAAAACATATGAACTAAAATAAAAAATTCTTATGTATAACTTTATATAGTAGGACAATTATCTTTTCTTTTTCCTTGAAAAGGAGTAAGATATTAACACTAATATAGTTATTGATAAGTAATTCGATTCTCATTGAAAAATGCGTAGGACATATATAGAATGAATTTACCCAAATAAAAAAAGTTGTACATTATTTCAAGGAGACATACGAGCAAAATTAGTTTTATTCTGTGTGATGCTCATAAAAATCATTTGAAATGTAAATGTAACTAAACTGAAACCAGGTATAAGTGTGTTTTCCTATTTCACTTATAGTTAGTAGAATTAATTATCTTATCGCATATATCATGTCATCTTTTCTTTTTGATGGTTTTTTTGGGTGAATAAAGAAAGTTTTCAATTAAGTAAAATTTTTTTAGAAGCTGTTGGCCCTTCAAAGTTAAAAATGCTAGCTCCACCCGTGTTGCTAGCTATAGAGGATAGGTAAAATACATCAACCTCTTTAGTTACAACTATCTTTAACAAAATTGTTAAGCACCACAAGTTAAGAATCAACACCTATGAACATTATAAAGCTCATGCAATCAGAAAATTCATCTTTGAACTAGATTGTAGAATATCTTCTTGAATTACCCCTCAAGTCTTCTATGGCAGTGGCCAGTGAGAGGTGATGTAATGATCATAATTTGGAAGTTCTCTTCTTGCATGTTCAGTCACCAGAATGTTTTTTTTTTCTAACTATCCTAGCCGCATTCGTATATAAACTAATATAAACAAATGAATTTTGATGGGGAAATTAAGTAGGCGTTTCCTAAGTTGCAGAGATAGGTTTTGTGTGGAAGTCATCACTCTAGCTAAGATTGTGTCCAAAACTTTAATTTGATGGACAAATTTTGCGATGATTTCCGAGATCTTATATAGTTTTTTTTTTTTTTTTTTTTCTGATAGGAGAGATCTTATATAGTTGAGTTATATGTGGTGTTTAAAGATTATTCTGAATGGATGTCGGGAAATACGGGGCAGAGATTCATAGAAAATCTCAATTCTTTCAAATGTTTTTATTTTTCGGTAATTATTCTTTCAAATGCTTACACCCAAAATTTGCAATTTATTATTCTTGAGGAATGCATTACATACAACTTGTTCTTAACAAACTCTCATGCTACACTAAAAAGTTACAAAAACATTATGCCAAACAAAAACAAAAACAAAAAAAAAAAAAGAAAAGAAAAGAAAGAAAAAACACACATAAAAAAGCTCAAACAAGACAGGAGAAATTCAAAATCAATTGACAAAACAAATCCAGCACTAACTGTTCGATCGAAGAGAATCAAAAGACATATTAGCAGCCAACTCCAACCTCATGAAGAAAATCCTTTAAGTTCCTATTAGAAGATCCATCTTCCTCCATGGCTTCTCTTGCCAAAACCTTCCATTTCTTCGCGTTCTCTCTCAACTCTCCACCATCCATAACTTCCTCAATACACCTCTTAATCTCACTACTCTCAACCATGCCTCCATCTTCGTTAACGTTCACTCGAACACCCGTCCTCCAAACATCTTCAATCAGCTTCGCATTCGTCCCTTGATCGGTCCACCGAGGAAAAGCCACCAGCGGCACACCGCACGATATGCTCTCGAGAGTCGAATTCCATCCACAATGCGTCACGAAACACCCCAACGAGGGATGTGTTAGTACCTCAAGTTGAGAGCACCACGGAACTATTTTCCCCAACTTCTCAAGCTCCTCCAAACAACTCAGCTTCTGCTCGTCCTCCTCCTTCTCATCATCGTATGATCGTATCACCCAAAGAAACGGCCTTCCACACTCCAATAGCCCTTTCCCGATTTCCTCCATTTGCGGCTTTGGCAGTCTCAATAGACTACCGAACGACACGTAAACCACGGATGCTTCACGGTTCGTGTTCAACCATTCCACGTAATCATCATCGGATTTCTTAAAAAGATCGCCCCCGAACGACTTGTCCGAAGGATCTTTGCCCTCCAAGAAAGCCGAAGGAATCAATGGTCCAACACCAATTAGCTCGTAATTCTCAATAGCTTTTAGTGCATCACTCTCCAATGCGTCGAAAGTGTTCACCAAGACTTTCGGTTTAGTCTCCGTGTCAAGCGTTGCAAGCTGTTCTTTAAACGTAGGCAGCGCAAAGCTATACTGGTCCGAGGAGGAAGGAAGGATGAAAGACGGAAGGTCGCGTTTCGCGAGCAATGGAGCCCCGGGCAGCTGAACTTTCCAGGAATGATCAGTATCCGAACATTGAGCAATTTCATCGCTATATCCATTGAAATAGTAATAGTATATGTTCAACACAGTAGCCGGTTGGATCCAGAGAAGCGCGCTAGGGATGTGCGCTTCACGCGCCACTTCTGAGGCCCATGGGAGGAGGAGAGTGTAGATTAAGCACGTGACGGGACGGCCCTCCTCAGCGGAGGCGATGATTGTGCCTTTCAGAGTCTTGGACCCACTACTTCTTATCTCCGTCATGTATTGCTTGGCATCATCGACGCCGGGCTTGAAACCGTCGTCGTAGCCATCGGAGAATGCCGCCAAGTTTAGGCCTTTGGCCCCGAACATGCGCCGCCTCGCGTATAAACTGGTGGCGAAAGTGACCTCAATGCCCATGCTTATCAGCCTCTTGGCAAACTGAAGGGAAGGATTGATATGGCCTTGGGCTGGAAATGTTACTAGGAGGACGTGGCGCTTGTCCATTGGTGGAAAGTGTATTGTATATTGTTGAGTTTTTGATTAGATGAGTAGGGTTTTGCAAAAGAGTAAGTGTTTTGATTTTGTTGTGAGTGAGAATGATCATTGGCTTAGTTATGTGTGTATATAAATAGAGATAGAGGAGATCTGTCTATATATGTACGTGGCTTAGTTATAATGATGACGTTTGAGATGACGATTTGGAGAAATTTATTTGTAGCGAAAAGGATATATATATATATATATATATGTAAGTGGACAACGGTTAATTGGTTATTGCTTACTTGGGTATGATCGGTCATGCACGCACGCAGGCGACCTTGATTTGAGAGATGTGTGTTCTGTATTTTTGGACTGGGGCTGATGAGTGAGTGTCGAGGACAAAGACAATTTTTGCATGGCCTTCTGCTGTCATCAATGATATCACCACGGGGAACTGTGTTATGCATACAATATCTAAGAACGAAAAAATAGCTAATGACCATTTATCCCTGTGTTATATACTCATATTACATATAGGCACATCCTCCATTTAAAAAATAGTTAAAACATTTCGAGAAAATCCCATCCACCTCTTACCTCTCTTAGAGGTTTTACCTATCTCCATTTACTTTCCTTGTAGTTTGAAATTTCATCATCTACTTCTCCTGGAGTTAGTTTGAATATTAGTCAACAGTCAAGTTAATCTTGTCAATTTATTAATCAAATGTATTAATAGTACATATGATATATACAAGTCATATATACTTAGAACAAAAGGAATTAACATGACTTACGTTAATAGTACATACAATATATACAAGTCAAACATGCGCGCGGTCTTTTTGATGAAAATTATGTAAAAAGTTAATTGAACAATGCAAGGTTGATGAAAATAGAAATCAAATTTAACTAATTATAGTTTAAATTCATTTACAGGGAGAATAGTTTAAAAAATGTTTTCTTAATTAGTAAATCCTACAAAAATCTTTTATTTCCTTTTGTACATACCTATTTGTTTGTATTATTACACATAGCATACCAACTACACAAATACACTGAAATGAGTTCAATGAATTATCCCTTTTACTTTAAAAGAAAAATTAAAATATTTATTATATATGCAGAAATGCTATAATAAAAGACTATAAAATTATTTAAAAACTCGACAGTTTGTTTTTCTATTAAAGTTGAGATGACAAATGTCTTGCTCATTTTTAGAAGTGTTTATTATAGTACAATTGTGCAATAATGCAAGCTGAAAAACATGGACATATATATATATATATATATATATATATACACATATATAAACAAATTAAAATATTGTGGACGGATTTACTAACATAATATTTTAGTGGTTTTTCACCAAGTATTATAGAGGGAGTGGAATAAAGTACTGTAATTAACTAAATTTAATTGTTAGTTTATCCTAATATCTATTTAATTACTTAATAATTTTTACAACAAAGAAATTCTTCTTTCAACATAAGCTATGTTAATTCCATGTTCTAATTAGGCTAAGTGTAGATTAATTTTTGAAGATAAATCACATTTTATAAAACTTTCCCTTAGAGTTAAGGGTTGACTAATAGTCAAAGTAACATAAGCTAGGTGGGTGACAAACTTCAAACTACAAGAAAGCTGGATGGAGAAATGGAGAGAAATAAAATCTCAGAGAAGTATGTCATGATAAAGTGATAATTCAATCATATATACTACCTCTATCTCAAAATAAAAGCCTCATTTCGCATATTTAGATTTGAAAACAACATCTTTCTTTTAAAAATGGCTTATAGGGAAAAAAATATCTAAACCCGAAGATATATGTTGCTTTTAGAGAATTAGAGAAAAGAAAAATAGATATAATTTTTTCTCAAATAGAAACAAACATATAAAAACGGATTGACATTTGTTTCTATATATTCAATATAATTGAAAGTAGAAGGCATGGAAATAACTTAATTCGTTTCCATGTACGTCTTCTGAAACATAAGAACAAAAATACTCGTCTCTACCGTTTAAAAGAAAAGAAACATGGAAACAATACGTGATGGGGACAGAAAATTTTGCCCCTAATAACATGGTAATTATGGGGAAAAATAATTTTGTCAATTCGGGTTTTAACCTTTTTTTCGAATTGATAGATACAGGATTTATTTCCCTGACCTTTCACTAAATTTAAGGACAATTTTTATTTATTTATTTATCTCTAGTACTATTATTAGGGAAGAATTTTGATATGTCCCTAGTTTCCTTCTTTATTAATATAAGGTGCTTCTTATTACACATAATTTTACATAAACTATTACACAATATCTATGGAATATATAACTATATGTATGTATATAGTCTGTAGATTGGGCAAGGGCCCATAACAATATCGCGTTTATCCGACTGCAGCTAGTCCTTTTCCAGCATTCACTGACGTACCACCTCTAGAGTTGTCTCGAGGTTTTCTAGAGTTCTCGTTGCTAATCATGTGGTCATTGCAGTTGCTATCTAGGAGCCAAATACGTTCCTTTTAATTATCAAAAGGAACAAATATTAGCGTTAAAAGTTTGACTAATTGCATCAAATGAGTACGGTTCATATATAGCTATAGTTTTCTGGATTAATTAGTTCTTTTGCAATGATGATACGGTACATATTTTCCAATAATGTTACTTTGAAAATTTCCTCCATTTGCTTTCCCCTGCAGGCTGCAACATTCTTTATATCTAGAACAATCTTTTGGATTTCTCTTATAGTTTACATATATACACACTTATGAGGCACATAATTTCATTTGAAGTAGAAGACATTCTATATTTTATCTTCTACCAATTTAAATATCACTTTATCTCTATATATGTATGGCTTATTTGATTAAATGACTTTATTTTTAACGCAAATATTTTAGATATATTTATTATTATTTGTAATCTATCAAGTGACAAGTGACATGACGATGAACATCGAGCAACATGGTGAAGATTCTCAATAAATTTGAAAAAAGAGTTTAATTCAATGATAATGCGTTACTCATTCTTCTACTATTACTACTACTACTACCATCATTTGCTAAACTAATGAAACTCATATTGCACTGCACCGATCTCCTTCGGGAATAGCCAGCAATGCGATTAAGACCCGCAATAAGCGAAACTGTAAAATAATCACGTATATTTCTCACTATTTTATAGTCAGTGTCAAAATCTTCACACATGCAAGTCCGGTACGTAATAAAATATAAATCCATTTTACATGAATCTATGAAGAGCGGAAAATGCATAAAAACCCCCTGTGATTTTGAAAACCTGCACGAAACCCCCTTGTGGTTTGTTTATTGTCTAAAACCCCTTTATGGTTTCATAAATCCTGCACAAAATCCCTAAACTTGCATAAAATCCCCTTGTGGTTTCAAAAAGTTTTGCATAGAACCCCCTTGTGGTTTCATGAAAAAGGGATTTCGTGCAGAGTTTATGAAACCACAAGGGGGTTTTAGACAATTAACAAACTACAAGGGGGTTTCGTGCAGGTTTTCGAAACCACAAGGGGGTTTTACGTTGATTCCCCCTATGAAGCAGAGAAATATTATGTTATTGGTGAATCCGACCTCATATATATATATATATATATGAGCCCCAACAAAAGCTTTGGGCTATTTGATGAGCTCGCGTAGACGCCTCGATCGATACTGAAAGCTCCTATAACCTCGTCAAGTCTTAAATAATGGAGGTACATTTTCGATATTAATCTACGGCAGTGGAGGACTGAAAAACTACAAAATCTCGTCATAATTTGTTATAATGAGGATCGAACTAATCAAGATTTACTGAACTGTTTTTAACTCGATGTTAATAACTTCAAACCAAATTCTTGAAGCTCTTCTAAGCTGTACTTGAATGAGGGTACAACCATATAACACTAGTAATAAAACATAAAAGAGATATAAGCTCCAAACTTGTTGGAACTTAAAATCGGGAGCAGGGGAGTAGTTCGATCTTGATAAACGGGTGATGGAGTATGTACATGCTGCAGTTCAAATCTAATTAAAATAGTATTGAGAGCTTAAAACAGAAGTTTAAATACGAATAATTGTTTAACGAGAAATGTCTTATAACATGTTTCCAGATAAATTACTCGACCGTAATAGGTCTTCCATCACTCCATCGCTCCAACCGCTTCCTGACTTTATCCACCTAACATAAGAAAGAAACAAACCAATGCGTAAAAATGACAAACCAAAGGGTTTTCTTAAAGAAAGTAAAATATATACCTCCATGTTCCAGTCCGTCCATTCAGTAAGATCATTGTTTGGATAGCCAAACCTCCTAGCATTCCCGCCCAGATTCCCTACAATTATATACGACACACAAGGGTGCGTAAATGTAGTACCGATTAGTATCATATTGTTCTCTTGTACATAACATCAACACAAATGGCTCAGTTTCGCTTATAAAATGAAATTAACTTCGAAATTGAGTAACAGAATATGAAACAAAATTCACATTTATTTTAATACCAAAGGGAAGTCATGAACTAATTAATATGTTGGATAAGTATATTATATATGTATCATATATGAGAGGTAGATTTGGTAAGTTACAAAATTAATTTATACGAGCGATGTTCTACCTTGGCACCTAGCTCGAATTTGAAACCAAAAACTGCACCGACTGGAATACCAACCAAGTAGTAACATCCGACGTTCACATATGCAACAAATTCTTGCCATCCGCATCCAACAGCCACTCCTTTTTATCGCAAACAAATTAGATTAGACTAAGCATACTTAAGCATAAAAGGGAATATTTACTTAAGTTCTTTAAGATTCAAAGTGAACACAGTGCAAGACTAATGGAAATAATAAATCACAGAACAGAACGTTTACCAGATAAAACGATTTGAACACTGTTGAGCAAGGTGGCTATAAACAAGAGAGGCATAAGGTCCGAGACTTCATCAGAAACAGCTTTCCCGGAGGTGAAAATGTAGCTCACTTGATGGCGCATGACAAGCGCGATGATGCCAAACAATAGAGATATAGCAAAGGAGGTTACTGTCACGACAACCACGCTGAATGCAGCAGATTTTGGGTGACCAGCCCCAAGCTCATTGCTAACCCTTACACTGCCATTGGAACCAAAATTGCATAATCAATTATGACCTGCTCTATAAGCTTTTTGAAAGAATTAACCCAAATTACTATTATAGATCATTAATTACTAAATGCATTGATATATATTTGATTGAAATCACCAACCAACTGACCTTACAGCCGCATTGCACCCCACTGCTACCATGAGTATCCATCCAACCAACGTTCCACTGCAAATAAAAGTCGCATTATTGCCTTGAACAAACTACGTAAAACTAACAGGCATAATAAGATTAAGAGCAAATTATAACTTTTACCAAATAGACAGAGAGTCGAGTGCAATCTCTGGTTGAGGAAGCAAGCCAGCAATCAAGATGAGAATTTGCGTATACCACGTCTCAAGGCATAGCATGACGGCCGAAGCAGCAGATAACTTGAAGAAATCCCATAAACCCGAAAAAGCCACCACAGTGAACCCAGTCCACGTTGCTTTACATCGTTCGGAGTTCAAGATATAAACAAATTGAGCCACGACGATGACCCACCAAGATACACTTAAGACCATGGATACCCCAAAAAGCCCCCACCCAAAGACATTCATAACTAGCCAGGTCATGAATGTGTGCAACACTAGCACCCCGGCAGCTATGTAAACACTCGGGTTCACGATGCTTTGTGCTTGCAAGAATTTTTGTATGGGGAAGTTTGCGGCATATGCAAATATTTGGGGAATAAGGCCATATGTGAATAGTGCGGCAGCGGAGGCTACCTGATTCGATTCTCCAAGAAGGATAAGGATCTGTTTAGAGAAAGCATATGCAATCACAAGAGGAATTCCAGTGAGCATGAGAAGGAGGGTTGATCTCTGTAAATAGACTCCAAGCATCTCAAACTGTTGAGCACCGTATGCTTGTCCACATAGAGTCTCAACAGCACTCCCCATCCCCAGCTGTTAAAATGAAAAATAAGAGTAGCCACAGTAGTTAAAATCGACGAAAAAACAAGGATTATGAAGAGTAAGCATTAAAAATAGTAATCAAGTAAACTGTTGCGCAAAGTATATAACCCGTGCAGTATGTGAACAATGACAACAATAAACAATTTCCATAACTATACATGGAATCGTTAGATTAATTATCCAATATCAGCACAGCAACTAGTTTAAACTAGTACGTATGTATGTACGAGGGAGGGGGTAGATGAAAGCATGCAACAATATGCCTCAAGAATAAGTATAAGAGGAGGTATTGTGTACGTGCCATGACTCCAAAGGCGAAAAGCTGGATGCCATTGTTAGACAGAGAAGAAGCGGCAAGTTCGAGGGTACCAAGATGTCCACAAAAGATCTGTGTGGACATTGAAATGAAACTGTAGAGCAAATATACAATGATGGCCGGGAGTGTAAGAGGAATAAGATATCGGTACTCGATCCTAGACAAGCTAGCGTCGGACAGCGTCTCCTCAAGTTGAGAGCTCACATCCTCTTGATCAACAAGGGGTTGTTGATCATCTACCATCATTGTTGTCTCCTCTTCAACTAGTGGTTCATTTATTTTGCGTGGCTCCATTTCTCGTATACAGCAGTTGAGTTTTCCAAATATCAATTGTTTCGCGATCGTGATATATGAACGTTTAAACACGCTTCAGAAATATGAACCTTCAAAATTTCAATGGTATGTTATTTATATAAATAAAGAACCTTTTTCTTTTCAGTCCAATTGTCACTGTCTTTAGAAATAGCATTTCAACTATGTACTAGTTTTTGAACATTCCTACATAAGCTGCAGGAATGTTCAAAAACTTCTGTAACCTCTTGAAATTTCCATGCATGATAATCAATAATAACTGTTTCATACTAGCTTTGACCATTATGTACAAGCTGCAGCATTACTGTTTAAACCTTCTATAAGCTTTAATTATTTTCATAATACTCATTACTCTCAAATTGTTTTGGTACCAGCTTTGAGAAAGTTAATTTGACTAAGTTGGGTGATAGAATTACTACGATTGTTTTGGTTAACAATGTTTTCAAATTGTAGTTTAATATACATGCTCAAATGACAACAACAGTACTTCCTGCCGTTGCTACTTATCATCACCACCACCACAATCATAATATAAAGGTTAGTAATAGAATTATATATAAATTCCTTTTGAGTTTTTGAAACATTTTACCAAAAAATTATAATTAAGAAGCTTAGCTTCAAAATAAAACCCATAAAACTTAGGGTCAATTGCGATCACCCCCTATCATTTGGGGTGTTTTGCAAAGTGCCCCCTAACGTTTCAAAAAGAGCACTTTGCCCCCTAACGTTTGTAAAGTTGCCCCCTGAGTCCTTGATCTACCGTTGATCATTGCCATGTGGCTATCTTTTCATCCATTGACAAATCGCACATTTTTACAAACGTTAGGGGGCGAAGTGCTCTTTTTGAAACGTTAGGGGGCACTTCGCAAAACACCCCAAACGTTAAGGGGCAAAACGCAATTGACCCTAAAACTTATCAAGAAGTGGCATTATAAGACCTACGAAACAAAATAAAAATTAATAGTAAGATCTTTTTTTTATATAATTAAATTAAGAGTAAGGTCTGAGTGTGACAGAAATAGACGTTGAGTGCTCAAGAAACTTAACTGTGCATCATATTTCAAACTGATCATATAAGAGATGTAAATATGCCAATAGGAATACAATAAATTAAATTGCCGGAACAAAATCAAAACGGTTAAAGAAAAGGGAAAGTGACATAAATAAATTGGAGAAAAATTTCGAGTCGATCGGTCAAAAGACAGACAGACAGTGTCAATTTCCCAACCCTTTTGTGATAAGAGTCGATTTTTCATTCCATCAGAAGTAAAAGCCCGTGAAGTAACTTATGACAGAAGCAATAGGAAATATGTTCTTACTTCTTACAGTGACCTGTTCTTGAGTAGTTCTACTAATTATCCTTTTACGACCCATTTAAATATATATATATATATATATATATATATATATATATATATATATATATATATATATATATTCACATATGTATAACTATAATTTTAATCATGACCTTTAAATATTAGAATATAGGAATAGGTCCCAAATTATAATAGGAATGATTCACAAAAACTTGGTTTTAGACTACGTGATCAAACTCAATAGATAAATCAAGGGCAAAAGCTGGAGTAGAAATGTAGAAGTTAGAAACCGTGGCCATATCTATTAATGGCTTCTCCTATTAATTATAACTTAGCTAGCTAGCGTTTTGTTTTGTGAAAATCATATATAGGTAGGAAGTGTAAAAATATTACGAAATATTGTGATTGATTCTTAAATTCTTTCTTAGGGTTAATTTCATCCACCTCCCCTGAGGTTTCTTCTCTCTCTACCCACCTCCCCTCTATTTTGGATTTTTCCCATTCACCTCCCCTATGGTTTGGACTTTTTCCCATCCACCTCCCCTGGGTTGGTTGACTATTAGTCAACAACTTTTTTTAGGGGTAAAACTGTCACTTGATAAAAAATAAAAATAACCTATTGAATTGTTATTCACAATAGAAACAAATCACTTAGTAAATTAAGAATTATTAATATATTCATAGTAAATTAAGAATTATTAATATACAATATTGGATGACAAATATTATATGAAAAATTCGATTTTGATAATTATATATTTGTAATAACATGCACATTCATTGCAATCAAAACATAAACATAATTTTGTTTGGGGTTACCCTAATATGGAAAAATAAGAAGAAAATAGTTAGGTTCATTTAAATTAATAATTCAATAATTAATATATCTTGCATTTTTATGAATTAACTAGTTAAAATTCATTGAATCGTACATTTATATTAAAAAAATTATATTGTTTACAAGAAATATGAACTATTGAGTCATTATTATGAATCTATTTATAGTAAGAAACTTAATAATTTTATAATTATTAATATATAGTATCCAACTAAAAATATTAAACAAAAAAATGTTATGTATTTAAATAATTATATCGTGGAAACGATATACATGGGATTTAGTTATGTTTAGCCCTAATTTTATAGGAGTAGGTACTTAGTTGAAAGGTGTTCATGTATTTCTTTCTTTATTTCTCTTAAATTAATCATTGTTTGAATTCGATTATCGTCTACATAACCATGAATCTATTTCTTTTCTTCTTATTTTTATGTTGAGGTGAGCCCAAGATACATTCACACATTTGCTATATTTATGTTTTGGTTGCAATTAATATTTATATTATTACTAAAATTTAGTTATTTAAATACATCTAATATTGCATATTAATAATTGTTAATTTATTAAGTTATTTGGTTGTGTTGTGAATAGATATTGAATAATTACATTATTTTTGTATTGGTTGACACTTTTACCCCCCATTTTAAACTATTGACTAGCAATCAACTAAAGGAGGGGAGGTGGATGGAAAAAATGAAACTAGAGGGAAGGTGGATGGAGAGAGAAGAAACCTCAGGGGAGATCAATGGAATTTGCCCTTCTTACTTATGCGGACTTGTCGGGTACGTAATTGGCTCAAGTGTGGCTAAATTGTTTTCGAACTTTTCTTCCATTTGTCTGTTTCAAGATAAGAAACAAGCCTCCCTAAAGTGTGGCCCACCGTACAAAAGGTAGCTAAAGGCATGCATCTGGAGGCAATATATCTTGCAAAAAGGCGTTTTCATGCAATAATCGATTGAATTGTGCTGTTTCGTGCTCAACACTAAGTCTTGACTTGAGAATATGTTATATTTCATGACGTTGAATTCACTT